>CM060841.1:12311250-13550000 GCA_030762175.1 Metallyticus violacea
GGAGAGCAACATCAGAGGATTAAGGTAGGATGAAAACACAGACGTGAAGGATCCCAACAGTCCCTTCAAATAACCAAACGAAAAGACAGAAATCATTTCTGATCGTTGTGAACACCCACATTTTAATGCCAACAGTGTAAAAAAAAAATAATAATAAAAAAACATCATGTGTGCCATTTGCGTCAACTTAAATAGATTAATAATCATCACAGTCCACATTAAACCAACAGTGGTGTATTAATGTTATATCACCAAGTGTTTAAAATACAATTCTCGTTTGAGTGCCTTCTGTTAAGAGGAACTACTACTAGTATGGACCTGTCTAAAAATGACTTTTCAATGCTCTCCAAATATTTTTTAAAATGATGTAAAACATCATATTTTTCTTTCATTTGTGATCCAAGATGTTAACCTGTTTGCATTATTGAGTCAAGCACATCTTTTGACCTCAAAGCATTAAAAAATTAGTGGAACTCAAAAAATGCCCTTTGTTAAGAAAATTTTAGCATCTCTGATCCTGTGATTCCAGACAATAACTTTAATCAAGATAAAACAGTAGCCATGAAGTAACCCTGTACTTCACTTTTTATTTTTATACAGAATTGTTCCAATCATCAGCTGCGGACTGACATGATAACATGAGAAAGCTCTAGAAACATGTTCTACATAAAAATTCAAAGCTATGTATGGTGTTAATACAAATTATTTTTTTTGTATAATTGCTTTATTTCATGATTAATACCTTCTACGTAAATTACAAAACTTTTCTAAAATCACAGAATCACTAGTATTTTACACACAATAGGGGAAAATTATCAACAATTTGTTCTGTATAACATAATCAACCAAGAAGAAGACAGGAATATATCAAATCAATTGTTTGGAATGCAACAAAATATACATTGACAAAACAATGAGAAGCATTGGAATTAGGCTAAAGGAACACTGGAGAAACATCAGATACAATCTGATAGATAAATCGGCAGTTGCTACTTGTTACTTTACTTTACTTGCAGTTGTTACTTTTGGATAGATAAACATGATATAGAAATGGAAGTCAAATTATTGAAATTCATAGACAGACCCTTGGAGCTGGAAATATGGGGAAAAAATTTATAAAAATATATGAAGATAAGGTTATGAACTTTGAGATCCCAACAGAAGAAAAATTAATCCAAAAGTTAATAAAATGTCCACAGGAGCTACACAAAGTCCATTCAGTCAACACACACCTGACAATTGTAAGTATGACTTCCTTCGGAAGGAAAGTAAAGTCATGGGTCCCATGTTGTACATTTACGACATGATAAAGAACCTCAAGTCTGAAAAAAGAGGCCTCCGAGCAAATTTAGCTGGCCTTTTCATGCCCTGAATTGAATGGGACGCTGATGACCTGAGATGTTAAAGAGCGTCCATAAATAAACCAAATAAAAAAAAAACACCTGATGATGCAAGCGAAGCCTGCGAAACATGTTCTGTATAATTCAATAGTAAGTGCAGCATAAGAGTATTAAATTGACTCACTGTCTAATTAAGAATAAATTGCTTCACTGTAGTTGTACAGATGTGAAATTTATTCTGAATTTAATAATCAACCACTCTCATTTTGCTAATCAAGAACATACCTTTCAATCTGCAATTCCAGCTTCCATCTCTAGATGGGATATATGCCGCGTACAAGTTCTCTCCAGTTTTTTCATTACAAACAAATTAACAATCAGTTTAGAACATCAACAATTATGGAGTCACTAATTAAGAAACTAGTTTTCTTTTCAAAATTTTGAACTTTCCCAGAAGGCCACATGTTACTGATGTTTCCCACAACATGTTGTGAGCTTCTCCCCACATCAAGATGCAGCCTTCTCTGGAAGTTCAATGCACCTATGTCATAGGCCACGGAAGCCTGTTTACCCAGTTTTCTTTTCTTTAAACTTGCCATTTATAATTAATTCTTCTGTCACTTAATCCATTTTCTTTTCTTTATATTGCTTATTATTCTGTTTTATAAGAATTAATAAAAAATGCAAATGCTATAAATATGTATTATATAATTAAAACATTTGAGGCAACACAAATACGCATCTTAAAGGCACCTTGTAGTTGATGAAATTTGTTAAAAGCCAAACAGAAAAAACAATGCCCTTAATCTTAAAAATTGATAATAGTCACTAAAAATACTAACAGCTTCCAATTTAATGATAACTAACATATTTTTAAGAATTAAATTGCATGATCATGATTTGAAAATATTGACATCTTTCTTCCCATCCTCTTAATGCTATTCTGCAATAAGCAGCACCCAAAAAAGATCAGAATCTGGCTGCAAAGGAAAAATTGCTTCAGCCAATTTCTTTTGTTTTCCTAAATATGATTAACAAGGACAACAAATTAAAAAATACATTGCTTATTTCAAAGTGAGAGAATATTATTTTAAAAATATCTTGGCTCTTATATAAAGTATACATTTGAAATATTTTTTCTTCAGCCAGATTTCTATTCTAATGTCAATTTAGAATTTCTTGGAGGTCTGTTAGTCAGATATGGGGTTTACTACTGTTAAGATCAGCAGAAATTATAAAGGCATATTAGTACTCTGTATTTTTCTTATGCTTAACATTAAATATTTCATTGTAAAACAATATTTTCAGACTAAAACATCATTTGCATTAGGTATATATTGATCTAACATTATAGGAATTTACTACCAAACAAATGGGAAGAACAATAAAGGGAAGGCATTTTTCTACTACAAGTGAAAGGGGTGGATGCACAGTACGTAGCATAAATGGTGTTTATATAATGTTTCGGCAGTGTTGTATAGTACGGTTGTTTTCCTTCATTATTTACACTTTTAGTCACTTATTTAACCACTGGAATGTTGACTTGGGGTTAGCCCACCAGGATGTTCAGGACTATGTTTTTGTTTTTTCCTCTTCTTTTCCTTTTTTCTCTTTTTGCGCTCCTTCTCCTCATCATGTCTCTTTTGTTTCTTGTGTTTCTTTTCATGTGTGTCCTGTCCCACTTCAGTCACCTGAGTTTCTTGGCTTGGCGTTTCCCCAGCTTTATGTTTGTGTTTCTTATGTTTATTTTTGTGTTTTCTCTGAGGGGCTTGATTGACGTAACGATATTGTTCAGGCAAGGGACCAGGATGAAGCCTAAATCCAGCCAGCTGTACACTTGTTAAAGGAAGTAACTCTTTACCACCAATAGGTGGTTTTTCAATCACTAAACGAAGCGAGCTATTATCCTGATGACCTGGAGTATCTATCATTCCAGGAAGATTTGGAAGAAATGATGACAACTGCTCCTTTACCTTCTTGCCACTGAATTTACTATATGAATGCTCCAAACCATAATATGCCATCAAATTTGTGGCTCCTGTTAGTTCACTCTCCCCTGAAAAATACAATGCAAGAAAGAAAGTTAAGGCATATTCTCAAGAATATTAAGTGCATTTCTATACATGCCTATAAATACAATGCTCAATCAGCTAAGCCAGCATTTCTCAAACTGTAGTCTTCAAGGCCATCCATGGGGATCCATTAAACATTAAGAACACTGTTAACAGCACTTGTCCTTGAATACATAGATATAAACAATAAATTATGAGAAAACAAAAGATGTTACAAATTTGATTTGAAATTATTCAGTTAAAGGTAATTAGAATCAAATGTAAGGCAAATATTTGTTTTAGAGATAATGATAATAGAGATAGTGATAATTTCTCTGGCAACAAACAATATGCAAAATGCATTGGCTGGAGCTTCCCTGTAAGTCCTAGATTTTTCCAGACTATCAATGGTAATATTGATGCCTTTTATAACAGCTTACCTGTGTGAAGAATAATTCTATCCTCATTACCTAAAAAAAGGTATAGAAACTATGGAAAATGGAAAACTTAAAAATCAGAACTCATTAAGGAATTAAAATTAATGAGTAATTGTGTGCCATCATATATTAATAGTTATTATTGTATTATTTTTTTTAATGAAATACTGTTATCATCACCATAGTGTAAGGGGATAGGAATAACAAAAAGGCAAATAATGAAAAGAATGTGCATTTTTTTATAACTTTAAATGTTGCAAATCAGTGAACAATTTTTAAAAATAATTATAGAGAATGCAAATTTAGGATTTCAAACTTTTAATTAAATCTTATGGATCTGTGCCAGCAAGAGACCTTTGTAGGGAGTATGCTATCAAGGAAAGTTTGAGAACTGCTGACTTAAGGTGTATAGTGTACAATGTTTATTAATATATTGGAACTGATAAGATATTTTTGCACCTAGTTCTACCATATTCAATGGAACATGATTACTTTAAGTGGGAAATTAATTAGTAACAAAGAAGGATATATCAACAGTTTTGCAAATAAAATAACAATATAATTCAGTAGTGGACCAAACATTTGCTCAAGAAAGTGGGCCTAAGCTTTTTGTTTAAAAAGCATATCTAAAGATGTATCACATAAAGAGTATGGTTATGCCTCATGATAAGGATGAAATGTTAATATCCATAAAGGCTGATTAAATCTGTGCTCAATATTATACTAGCTTTATAAGTAACTTTTTGCATGATCAGTAAAAATATAAGAAAAAGATTAGAGGAGATTAGTTTCTTATTAGTTGTAATTACAACAGTCATATGCTCCTGAGTTGCCACATGCAGATGGAGTACAAAATAAGATTTGTTGTCAAGTAACTGTAATTTTCAACATAATTAAAATGCTATCATATGCATAAATTTAACATAAATAAAAACAGCATTACATTATTTTATCACATTACTATGGCATATTTCAGCTATAGCCAGTTAAACAATGGTTTGTAATTTTTTAAAGGATTTGATATTAAAATTGATATCTTCAGCATATATATATATAAAGGGAAAGGAAAGAAAAAGAGAAAAAGTAATAATAAATTGCAGCAAGAAACTAGATACTTCTTTTCCAAAAGAAGTACACTGTTAGTTTGAACTCTGCTTGATGATGTAATTTCTTATTGCAATAGAATAGGAATACAGAAATAATTTGGATTTTTTGACAAAAGATGCTGTGCACATTAAACTTACTGCTTTAATCAGACCACTGGAAACATTACAACATCTGTGTCTGATGATCGCCTATTTGCAAATTAAATAGACTAAATAGATAATAAAGCTGTGAGCATTGAAATTGAATTTTTTGCACAATGAACCAATCACATGTATATGTAATAAACAATGAGCATTAAACACAACAATGACTGTGAAACAACTGTAAATATTTGATAAAATAGTAATATAAAATAAATTAACAAAATAATAAGGATAAAACTTAGTAACTGTTAATGAACTTTATGTATCTATCTTTGAGAGGGGGAACAATTTTATTTTTTGCCTTAAAACATAAATATAAAATTAATAGTGCTTAAACGTAAGCCTGGGTTATAAATACTAGTAGCACTATGACTTGCCTTTTAAGGAATTAATCTCTCATAATGCAAAACTTTAGAGGGGTTTCTGAACTATACATAATCAAATGAGAGAGATTTTTGGTTCTCTTGGTGAATAAAATAGTAGCTCAATTTAAAATCAGCTCAGGAGACTGAAGATTCGTTTTCGAATCCCAAACCATGATCCGAATTTTTCAAGTCTGCTTCTTCATTTCCAACTTATGTCCTACATACAGCTAGTGTGAAAGAATTTCCTTATGTAAACATATTAAATTTTTAATGTTTCAGAAGAAAAAAAGTTGAATCCAAAACAAATTGGCTGAATAGTTTGATATATATTTCAGTAGGGAATTGAAAAACTGAAGAAAATTGATTAAGTATTGCTCCAAAACTCTACACTAAAAGTGTTAAAATGATTGGTACTAAATTCAATTGAATGATCCTGGGTTTCAAAGACAAGGTCATAATCAGATCAGCCATTATTGGATGTTAGATATGTAAATAGGATGAATACACAATTAACAGAATTTAGACAATGATCATAAATTTCAGGCCCAGTTTGGTATATAATTTGAAAACTATATTTATATATTAGCAATGAATAAACATTTAGCTCTTAAAAAATAAATACCTGCATCTTCTAAATCTTGGATAAACAGACATTATAAACTCAATGACAAAAATTATTACAGCAGAAAAGAAATCTTTAAAAATAAGTAGGGCGGGACAATTTTTCACCAAAATCTGGTCTAAATTCACCACTGTGGGGAACATAATGTAAATTAATAATAAAAATATCATGACTTTCCATAAGTTTCCCCAATGTATGAAGCAATAGCATATGGAATCGGAGTAAGTCATATGCTGCAGTTATATTGTTGAAGCAATGTATAATATAATCTTGGCTTCGATGCATTTATGTAAATTTCATTTTAACAAAATAGAATAAAATTTCTATTCTGATTTGACATAATTACCATGAATCATGGTATTGTATCAACTTTGGTATTATTTTCTGAAACTCTTTCTAAACTACTGATGGTATAACTTTTTAAAATAGCCATGTTCAACATTTATTACTACCAAAGAAAAACAAATAGAATAGAAGTACACTCTAGCAATAGTTGAACAGGCATCATTTGAATGAAGGCATGTTTTACACATTCAGTGCTAGTATGTTTCTGTTTATGTCTGGCATATAGCACTTCAATGGAAAGTGAAAGAGGTGCTTAAATACATTACAAAGCAAGCTTGTTAATGGTAAATAAAGCTACCTGGTACTAATTTCTGGAATACCAGAAGGGACAGTTTTCTGAATTAAAGATACTGTAAAGTGTCATTATTAATGAATATTCTTTTGGATCAGTAACAGATGGTATAACTTTTACGATAACTGAAGTCTTGCAGCTTGCCATGTGGAAAATAAAGCAAATATTAATATAGCTTAAATTTGCCCATACAATGAACCACATTAAAAAGGAAAGATAGGGGACAAAATGCATCTTAAAAGAATGAAGAATCCAAAGGGAGGATTAGTAACCTTTCCCCAACAATGTAGCTAGTTCAGATAGTCAAAAACAATAACCAAAGGCTGTAATTATAAGTTCTGATATGCAGAGAACACAGCAAACTACATCTTAAAATTGCCTCTAATTTATTTCATTGTGTTTAAGTAATGCAATATTTTATGGATCCAGACTGTACACTCTCTATTGCTTTGAAGTTTTACAGATTATAAAAAAGATTACAGAAACGGGGCCGTAATCCCCAAAATTCACGTGAGGCTGTTACACCTTGGTTCTACGTTTTGAAGCATGAGGTGCTTCTAAATCCTTTGAATCTGCATATAAATAAGCTAAGCTATTCAGTTATACTGTATTCCTTTCAGTAAGGAGAAAAACCAAAAGTTGTATGCTGCAACACACCCGCGTTTATCACTTGCCATTTAAACAGATCTCTGGCTTACCTGGCGGTTCCTTCATCAAGTAGAAGGGTCCGCTATGGACGATAGATGGGTTTTTCCCTAACGAGATCGTCGTTTTTAATGTTCCTGTAGAATCTTGACGTGAAACAACAGGGGACCGAGCCCCTCGGGGTGACGATTTTGGCGAATATTGTTCCACTTTCCGAAACTGATCAGCCATCATCATCTTCCCTCATCATTTCTTGCCGTCCACAACAAGACAGCTTGTATAACTACACTCTGGTGGTTGCTTTATTCACCAGATGTAACAATAGTGCCAACTGCTCGACAACATCTAGGAAACAAAACACAGTGGTGTCATAAGCCACTTAAACCTGTGATGTGTATTGTGTTACTGCTCTGTTGAACACGTGGAGAGATTACGAGTGAAGTAAATAATTGAAATTGTGATTATTTATATCATTGAGGGTACAAATCAAAATGGGAAAGAAAACTAAAATTGGAAAACAACGAAAGGATAAATATTATCAACTGGCAAAGGAAACGGGTAATGTTCATAAATAAAAAGCAATCAGTGTTTGTTTTTGGGGTTATGTCTTATGAATGTGTAAATAATTTCCAAAGTAATCTATTAAAGCAATTTAATTCCTTCAAGACGGCATTTCTGCAGCTATTCATGCAGTGAATAGTCTTCCAAATCCTGCTTATTTTAAATCACAGCATGCTTGTGTGTGTATATTGTATTTAATTAGGTTATAAATTATTTATTTCCCTGAAGTAGAAAAGCTGTAAGAGCTATTTATTAAACATCATCAAATAAAATGAGATGCTTAAATTAGTGTTCAATGTTGTTTGTGTAAATATAGTTATAATGCTTAGCACAATGATTATATATTTCAGGGTTTAGATCCCGAGCTGCATTCAAATTGATACAGTTGAACCGTAAGTTTGAATTTCTGCAGAAATCAAGAGTATGTATCGACCTTTGTGCAGCTCCCGGTGGTTGGATGCAAGTGGCAAAGCAGAATATGCCTGTTTCAAGCATTGTTATTGGTAAGTGTTGCAGATTAGTAATTTATTCTTTTATGCAGCTGTGATCAGCAGATTTTACTTGCAGAGACAACCTTTTTAACATTTCATAATTTAATGGCCATCTTAACACACATATTTAGCAATAAATTTCTTGAATAGGAATGTCTGTAGCATCTGTTCTGGTGCTAGGTTGCAGGGTATTAAAAGGACTTTTCTGCATTATTCCATAAACATAATAAACGTAGAACTATATAATGTACCAAATTAATCTTCTAAATGTCTTTAAAAATGTACTCAACTTTCTCATATTCCAAATAAATCTTTTATTTCTTCCACACTTTATACACATTTTACTGGCCGGTATTTTTTTAACTTAATGATGCTAATCTCCTTGCTTTTGTAAGCCATAGCAAAAGAAAATCATCAGTCAAGAAGCCATGTAAGAGCACATCTTACATCACATCCCATAATCTTATGTTTCATCATTGCCATGTGATACTTAGTGTAAAATTATACACTTTATAGTAGTATTAGTGCTTGTTTTGTTCCAGTAGATGTGCCAATTGCAATTTATTTTTTCTCAGAAAATTTCTCTGTAGAAAATTACATAGTACACAAAAAAAGAAAGAAGCTCACATGTATTTGAAATGTTTAAATATAAGTTAAAAATAAATAATAATAATAATAATAATTTTTTTTGTTATTGACATTTTCCAAAGGAGAAGTATTTGTAGATATAAGTTGAAAACTATTTGTTGTTGTTGTTATTATTATTATTAATTTTTTAAGATAAATATGTTTAAATTATAATGAATTTTTAACATTATTTACAATAAACATTAACATCAAATAAAATTTGATTACTGCAAGCTGAATACTTCTTGAGAATCTGGAATCTGCCTCTCACTTTCTATACCCTTTAAGAAAATTCTGCCTGCAGCTATTTTAATAATAACAAAATTATTTCATAAACCTGTTTAAAGCAAAGAAATTTTAGTTTCAAACCACAAAAACTACCCATTTTCTTATATGCATCATAGTTGTAATAGAACTAAAATACTTCTCATTTTATTTTTGTTTACAGGTGTGGATTTATTTCCAATAAAGGCAATTCCAGGTTGCATCAGTCTGCAAGAAGATATTACCACAGATAAGTGCAGAATTGCACTCCAGAAAGAACTTCAAACCTGGAAAGCCGATGTCATATTACACGATGGTGCCCCAAATGTTGGTATGTGTTCGCAGATGCATTAATATTCAGTAGTGACAACCTATGTATGTTGTTGCAAAATATTATCACTCAGAATTTCCATTAAGTTTTTCATCATATGTTAAAGCAGCATGGTATTGAAGTTCAGAATTCCATATTTTTAATAAAGAAAAAACCATATAGATGTGGTCTATAGGTACCATAGGAAATTCATCATCTTTCATGTAAACATAGCAAAAGTATTATGATGTGTTTGCTAATGCAATTTATTTACTTAAATCTAACAATAACTAGTTTATGTTTAAGCTACACTTACTCTTTTGTAATAAATGTGATATTAGATTAGGTTTGCTTCTGTTTAAGCTATACAAACCTGAAATTTTACAGAAATAGTGCTCCAGAAAAAAATCAGACTTAGAAACTGCAAAGTACTTTGCTATGTTGTTTAGGTATTGGTTCATCCAATTATTAGATGCTTGGCATGGCCTGTTTTGGCTGATAAGCCATTGCTCATGACCAGGTGAGCTACATATATCAGGATGGACTGTAGTTTATGAAACATGTTCTGAAAGTGTTAAACAAACTAAATAAATACGAATTTGGACATGAAGTGTACATAGTGAAGAGTTTTATTCATCTGCCATACTTGACTAAACTTAATTGCTTTCATGGACTTTATTTTCTGCAAGCACCTTCTTTGAAATTCATCAATGAAACTCATATCCAATTTCAACAGGTAAAAATTGGCTGCATGATGCATATCAACAGGCTTGTCTTACACTTAGTGCCATCAAATTGGCAACTCATTTTCTTAGAAATGGGGGATGGTTTGTTACCAAAGTGTTTCGATCAAGAGATTATCAGCCACTCCTCTGGGTTTTCAAGCAAATGTTTAAAAAGGTAAGAGTTGCACTATTATTTTCATAACATTGAATGAGAAGTCACAACACAAAAATAATTAAATATTTCCACCATTTATAACCTTGTTAAAGCAGTTCTACTAGCTTCTCAGTATTTTCTGTAGTGTAGTCGAGTAAGAAATATATATTAAGTTTATAATTTAATCCTCCCATTTGGCACTAAGGGTATGGTTATCAACAGGGCTTTTGCAGTCATACGAGCAGTGTCATAATGTTATATATAAATGTACTTAAGCAAAGCCTAAATAACTGGTGATGGTGATGATTAATAATAATTAGCTTATATGTGTAATGAACCAGATTTTATTCTTGCCTTGGCTTACCTATAAATCTGAACTTCTCGTAATTTTGACATTTTATGTAAAAGCTTTCCAAAGCTTTATAAATCTTTTTGCAGTACATAATGTGTACCTCACTGTGACAAGTGAAAGTGATATAATACATTGACATTTTTAATAGAAGATTAGGAAAATGAAGGAGCTAAACTGGGTGTTTTCCATTGCAGGTGCATTCTACAAAGCCACAAGCATCAAGAAATGAGTCAGCAGAAATCTTTGTTGTCTGTCAAGGCTACAAAGCTCCAGATAAGATTGATCCTAAATTTCTTGATGCAAAGTATGTATTTCAAGAGCTAGAAATGGAACCTCAAAATAAGATGAATGTGTTTCATCCAGAAAAACAGAAGAAGTCAAAGGCAGAGGGCTATCCAGAGAATGATACAACACTGTATCACAAACTACCTGTTTCTGAATTCATTGGCTGTGAAAATGCTGTTGATGCATTGCAGACTGCATCTGAGGTAAACTGTAACAGCAATAGCAGTAACTTACTGTATTTACTCAAATATTAAGACCTTTTTGCTCTTATATTTTTACAGCCATAAAAGTAATGGAGGTTCAGTGTGCAAGAACCTCCCGGAATATGATGAACACCTAAGTTTTAGGTCTGAGATACATGGTGTGAAATTAATACCAATATTTACATTGTGTATATTATATATATAGAGTGTGAATGAACTACACTGAAATAATTTCAGAGAGAGTGGAAGTGTCTTAGACAGGTAATTTAAGATAAAAACCTATGGTCTATCTGTTCAAATTTTGAGGCTCTTATAAGTTTCTTAAGCTCCAGTATGTCACTGGCTAATAAAGATGGCCTTCAAAAGATTAACATACGATATTGAAGGTAAGTTTTGGAATGTATCACTCTGGCTCAATGGTTATGACATTAGCTTTTGAGTAAGAAGTGATCATTTGCTGTCAAGTTTCATTAATTACATTTTTTTGATTTGTTTTCTGACTACATCCCAATAATGCAACTTTTACAGTTGATATTTCAATTTATATACTTAAATCTCAACATTCAATTCATATAATTATAACCCTTGTTGTTATTGTACTTACCAATCAGAATCACGTTCTGAGTATATGTTAGGTAAAGTAAATTTTAAGCATCATGTTAGTAGTAAGCTTATTAGCCATTATATGTTGGTAATATATTCATTGTTATGAAAGAGAATAACACTTGAAAAATTAAGTAAATTTCATTCATTATTCTTTAGTATGCATATTGCAGCTCTTCATATTAAAAAATAATTAACACATGACAAGAATTGAGCTTGTGGCCTGCAGAACATCAGCTGCTGTGTTATGCATTATGCCAAACAAGCAGTGAAATAGCTCCCTCTAGAGTAGGTTATATTGCATTTAGTTAGTCGGTCTTGATTACACAATGCAAGAAGGCTGTTAATAGATGTTCAGTATTGCACTGTCAAGTTCGAGATTTGAGGGATTTTTATGTCACTAAATCTTGAAAACACTGATAACATGCTGTGGAAAACTGATAATTCAATGCTTCAATACTTAACATTCTCATCATCCCATGTGCCGTCATCATCAGTGCTGTCAAGATAATTTGACATGCCCTATTTTTAAAACTTTACAATGGAGTCATTCCTGAGACACTCCAAGCAGTGAGAATCCATTCACACGTTTCTAATAATGGTTTATATCCTCTGAGATGATGTGATTTATGTGTAGGAGAAGCCATCCATTCAGAATAAAGCTCTTTCGAATGGTTTATTTAAAAGACATATTAAGAGGTTGAGGATTGATATAGGTCCTCTAGGGATGAATGCGAGATCCATTTTAAGGTACTTTAGCTTGTCTTTAATGGCATCAGTCAAATTACCTCTAAAACTGTCTAGAACAATCAGGGCTTTTTGCTGCAATAGCTCTACAGGACAATTACCCCCATATAGTTTTCACCAGTCCTGAACCAGATCTGCATCATCCAACCCTTTTCATGCACTCTAACATAAATATCATTAGGAAACTTTCCCTTTGGTAGAATTTTCCAATTAAATATTACATATTGAGGAAGTTTCTTACATCAGCAGTTGTGCCCAATTAGAGAGTAAATCTAATATTCCCAGCATCACTGATATGCACTGATACTAGAAGAAGCACATTTTTATCAATTGGTGTTCTGGGGTATGTCCAAAAAAATAGTTGTTTAATCAGCATGATTGTTTTGAGAAAGCAAACAGTTCTGCACTTTTCTTTGTTCAATAATATAACAATTAAAAGTAATTGTTTTTTCCTGTATATCATGCTATAATTGCTGGCAGAGTGTTGTTTGTCGTTTGCCTTCTCTCTTTCTAAAACATTACAGCACATTCCTTGCTGACTTTGAATACTGCCACTAAGGTTAAACTTTGATGTGAATCATATCATGGGTTATGGGAAAAGCATTATTTCTCAATTTTTGTACTCTAGCACTTCAGTATTTATCTCTGGATATTTGCCCTTTTTGGCACCATGAAAAAATTGCACACTTTTCTTTACCACTTTCACTTTACTTTTTGATTGTGCGAATATCTAATCATATTAGGTTGTATGTTAAATTACCTGACAGTGGAATAATGCTTGTTTTTGTGTGAAAGATAAAGGTAATTTTAATTTGAAAGTAGTGAATCTACTTTTCATATTTTTTGTGATATTCACATTCATCTATCATAGAACAGTTTATTGCTCTAAACACATCCCTTCATGAAAGCAATTTGTTATAACAATTGTTGGCTCATAAAATAATTGATAAATTACTATATGTAAAGCTTAAAACAAAAGAAAAGTTACTGTGTATAAAGTTCCAGTTTTGCAGTGTTTAAATTGATGCTGCTGCAGTGTAGCTGTGCAGAGAGTTTTTTTTAAAAGAGTGATTGATCTGTTACAGATTGTATTTGATGATGAAGCCATAGCTTCACACCTACTTACTACCAGAGAAATTAAGGAATGTTGTAAGGATATCAAAGTTTTGGGACGTAAGGATCTAAGAGCTATTCTCAACTGGTGGAAGGCATTAAAACACGAAGCAGAAGAAAAGACTAAAGAAAAAACAGATGAAGAGAAAACTACTACACAGGAGAAAGAAGTAAGTTTCACATAATTATTCTGAGTGGGATGTTTAAAACACTCTTTATAGTTTCACTTAAATGTTTCGTGGAACTATTGTCCACATCATCAGATGTTAAACGACTGTTGGATCATTCGTAGGAGCTGGGTAGGTAGGTATCCGGGTTAACTTTGGTCATCTAGTGATAAACTTAAATAAAGTGCTGTCTGCTTCCAGAATGTCAAAATTCATAACATTATGCTCATGTTTTTCTATATAAATTCTTTCTCACATGTTTAGTTCTTTTGTTGTTGAACAGTTTTTTATAACTTGATGCCTTATTTCATGGTTTTCATTCCAAAATGTGCTGCCACAGCTGATTTATCTATTAGTTTGTAGTGGTCGTTTCTCCAATGTTCCTTCAACCTATTGCCTATATTTCTCTTTGTCTTCCCTACGTAGAGTTTCTCAGAATCCTTACAATTAATCTGGTAAATACCAGATTTTTTCTCTTTGGACCTGAAATATGTTTTGTTTAATTTCAATAAATGTTTACACTGTATCGGTTTTGAGGTACTAAGATGATATTGTACTGCTTGAAAATTTTGTGAAAATGAAGTGAAACCATAAAGAGTGTTCCACATATCCTATTCAGAAGAGATTATAAGTGAACAGATGATGTAACTATTCATGAAACATTGCCAGTGACAATTGGATAAAACATCCATGTTATCTGTTCCTGTTGGTTGCTTTAATTTGACCAAGATGGTTTATCCACTTTCTTTCCCTGACTTTACCTATCAAGAAATAAAACACCATACTAGTTGTATAAAATATAGTGAACTTTTGTAACAGTGGTGTCAATTATTAACATTTAAGAGAAATTGAGTCGTGATAGTAACATACACACCACTAAAATTGAATTAAAAGGAAGACTAGTTTCGGGAGCCATCGCTCCTATCATCAGTTCCTGGTCGACCAGGAACCATCTAAGTTATACACATAACTTAGTGGTGTGTATGTTACTATCACGACTCAATTTCTCTTAAACCATACTAGTTCTCTACTTTATAATGCCATTGTTTCATAAAATGGATTTTAATAGCAATTATGTTACCTAGTCTCACTATTTTCCATTGTGTAAATAGGATGGAACAGAAGATAAAGATGAAGATGAGGAAGATGTGGAGACACTACAGCAACATATCTCAGAGCTGCAGGATGAAGAACGACGAGAATTAAAGCGCAAAAAGAAGCATGCCAACAAAGAACGCAAGAAGCTTCAGGATAAACTCAACCTCAAGATGGTGCTCAAGGGAGATGAGGGACCTAAGCTAGAAAATGAGGAAGATATATTTCAACTAAAACAAATCACTAGCTCAAAGGTACAGGATGCTTCAGGTTTACAACTCATGTATCAGTTCTGCAATTATTTGCAATCTATGCTAAGCAAGCACTGCTGAGTAGAGTAGTAAAATGTGTTTCTTTGATAACAGATTTTCTATTATTTTAAGCTTTCACAAATGAAAGATTTTGAACAGTCAGAATTAAACTGTAACACATCTACGTTTTTTTGGAAACATTATGTTCTTGAAGTAGAAGTTTTAATATAGTAATTGAGATATATATATATATATATATATCCAATTAACATTTCTAGTTAATAGTAATCGATTCTTAGAAACTTGAAGGAAAGCATATTAGTAAAAGTATAACTACTTCAGATATGGCCTAATTGCAGTGAATTAATCTGTAGGCCTTGGAACATGTTATGGACAACACACCTGATATTTTGGCAGAGTCAGAATCTGATTCTGATGATGAAGTACCAAGAAAGAAGAAAGTTGTAGTGTATGAAAAGGATGGAGGAGATCATTTGGATAGCTCTGGATTGTAAGTTTTTAAATGTTTTGTTCCAATTTAAACATTTAATGTTTTTTCTCAACATAGATACCCAAAAGGTATGGGGTTCTAAGATATTACAGAGCTTAGATCTTTAAATATGTGAAGTAAGGAGTTAAATTTACATATTTATTTTTCTTTCCACAACTGCAAATGCAAATTTTAATAAATGAAAAACACACTTTGCCACCACCAGGAAAGAAACCACATAATTATCCATTCTACAGCCAGTACTTACCACTTGAGCTAAAACTTAGGAACTAATAGCATAATAAGGTTAGGAGTTCATAATCTTATACATCAACTCCTAATATTTTGCAGTTCATTTTCTCTTTTTCTAAAATTAATTTGTATATAACAAATTTCACTTTTACTCGATCTTTCAAATTACTTCTCCTAATTTCGCACGTAATGCATCTTTCAGCCTTCCACTGAAGCCATCTCCCTTCCCTCAAATTTTTGCACATAATACATTGAAGCCAAGCTACCAAACTTCCTCCCTTCAGTAGCATTATGTATTGATCACTTGCTGTACATCTTTTTGAGTTTACAGTGATGTATTCTGTAGTGCATTTAAAAAAGACGGATCATTAGTATCACTGTTGATATGCTTCTATCATATATGGAAAATGGTGATGACCTTTCACTTAAGGACATTGTTTTTCCAAGAAATTTGCTGCTAAAATCAGGAAAATTTAACTGTCTTCAAGGACAGAAACAAAGCTGACTAACTCAATTAAATGTACTTACGAAGCTGTTAACAATGGAGTGGTATATATATATAAACAATGTAATACAGTTTTTTTTCACACTAACTCCATTCACTTACATATGTCCAGATTGTTATGTAAGTGAATGGAGTTAGTGTAAAAAAAACTGTATTACATTGTTTATATAAAGCTGACTAATTTTTTTCCTTTAAAGTGAAACATGATATGTTTATTATTTTTAAAATTTGTATCGCTGCAGGCATTTATCTTGAAATGTATTTCAGTGTTTCAAATATATTGATTTTGAAATGTGCTTTATTTGTCCAGTCTGTCAAAATATTTTTTACTCAACTTTGGTGAAAGAAATAAACTTTCCAGTTAATTTGCAAATTTCGATATTCCATAGAAGTTTGTGCATTAATTACTGAAAATTATTGGGAGTTGGCATAGTTGAAAGAAGTTAAGTATTTGTTTTATTTTGCTGAACAGGTTTTACAAGACTGGAGAAATGAGTGATATAGAGATGGAATCTGAATCATCATCAGATGAAAGTGGGAAGGAAGGACTGGGTAAGTTATTATGTATAAAACTGTTTTCACTAACACTATCACCATTATTGCAGCTAACTATGCTTTTCCTACATGCAGCTTTTTGAAGGGATCTACCATTACCATATTGAATTTAATATCAGAACATTTAATATACCTGATACATTTTTAATTTTGGTAGGTATGAGGTAAACTCATCTGTAATTTCTGTAACCTAAAACTATTAGGAACATAACAGTTTGCAATTACAAGCATTAATTTCTTGATTGATTTTATTTATGGATGCTTGGGCGTGAAACGGCCGAAAAATTTTGCTCAGAGGCCTGCCTTTCAGGCTTGAGGTTGAGGTTCTTTTTCATGCTGCAAATGTACGACATGGGACCCACGACTTTACTTCCCTTCCGAAGGAAGCCATTCTTAGGATTTTTACGCCCGAAAAAATCCTTCGGTCCTGGCCGGGTTCGAACCCGTGTTTTGGGTTTAGGAGGCAAGTATGGTAACCACTACACCACCAGGACCAACCATCAATTTCTTCCTAGTCCACAGACATATATTATGACAATCACTGACACAAGTGGAGTGTGAACTTATAAAACTAATTTGATAATCCATTATAATTGATAATAGATTCAACTAAGTTGCGATGCAACATACAGTACGTTAACTAAAAATTTTCATTGGAACTTGAAGCTAAGTGAAGCTAATCATATAATTAAGATTATTGTATGATTGAGTCAAATTACACACTCTGATTGCTCCACTTAATATGTAGAACTAATTCGCAAACTTTTTTGTTCGCATCTTCAGCTAATCATCGACTGCTGGATTATTCGTTTATGCTATGGGAATGTGTGTTCTGCTCTGGTGGAGGTTAATGAACTTAAAGTTTATGTTTTCATCCCCAGAAGTGTCGAAGTTCATTAAACTGTATCTGTATTTGAAAATGTAGATTTTCTCAATGTTGCTAATTCTGCAGGTCCTTGTACTGATTTTAATAATTTTGCTTTATTTACTATGTTGTGGTTTTCTGTTCAGCAAGGAAAGTTACTACTCATTTCTCGGTTTGCTTGTCATTTATGCTCCTAAAATGTTCTTTTAACTGTGAGCCTATATTGTTTCTCTTTGTTTTTCCAATGTAGATTTTTTCACATTCTGCACAACTTATTTTGTAAATACCTGCTTTTTTTCTCCTGTGAAATACTGTCATTAACATTGTATATTAGGAGATTTTTAACATTAAATCTGTTTACAGGTGCCAACCTAATAATAAAATCTTTAAGAATATTTTGAAATGTTTTGTTCTATATTATTTAATAGGTCTCTCAGAAAGTGAAGAAGAAGGTAGTGAAAAAATGGAAGAAAAAATAAGTAAGCCTAACAAAAAAGTGAGTTTTGCATTGGATGAAAATCCACTCATTACAGACTTAGATCCCAGAAGCAAAAAAGAAAAGAAAAAACAAAAAGCAGAAAATTGGTTTGAAAAGGTAAGCAGCATAATTACATTTACTTGCTATTGATTACATAATATTTTGAGGTGAATTAGAGATGGTTGTAAATGAATGACCATTACATAAAATATAAAACAATTTTATAAACAATTAGAATATTAAATAAAGAAGTATGAGAAGGCAGCATTGAACAAAAATGCTCTTGGTAAAGTTGTTTGATAATAGCAATGTAATATCTTCACTTTAGGGCCTGAGGATTTGGAGAAATTCTCAATGCTATGGAATCCCATATTTAATTAATAACTCATAATCAGAACAGCTATTTTCTTTGCAATTCATATATATATTATTCTCTTATTTTTTTATTATCTGTAAGAGTTAAGGATAAAGCTCAGAATAATTTTAAATATATCCATTTTATTTTTGGATAGACTTATATCCCAATTTTGATTAACTGCTGTAATCACTTGTTTTTACATATTTGCTACTATCTGCTAGGATATCTTCAAAAATCTAGAGGATGAAGCAGATGAAGATTATGAATTAGATCGCATGGTGGACATCTATAAGAAGAAAGGTGGAAAGATTATTGGAGATAATGAATGTAACCAGGAGAAGGTGCAAACTTCTGATGATAAAAATGATATCACTGATGATGATGATGATGATGATGATGATGATGATGATGATGATGGCGACGATGACACTGAAAGTGATTCTGGCATAGACTCTCAAGAAAATATAGCAAAAACTTCCAACAAAACCAAAGATGGTTTTGAAGTGGTTCCTAAAGATACAGGTATGTAAATGTTTCTTGTCTATTAATGTCCAGTTCAGTTCTAGACAGAGATAAAAAATGTTTCTTTATATCACTCCTTCTATGATGATGAGAATTGCTGATTTCAGATTACATGGCTCATCAACATTAAAGTTTCGTGCTAGGCAGATAGATGGGGACAAGATTTCACATCTAATTCTGAGCTGAAACCCACATTACTAAAGTAAGAGCATGTAATCTGATCCTCGACCACATTTTGCAGTCATTAATGAATTATAATATGTAAGAAAAAATAGTTAAAGAGTTTTTTTACAAATTTCAGGGAATTAAAGAAATTGCAGTTTTATACAAGGGTGGATCAAATATAAACCAGCTTTAATTAATGATGAATGTAGGAAACCACAAAGTGAAACGATCATAAAATCTTAGGTAGATTAAAAGTAAATCATCTTAAAATCAGGTTAACACATTAAAAACACTCTTGACGTTCCACTCTTAAAACTTTTGAAATTGAAACTGGCACATGTGACCTTGCTCACATTTGCAACCATAGAACAACTGATGGTCCAAACTATGTTAGAGGTGTAAGTGACTGTGGGTGCTCTGGTGGTCTGTTGATGAACTAAAACAAAATGTTGTCTGCCTCTGGGATATGGAAATTCATGAGTCTGTGCTCATACTTCTTTATAAACATTTTTTTCCATATATTGAGTTCCTTTGGGTGTTGAACTATTTTTAACAATGTGATGTTTTTCTCTATTTCGTGGTGTTCGTTCCAAAAATATGCTGCCACTGCTGATTTTTCTATCTGTTTGTGTTTAATATTTCTCCAGTGTTCTTTCAATCTGATATCCAAATTTCTTTTTGTCTTGCCCATACCTTATTACAGTCTCTTATATTTAATCTTATCTATGCCAGAATTTTCTTCTTTAGGTCTGGGGTCTGTTTTATTTAGTTTCAACAATTTATCAAAACTGTACCTATTTTTGGGTACTAAGGTAATGTTATATTTAAAAAAATTTTTGAAAATTATTATTGAGGTATGGGTGTTAGTGAACTTTGATAAGTTTTTTCTTTAGATAAAGTGCTGAGTGTAGTAATGCATTTAATTTTATTTTGTCCTATAATCTTTTTCTTTTTCTTCTGACAGGGGCACAGAACAGTTGCGACTTTGTTGTTTGCTCACTTGGGCTAGTATTTCCTCCTTTTCATTGAGAACAGAAAATCTTCATTGTCCATCATAAAGTCATTAATATCTTCAGAATGTCCTATAGGGTGTTCACAGTGAACCTGAAATTGACATATACATTGTATGTGTTTACACATATTCCATTAAATGCTGGAATCAAATAATACGTGCAAGAGTATCTGTGAGTCCATGTATTACATTCACTGCAGATTAATTTTCATTTACAAAATATATTGCTGTCACTTTCAATGAGGATGGGATCTTTCTAAATTATGATATCCTTGTTTATTTTCAGGTTTTCTTTGTGTCTATGATGAATATCTTTAATTTTGCTTGTCAGCTTTCTTTTCATAAGTACAATGAGCCTATCGAATAGCTTGTTTTTAACAAACAAACATTATAGCAAATATTGCTTTATCTAGATGTTTCACTGTTTTCCATGCAGATACTTATATTTAAATATGTGATGCATTCACTCATTATGCACATTGGTATTCAATGCAGCATGCAACCTGTGATAGTAAACCCAGCATTGTACATTACTCACTTTGTTTTTCTGACTTGAGTGAGACAAGTGTTCTCTCATTCTGGACAAGAATTTTTACAGGGGCTAATGTCAAGTAAAGTTTCAGCCTTATCCACATCACACATGGTTTTGTTGTCATAGGCGATTGAAGCAACAAACCTGTGTTTATTTAGAAAGATGGGGAAAAAAAACTAGTTTCGTGCAGTGATTAAACACTTCTATTTAAAAGGCTTAACACCAAAAGAGGTCAAAGCCTAAGTTTATGGCACATCTGACCGTGTTGCAACTGTTTACAATTGGGTAAATGAGTTTAAACTGTTGCCGTGCATCCACAAATGATGAACATCATTCAAGATGTCCAGTCCTAAATGATTAACAAAATGGTTTTGGGTGATTGACGAATCAAAAGTTCACAAAATAGCTGAGGCCACAAGCATACCACAAGGTACAGTATTTTCAATTTTGCACGAAAAATTGGATCTTACAAAATTCTCGGCAAGATGGGTGCCACTTTGCTAGTAAAGAATAAACACAATCGTGTGATCGATACATAACTGTGGACGAAACAAAAGGCCAACCGGCTCCGAAGAAGGCGAAGACGGTTAAATCGGCCGACAAGGTGAGGGCCACGGTTTTTGGGGGGGAGGGGGGATGCATGCGGAATCATCTACATCGATTATTTTGCAGTCGTTCCTGGTGGTGTAGTGGTAACCATACTTGCCTCCTAAACCCAAGATCGCGGGTTCGGTCTCGAACAGAACTGATGGATTTTTTCGGGCGTGAAAATCCTAAATATGGCTGCCTTCGGAAGAGAAGTAAAGCCGTGGATCCCGTGTTGTACCTTTCCGGCACGTAAAAGAACCTCAAGCCTGAAAAAAGAGGCCTCTGAGCAAAATTTGTCCTCTGTTTGACTCCCTGATTTGAATGGGACGTGATGACCTGAGATGTTAAAGAACGTCCGTAAATAAACCAAATAAAAATTCGATTATTAGCAGAAAAGACAAACGATAAATAAAGAGTATTAAGCGTCGTTATTGCACCAGTTGAGCGAAGAAATCAAGAAAAAACGTTCATTTGGCAAAGAAAAAGGTTTTCTTCCATCAAGACATGCACGAGCGCACACCTGTGCAATTTCAATGTCGAAAATTGTGGAATTAAAGTTCGAATTGCTACCACATCCACAATGTTCACCAGATTTCGCCCTCACTACTTTGTTTTTATATTTCCAAACTTGAAAAAATGACTTGGCAGAAAGCAATTCACGTCAAACAAGGTCATTTCCAAAAGACATGCCTATTTTGAGGACCTTCCAAAATCCTACTTATTGGATGACTTAAAAAAATTGGAGAAATGTTATGAAAAAAGTATCGAGCTAAAAGGAAATTATGTTGAGAAAATAAAAAAAAAAATCTACCCAAAATAATTCCTATCTTTTTCTAAGGACTTGGTGAATGCCTCTTGTATCAAATACTATACTCTTGAAGTTCGTGATGCAGGTTTTATTTCTAATATGTAAATTTTTTACCAAATCTTTAGTTCTAAAGGGTTGCAAGTGTGTTTTAATGATAATGAATAATTTCATCTTCCTCCCCCCCCCCAAAGGTGGGTTACCATTGCTAATTTTTTTATCTGTTTGAAATGGATATTTCTGAAATATTCTGTGGTAAAAGTACATTTCAAAATATCCATTACAAATAGATTCGCAGTTCATTTTTGCTCAAAAAGCTACAAAATAATTGAAACACACTTGCATTTCAACCCTTTGGAACTAAAGACATCGGAAAAAGTATACGTAATCTAAAATAAAAGTCACATCATGAACTTGGAGTGCCTGATGTCGTATGTTCAATAAATTTATCAACGGACTACATAGTATGCTTCTACCAATTAATCTTCTATTGATGATGGGAGTGTTCTGGAGTTATGTATCATTAAAAACTAAGTAAGTTAAGTGTGTCCAAACCAATTCTATATCAACATTATATATGTAGCAGTTTTTATTTGTTTAATAACCTGGGTGATCAATGAAAATCAGAACTGCCAAACAAGATTTTTAAGGGGCCATAGGATAAAAGTATTCTTAGGTATATATTTAATTCATAAATTGGAAAAGTAGTAATTTACATGTGAGGCTTTTATTAAGAAACTAGAAAAAAAAATCTTGTTTTATGAAATGTTAAGTGAAGTATTGCCAATTCATTTTAAAAATCTTTTAATGAACAAAAGTTTCAAAGTGCTCTGATGAAGTATATAAGGAAATTCTCAATGCTAATTAAACCTGTCTTGCTTTTTGTAGCACCCAAGAAAAGGAAGTTAAAGTTGAATGAGGAGGGCTTAGCACTGGGAGCACTTATGGTTAAGTCCAAGAAAATGAAGCGAGATCTGATAGATGCTGGATGGAACCGTTACAGCTTTAATGATGCTAATTTACCTGACTGGTTTGTAGAAGAAGAAACAAAACATATGAAAAAGCCTACTCCTGTACCAAAGGTAAGTATTTTACTTTTCCATATTTGCTTTCATTTCTATTGCAAGTATTAATAATATTTTAAAAAATTGAGTCAAAATTGTAACATACACACCACTAAAATTTAATAAAATGGAATTACTAGGTATATAAACCTGTGAACGGCCGAATCTTCCATTTTATTGAATTTTAGTGGTGTGTATGTTACAATTTCGACTCAATTTTTTAAAATGTTAATATTTGACACCACTGTTACAAAAGTTCACTATATTTTATACTATTAATAATAAGTTTAAGTTTGGCTTTGGTGGAATTAAACTGAAATGGATCATTGGATTGGTATGTATAAAAATATTTGTTCATTGAATACTCTTTCGATAATATAAATTGTTTCTGGTGATATTGAATAAAAAGTTATATTTGTGAGTATTCATGAATATTCAGAAGATTTGCTATTACTTAAATGAAAATCCTCTTGTATAAGCTTATTTGCCATCAAGTGTCAAGTGTGAGCAGGACACTTAGAAAATTTAGGTAATCATGGGTAACATCAAATAATGTTACATTTTTCATTAAAAAGGATAGGAAGTTTATTAACAATTAAATTTGCTTGAATTTAAGTATAATGATAATCACTTTAAAAATGTAACTTACAGGAATTGGTGACTGAATATTCTGCTAAATTGAGAGAATTGAATGTACGACCTATTAAGAAAGTAATTGAAGCAAAGGCCCGTAAGAAGAAAAGAGCTGTCAAGCGACTTGAAAAAGCCAAGAAGAAGATAGAAGCTATCATGGAAAACACAGACGTGACTGCAAGAGAGAAATCTAAAGAAATAAAGAAGTAAGTGTGGAATAAATAATCATATAACTAATATTTTTTTCCCTTGAAGAGGAATCAGATTGAATATTTTATTCAGAAAGGATTCTTTTGCACATGGATAGTCTGTGCTAAAGTAATCAAAACACACTTAATTAACATAGTAGATTTTGTGCAGCTATTATAAATGTGTCTGCAAACTGATATGTATGACAAATATTCAGCCCTCCCTTTTTTTGGGGGGGGGCCTTTATTGCTTTTCAAATGACTTGGACTTAACTTCATGCACATCATCCCATTCTGAAACATAGATTCTCCCATGTGTAAGGTTACTAGACCAAGGAGAATTAGTTATGCATATTTTCCTAGAGAGAGCAAATTAAAATTAGATTAGACTAGACTATAGAGCTTGGAGTAATACATTTTGACACTTAATCCACAAGGGCCTTTTGTGCACTCCAATCTTAGCTTTGTAGTTTCAGATCTAGAGATTTAGTGACCTCTAGAATTTTTCCTAAAAGCTTAGGAATTACATCTCCTAAAGGAATGAATCATAATAGAAAAGTTCTTTGTGTTTACAGAGCTTCACACTCTAGTAAGATATGTTTTGCAGTCTGATCAAACTGTTCATATAAACAGCATGTGCAGTTATAGAATCCCATTGTCTATAGGTGTTTCCGGTCATTCCAATAGCTTTTCTGGTTTTCTTTCTATCCATACTCAGTGGATCATAAGGCAGGGTGCTATTAGATATTTTAATACAAATTTTAAATTTTTCTTTACCAGGAAAGTTTTTCCATCTTGTCTGATGTTCTTTCTTGTCTATTGGTGTACTGCAGCTCTAGCAGTTTCCTTGGTAATGCCACAAAAATGTCCTATGAAGTCAATCTCAGGTCTGTCTTTGCCAGCTTCTCTTCTGCTTCACTTCTAATTGATTGTGTGTGGAAAGATTAATGAGAGCTTGGAGATATTCCCATACCAATCTAGTATTGACTTGATGAGATTTAAGTGTACTAAGGTAGCCTGACTGTCTATGAAGATGAGTACTTGTTGGTTAACATAATTTCTTTCTCAGAAATGCAATTACTTCTTTCTGAAAAACTGTAACAAAGTTCCCCAGACTTTGTTTTTGGAAATAATCCATAATCTCCAGCTTCTGAAGAGTTTCATCCTCTTGAGCCGTCTGTAAAGACCAGATGACCATTAGATAGAGTAGGTGAATTTTGACCCATTTTGTCAGATTGTTTTCCAATTCTTATTCTAAATGTAGACATTAATTTAGGTGTCATGTCAAGTTGTGTTAGATAATACTGTGGTTCTTATCAAATAGAGTCCAGTATTATGATGACTTTCTCTCAAATTACCCAGGTATTAATTCTATGAGCTGCCCCTCTCTGTTTTAGGATATAGGTCTATGGGCAGGAGAGTGGTAGATGGTAAGTTCATTGCCATCTAGTAGGAGACTAAGGTATTACTTAGATGTGAAACAGCTTGCTCAAACTTTAGAATCTCTTAAAAATTCAGTTGACTTAGTCAAAAAACTTGAAAATAGCAGAATTACGGCTGGAGATATAATGGTTTCATTTGATGTAAAAGCCTTATTCCCAAGCATACCTATAGAGAAACTTATGCTTATACTAAAGAAATTGTTAACATCAATAAATTTAAAAACAGAAGAAATAGAAGACGTATTAAAACTTGCTAATATTTGCATTAAACAAAATTACTTCAGCTTCAACAAAAAATATTACCAGCAAGTTTCAGGCCTAGCTATGGGAAATCCTTTGTCACCTTTTCTGGCAGAGTTATTCATGAGCTCATTTGAAATACACATCACAAAAGCCTTCCCTTTATTTTCAAGTCATGGTATAAGTATGTGGATGACATTTTTGCAATAATACCGAAGAAACACTGAATAGATACCCTGAAACTTCTTAATTTGTAACATGAATCCATACAATTTACTATAGAAGAAGAGAGAAATGGGTGGCTACCATTTCTAGATTTAAAAATTATAAGAAATGGAGATTGTTTGAATTATGGAATTTACAGAAAAGAAACACACACAGAAAACTACATAAAAATGAGAGTTATAACCCCATTCTGCATAAATATGCAATTTTTCACAGTTTGGCACACAGATTGATGAATATTCCACTTACAGAAGCAGAGTAAAAAATAGAATACAAACAAATAATAAAGACAGCTATAATCAATGGTTTCAATAAAGACACAGTGATAAAAAGTATCAATAAATCTAAAAGACAAAAGGAGATAAGGGAAGTCTCCACACTGAAAAATGCAAAAGAAGAATACAAATTCAAAAGTTTCACCTACCATCCAATTTACCACAAGAAGTTCAAGAAAATCTTCAAAGAACATGGAATAATGTTAGCCCCAAAGAACAGATACAACATCAAGAATTTATTAGGTTGCACAGTAAAAGATTCCATACCAACAGAACAGAAATCAGGAATTTACAAAATTAAATGTGCAGATTGTGAATAGAGCTACATAGGCAAAACAAAAAGAAATTTGGAGGAAAGAACATTTTAGGAATATTCGGTTTAAACAGGTGGATAAATCAACAGTAGCAGCCCACTTTTGGACCAAAAACCATGAAATATAACCGGGAATTAAATTGCTGAAACATCTTTACAACCCATTGGAGTTATCTACTTGGGAAAATTTTCATATTAAAAAATAGAGAAAACCTAATGAATTTCCAGTTTCCTCCTATGGATGAGCTCAGCAACTTCCTACTTCAACTAACAGAGGCCACCACAGGAACATCCATTTGTCCAGCCATAGTTTCGAGTAACGGCGGTTCAGTGAGCAACTGAAGATGGAAGAGATTCTCCCGAAATGCGTCTTACTTTTGTGTAAGTGAATGGGGTTTAGTGTAAAAAAATTAATACCTAAGTTTAGGTTATATTGCCACTCCATTGTCAATAGCTCCGTAAGTACAATATTCCAATAGTTTGTTTATGGCATCTGCCAAACAGAGAGCACAACACATACAGACATTCTTTGCTAGGTTCAAACATGCATAACCATTAAGACTGAGAACATTTAACTCTACTGAATTTGCATTTGTTTTCTGCAAGATTTAAAAGCTATTAAACATGCTAGGCGCAGAAATTTGTAATTTAGAGAGGAGAAGACATTTCTTTGGCATTTTTGCTTAAAAGATAATATTGTGTTTTGGTTTGCACATTACAAGTAAGTGTCACTGTGTAATTTAGAATAAACATTAAGTTTTAATACACAAGCATCAGAGCAGAGAATACAAAGTATCACTGATGTAGTCGGCTGTGTAGTTTATACTTATTGCTTATTGTTTCAGATTATACACGAAAGCTACGGGTGATCGAAAGAAGCAAGTGACATATGTGGTAAGCAAGAAACACACTTCTGCCAAGCACATGAAGCGCCCTGCTGGTGTAAAGGGCAGATATAAAGTTGTAGACCCAAGAATGAAGAAGGATAGTCGGCATATAAAGAATGCACAGAAGGGAAAGAAACATGTAAGGAAGGGAGCAGCACCTGCTAAGGCAAGGAAAACAGCTAAAGTGAGAGGAGGAAAGAGAAAGCGATGAAAACAGTGTTTAATATGTAATGATTCGGTGAATAATTAATAAAACTAAAACAAATTCAAGTGCTTTTGAGCATAAAAATTGTTTTCTTTCATTAAAAGCAAAAATGTACAAATAATGAGTTTATGATAATGTGAATTTATGTAAATAAAGTAAATACAATTTACAGTTTGGAATAATTTTTCAGAATCAAATGGTTTTAAGCATTTATAACTAAAGTGTATAAATGTTTGTCTGCTCACATTTAATCCTCCCTGGTACATTATTCACAAACAACATATGCGCCACAGCTCTCCCAATATTTCTGTCCCTTCCCATTTCTAACAGTTCTGCACCTCTGCCTCTCCAGATACTTTCAGTTCACTGATGGTGCAGATTATAGTGCCGGTGAAAGCTCTTGTTTTTAAACTAATTTAAACCAATGACCACAAAATAGCTTGTAAAGATCCATTTCAATAATAACAGGTTAACCGTGAAAGAAAAAAGAATGTTTTAGTGAATTAACTAATTTTATTACTAATACATAATGATAATTTCATCATTCAAATTCCCTTACAAACTTTTGAAGTATCCTCCCCTGATAAAATACAACTATTCCAATGATTCCTTGGTGATGTCTTGAGTAATGCAGGCTCAATGAGCTGGTGTACTGTCCTGGTTTAAGTTTATCCCTTGCAAGATTTGTCATTTCTCTTCAGTGGCACCTTCTAAAAATAATAGTAATAATGCATTGTTGGCAATCTCTGCAATTGTTATATGATGGTCTTCTTGCACAATAATTCAATTGTATTCACATTGAGTTCAGTTTTTGTAGTTACAGGTCTTCCAGGACACTTTTAAGGACCTCATGACCCCATGAATTGTTTATGCCACTCAAAATACTTCAATAACTACTACGTCTCCTGATTTGATACAGATATTTATATTCCCACATTATGATTTTTTGCCTAATGCATGCTTCCAAGATCTGCTTAGTACTTTAATATAGTAGAACAAAAATCTGAATTTTCACACATAGATGTAACTTCTAATCCATGCTTGATGTAGTAAATATGAACTCAGTATTAGCTTCTAAACTCCCAGCTGAATATAATACAATATGATTGGCACTCAAGTCATTGATAGAAGATGGATTCACATTTCTATTAGTCATCAAGTTCCATAATGGTTTATTTAAATGCAATTACATCAGTTTGTTAATTGTTATACATCCTTGTGATTAGCAGATATGAATGTAAAATATTAGCTGCTCATAAAAACTGCAAGAGTGTGAGAACTTGGAATATTTCATTAAATAACTGCTTTAACTGGAGACAGCAGTTGATCTATGGACTAACCTCTCTTCTCCCCCTCTCTCTTCCATCAGTAGCAAGGGAAAAGTGCAGTCAGCTGATATAACTTGGTTGTTAATTGCAAGTTTTATGATCTCTCTGCATTTAAAACTTCCGACTCTCCCAATTGTTATTGAGTTAGCAATTTGTGCTAAACAAATTGCATGTTTGCAACAAATATTACAGATAAATTGTACTTAAGAAGCTGTACACAAAGGAGTGGTAATATATTCCACAATTATGTATTCAACTTGCTTACACTAAACTCCACGTACATAACACTTAAGACATTTAAGTCTTAGGCCTAACTCTCCATTTCATTCATGAGTTTCTTTGAAATACATATCACCAGACCTTCCCTTTATTGAATAAGACATTGTATAGGTATGTGGAAGACATTTGGAATAATACCTGCAAGACATTCAATACATAGATGCTCTGAAACTTCTTAATGTACAATATAAATCTATACTATTTACCATAGAAGAGAGGAATGGTTGGCTCCCATTTCTAGATTTAAAATCATAAGAAATGGAGATTGGGTGAACTTTGTAATTTACAGAAAAGAAACACACACAGAAAATTACGTAAAAAATGAGATTTAACCGCATTCCACATAAATATGCAGTGTTTCATGGCTTGGCACACATCCCTTTCACAGAGTACAAAATGGAATACCAACAGATAATAAAGGCAGCTATAACCAATGGTTTCAAAAAAGACACAGTAATAAAAGTTATCAATAAATTTAAAAGACAAAAATCAATAAGAGAAATTTCTACACTGAGGAACAATGAAGAAAGATATCATTTCAAAAGTTTCATGTACCCTCCAACGTACCATAATAAATTTAAGAAGATTTTCAAAGAACATGAAATAATGTATATAATATCAAAATTAAGATCATTGTGTGATTGAGTGGAACTAACACTCTTTTGCTCCACTTACTTGTTTAAATATGTAGAACCAGTTTCATAAACACTCTGTTTGCATCATCAGCCACATTGTCAACTGTAGCACAAGCCATTATGCTGTGGGGATGTGTAATCTGCTCTGGCAGAGGGGTGATGAACCTGAAGTTTATGTTTTCATCACCGGAAGTGTCAAAGTTCATTAAACTGTCTTTGTACGTGTAACTGTAGATTTTCTCCCATGTTGCTAATTCTGTAGGTCCTTGCACTGATTTTAATAATTTGTTTAACAAAGACAAATCGAAAAATCAACAATTGTGAAACATGCTAAAGGGGAGCACATCATCCAATATATTCTTGCTTCAATTTCTCATTATCGTTCACCTTTTATCGGAAGTTGATATTCACAAACATCAAAATAACATCAATAGAAATGAAGATGTAAAACTCAACAGAATATGGCAAAAACATTGATAAAAGCCAAAGTGAAGCACTCAACCCATACCAATCAGATGCCACACTATGCGGCACTCTCCCCACTCAGGTCCAGCCCAGAGCTAACTGCAGACTATCCCGATGATGCTAGTATCAATATTGCACCCCAGAGTGAAACAAGCAGTCACCATTGAGACCTGTATTAGAACACTGACATCGCCACTGCTACTGAAGATGTCTAGCATTGATGTAGACGAAACATTTGGGAAAATAGAAGGAGCCTAGTAGACCATGATCCACAAGTCTCAAAAATACTGTACTAGTAAATATTACTTTTGTATCATTGTTTTGCGTATATATCTGATCAAACTCCAAACAATCTATCCGATACACTCCTGCCTTTTTGCTACGAAATTTGGAAAAAAGGACTAAAGAACATATCAGAAATGTAAGATATAAACAAGTAGATAAATCGGCAGTTGCAGATCATTTTTGGACTTACGACATTGCAGGAGAAGTCAAAAAAAGCTACCACCAATCCCAAGGATTTCGCAATTTGAGAAAAAAATTATATTTTAAAAAATAAACATTGAGTTATGAACTTTGACATTCCACCAATGGACTTCCTCTTTTGTTATCTAATGGAACCACTATGTCCCCTGTCAGCATTAGTTGGTACCCAGCTTAGGATAAGAGCAAATACTCTTGAAACATGTTCTGAAGAAGTCACCTAATACTGACTCATTTGTATATTTAACAACTTCACTGTTCCTAACTTCTTTTAATTTTACAACTTTGAAAACAAAATTGGAAATGAATGAAGGACTGCAATCTTAAAATACTGGCTCTCTTAAAATGGTCAGGATCTAAGTGGTTTATTGCAATGAAAGTTTCCTCAATCTTTTAAAAAGATTTTCACTAATAGAAAAGGAATATGTTCAGAGTTTGAGTTTACCTGTTGTGGCAACAGGAATTTGGAAAAAGTTTAATGGTTTTTCTGGAGAGATACTTTCTAAACATGCTGAGTAATATGCAATCCAAGAATGCAAAAGTAGTATATAATTAAAACCATGGCTTCCATAATTATACAAGTCCAGTTGAATAAATTTTGATAAAATCAACAAAAGATGAATGTTTCCTGAAAATGACAATTTGGAAATCAGTTTTTTTTCTCCTAATAAAACTGCTTAATTACAAATATTAAAATAATGAATAAAAATATTTTGTCTGTAATAAATTCATGAAAATGCTGAACTTGCATTATGGAACTCAATAGTCTGTAACGTCAATTTCTAATATTAAAACTTTGATTTGGAAGGGGAATATGCTCATTTTGTGTGCAACAATGTTTGTAAATACAAAAAGTACTTAGCATAAATTCACTATTTATTTTCTCAATAATACCATACAAGAAGCAACAAAATTTAAGTTACAGATCTTATGCAGGGTCCCTTACTTAACATTCTAAATCATCAGCATTAGGAATCTGACCTTTCCATACTATGTATTCCAGAAGTTTTTGAAAATGAGTTTTTTTCAAACAAAATTGAGGAAAGATGTTTCATAATATCACTGGATTCACCGCCACGGGTGGCCGAGGTCGTTAAGGCGCGGACTCGTGAGCGGGAGGTCTGGGTTCGAGTACCGCCAGGACCGTCCTTCCTGACTGAGGTTTTTTCCAGGTTTTCCTCAGTTTTCATAACTGGCAAATGCCGGGGAGGTACCCTAAATTAAGGCCTGGAACGATTCCTTCTTTAAAAATAAATCCTTTCCCAATGTATCATTTCATCTCATGTATCATAAATGTCCATCACCTGCAGTGCCTCTGTAGCAAAAACGGGCGTTAAACACTATTCATTCACTGGATTTAACAGTTTTCAGGGGAGTTTCATTTGTTTAAGCTCTCTCCAGGAGTTTCATCAAAATTAGCTTTCCCTTTAATTATGAATGTTTCTGAACTAATCGACTTGATGCCTTACTCACTGTTATGATATTCAATTTGTATTTTTGTAAGATTTTTTTTCCATTTTTCTTGCTTTGTAGCATCAGGAAGGGGTTTCTAAACTTTAGAAGAAAACTCTTTTAAAATCATCTTTATTCTACTTTAACTATTTTTTTGATGATTTTTATATATGCCTATCCAATCATCAGCTGTGTGTACAACATCCTATTTATGTTTATAATACTTCTTAGGCTTTCACGCAATGTTATAATTAAAACAATTAAAATGAGAGAGTAGAAGTGATCTTACTGGTCAGTGATCATAGCTGCAGAGTTTCAGCTATAAAGTTTAACTGGTAACTTCCAGACCAAGAGCCAATCACCAATTTGGTGATGTACTCCATTAGGTGTATGGAGAAACAACTGTCATTGAAAATAATCTTACTGCTAAAAGTTATAAGGTTGAAGAGTGTTTTCCTGGGTATCTCAAATGAACAAGAAAATTTTTCTGACATCTGTTTGTTATTTAGAAAGACTTTTAACAGTGAAGGTATTTTAAATTATGATATTTAGTTTACATACTGGAACTTCACTATCCTGTTTATTTTCTGGATATATTTTGAATGCAGTTGCATTCAGCCTCGGCTTTCTCCAACTTGTTTCCTGGTAGCTGTTCTTCTCCCATTCATGAGTTGTTTAATGAACTTCATCTTTATATACTGAGGGTGCCAAAAAAAGAGTATATATACACATACACACTTTCATAATAGATATCTATTTAATATATTTCAAAGTTGAACCAAAAATCAACAGTAATGTGTCGTATGATGTTCTGTAACAAATATGACTCACATACATTATTATAGCATTGCTACGTGACATGTAAATCAACAATGAAAAAATGAAGCCAAGATTATCGTATGATGTCCTGTAAACAGATATGACTCACATTATGTTATGCTAGCATTGCTACAACAAAATGGAGTCAAGATTATCGTTTGAACAGGGGAAAGCAATTTTGAAGTGGTATTGGAAAACAGAGAATGTTGTAGTTCAAAGGCAATGGAGACGTGTGTACAGAACAGAACCGCCAATGCGAGTAACAATTGCATCATTCGAGACACATATGAGACTTGCGGTACCATATGCGATGTTCACAAGGGCAGATCTAGGAAACCTCGCAAGCAACAAGTACTGCACACTGGATCCAAGGCACTGGATAGGACGAAGAAGTCCAATTGAGTTTCCATTGCATTCTCTGGATCTAACTCCGTTGGACTTCTACCTATGGGGAATGCTTAAGGATGTTGTATACTGTAGAAAACTAGTTACACTGACAGCACTTTGGGAAGAAATGGAAACGGCATGTGGTGCAATCGCTGAGGACACCTTCACAAACGTTGCTCAATCAGTAGTTCAACGTACTCAGAAGTATATCGTCGCCGATGGTGGGCATTTTGAGCAACTGTTGTAACTGTAAAAGTCTAAGATGACTAGTACTCGTCATTTTCTGTTTGTGTGAATTCCGTTTTGTTATGTTAACACAGCTTTTTCTTTGCTTGAAGTATGTATACAATTTTTTGGCACCCTGTGTATACATAGTAAAATAAACAATATGCAATTATTTTGATTTTGAAATCCCATCAGAAAAGCAGAAGTTCAAGCAAACCATGATAGGGAAAAGAGATAATGGTGGGCAAACAATGGCTGAAGAAAATATATACAAAAAATAAACAACAGGCAGTAAATTTTGAAATCCTACTGAAAGATGACCTCATCACGAAGTTTATCAAGCAAATTCATGAGAGGGAGAAGAGATAACAGAAGAAACAACAGTTGGAGAAAGTAGTTATGGATAAATGCAATGGAAACATTTTTACAAGAATAGTCAAAAGGAACATTTTCACAAAAGTAAATAAACATTCTGTGGACTGCAAGTGCTTTCCAAATGTTTTAAATTTACAGTTTTCTTTATATGTTGCTTAAATTGCATTGATTTGCACGGTGCTAAGATATTCAGTTTAATGTGTGAAAAATTAGTCTTAAAGTTGGGGAAGCATGAATTATGGTGATTTTGTAAAAGGAAACATTAGGACCAACTTAAATAGGCCAATATATACAGAATGTTAATGAACAACATCAGAATAGTTGTATTGTAAATGGAGGAGTCTTAGACAAATAATTTGAGATGGGGATTTAGGGTCACAGATGTAAAATGTCAAAGTTAAAGAGCTATTGAAGTAATTGCAATTTTGTGCTCAGAAATTCATACTAAAGCTAACAATTTAGTGTTAAAATAATCTGCATCATTTCAGGCTAAACACAATTTCATGTGACTGCATTGATGTACTAATAGGAAGTCAGAAACAAAGATGTGATTTTACTTTTTTCCTACTGTTGCAACCTATATATAAATTGTTTCTTGCATTACTTGTTTGTTTTGAAACTAAAAGATACAAGATTAAATAACTCATCAGAAAAATTGCAAATTGAAGAAATGGGGATTAGTTAAGTTTTTCTGAACTTGCCAAACATGCAACTGATTTAAAGGGAAGCAAGAGGTTGTGCTGTAAGAGCTGTTAAGATCTACAGAGAAAAATTCCCTAATAGAAACCATCCACATCATACTGTATTTCCATCTGTTGAAAGGCATTTGTATGAAGTGGGAATTTTAAGGTGAAAGGGAAAGTCAATGGCACCTAAGACTTTCTATATGAGGTGTAAATATTTTAGTGTAGCTCATTAACAACCTGCATATATTTATACTTTACAAAATGACTTCTACACAATATTATCATCAGTAAATGAATAAACACTATTGAACAAATAATTATTATTTCCTTATTAACACTTTATTCCTTTCTACTGCTGTTTGTCATAATCATTTTCACTTTCATATTCCTGTTCTTTGGTTTGGAGAAACAGGCTGAGCTAACAACCTTTAATTGTAGGGTTTTGCAGAAAAGTACATAGTCTTTGTATATCTTACAATTTTTCTAGAGGTAGAATTGAAGATTTTTTGCACGTATTAAGCAAATATACCTAAAAAATATAGAAATAATAACATTGCATAAGTCTTGATGTCCAGGACATTCAATACTGAAAAGAACAAGATTGCCTGAATCTGCCTAGTGACAGTTGAAGTAGCTATTTCAGAAGCATTGAAGTCACATAATGGAATCTGTTATTAGTCAACAAACAACTACACCACGACTCTTCCTCCAGCTCCCTCTTCTAATGGTTCTGTCTGTCTCTACCTCTTCAGACACTTTCCTCATTCCATAGACAATAATGGCTGCAGTAGCCACTGAAAGTTTTGATTTTTAAATTTCATTTAAACCCATGACCACAGCAAACTAGTCAGTTATGATCAATTTTAATAACATAAATTTTCATTTTTTAAGCTAATAATTTATAAACATTAATTGTCCCAACATCATGATCATCAAATATGCAGTACCATCTCAATATTAATTAAATTTGGAATCAAACAGTGAAACATCAATAATCTCTTCTGGTCAAACTATTTAAACACATTCTTTTTGGCTTCGCTTACTGGAGATTTACTCAGAACATGATTTGTGGATCCTCAACCAAATCAGCTGTTTTAACAATTCAGGACATTAAGATCATTGTGTGATTGAGTCGAAACAACATGTTCTGTTGAACTAACATGCTAACCTGATATTAAAATCTTTAAGGATATTCTGACATTTTTTGTAGCCGACGGATGATATGTGAATTTTTTTACAGGTTAGCACCTGTAAACAGATTTAATTCCTGATTGATAATGTTAATGACAGTATACCACAAGAGAAAAATGGAGGTATTTATAAAATAAGTTGTACGAAATGTGAAAAAATCTACATTGGAAAAATAAAGAGAAACATAGGCATACAGTTAATAGAACATTTCAGAAACATAAAATACAATCAGTTGGAGAAGTCAGCAGTGGCTTCCTATTTCTGGACAGAAAAGCATAACATACTGAATAAAACAAAATTATTAAAATCAGTGCAAGGACCTACAGAATTAGCAACATAGGAGAAAATCTACTTTTACAAGTTCAAAGACAGTTTAATGAACTTTGTCACTTCCGGTGATGAAAACATAAACTTTAAGTTCATCACACCTCCACCAGAGCAGATTACACATCCCCACAGCATAATGGTTTATCCTCCAGTCAACAATGGGCTGACGATGTGAATGAAGGGTTCATGAAATCAGTATTACATATTTAAACAAGTAAGTGGAGCAAAAGAATGTTAGTTCAACTCAATCACACAATGATCTTAATATATGACTAGCTTCACTGTGCAATGTTCCAATTAACAATTTTAGTTAAATTCATTAGGTATTTTTTTCTCCGAGTGAAACATTACTCCTGCCTCATTCTGTATAATCCAACAACTGCCTCTCTTTCTTACTTGTATATGAAAATAATCTGTTGTAAATAATATAATTTTTACAGGAATCAGGACTCTTTGTAGGAACACTTATTTTTAATATCTATTGAATCACCTTCTGTTTAGAGTTACAGACACTGATAAAACACATGCAAAGCAAGCCTAGCATGGTTGATTAGCCAAGATCATTGCACTAACAGCTGATAGTGGGATAGTAGAATACCAGGAGTAGGCTACTACATTTCATAAATCTTTGTTCAAGCGGTTAATTCCATACCCTTGTACTTTTTATGAGCATCTAATATTTAATATGGAATACTGTCATTCAGGAAGTTTTAACATTAAATGTGTTTATTCTCAAATATTTTAATATTAGATTGGCACCTATAAACAGATTCAATGTTAAAAACCTGCTGAATGACAATATTAATGACAGTATTCCACTATAGAAAAAAGCAGGCATTTACCAAATAAGATGTGCAGAATGTGAAAAAAGTTTATATTGGAAAAACAAAGAGAAACTAAGGCACATGGTTAAAAGAACACTTCAGGATCGTAAAATACAAACAAATGGAGAAATTTCTGGACAGAAAACCATTACATAGTGAAAAAAATTATTAAAATCAGTACAAGGACCTACAGAGTTAGCAACATAAGAGAAAATCTACATTTATAAATACAGAGACAGATTAATAACCTTTGACACTTTCAGGGATGAAAACATAATCTTTGAATTCATCACACCTCCACCAGAGTATAATATACATCCCAAAGCATAATAAATTATCCAGCAGTCGACAGTTAGCTGAGGATGTTGACAATGATCTACAAAACATGTTTTACATTTAAACAAGTGGAGCCAATAAGAGCATGTAGTTTGACTCAATTAATACAGTGATCTTAATTATATGATTATCTCACTGTACAATTATGAATTAATATTTCTAGATATTATTTGTCATCTTTAGCCCAAATTGGGCCCTAGCCTCCCTAATGGTAAACAGTACATTCCAGCTGCTTTTGCCCTCCCTTTGGAAATTTTGTGGGAAGGGGACTGTTATTTATTATACTCTCTGTGAATTATAGAGTACATGTTAAGCAAATTAAGGGTAGACTTTCTGTATGAACTTAAAAAACAATTGTCATTAGAAATTCATATTCTCTGTATTTAGTCTGCTGTTAATATGTGTTTTGATAATAAACAAAGACCAGAGTTCTAAAAGCAATAAAATTAAGGACCAAACTCATGGAAGTTTTATACACATCAGATTGGGTTCAAAAGCCCTTACATCCTTCAAAATATGATCTTTAGTGTTTGAAATTAACTTTTCAAGTCTGCAGTTTCATAAGGTAATACTTGACAGTGTACTGTTCGAAATTTGGTATGACAAGAACAGAAAAAATGTTTAAAATGTGTACTATTTGATGATTCACTTTGTGTGTATGTGCGAAACACAAAAGTGGGATCCTGTATAATTTTCTAAACCCTTCTCCAAAGATCCTATGTTTCATTCATTTTAAGATTCATCATAAAGTTTTTCATCTCTGCCAAAACTTATGCAAAATAAACTAGAATTTTATAGTGCTTTAGATTTCATGTCAACCTACAGATAACGTAGTTCCACTATCATTCTATTGTAAGTAATATATTCTTCTTTCACAGTGCTCATTCAGGAAACTGATCTCATCATTGTAAGGATAAGTGTTTGAAGTATACTTTCTTCAAGATCAAGCCGAGATTTCTAATGCTTTAATGATAAGCATTTCATTTGCAGTTTTCATATGAGTTACATATTTTACAATGTAAAGCTGTTCATATTTTCTCTCTCTCTCTCTCTCTCTTTACAACATTTATAAGACAGGGCATAACATTTGTGAACTGTATAAGTTTAAATATTATTTGGTTTAAGCTATCTGCAGTAGGTTCATGCTTGGAAGTTTTAAATGGCATATCACAAAGGATGAATGTACTGTTTCAAGCACTCTTGGTCATTGAGTTCAAACAGAGAAAAATATTTCTCCTTCTTCCCCTTCTTCTTCTCCTTCTTATTTTAGCCTATGACTACTGAAATAACTTAACATTGGTATAGGAATACTAATAGCAAAAAGTTAACTATGTAATGCTATATTCATTATTGTATATTGTAATATAACCAGATATGTAATAGAAAATCAACTATCCAATATATACATATGCAACCTCAGATGATTCAGCAATATCATTAGCACAAGTCATTAAAGTATTAGGATTGCTCCAAGTATATTAGCTCAATTATTAAGATATAGTCAATAAATTGATAACCTATTCCAATATAGGCTTTGGTTTTTGGAGATAAATGAATAAAATTCAAAAGATAAATAATACTTAATATTTAAGTGAAATAATGGAATGGTATCAATTAGAGAAGGAACAGGTATTAGAAGAAAATGAATAAAGCAGAAGTAGTATTTGCACTTAGGACTAACATGAATTTTCATTGTCTTTTCAATGAAAACCAATTAAGAAATTTTAATAATAATGTAAAATTAGTGTTTTAATATATGGCTGTAAGATTTAGAAAGTGCTTAAGATTATAAAACATAAATTACAAACATGTACCTATAAATAATTGTTTGCATTACATTTAAAAATAAGTTACCTTACAAATCAAGAGAGGAAAAAATTAGGAAATCAAAGAATGAAAATAGAAGAAGATAGCTCACATATCTATACTTAGGAGAAAGATAGATGGATAACATTCCCAAAAATGCATTAAGTTATAATCCACAGAGTGCATGAAGACCAAAGTTGGCATGGACTAGATCAGTTAAGCAAGGAGCAAGTAGTGTAGAAAGAGGATTAACAAAAAATAAACTGAGGTGGAAAAATTTTGTTCCCAATTAGAATAAAAGGAATTAAATAAAACTAAACAGTTTTTTTAAAAACACAGAAAAATAAATGGGAAAGATGGTAAATATTATTCACAGACAAGGTTTTTCATTGTATCCAGATAACTGGAAACAAATTATAGGCCTACATAGCTAGATATGAACCACATTATAAGTCAAAGAAGTACATTTTGAGGCAATCAGGGAACTTCTACAATACAGAATACTAGAATAATTCTCTCAAGAAGCTTTCAATTTTTCCACAATAAGTGGTGGCGAAACATCAAATCCATTTGGAAAACCCAAAAAAACTATTGCAAACTTTTAGCTAATTGCACAAGATGCTTATCTAACTGCACACCTTTATCCATCAATGTTTTTAACTATAATTACGGTGTAATATGTAAACAGCAGAACACCAACATGAATAAAGTTCATCTACTAGCACACCTACAACTGCACCATATAAACTGCACCATGAAAGGAATGACCTACCAAAGTCATTATTGAAATCCATAAGATTAATAGAGTGAATCTAAAAATTTGCCACTGCACAACAATAAAACAGCAAAAACAGATTTATAAAGTTTCATTGGAGAAAACTGCAGGCTTGGCAATATATTGTAACTATGGTTTAAGCCACGAAATTCAATTCTCATCATTACTTAGTACATGCAGAAAGGGAGAAAGTAATTATTATCAGAGTATGCAATATGTATAAGTATAACAATATTCAAATAACCAACTACCCTTTAAAATTAAAATGAATTTATTTTTTCATTAAATATCTTGATAAAGAAATATGTGTCATTTATGTTTGGATATTAATTTTCATGGTTAAAGGCAACAATTGAAAAACTGTAGTTATATGACTATTAAACTTCATAAGCATAGCAAAAATGTATTTCTGTCTTTTCTTCATTTACCTTTCTTGTTGCCTTGTGCTGCAGCTACATCATAAGGCCAGTTATGTTTATTATCAGTGTGGATCCTCAAAATTGAAGAAAAAAGCTGCCTCAGTAATATGCATTTTCTGGAAACAGAAAGAACAATAATTTTATAGTGCTTGTGGGAAAAAAAAAATGTTAGAAAATGTTTGATGATCCTGTCTTCAAAATTACACTTTATTTCAATAGCCTATAATTTTCATACAGTTATTATATAATATTTAACTTCCTTACCAACACTTTGTTAATTTTTCTACTTAATAAAACCTTTAATTAAACAAAACCTTTATTCTTTACATTGTATCATTAATTCCCTATTATATATATTTCCATTCTCCATTAAAACCATTTGATTATGACTCATTTCTATGTGGAATCTGTAAGATCACTAGAATGCTGGAAATAGTAACTGCAAGTTTTAAAGGTAAATTATTTAAAAGTATTAAAATATTTTCCCATTTCTTTTTTCAAATTCATCCCCCTTTGCCACCATAAAACAAAAATCTAACTGTGAATAAATACGAGTATAAATCACAAATTTTCAAAGTGTAGCCATTCAGTCAATTAGCATATATCAAGCCAGGAGACAAGGCATGCAACTTTAACAAGTTCATAAAACTTAAGATTACCAATGATACAGGTTTGCTTTCTAAATGGTTCTAAGCTGATATAAAGTTATCTTTCCTGGCGACTTATCTTAAGACTCTAATTAAGTTCCACTTCTTGAATTGTCCTATTTGAAGCTATATATAAATCTCATATATTAAAAAGTTGCATTACAATTTTCAATAGCTGGCTCAAAAACCTGAAGTTGCCTGCTCAATACTCTTTATACTTTCATCAAATAATTGTACATTTCTTCTAACTTTACCGAAAAGACATGAAAATCTCTGATATAGCATCACATATTAATTTATATTTATTTTTTTTATACTGGAAAAATTTAAATAATGTTCAATGATCTTAAACTTAATCTTTAACACATTTTTTATTTTACTAAAGCAGGTATATTTTAATAGATTTGACATTTTTGATTTCTTGGTCTTCGCCTTGCTATTTTTTTCAAAATGTTTCAAGCATTAAAAGTCTGAAATAAAGACAACCTATAATGTATCAGGTATATGACATCTACAAGCATTTCATGAAGCACTAATTAACAAAGTTTGGAAGAGCAAGTTATACAGCCTAGAAAGATTTATGACAGATTTAAAATGAAATATTTCTGTAATGCTCTTAACTGTTTCTGCAAATATTTTCTGTAGCCAATTTTATATGTTTGGAAATTTCTTGCTCAGAAGTTTAGAAACTCATTGCTTAGAACTTTCATAATAAATGCACCGTTCATTCCAAAATCAAAAAATTTTGACAATATAGTTTGTGCAACATATACATAAAAATATACTGAATTGTATTTTTGAGTTCTACCAAATTAAGAAGAAAACAAATTTGTTAGGGATATCTTCAAAGCTATTAGCATGTCTCTAATATTGCATGCTTGTACACCATTAATTCTATCTTTTATATATGTCTACCTTTCTATCCAAATGAATGCTTTTTTTTAAGTCACTGTATGTTGAATGACTCACTTATTCATTTCAGAAGAAATGTGCTGAATTTATCTGAATTATTTTTTCTAAAATAGCATCCAGTAATCAATAGAAAATGGAAAATATTCTTAACATATGCTGTCTTAAATACTTCTGGTGCTCTATTGATATGGTCATTAGATTGCATGATGACTAACCCATAAAGTACATTTTGGTCTTTTTCCTCTCAGAATTTAAGCACAACATAACTCATTGGTCAGTTTTATGCCACATAGGGCTCAATACTATATGTATGTTTTTATTTAATCCAGGAAATACTTCTGTCATAACTTACAATTTCTGAAGCATTGCACAAACCTTTCAACAATGTTTACCATGTATCATGTTTAGCCATTCTATAAAGTTATATACAGTATTCATACTGCAAACCACTTAACACAAAGACACTGGATGTCTTTTCCATTCATTGCCAATGATACATATTTAACAAATTCACCTTGTCTTGTGAATTTTTACTTTATTTTACTTTCCATTTTTAGTTTGAAATAACGAGATAATTGTGTTTTTCCACCACTTAATATACAAAAAATTTTAAATAATTATGTATTTATCAAGCATGCTACCATACTGAAATTACTATCAATTCAGTAGCAAGGGATTAAATCGGTATAATGTGCCCTTGTAGCTAATTTCAAGTAACCAATGAAAAGCAGATTAGGTAGAATACTCATTAGTTATTACTGTTTTTATTAAATCTATTGATAGGCTGTTGGTAATTTCTAATGAGCAGCATTTGATATTGACTGCCTGAGATGCATTCCAGTGAAATTTTGTTAATTCTGTGAAGCTAGTTGTGTTGCAAGGCAATCATAGTCTGCTGATCATCTAAAATATGCAACTGCTCTTTTTTTTATAAGGAGTACAATGTTGGAAAATACAGAAGTATGTGGAATTATAAATTCCCATACAAAAGTATAAAAAATTATAAAAAAAAACACAGAAGAAGAAAGTATAAAACTAAACAGTGATGATTTTGTTGTGATTTTGGTAGTACCAACAATATTTCAAAAAATAGAGACACTGTGATAGCTTTTTGCAAGAAAATGTTACCAAAGTTGATGGGCAGAAGTGTTATTTTTGTACATGTTCCTCATATGCATGGTTTACTGCTAGACTTTTGCATAAACAGTTGAGTTGAGTTAAGCAAAAAAGTGTAATGGGAGCTTAAATAGGTTTTAAGTTTCTAAAAAAGTTCATGATACAAAATGATTCTAACATTTTAGGTATGAACTATTATGGCTTGCACTTAAATAACTGTGATAAATAAAAGATTGTTTATAAAATTTCAAGATTATGAACACTAACGTCAGTTGCATCAAGAAGCAGTATCATTGACTTTTCACAAAACAAGAAAACTAATTTTGAAACTTTTTATACTTATAAATGAATATCAGGTTTTGGGTAAACATAGGAAAATGTATAATATAACCTTTAATTCAGATATTGCTTGTAAAAATAAAATAATTATATTTCATCAAAATATGCAAAGTGCAAGAAGTAAGAAAGTAGAGGTATTAATAGTATTAACTGTAAATTAAGAGATGTAGACATTATAAGTTTAACAGAACAGTGTTGAAACAAGATGAAATGACATTTTACAGCATAGTAGGTTTTTCACTGGGTAGTAACTACTGTAGAAAAGAAAAAATCAGGGGGTTCATACATATTTGTAAAAGATAATATAAAGTTTAAGAGAATTTATCTATTTGATAACTTGGTAGATGATAAACATTTTGAAATGTGCATGGTAGAGCTTCTGGAACTGTAAATATATTTACAGAAATCCAAGCAGTTCAGTTAATTAATTAATTAATCAATAAGTTGGAAATAATTATGGAATCCTAGAGGAAACTAAAAAAAAATGTTAATTATTAGTGATTTAAATGTAATCTTTCTAACAAAAGAAAATCTAAATAAAAAATCTAACACAATTATTCCTCTTCTATGGCATGAAAGTGGTAGTAAATATCCCTACCTGAGTATCAAATATAGCTCAAACTGTAATAGATCAGTTAATAATAAACACACACTTTAAGGATTGCATTATTGAAATCATAGATAGTGCTATATCAGACCAAGGAATAAAAATTCACTATTACAAATAAACTTGAAAGAACATGTAAAACAAATGGGAATCATGACAAAGAGCAGCACAAAAGATGTACATGCAGTGAAAGTACACATTATCATCAGCATTGGCTGGCAAAAGAATGGGAAAATGTTATTATTCACACAAAGATGTTAATAAGCCTTTGCTCCCTTTGTAAATACATTTAATCATCATGCAAATATTGCTTTACCAGGTCCTTTTGAAAAAAAAAACAACAACAACAAACAGAGTCCTAGTTAGATAAAAAGAATATGCATATCTAGTGAAAAATTAAGATTTTTAAGTAAACTAGCAAAAGGATCAAAAGTATCAGAATCATTTAGTTTATGCATTCTAAAATATAAACAGATTTATAACAAATTAATTAAAAATGTAAAACAATTTCACAATGATAATTTTATAGCAAATGCTGAAAACAAATCAAAAGCTGTATGGTGTATCATTAAACAAGAAACACAGGAAGAAATAAAACATGGCTAGACTACAACCTGGAACATGAAGGTCGAAAGATGTCAAACCCTTCTTTGGTAGCAGAAAATTTTAATATTACATTGTAAGAGTAGCAAATGCATTAATTAAGAACTGTACAGTTCTAACAAATAACTACAACCATTGGGAAAAAAGTCCTATCCCACTATTTTCTCTATGCCTACAACAGAAAGTGCATTAATGTGTATAATTAATAGCATGAAAAGTAAAAAATCATGTGGGTTAGAAGATTGCTCCAATTTTTAAAAGTATGCTCAAACCATCTGGTAAAACAGCTATGTTACCTGATAAAATATATCAATGAGTAAAAGCTCTTTTCAGGAATGCTTCAAAATTTCAAAAACAAAGCCAGTGTTTTAAAAAGGGTCAAAAAACCAAAGCTAAAAGCTACAGATCAATTTTTGCTTTTTTTTTTTTTATTCCCAAAATTCTAGAAAAAGTTAATGACAAATGAATTCTAACATTTCTCTCAAAATTCAACATACTTTTGGTAAATCAAATACTATAGCATTAATCCAATTTTGCAATGATATTTATAATAAATTAGATGACTGTGAACACTGAATAGGTATGCTTCTTGATTTCTCAAAGGCCTTTGGGCTTGTTATCCATAAATTCTACTTAGAAAACTATATTGATATAGAATTAGATGAGTAACTTACAATTGGATTGAGCCCTATCTTGGGAAAAGAAAACAAATAGTCAAAATAGAATATCATGAAAATAACAAAATGGAAATGAAATCAGTATTGTCAAATGAGCTTACAATGTGGTCTTTCACAGGGCTTGGCTTTAGGCCCCATATTATTTCTCCTATATGTAAATGATCTTATAGATAGTGACCTAAACAAAAACATTAAATTTTCCTTATTTGTTGCAGATGATACTTGTATATTAATTTCTGATAAAAATAAGGATACTCTAAAAATAAATATTAACACTGTAACTACACTTACAATATCGTGGTTTAAAGATAAGAGCTTGTGTATAAATAAGGAAAAATACTTAGCAGTGGGGTTCCACCAAAGAAATAATAAGAAACCACACTTCCCAAATATAACTCTAGAGGGAGATGTAGTAAAATATTCAAAGAGAACAAAATTTATGGGAATATTGGTAGATGATAATCTAAGCTGGGATCCTCATATTGAAGAATTAATAAAAGACTCGGTTAGATCTGTTTCCAAATTAATAAACTAAAACACTCAGTATGTACACACACTTAAGGTAGTATATTTTTAAAAAATTCATACACTTCTATCCTCTGGAAATACTAATGAAGCAACAAAAATATTTAAAACAAAAAGGGTCATCAGAAAAATGTTTTAACTTACTATACACCACCAGTTCTTTACCATACTTTAGAGAGCTAAATATTTCAGCACTACTTTGCATATACACTGAGAGGCATAAAAAGCGGAACACTTAATTTTTAAACATATTTTAAAATAAAATGTGTTTAAAGAAACGAAGACATAAATATTAAAATAGATTTTCTTTAATAATTATTTAACATTTTACCATCTAAGTAACGCATAAGGAGTATTTTAATGCAGAAAAATATTCAAACATGGTCAAAAATCACAATAAACAGAACTTTTAAAAATTGTTGGAAATTAACGCTTGTAATTGCTGTATGGTTCTCTAGCTGTTTGTGTAAGATAACCATGGTCTCAGTAACGAGTGTTGCCACCTCTAGCTCTAATTACAGCTGCGATTCGGTCAGGCATGCTCCAGATAAGATCTGCAATTTCCTCTTGAGGTATCAGTTTCCATTCCGCTTGAAGTGCAGCCCGAAGATCTGCCAGTGAGTCGGGGAATCGACCCTTAGGATACCTTCCAAGCAAGTCCCAGGCATGTTCTATCAGGTCTGGACTGTGTGCTGACCATATCTTACGTTCCATTCCAACCACATCCAGGAACTCAGAAACACACACCTAACAATGTGTGGACGAGCGTTATCGTGCATAGGAATAATGTTGTCGCCTATAACGGGTGCAAAAGACACATGATCAGCAAGACGCTCCTCGATGTACCGATGAGCTGTCAGTGACTCATTCTCGATGAATACCAATTGCTTCAATGTTGATCCTTACCCAAACCAATACCGAATCTCCATTAAAAGGTGTCCTTGAAGAGAAAGTGCAGCATGCATAACGTTCTCCCGGCCTTCTCCATACTTTCTCCCTCCCATCTCGCGCCTTCAAACAGAACTTGCTGTCATCCCTGAAGAGCACCGTGCTCTCAACGATCGTCGCGATCAGAGGTACTCCTCCTGCGGCCAGAACAGGACCTCCTGGTATAGATACAATACTTTCTGACCCTCTGGACAATCCTGCTACATTGAAATGAGAAGTGTCAATGACGTCAGCAACATAACGTAGACTTTCTCCATCCTCCACTAATGCCACAGCTCTTGCTGCATCTTCAGCTCTAAGAGCCATTTCAAAATGTTAAAACTGACTTGAGACTGATAGCTAAGCAAACCTGAATGCTTTAAATTATCACGCGGCGCAACAATGCACAGCAACAATTTCAAACATTAAAACATCGCTTTGCGGTGATTGTTGTAAAAATCACCTTAAGCGCAAAATTAACGGTGAATAAGTCATAATCCAATTAAGGTTCCAAGGATTGGACTAAATCTTTTTAAATCCATTGATTAGCCATTAGACATGTTGCATTGCTGTATTGTCGCAAGGTTGGCCTTATTGCAAGGCTTGAACCCAAGCGTAAGTGTTGTACAAAAAATACAGTGAATAGCTTGCTGTTTCTGTTTTTCCGCCGCTGAATGTATTTATATGAAATTATTGTACAAACGCAAATACACGACAAAGCATTTAGTATTAATCCATATACAAGAGATAAAACCAAATTACTTATAACCCCTCATAACAGCAAATTATTTGAAAATAGTTTTTACTCCAATGGCATTCATATTTATAATTAATTAAAAATGTCAAATCCTCCCAGAGCTTCAAGGAATATTCACAGAAATTCTTAAGTAATTGTTATTATTCAGTTGATGAGTTTTTGCATTGGTAATTTAAAAGTAATATTTTTTATTATTATGCCTATTATTAGTAAGATATCTAGAAAAGTTTTGTTTATTAATGTATACAAAAATGTGATTAAATTTGTATTTTATTATATTTGAATTTAGTGTATGTACATACTGCCTTTGATTGTAAATATGGTTGTCTTAGTGCATCTAACTATGATGCTCATAACTGTGAATAATTGTACATAACCCTTAAAGTTATTATGTAAGGAATATTATGTTCTGTACTATAATAGTGTATCAAAAAACATATGCATATCACTATTGATGAAATAAAATTGAATTGAGTGTAGTGGTCATTTGCTGTTGTAACCAAGCATTTCAATATTTGTTTTCAGCAGCTGACTTAAGCCGAAATTTTCACTGTTTTAAATTTTGTTTTAATTTGACGTACAGCTGGGTAATAAGAGGGGTGTTATTTCATTATTAACAAGTTCATTGTTAGAGGTATTTAATGTGTCATAGCTATAAGTTGAAAGATATCATAGAAATTTTTAGATAAGTGTTTTGACTTGCTTGAATGGCTATTTTTGAGTTAGAGAGAATGAACATGTCTTTTCTTGTTAACAGAGGATGTTTTGATAGCATGCACATTCTTAACTTTGTTCTACAACACAAGCATTAGTTTCTGCACTGCTAGAAAAAAAATGAAATATTTCTTCAGGAGACATTTGATGTGTATAGTTTCTTGAGTTATACATTTGAAGATATACTAATATCACATTCAGATGTTTTTAAAATCTTACATTTAGGTAATTTTGAATTATGGGCATGGGCTCGGAATTCAAGGGCTATGTTCAAACTAAAATGATCTTTCAATTTTCAGAAACTTCAAATGTTTGTTCTCTCTCTTTTATTTTTTCTGTAAAAGTAACAGGTTTACTGCCCTTATCTGTGTGCTTATATTCCTCTATCTTCTGGGAATATCACTACCTTTATGCTATACAATTGACTTTTCTTGAAGTGTTAAAATAATGGATCACCTCAAGGATCCTATTGGAATGCTTATTAATGGCCCAGGCATTACACAGCATGTTACTTCAATATTTTCGTTTCTGCATATAGGTTATGTTTTCTCCAAAGTAAGACTTTATGTATGTATTATAAGTAATATTACAGAGTTTTTCTGAAACAAACATGTTTTGAGCCAATTCATTCTCATTCCTTTTAGTGTCTAATCACTTGCTATTTCTTTTCCATGACTAATATAACTGTTAGATATTTACTGAAAATGATCTTCAGGCGAGCAGTACAAGAGGAAAGGATGGAAATGAAGGAAACGTAAACGGAATCCCTAACATTGTTTCCAGATAAAGCAAACCGACGCCGACGGAAGCCCCACCCCCCTCAAGGAGTTCGAACCCCTCAGAAGCGCCGCTTCCACACAAGGCTAAACGCAAGTCACAGTCATACCGCACACAGCACCAGCCCACCTCGCCTAATAATTTAGACCCTGCAGTCAGAACTAACGGAATGGAATAAAATGTAATAGGAGGGCCGCAAATTCATGGAAAGGGAGGATCTATCTCAGCATTCGCCTAAGGGATTAGTGGAAACCACGAAAAACCCAAGGATTCTGAACCAGACACTTTCTAAATGTAAGTCACAAACATTACCATCTAAGCCACCTTACTCGGCTGTTAGTATTATGGTATTCTTGATGACCTTTGAGTTCATCTACTAATCCCATTGTAAGTCAGTCTTAAATATCATCATTATTATCCTGTTTCTTAATTTTCCTTTCCCTAAATTTAAATAATTTTCTAGGTTCTTTTGTATCTTTATCAATGTGTAGCATTAACATTTTTGTCTTTACAATTTCTGTTGATGGCTTTACCTGATTTTTGGTATCATTTACTTTCCCCAATTTTTTGTTTCTTCATGTTCTAAAATATACTGTCATATGCTGTCTTTTCTGCTACAAAGGAGGCATATGCACTTTGATACTCTCCCTCTCAGACCTGTTAGTTTTATTACTCCTTTCCTAGCCCATGAAAATCCTCCCCTTATCAATTTATTACTAAATTTACACTTTTCCCTCTTTCCCAGATATTACTTAGGCCTAGAGTTTCAGCGATTTCTTTTTATCGAAGCTAGCCATCATATTTTGTCTCTAAATCGTCTCTCTATTTTTAATTTTTTACCAATAAGCGCATTCTAAATTCTCTCTTCCCTCCCCCACCGATTTTCTATTCCAACCTTCTCCATAGTAGAATTCGGAATGGAAATATCCCAGCATATGGATAGACCCCCATTTCCCATTGATTGTTTCTATGGGCTTACGTGTGAGATCTCATTTACCTGTTGACAAGAGATGATCCGAGCGGTAGGTGCAACTAAAATACCTACAATGTTGATGAGGATGCGAAGTCACGTTGTGAGGCATTGCAGTATGTTGTAATTAAAGCCCCTGCAGCATGCTCGAGTAAGCTACCCATTCTGCTGCTCTAGTTTTTGTTTGTTTGTTTATTCAGCGTCCCATTCCATTCAGGGCCTGAAACGGCCGACAAATTTTACTCAGAGGCCTCTTTTACAGGCTTGAGGTTCTTTATCGTGCCGAAAATGTACGACACGGGACCCACGGCTTTACTTCCCTTCCGAAGGAAGCCATACTTAGGAAAAAATCCATTGATCCTGGTCGGGATCGAACCCGCGATCTTGGGTTTATGAGGTTACCACTACACCACCAGGACCGAGTGTATATATCTGACATGACACCGCCTGTGCATTTAAGTACAGCAAGGCATGCTATTTTCGCAGATCATTTACAGACTAATTTACTTGCAGCCTGCGCTAATCCTCATGCTTCATCTACAGGGTTTCCAGAGCACACCTTACCGATTGCAAGGGGTTTTGCGTTTCGGCAGCTGAAGTACCACAACCGGCCGTGTCTGAACTCTGATTAAGCTTCTTAAAACTGCGTATAAAATCTTACTTATAGCAAATGATGGAAATATGTCCTCCCTCAGCTAAACAGGCATTGTGCCGAGTAAACACATACCGATTGACATAATTTAGTTCGACTGCTGTAATATTTATGGTTTAATTTCGTGTTTTTTCTTTAGTTATTCCAATGTGTGAAGGAATATTTTGTACATTTTCTCTTTCGGGCTATCTCACAAATAAAAATCACGGTCTGTAAGATCTGGAGAGCTAAAGAGCCATATACCAGCACTAATCACTATATCTTCAAACACTTGCCTAACTCTACCCATGGACGCCTCTGCTGTATAAGCATTGGCGGAATCTTGTTGAAGCCATCCATATGATTTCTCTTCTCCCATCAGCTGATTAAAAATGGGGTCAGAATGATATTTCGGTATCTCTCTTCATTTACTCTCTGTTCGTAAAAAATCGGACCGATAATGCGTCTTGTGCTAATCGCATGTCAAACTCTTAATTTTCCTATCATAAAGAGGGGTATTTGTTTGTATACAGTTTGGATTTTCAGAACACCAATAGCTATTGTTGTGAGTGTTCACACGGCCATTTTGGTGGAACCACGCCAAATCTGAAAAGAACAAAAGCTGTGGGTGTATTAATCTTTCAGTTACTGATAAAATAAACCATTCACTACAGCATACGTGCTACGAAATCACCATGTCGTAGACAATGGAGATGTTTACTCCTATAAGGTTTGAGTTTTAACAATTTTGTTGCTGTATGTGCAAAAGCCACTGAAACCCCAACTTGTACTAATTTCGGTAGTAGATTTATTGGGGAACGTTCAAGATTAGCGCCAAACTCGCCTAGTTTGTCTTCTATTAAACTTTACATCTCCGTGGTTTTGCACTGAACCAGTAGTATCAAATTTATTCATAAGATCGTGAATTGCACTTCTGAAAGAAGTTATTTGCGCAGAGAACTTCCGAATAAATACCTCACGAACAGGGCGAGCAGATTTGTATTTATAATAATATTAACACACAAAAATACATTGCTGTAGAGTTTTCGCGAACAAATGCTGGTGACTGTCCGGGAGTTCAAGAACAAACAAGCAGGCAAGAGGCCGCGAATGCGGAGAGGAGCCGGCCTTGGCCGAGATGCAAGCCCCGAACGGTGAGGACATATTCTGGCAGCCTGGTAGATGTGGGTTTGCCTTATGAAAAACATTTCTCTTATTATAGTTTATTTTGAAGGAGTTCCTCAAATCTCTTTTCAAATTCTGCACCTGCACCTTCACCTTCCTGTTCTTTGCTTTTCAAAAATCCAAAAAGTAGAAATGTGCATTTTTCATGAAAATGTTATGCAATTTGAAAAATATCTCATTATTTTTAAACGACTTTAATTCCAGACTTCTTTATGGTTTTTATGACGGAGTTCACGTAGCATGTATTCAAAACTAAAGAATGATTTCTTTCCTTACTTTTGCAAATATTCTGCCTGAAAGTGAGCGAAGTTATAAGGAATTGCTTATAAAGTTTTTGTTCAGAACGAGACAAATGAATGCTACAATAACGTTAGACATGTGAATATCAAAAGTGGCTATCCTAGGAAGTCAAGCTCTCTCTGCTTTTTAGTAATAGAAGACCCATTAACTGCCATAACGTATGTTTCACATGGAAAGCATTCTCATAAATGTATGTAATTTTTCGTAACTTTCACTCTGCGCACTGAAAGCGCGCTTATGTAAGAAATGGAAGCGAAAGCAATAATCAATATTAATATAGACTAGATGCCTGTACCGCATTTGAAATCAACATTAGGACGCACGAAATGCGAGGCAGGTGCAACGTCTCATCTTTCATTTAGGGTCGCACTAGAGGGGACGAGTCAAGGCCCGGCTGTGCGTTGAACTCCACAGTAGAGCCAGAGTGTTAGGATGGTGCTGCAGCCTCGCGGCGATGCGCTGTAACACTCCGTGCCAATGTCAAGGCCATCGTTGCCCTCGCTGGGCACAATACAACACGTTATCGTGAGAGCAAAAAATGTAAACAAACTGACCTTAAATTAAATTTATCTGTTTACGTTTTAATATTCGGTCTGAGAAACAGCGATGCCAATGTACTATACGATGAAGGAAGATATTTATGCCCGGTTACATTTCGTTTAACATACGTAGTTAAAATCAATATTTGAAGTTATAATTTAGTTAAAAGAAAACGAGAACAGCTTCAAAACAAATAAATTCAAAACTTCCTAAGAAATAACGAGTTTTTGTTTATTTATTTATTTATTTATTTCGAAATCCAGTAATTTATTAGTTGGACACTGAAAGAAATCGCTCTGCTGAAGATTAAGGTGTAAACTTCGTGTTTGGCACTTATTTAATGTTTCATTTTCGACTGAACATAAAACAAATTCTCTTTAGCTATCTACTTAACTTCTAGTGCAAGAAGTATTGTTTTATACTTTTGAAACAACTGTTGTTGAAAAGCAAAATTGAATTGAGAGTTTTCTTTATTGCCGGAAACTATTACAGTAATATATATATATATATAAAAGAATTTGTCAATTTACAATTTATAATGGATTAGTCACCAAAATATGATGCATAGCCCTCTTAAATGTTAAATAAGAGAATTCTCCGAGTCTTTGTGGGAGATTATTAAGCAGTTTGACCATAAATAAAAAAAAAACCTTCTGGATTTTAGAGTACTTGAATTTTTTAGTTTAAAGATTTAAACTATTGCGTGTAAAGTAATTATGAATATTTGAGCAAACTCTAAAAAACTTATATTATCCTTAACATAAACAATTAAGCATCTATACTGATGATAAAGTCAATAAAAAAGGCTTACAATGATATTTGAAAAAAAACACGCAAATCTGTGTATTTTTTTTATAAAAATACTAATAGCTAAAGAGTGATTACCCCTTAACAGAATAAATATGAGCAAAATAAACGTTTATTAATATGTCCTTTGTAAGTTAAAATTTTTAACTTAAAAAGTACAATGGTGATTTTTTGCAAATACAATTAATATGAGTCGAACAGCTAAGCTTGGAATCAATATAAATACCTAAAATTTTAATGGAAGCTCCAGTGCTCATATTAAATTTAAATTTAATGTCCATATATTTGTCATTGTACACACTTAATTTGTCGGCGTTACACCAAATATTAACAATAGAGGATTTCATACATAATTTGATTTTTACTGCATTTTCAGTTTTATCATAAAAGATAATAGCTAAATCGTTTGCATACAAATGAAGTTCAGATTTGACTCACCAAGAGATAAAGGAAGATCATTAATATAAATAATAAAAAATACAAGCCCTTATATGGAACCCTGAGGAACTCTATGATCTATAAGTTTAAATTTGGATAAACTTCGTTTGAAATAAGGTGCCTGGTATATTGTAATGAAGGAGGAGCTTAAAAAATCAAAACTTTTTTTTTTGAAAGGTATAAAAGCTAAGTTTCTTAAAAGTACATGACAAGAAACAATGCCATACGTCTTGGAAAGATAAAAGAACCTATATACAACGATGTTATATTTTCGTAGCATTGCTTAAAAAAAGGAAGAACTGTATTTATGGTGCTCAGACCATTTTTAAAACCAAATTGTCTTTTCTTAAAGAAAGAATTTATTTCAAAATAGGTAATAATCTGCATACACAAAAATATTTCAAAGACCTTGGCTATAGGAATTATGCTGATCGGTTCTTTAATTTTTGAGTAGTGTTTAACGCCCGTTTTTACTACTGAAGCACCGCAGGCGGTGGACACTGATGAAACATGAGATGAAATGATAAATTGGGAAAGGATATATTTTTTTGGGGGGGTGGGGTAAGGAAGGAAAGGTTCCAGGCCTAAGTGTAGGTACCTCCCCGGCATTTGCCAGTTATGAGGACTGAGGAAAACCTGCGAAAAAAACCCAGTCGGGGAGGATTCGAACCCCAGACCTGCCGCTCACGAGTCCGCGCTTTAACGACCTTGGCCATCCGTGGCGAATGGTCATAAGTTTTTCTGCATTTATTAAAAATTGGTATAGTTTTAGCAAATTTAAAGGCGCCAGAAAAGCAACTGACGTTAAGACAACTATAAACATGAGTGAAAGGCTCACTCGTACACATACATTTAAAAAAAAGATCTAGAGTTAATTCCATGCACATCCATACAGACAATAGTATTTAATTGCATAGCAGCAGAGTAAACGTCTTCGATACTAAGTTCTGTAAAAATTACAAGTGAACTTATTTCATTTAAAAGGACAAATATTCATTATTAGTGGTTATACTACTTGTAATATCTTGAAGTTTATCAATAAAAGGTGTTGAATTCTTCACATTTCAAGTTTATTAGAAATGAGCCAGACTTCCATATTGAATTCATGAATATCGCAGACCAAGAAGAATTAGATATATTAACAGAATTCTTAATAAATGATGAATAATAATTCATTTTAATTCTTTTTAGGTTATTATATTTAATCGCCAAATCAATGTATTAGTACATACCCCCCCCCCCAAAAAAAAAAGTAAGACTGCAGTCATGCTTGAAAGGAAATAAAAATGGAGCATACTTTTCAGTTTGATGCACACATTTCGAACGGTAATGCCCGATAGGTCAACAAAGCATTAGCAATGAATATAGCAAAACTATTTGGATGTTGGAAAATATTGCAAATACATAAGCGTAGAAAGTGGAAAACCAGAAGGACGTGTTATCAATAATTAGATATAAAAGCTGGTAAGGCTCTCCGCAATTCTAGCATAATTTCCTTGTACGCATAACCTTGCAATCTTACCATAGCGGAAGCATAGTTACGCAACAAGGAAACCCACAGGCCACAACGTGGATGAAGCTATTCCTAACCCACTTCCTATCGACCTTGACCTTTGACCATTCGATGTTGCATTGTTACATCCCGCAATGAGCATCGAGTTAATTCATTTTTTATATAATTATATTGATCAGAAATTGTCTAAATATAAAACATAAGACACAAGGAATAGTCTAAGTTATTTTATATTACTATGTGTTTTACCCTTTTTATGATATGCAAAAGAATGAATCTTGTTTAAGGAATTTCAAGACGCATATAGGCACAGACTACACTGCACTTCTGAACAAAGAATGATGATATAAGTTTAAAATTTATAAATATTATAATGAACAACCATTCTTTAAAAATTGCTATAAAATAGCGGATTTTCCTAAGCAATTTGTTAATTACAATATATATTGATGAAAATAGCAGATTTTTCTACGCAATTTGTGAATTACAATATTTATTGATAAAAAAAATATATATCTCGGTCGCAAAGAATAAAGTTTTTGAGAAAATTGCCTAAAGATGTGTTTCATTTACATACCACAGATAAAGCATTTTTTCTTAAAATTATGTTTTAATGCTAAAGTTATATTTTATTTGCTTTAATATTATTAAAATGGTGTTTTATTTAATTTTTCAATCAAGCAACTAGCTAAAATACAAGTCCTTCAAAGATCTTCTTTTCATTAAATGACGGATAGTATCAAATAATTTTTTTAACAGTTCAAAACTAAATCTATCAAATTTACCTTAGTTATACAATTAAATGTTGGCAACCATTATCTGCATTTATTATTACATCATACTCATCAGGCATCCAATTTCTTTCCAACAAAGAAAATAACACAAGAGTCGAATGTCTGCTTATTCCCTGGTTTTATAAGAGAAATTTGCTCCAAGGCTCTGTAGCAACTTCCTATTTTTTTCTTCCTCTGTCTGGGGAGGAGGGGGAGATAGGTTTATTTAGGAGTAAACAAATAAGCTCATATTGCCTATATTAGTACACTTTTTATTAATCTTTTCCTGTTTTAATCTAAAAACCAAACGACATCAATTCATTGAACGAGGTGTAGGTATGTATGCTCGGCAGCTTTGAAGTTAAGTAAAAGAGAAAACCTAGCAAATTGCACAAAAATTATAAGGAGTAACACCATTCAATGCTTATACAAAATATAAGAAAATAATAAATCAATGACCTGAAATCTCACCCAATCGACCGCTTGCAGAACAGAGAAGCACAGACAAAGTAGGCGTTGTAAAACCGATATACTTATTTATATTATAGTTGTTCAAAAGAAAAATATACATTCGAATTACGTATAACGCTCAATAACAGAAATATGAAATAGGAAAACGGCTCGTATAAATTCACTGTACGATATATTGCTGTTATTCTAAGAAACAGTTGAAACTTGAGAAGCACTTGCGGGCTCTGAAAATCAATAAGCCTGTTTACTGTTGCGTGGTAAGAAGTAAATAACGATATAGCAACCATTCAATTTAACACGTCTAGATGAGAATATTATTAAAATATTTATTCGGTAATTGAGTGCTACTGAAACAGTAGCACTCCACACATGTGTAATGAATGAAGTTACCTAGAAAAAAAGCGTCCCAAGTGAATTAAAAGGACTTTACAGAAGATCGGTTTTATAGGTTGGTAGTTTTGTGCAAGTACATGTATCTGGCATTAATTCTGGACACTTTAAAGAATTTTGTTAAATACTACATTAAGCTTTTGATTTTAATTTAAATGTATGCTCTTACTGAAGTCAAATTTTCAGGAAAATTACACAAACATATCTTAATGTTCAATGTTTCAAAAATGAGCAAACTAAATTACAATTACTACATACCTCAACAACAGCTGTAAATGGTACATTCATACGGATTATTGTAACTACTTTGTGTTAATATTTTGTTGGATATTCATTTGATATGATTACTGCCTCGGCTCTTCGTGCCGTTGAGTTGTAGATCTTGTGGTTTTATCATTCTAAACCAGGATTGGATGATGGCCTCTAGCAGTTCCTTCTTATTACTGGGATTCAGATGATACCAAAACTTTCAGCCTTGACCACAAGTTTTCAATTGGGTTGGGGTAAGGACTATTCCCTGGCCAAGGAACATGTATGATAGTCCCTGAACCATTTCTGACTGATTCTAGAGGTATACGCTATCTGCTGGAAGATGCACCGCTGACTGTCACCTCCAAACAAATAACGAATAGTGGGCAGAAATTTTAAATCTAAGACCTGTTCTTGATATTTTTTTTTAGCATTAATGTTCTTTTCTAACACTGCTAGGCGCTCTACATCATGCCTTATCATGCTTCTCCATAAGATGATTTATAGTGGCGTGGTGCACTCGGGTAACATGTTCTCACCTGTTTGGCGATGCACAAGCCTGATGTCATCACTTTCAAAGATGTTTTTTCTTCGCTCCAAATGACTTTACCCCAATGCCTGAGTGCGCAAGCTCACTCCACGCACTGTTGCCTCTGCTTTTGGTTGAGATAGGCTTCTTTCTCGGGGTCCTCGCTCATAGACCATTTTCGCAAAGTTTTTGTCTGGTTGTTCGGTCAGAGACTTGCAGCCTCGAAGTTCTCAAGATTGCATCTATATTTTACCCTACGTCGGCGATCTGGTAGAGAAAGACGGCAGGTTTTGCGGCAGTCTTGAGCAGTTAATTTTGGTTTTCTGCCACTTCTTGCAGACTTTCTTGTGCTCTCAGTTACTTCGTATTGCTTGCAAACTTTCTTAATGCCTGAACCTTTTCGATATTTCTTCTTAGGAATATCCTTGTTCGCGAAGTGTTACTTCCTTATTATTTTTACTTGGTGACCAATCAGCGCTTTTTGTCTTAGGAGACATTATTCAAATTACAGGATCACTTTTCAACTCACCCTGTAAGATATTCACTTCACGAAAGTTAGCTACCAACTGCTATACAACAATGATGATCACACTTGACTTAGGTATCCAGAGAGCACAACAATCGAACACAAGAGCTCTATTGATTGAAAACACAATAATTACACAACAATTATGTTATTGCTGCGCTAAGATGGTACTACTGAAGTCACTGAATGGTGTTAATTAAACTTGTTTTTAATATCTACACAGAGTGTAGCATGTTCCAGCTTTCTTAATAAATATGATACAAAAACGTCACAGACAAAATAAAAACGCCATCTGTTGATTTAGGACAACACAATCTTTGTATATCTTGTAAAATTAAAAAAGGAAAAAATTTTATGAAAAGTGTTTAGAATTAATGCCACTACTGTAGTAGCAAAAATCACGGGCAGTTACTGCAATACTTTCGCAAGGAAATAGGGGGATATGGAGTCAAAAATGAATTTCGACCTGGAGAACTAACAGAAATAAGAACGTGGCTGAATCATTGTCAGCGACGAGGTTCTTTCTAGCATGAGAGCCGTGATTTCTGTCCAAGAGATTTATTAGATTGGGTACGACCACAGCAGTGTGCACCATGCTGGTCGAATTAGCCAATTCTTTAACCAACATCCCTATGTGCACATCGTGCACTGCCTGACTTCTCCTTCTTCCACAAGATATAAGACCTGTAGATCTTGTTCATTTCCATAGGTTGTCGTTAACACTGTCATTCATATTTGCCTCCTAACCCCAAGGTCGCGGGTTCAAATTCGTCCGGGATCGATGTATTTTTTCGGGCGTAAAAATCGTAAGTATGGTTTCCTCCGGAAGGGAAGTAAAGCCGTGGGTCCCGTGTCGTACATTTACGGCGCGAAAAAGAACCTCCAGCCTGAAAGAGAGGCCTCTGAGCAAAATCTGTCGGCAGTTTCACGCCCTGATTTGAATGGGGCGCTGAAGACCTGAGATGTTAAAGAGCGTCCGTAATTAAAACCATAAACTTAGGTTTATCGTGCATTTAATAACACTATACCTTCAATATGTTTGATGTCTTGAATAACTTACTCCAGTGCATTCACTACAGCAAGAAATTACGGGTAACGTCATTCATTTTTTCTGCACCTATACACATTGTTTAGCACCAGGTGCGTAACAAATTGAGAGCAACATTTGAAAGCTCTATTCCAAAAATTAAAAGATTGAATTCAGTTGAAAACACTACTACATTTGCATCACTGTCATAAACTGCTTATGTATGTTGTTTCAATGTGGATTTTTGCTAGTGCCTCGGATGTTTTTGTCAGTGATTTGGAAAGAGCGAGCATTTCGAATGTTCCGTTTGACCAGTGCCATGTCACCGCAAGTCAAAGTGGGAACATCACTTTTTTTTTTTTCAATTCCGTGTACAGTAGTTTTCACGGACGCCTAGAAACGTCCTCCACTGCTTTTCTCTTCAACAAGTTACTAAATGTTTCTCTGTTAAGGCTTTGATCTGTTGGTTTTTCATGATAAAAGATTTTTTGAGAATTTTTCTATGTGCAGTTACCTGGATTGGTTTTAATGAAACGGTTACACGGTGAAGAGCACCAATCCCGACATGGTCTCCCTTCAAGTTCTTGTAATAACCTCTCACAGTAAACTGTTCGATCCTCTCACTTTTCATGACCGCCATGCGGTCACTCACTCTCTTGTGTATGACAGGAGAGTTTCTGACAAAGACATTGCAATGGAAATAGAGGAACTTTCAGAAAGAAAAAAATTGTACAAACATTGATCTTGTTGCCAACCTTCAAAACTACAATCTTTAGATTGTAACTTCATAGTGTTTTACAAACAAAATTATTTTTTTTTTAAATATTTTACTAAAGTATAACAGCTTAATAAACCAGGTATATCTTCACACACTGGCACTCAGTTTACTAAGGTCCCATTCACAATGAAAACGTAAACGTAATAAAATAAGAAGTAACACGTTAACTTAGTAGTACGTAGGCATTCACAATGAAAGACGCAAACGTACGTGTTAGTCAATGAAAAATAAGAGCAAGCGAAGATCAACTAACAGCTGATTGAAAATGGCTGCTTCTGAGCACTCGGCGGTACATGCAAAGTGCAGTAACTAATTTGCTTGGAGTAATATGAGCAAAGATAGCTTTCTTATAATGCAATTAATCTTTTGTTCATTGAGGACATTCTGTCTACAAAGTCTCTGATCTTCAACTCTCTGTGCATTAACTTGCCCTTACACGGAGCCCGGAAATAAGTGCAATTCCTGCTGCTAGCTGCTGCAAGTCCCGAGCGACAGCGGAGAGAGCCGAACTACTGTGCGTGGCCACAGTATAAATATTGCATGTATTATGTTAAACTTAATGTAACTTACACCTTGTCCTCCGTAACTTTTAAATATAAATTAATAGGGGATTGTTAGGCGGGTAAAATATTGCAACGGTGGCAAATCTGCTCTTATTGGCATTCGCAATTAACTCATATAACTAACTCTAACCTCGGTAAATTATAATTTACTAACCGGTTTCTAGTGAATCCTAGAAACAGGTGGACCCAGTAATTTTTGGTAAATATAAGTTGATAGGGGTGAGTAAATCACTGTAATGGTGGCAAAACTCCTTTGATTGCAGCAGAAAAAAATCATAAACATCAATTTATGGGAATGCGTGGTACCATTCGCTTGAAAGCCTTATTATCTAGCTCTCCGTGGAAGCCACTACCTTCGGCTCTCTCGCTCGGGACTTGCAGCAGCAAGAGCAAGAGTTGCATTTGTTTTCCGTACTCCGTGTATGGATAAAATTCTACAATAGAGCAGCTCTGTCCTGATTGGCTGATTTCTTAAGTTTAAGTTAGACGTAGACGCAAACCTTGTACCTTGTAAGCTTCTAAGTGTAGGTTTATTTTTATGTTTAAGTGATTCATTATGAATGGTTCCATTACAAACATAGCATCTAGCTTTTACGTTTAAGTTTACGTTACGTTTCATTTTCATTGTGAATGTGGCCTTAAACGAGATAAGTAAACAAGTACGCGTCCCTAAGTTACGACTTCATTAAAAATGTCTCGTTGGCGGCGCAACTAAAATCGTCCTCCTGGCAAGGTTACTTAGGGGTCAACGCATGGGTTCCTCCCTGGATTTATTCTTTGGTGAAAACTTATGCCTGAAGAGCGTGGGGTCATTATCCTGGTCTCACTGGGTCGCGGAGGAAGTAACGCAATAATGGTATGAAGGGACACTGTAGGGTTTCTTTATCTCCTTTCATTCCATATTAAGGTTGACTAAATAGATTTCAGAAGTCTCAAGTGTTTAGGGCAAATCAACAACAATTTAAGAAGAAACGTTACTGAAAGTAATACGAAATATCAGCAAGAAGAGGAGGAAAGTTAAAAAGTGGAAAAAATAAAATGTATATTTATCCTTATGTGGGGAATGTGAAACACAAGAATTGCCATCTCAGGCACAACAATGTGAAATAGAAATGCCTGTGCTCGCTCAGTAAACTACTCCGCCTGACAGAAGCCCAGAGACCTGCGCTTTACATGAGGATGATTGCTTATTTTCTTCCTGTCCACTATAATCGTTAGCAGTAATAGATTTGTCCTCGGTCCACCGCGTTAAGTTATTCCACTTGCGTGAGACAGTTGAGGCCGGCTGTAAACAGCCTCTCTTGCGTCACCCATCGTTAATTCGTGTGGTGAAGGAAGCATAAACCACGTTCTAATACGCTCCATTTTTGTGGTCACACACTCAGATTATTGCTGCTAGAAGTGTCATCCTCATGATGTCACCCCCAAGAATACAACAAGTCTGCCGGAAGGACACCTACTTCATAAATCATCCTTGTGCCGCGAGTACATTCTATTATCGCATTCTTTTTCTCGGGACTTCTATGGCAAAGTAAGCGACTTATCCTAGGTAATACAAAGAGGGCGCAGAACAAAACAACAATAATAACCTGTTAACATAATTTAATAAGCCTACTTTACGCAGAGAAGATATAGTCAAAAACTTAAAAAATTAACTTCCCCCCCCCCCCCCAAGGAATCCTCATTTGTTCATCTGGCTATAATCTCGCAGCAGATTTCCTACCTGTGGGTCCTGTGTCGTAAATTTACGGTACGAAAAAGAACCTCAAGCCTGAAAGAAGAGGCCTCTGAGCAAAATTTGTTGGCCGTTTCACGCCCTGAATTGAATGGGACGCTGATGACCTGAGATGTTAAAGAGCATCCGTAAATAAATCAATTAAAAAGAAAAAACATTTCCTACAATACGAAACATAACCTAACAAAAATAAAAACAATTGAGTGATACACTTCAAGATGTAAATGAGTGTATTTCTATGACTATTCTGTGCGAACAACAAATGAATGTTACTTTAAAATGCATTCGTACAATAAATTAAAATAAACACTCTTAATGTGTATGACAAAATCAAAATAGAAATAACTAACAATAAGTATCAAGTAAAATACACTAAAATCTATCGACCGAAAGGTAGACACAAGGTGAGAGAAACTTCATCTAATTGCTTATCTCTCAACGAGAGATAAATCACATAAAGACATGAAAAGATGGATGCAAAGAATGCCTTTGGGTATAAGAAAGTAATAAAAGAAGAAACAATTTTAAGATGCTAATGTAGGCATGAAGTAAAAGGGAAAATTAAAAGTCTACTCCGTTAATGTTAAATTCAGTAAATAACGACTCCATTATCTCAAGACACTATGAAAGATATCACAGAAAAATTTTGACTATATAGGTGCTGTTTATAAGTTTACTGATCTACTTATATTTCTTATAAAAGAAGATACAATTTTTCGCTTATTTACACGATTTTAAATACAATTTATTCATTGATTATTTTATTATAAATTAGCTAATGAACAGATTATCTCAAAACTAGTTCCATATATCAGTAATATGGTGGTGTTGTTACCTTAAATTTTTATTTACTTATCTTTAGTAGTTTCTGAGAAAATGGGTCATTTACAGTACAAAATTTTATTTGCAGAAAAGTTAATTTAAATTTGTTTAACTCAAAAATATTTGGAGATATAGTCAGAATCCTCAACATCTTCCTCTTGAAGCCCGCTCTTCTTAAGAGTTGATCACGTTGCAGTAAGACTACAGTGCTCTTTCCTACTTTATTCCTAAATGTTGTAATCCTACCTACATTAAAAGTTAGCACAGCATCAAAAGTTCCTAATTCTAAAGTTTTTCTGCACACAAATATATTCTTTGGTATATGAGATGAAGTGATGCTGTTGAAAGATTTGTTTACATTTTGTATCTTACCATGAAGACACTTGACAAGAGCTGTGAATGTGCCAGGTTACTGTACACATGGCCAACATTACAGCTTTATCATTTGGGATTTTTGCGATTATTCTCACCAACAATACCACAGCTTCAGTTTGGAGGTACTGGCACATTTCAATTGAACATATGTTGTGGAGTGTTTAGTATCTGTAGAGATACAATGAAAACATGTGGCTCTGGCTATTCTCATAGTTTTTTTTTTCTAAATCACCCACTTTATCTCTAATGGCTTTATCATAACAGTACTCCAGTGGTATCAGGGAGCCAACCCCTGATAGTCTTTTCATCAGAGAGTGGTATTTTGCCTAACTGTAGTTTAACTTTCTCATCCTTCTACCTAACCTTTATTGCACATTCCATTTTTTACTAAAATGTCTCCATATGGCTTACTATCACACACACATCTTTGTAAGAGTAACCATCTGCTAGAAATTCAAATACTTGCCACCTTTCTTCTGTTCTGAGCTATGGAAAATACTGATCATTGCTGTAGCCCCCATACCTCCACTGTTCTCATTATAATTTTTCCTAGACTCTCCTCTGTGTTGTTTACTAAGTTTTTATTTTTGTGTACATACATAGCAGCATTTAGATAGGATGTCAACATCTACCACTTTACCTGTATTAATACTTGTTGCAATGGCATCCAATCTTCCACAGCCTCTTTCATGGTGTCATATGCTATTAATTTCACACTCTCAAATGTATTTTGAAAAATTTGTAGGGGGGTGTGGCAATGTTTAAAAGGCTACATACAACTTTTCCTGATGAAAACCACTTGCCTATACACCTAAGCCCATAAAAATATCTTACATTAGTTTCGAATATTTAAGTACTTTTGCATTTGTCTTACATCTAAAAATCTTTACGCATTTCACAGTTAATGCAATGGATATTCAAAGAAGAATCCAACCCATTTCTCTTATTAAATTTTCAGGTTAATTTGATTTGACATTCACAAAAACTACAGCTAACACTATCACACAATGTAAAGCTTAATATATCCAAATCTCTAATGATATTACTGTATTTATATTTACTGTTATTTAATTCCTTCTTGGAGTTGCTGGAAGGAGAAGAGTACGGGGCCAATTTTTCCACCTGTTGATTGTCCTTCGTTGCACGTGTGCACAAGATTTGTTCTGTAATGCCAATTTCCCTTATTTTTGCGCTTCTAAAACACACTTTTTGCTTAGTCTTTGTAGAAGCACTACATTTATACAAAAGATCATTAAACAACGCAAAAAATAACCAATATACTTAGAACAAATCAGACTGAATCAAAACTTTCTGCAGAAAAGAACATACATCACTTATAAAACACGAAAGCTGCCATATAACAGTACAGCCAATTTGCAGAGCGAAATTTCCCTCACAAAATTAGATATATTTGTGCTCTCTGCTTCAAGAGCTTAATTTTTTTTTAATAAGGGAAACTGAAGGGGACAAAAAGGCTTTAAAACTTTATTAAAATGCTACTCATGTACATATAATAAAAATGTTCCAAATTAGGCATAAATTTTTAAACTATAAAACTACACAAACACCAAATTTTAATACGGAGAAACAGAGAATACAATATATCATAGTTCAAAATAGTGAAATACATGAGGAAACCATGTACCAGAATCAAGAAACCGACTGTGAAACACTATAAATGTACCAAAGAAACAAACATGTAGAAAGAAAGTACAAAATAAAAAATAATTAAACCGCAACACAGTACAGGACCCTACAGATAAAACGTCTAAGCTAGAACATGATAAAATTACTGGATCTAAGCACATGTGTATGGTTTAACAAAAGCAAGCAATATTCCTTAAGTGTCAAGGAGAAGGTTATGTCTCCTAAAGGTTAAGTGAATAAGGAAACAAGAAGGTTCGTTCTGAAGGTCATGAAACATAAGCACTCAAAAGGGTAAATTCCATATTTAAGAATAAAGAACAACTACAAAAGAAAAACTGAAGCTAGCAATACAGGAGAGAGCTTTGTCCCAAGAGCCAGGAAGTTAGTACAGTACAGAAGATTAACTTTATCCTAAGAGTCAGTAAGTTAGTGCAGTGCAGAAGATTAACTTTGCCCAAAGATCCAGTAAGTTAGTGCAGTGCAGGAGATTAACTTTATCCTAAGAGCCAGTAAGTTAGTGCACTGCAGGAGATTAACTTTATCCTAAGAGCCAGGAAGTTAGTGCAGTGTAGGGGATAGTTTTGTCCTACGAGTTAGAAAGGTAGTGCATTGCAGGAGATAACTTTGTCCTACGAGCCAGTAAGTTAGTGCATTGCAGGAGATAACTTTGTCCTAAGAGTCAGGAAGTTAGTGCATTGCAGGAGATAACTTTGTCCTAAGAGTCAGGAAGTTAGTGCATTGCAGGAGATAACTTTGTCCTACGAGTTAGAAAGGTAGTGCATTGCAGGAGATAACTTTGTCCTACGAGCCAGTAAGTTAGTGCATTGCAGGAGATAACTTTGTCCTAAGAGTCAGGAAGTTAGTGCATTGCAGGAGATAACTTTGTCCTAAGAGTCAGGAAGTTAGTGCATTGCAGGAGATAACTTTGTCCTACGAGCCAGTAAGTTAGTGCATTGCAGGAGATAACTTTGTCCTAAGAGTCAGGAAGTTAGTGCATTGCAGGAGATAACTTTGTCCTACGAGCCAGTAAGTTAGTGCATTGCAGGAGATAACTTTGTCCTAAGAGTCAGGAAGTTAGTGCATTGCAGGAGATAACTTTGTCCTACGAGCCAGTAAGTTAGTGCATTGCAGGAGATAACTTTGTCCTAAGAGTCAGGAAGTTAGTGCAGTGCAGGAGATAACTTTGTCCTAAGAGTCAGGAAGTTAGTGCAGTGCAGGAGATAACTTTGTCCTACGAGCCAGTAAGTTAGTGCATTGCAGGAGATAACTTTGTCCTAAGAGTCAGGAAGTTAGTGCAGTGCAGGAGATAACTTTGTCCTACGAGCCAGTAAGTTAGTGCATTGCAGGAGATAACTTTGTCCTAAGAGTCAGTAAGTTAGTGCATTGCAGGAGATAACTTTGTCCTACGAGTCAGGAAGTTAGTGCATTGCAGGAGATAACTTTGTCCTAAGAGTCAGTAAGTTAGTGCAGTGCAGGAGATAACTTTGTCCTAAGAGCCAGTAAGTTAGTGCATTGCAGGAGATAACTTTGTCCTACGAGCCAGTAAGTTAGTGCATTGCAGGAGATAACTTTGTCCTAAGAGTCAGGAAGTTAGTGCAGTGCAGGAGATAACTTTATCCTACGAGCCAGTAAGTTAGTGCATTGCAGGAGATAACTTTGTCCTAAGAGTCAGGAAGTTAGTGCAGTGCAGGAGATTAACTTTGTCCTAAGAGTCAGGAAGTTAGTGCAGTGCAGGAGATAACTTTGTCCTACGAGTCAGGAAGTTAGTGCAGTGCAGGAGATAACTTTGTCCTACGAGCCAGGAAGTTAGTGCAGTGCAGGAGATTAACTTTGTCCTAAGAGCCAGGAAGTTAGTGCAGTGCAGGAGATTAACTTTGTCCTAAGAGTCAGGAAGTTAGTGCAGTGCAGGAGATAACTTTGTCCTAAGAGTCAGGAAGTTAGTGCAGTGCAGGAGATAACTTTGTCCTAAGAGTCAGGAAGTTAGTACAGTGCAGGAGATTAACTTTGTCCTAAGAGTCCGGTAGTTAGTGTAGTACAGGAGAGAGTTTTGTCCCCAGAGTGAAGTACAGGAGAAGGCTTTGTCCTAAGAGTGTGCAGTATAGAAGATGGTTCTGTCCTAAGAATAGAGAAAATCACTGCATTGCAGAAGAAGGCTTCGTCCTAAGAGTAAGGAAAATTGCTCCAGTGCAGAGAACACTTTGTTCTAAGAATCAAGAAAGATATTGCAGAATTGTCTTAAGGGTCAAGAAACTGAAATGCAGCAGATGAAAAGCTATGTGAGAGATGAGAAATATGAGCAGAACAGAAATTGTGATCTAGAATAAAAACAAGTTATTATAAATGAATAAATAATAATAGAATAGAATAAAATTACACCCCAAGGCTCAAGAATGTAAGGCGAAATTTAATAGCACACATATGTCAAGGAAATGAATGAAAAAGAAAGAACAGAACATGAGAAAAGTGTGGATCTGAAAGTAGAACTAAAATGAAATACCAGGAACCTGAAAGTAGGCACGCAATGAGAATTGACTACAAAGTTGCCATGTGTGACCTTGGTGACACGCACGACGCCACTGTAACCAAGGTTAATGAAGCTCTAGCTGTGTCTTCTTTATTACCACTCCACTGGTCGATATGAGACCTTGAGTTGCTAGTTTTCCAAGGGGAATTTTCCTACCCACAACCAAGGACGACATTTTAACATTTTCCTTACAAATGTGCAATACAAGATTACCAATCAGATGACTAATGCTCACTCTTTCTTTTACATAACTAGCAGCTAAAGGGAAAAATATCTGACAGATTTCAGAAATTAAAACCACATTCAAGTACTTCGGTTAATAGTTTAAATGTTTTAAGCTATAGATGAATCGCAACTTCAAAGAAAACGACTTAAAAACTTTTTCTTCTTTTTTTCCAATGATTTTATTAATACAATGACTTTGCAAACCACCTAGAATTTGTTTAGTTGGAAGAAAACGATGAACGAACCTTAATCTCTCTCTCTCTCTCTGACTCACACACACACACTCCCTCTCTCTTACTGTAATTGAAACAGAAGGCCTCTGCTCCTAAAAGAGAGAAAAACGAAAGAGAAAGGAAAAAAACATAAGATGCGAAAGGTTATTTTTCATTCTCTTCGCCTCATTCATAATTTTCTTCTAATTAATTTTTTTAACTCTCTGTCTCTCTCTTCTAAGAATAAAAATACTGGAAATTAAGGAAAAGAAAGATAAAGAGAAAGTTGGAAAGGACCTAGGAAGGGGAAAGAAAGTGGGATTTTTTTTTATTATTTATTTGTTTTATTTACGAACGCTCTTTGACATTTCAGGTCATTAGCGTTCCATTCAAATCAGGGCGTGAAACGGTCGACAAATTTTGCTCAGAGGCCTCTTCTTTCAGTCTTGAATGAATGAATCGTGTTTAACGCCCGTTTTTGCTACAGAGGCACCACAGGCGGTGAACAATGATGATAATTGAGATGAAATGAGATATTGGAAAAGGATTTATTTTTAAGGAAGGAATCGCCCCAGGCCTAAGTTTTAGAATACCTTCCCGGCATTTGCCATTTATGAGGACTGAGGAAAACCTGGAAAAAACCTCAGTTAGGGAGGGCGGTCCTGGCGGTATTCGAACCCCAGACCTCCCGCTCACGAGTCCGCGCCTTAACGACCTCGGCCACCCGTGGCGGTTCCAGGCTTGAAGTTCTTTATTATGCCGTATATGTAAGACAAGGGACCCATGGCTTTACTTCCTTTCCGAAGGAAGCCATACTTAGGATTTTTACGCCCGATCTTGGCCGGGATCGAACGCGCGATCTGAGTCTACGAGGCAAGTATGGTTACCACTACACCACCAGGACCGACAAGAAGAAAGTGGTACAAGGGAAGGACCATAGATGATTAAACATACAGGGGGAAAAGGGATGAAGAACTGGGTATTCTTTCTAATTCTTTTCTTCTTTATTTTCATTTCTATAAACTAGTTTTGGTTCTACCGAAAGCTTCACCAAGTGGAGTATCTCAAGAAGTGCTAGGACGATTAAGTAATATAAGGAAAATAGTAAAAAGGGCGTTAAAATATGATAAAAGAAAATATTGGAGACAATGTTTTGTTTCTTTAGGCTTTTTTTTTTTCCTTGCAAGAAAGAATAAAACAAAGAGAGACGATTAATAAGATCTTGGAAAGAACTGGAATAGGAGAAATATGAAAGGATAGGAAATTAAAAGAGAAGTGTTCTTGTTAAGAAATCAAGTTAAGAATTGCAGATACTGAAGTACAATAAATATTTAATAGCTTTAATAATAAAAATTCTTCAAATTTATTTAGATGCATGAAAAAAATGCGAGGCAAAGAAAATAAGTTGAATTTTGTAATAAAGATGCCAGAGAAGGATTTGCTTGGGCCAGAAAAGGAAATATTAAGTTTACCTATTTTCCAAAATAATATCAGCATTTACTCAACGACCTTGAAGCGAAATTGAAGAACGAAGTATGTACAGAACATTGAACTATAAAGAGTATGAAATGTTCTTGGAATGTGACATAAAGTGTTAAGAGTTTGTTTCAGTTCGGGACGTGCATTCGGCAAGTGCAGTGACTATTTCATGAAGCTGAAGGTTTATTACTGTTTACTACTGTGCAGTTTATAAGACCAAAGTTCAAATAATGAAAGGTGAGAGGAGAGAAGATTATTGGAGATGATTAGTAGTGGTCCATTTCTGATCACCTGCTTGATTCCAGCAAAAACGCTGTCTTGCAAGGGGGCTCTGATAAAGAAAAGTGCTGGGAAATTTGACAGTCTCTCCAAAATTGCCAGTTACATCCACACTGCATGAACTTGACACCATCACGAAGGCCTTTGAAGATCTTCCTGCAGACACGTTGATTTGGCACACGTCATGATTGAATGTTTGAAGGTTTATGGAAAGAAGTGCTACAAACTGCCTCACACGGGGAAGTAGAGTTTACGACAGGAGTGCGCAGCTTTATTTCTCACTGCAACCCCGATAGTGTTATCTACGCCAAGCTGAATGACTGTCATCTGAGAATACTGCTAATACAATCTACTTATTTTTTATCCGTACTCTCGGTAAATAGGTATCTGCATTTATTCATTGTCAAAAAATGCCTCTCTAAAGAAACGAGCCTGTTATTTTAGGCACCACAGAAGTAGAATGTAAATAAACTGGGTTATTAAAGGAGAAATGGAGTATCTACCAACAGAAGTTGGGCAAGCTACTGAATTTAAGTTCAAAGGAAAACTGTAAAGAAATAGAAAGTAATTTGGGAAAAGTAACAAAAATGCGGTTTGGGGGAATCAATAAAAAAAGTCGAAGAGGTGAAATGACCGACAATTATTAAAATGATGGTTTTGATTATGTGAATGTAAATCAGTGGGCAATGGGATCAACAAGAAAATCAGCTATTTAATCGATACATTTTAGTAGTATTTAACGCCCATTTTACTACTAGGCACACAGGCTGTGCACACTGGCGAATGGTGGTGATACATAAGATAAAATGACAAATTTGTAAAAGATTTTTTTAAGAAAGGAAAGGTTTTAGGGTATATATATATATATATATATATATATAACTCAATTGGGAGGACAGTCCTGGCGGGAATCGAATCCCAAACTTCCCGCTGACAATAACTTCATCTTGCTATCAGAATTTCATGGTTACGGGTGGAGAATTGCACAAACATGCATTTTATTATTTAACCCTGATAGAATTTAATTTTTAAATTTAAAACCTTAGTTTCTATGGACATATATTTTTCCTGAATGCAAACAGAATTTGATCAGAAGTTCAGTGCTTCCAAAAAATTTGCAAGTCATATAAATGCAACGTGAAACTTGCATTTACCACATGCCGAGTGTATTTCCTGGCAATTTATTTGAAAATAATCTGCAATGGGAGTCCGAAGAAGTTCTCCGCGTATTAAGGACTCAGAAAGGACAAGTTCGGTTAGTTATTTTGGACAGACCACCGGCAAGGCGACAACAGGGAACGGAAACATTGGAAAGTGTGTCCTGAACACCTGCGCTCATGCTTTCTTTATTCTGTGGGCATGTGAAAATACACGACTGACTCATGGGACGGTGTCGAGCAATGGCACGCGAAAGACAAAGCCAGTAGCCAAGGCCACGTTGTTTGTTCCTGCCATAAGAGATGCATTCATCATTGAAAATCAATACAGGCGCTTTGAATTAACTGCCAGGTGTCTCGATTTTGTGACTATTTTCGGGTACTACGGCATTTGTAAAATATTTTGGTCACTTTTTTTGAGAAACGAAATTACTTTTGGTTATTTTGAGGTAAGAATTTCAAGCATTTACCATACTTTTACACTGATAAAATAAATTATATTGAATATTCATTAAACATGGCCGCTTGTAATTCACATTTGTTTGAGAAACAGCATGTCTAGAACTAGTAGTGTTTTCAAACAAACTAATAGTAGTGTTTTAATTTATCACCATGAACTCTGGCCTATTTTGTGAATAAGCAATACTTCTGGGTCACAAATTGAAGACAATAGCGAAAACAGCGGAAGTGCACATGAGAAGATACAGGTAAAGAGTTTGGAGTATGGTAAAGCTGTGGGAAAAATAATTGGCACACAATGTCTTTATTGGTGTAGATGTCATTGTTTAATCAGTGTTCAGGGTAGAAACAAGATATGTTTAGGATTTTAAAAATTGTTGTTCTTGATAGTGTAAAATAATTATGTCAACTGAATCACAGAAAAGACAAATGGAAAAGTATAATGCATTTTTATTCGGATCAGTGACCTTATTTTATTTTTCTAGAGTACGAACTGAAGTGGGTTATTAATAATATTATATTTATTTATTTTACCTGGGAAGTTAAGACCGTACGATCATCTCTTTCATGTTAGGGTCAGAGAAGAATATTTCGGTACTTAAGCTTTACTCAAAAGCTGGCCGTTTGTGTATGCTCCCATTGGGGGCACCTCCGGGAGGAAAGGATAAGTTGGGGGAGTGCACTGGGTGGCGAGGATTCAAGGACATAGGCAGAGTCCCTAACATTGTTTCCAGATAGAACAGAAAGATGCCGGCGGAGCCCAGAAGGTCTCGCTGGCAGAAAAGAGCTCACTTGTTCCGTCGTCCAGGTGCAAATATGGTGGCAGAAAGAGCACGGGCCTCGCGCTACAATGGATCCCAAAACCATCAAGAATTGCCATCACAACTCGTGAACACAGGATCTGTGCAGAATGTGCACAAAAATGGTCGGTCCCCGGCATCCAATGCAAGTGGTTTGTGAGATATTCATCAGAAGCCCCAAAATGTCAACAAGACAGGACGGTAGTAAAAATAGTCGCTTACCCGCTACACTCCGAAATGTTTTAAAGAAGGAATTAAATTTTCATTCTGGATTACGCACTATTGTCAAGAATTAATATCGGAGGACCGTAACCGTCGGATGGAGTATAGTAAGATCATGGCTAGGTTGGTATGAAGACTGGCCCCAGCTGGTCACCAACATTATTTGGAGCGAGGGAGTCGTGTTTTACGTTGGGAGGTGGGCCGCAGAGAATCCAAGGGTAATGGCCGAGAGCCTAAGGTTCAGTGTGGTGTGGCATGACATTCCTCTAGATTGTGAGTCCATTCCTTTTTCGGGACCGATGAACGGAGAATGGTACCCACTCACGCTGGAAAATTAAGTTTGACCTATTGTGTCCATTGGGATAACATCAGTGACCTCATTTTCATGCAGAATGGTGCGCACTCAACATTCGTAACTAGTTTGATCAATATTTCCCATTGGATGGGCCACTGTGATCTGCATAGACCAACACATTACCCCATGTTACTTCTTTCTGTGAGGATGGGTGAAGGTTGAAGTTTACAACACGTAACTAAAAAATTTGGGTGAACTGGAAGATGTTCGCACCAATGTACCTCAGGATGTCTAACTAAAGTCGGTCGAGACTATACCCAAGAGATTACACAAATTGGTGGACAATGCTGATGCATGTGTAAAAGTTTAATACTATAGGCAATTTCTGCCATTTACACTCTGTAACAAATCTCGTTTCACTATAATAGATTAATTATTAAGAAAATCATTAATGATTTCCAGTGGATCTATTTACAACAAGTCTTGGGTTGGTCTTTGAAAATATTTTCTAAATTATTATTATTCTACCCGCATTCCTATTTTCTTTAACCATTTTCCTCTCCTTTTTCCAAAGAATATTTGTACTATCTTGTTATCTATATTTCTTATTTTATTGAAAATAATTTTAATACCATTTTTATGTAAGTAAACTATACCAGTTTTTACATCATATTTCATGTCTCCATCTTTTGGTCTCTTTACGTTCCTAATATACAATGCAAGTCATTTTCTATTTCTTCACATAATAGACTTGTAGCCACATTAGTATCCTTTCTTAGGCTCTTAAGTTTCAAAACACCTTTCTAACCCATGCATATCTATCTCGATAGATTAATCACAATCCACACACCTTTCATTCATTCAAATTACAGTTTATGGCAAGAGGCGGGAAATTTAAGACATATTTTGAAGTGATTATTTTGGTCTCTGTGAGAGTCTAACGCATACACAGTTGATCCATTTGACTGTCTAAAACTGAACCGTAAGATATACTTGTATTAATTCACCATAGAAATTGAAATATACCTTTCACACCAAATAGACGGGACCCTTATTGTGTTGTTTATAACATTCGCTACAATTTATTGCTGATATTTCAGACTCTAACAAAGCTCTGAAGTTATTAATGTTTAATTTAATTGTTTAGCATACATTTGTAAATTACGTCTACGTCTTTTGGAGCTGCAATAAAAAAATTAATAGTTCCAAATTTGCAAATAACAAATAATTTAATTTATTTAAATATTTCATTGTTTGAAATGGTAGACTGTGATCGTCAATTTATTTCAGACTCTAATCCATTATGAAAGGATTGATGTATAGGGTGCAATCTCTAGAGTAAGAATAATTGGCCCAAATTTCATACATGGAAATCTGATATTTTTATTGTTGAATGAAATACACAGAGCATGATGATGTATCAATTCATGGCAGAAAAATCAATGATATTAAGCAAGAAAATGTTTGGTGACTAAAATTTCGAAAATTCATGTCCTCTCGCTTTTCAAACTGAACCTTTTCTGACTTTGGGGAGTTGGAAAAAGGTGTTTTTGGAAAACCCAATGTTGACTTCAAGATCTTCAAAAACTACTGTGACCATTAAAAGTTTGTAAAAAACAAAATTTGGATGCTAGTGGAAGTCACTTCCAACACTATTGTAAATAAATGTTTTAAAAAATGAATACAGATATTTAAAGCAGGTGTACGGTTACTTTCCGAGCATTCTGTATGATATATAGATTGCTTTCTTTAATTGCGACAGTAGAGAAATTGAACATTTTAAAAATTCAGTGACTGTTGTGCTCTTTACTCCAAAATGTCTTTATTCCCCGAATAAAGAAAAGGATATTAATAGTACATCAAACAGAAGGTAAAAGGCATACGCTAAAAAAAAAAGACAAGTCGATTTATGGACTTTAAACAACAATACAGAACAAATAATAAGAGGAAACGCTTAAAAGACGAATGGCTTTGAAGTGCCTTCCAGTATGTAGCGGAAACGGCAAATAGAGCGAACAAAATCGACAAGCATTCATGTGCACTGCCGAAAACGTGGTAGGCGAATGTCATGCGCAGTGCGTTTGTTTAAAATGTAACGGAAAGGTCAAAGCGTGTCCTTCAGAATCTGCGGCAAGTGATGGACGAACTCACGTTTTGTGTCACATGTTCTGAAGTACATAAAGCTGGCGGCACAAACCAATCGAAACTGGGGACGCTGCCCGAACGTTCTCCCAACGTCTGTCTTCCTTCCTTTTGTTTTTATATTCTTCTTTTTGTAACACAACGAAGAAACTGCTTCTTGCGGATATATTGCTCTTTTCGTTTGGAGTGTTTCGTTACAGCAAATTTCAACCGAGCACTTGAAATACCTACTTTGAAAGAAATAAAATAAATGAAAGCCTAGAGAAAATATCTACATAATGTGGTCGTAAAAATAGATGATGAAATTTCCGAGGTTTAGACCGCAAAACTATAAGCTCTGTCTAATTAGCTACATTACTGCGTTATTGCACTGCAGATGGCTTTTTCTTGAGTACAGATCGAGTTATTCTAGCATTTCTTCAGATTTCTAGTTTTGCCAATTTAATTTTTTCCCTACTCTTTCACCCTACTACCTATCTTTCCTGTAAATATAATATCTTTTACAGCACCCTCCCGCTGATGCCTGCAGGAACTTGTTAGTAAGAGCACTAAGGAAAATGCCCAAGATGTGACAGGGATTTTTTTTTTTTTTGTTTAATTGCGGGAGAAGGAAATTTATTACACAAATTAACTTGCACAGCATACAATAATCTCCAATCGAAACGCTCCACGACCTTGCATTCAGCAACGTTATTCACATTAACAAGTTTACGGACGGTGTTTAAGATGCAATATTGATTATTTCCTTGTTAAGTAATTTACTAAAGCTGCACGTAGAAAATATTCTTATAAGAAACAGTGTTTACCTTCAACGTACAAATATAAAACGTCAAAATCCTATGGAATTTAACTCACATTACCATAAAAAAAAAAAAAAAAAAATAATAATAATAATAATAATAATAATAATAATAATAATAATAATAATAATAATAATAATAATACAACTTACGTACTGCCTGGGTATCTAGAAAGTTTACCAAATATTCTTTTTTTTTTGTCCCTGAGTGTATTTTAGAAGACGGAATCCTTCAAATCTTTGATATTTTTTTTAATAACCGATTACCTAAATATTCCATAAGGTAATAATGCAAACGGAGTAGATCTTTTATTATAATACTCCCCATCAACATTTCCAAATTAATATTCTGTTATTTTCAACGAACCACCACGAAAAAATTGCCCCATTTAAAAACCTTAAGTTAAATAATTCCTGAAATACCAAGCAATTGTCTTTCTACAGAAGACAAAACGTTTGAAAAAGTAACATATAAGAGATTATATACCATAACAATGGTTCTAATCATATGCTGTAAATAAAATTAGTAAGTCCAAATTAACAGGTCATCTAGTACTACTACACCAGTTTCATCATGGGAAGATTTAGTAGTGGAGTTCCTCAAAGGTCAGTCCTTGGGCTCCTTCTCTCTCTCTGACTTTTATTAATGTCCTTGTCCCCCTAATTAACGGTTATAGGTAGAGGTGGCACAAGTATTGCCAGTAGCTTTGACACTTTCAAATCTAGAACAAAGACAGTCCTGCTTAAAAACGCTAAGGGTACATGACCAAAAAATCAGAATTGAATTGGAATAGAACCACCGTATTTCTTGGTTTATACATCGAAACATATTCAATTGCAAATATACTATTAATAGCCGTGTTCTAGCGGAAAAATACAGGAATTTCCTACGTATTTGTCGGCAATGTATTGTCGCTGAGGAGCATCAAGCTTTATTATTATATTTTAAACACAGTATCAGTTTTAATTATATATAATAAGTGTACTACAATAAAAATTACGCGAGGCGAGTGTCTTTTTTTCCTTCTTTTTTCTTTATTTGTTTTATTCGTGCTCGGACGCTCGTAACTCAAATTATTGTACATATTTAAAGGTTTGCTATGGAAAATATTTTTATAATATTCATATAAAGCGATTTTACATGTTTGATATTCTAGCTAAAAGGAAATCGTATGAATTTCACGAAATGAAACGAACAAATAAACAAATGGCAGAGTAGGATTTGCAGGTTTCATATGATATTAAAACAAAAATATATAACTATCAATCAAATTTTAAATTGCGTTAATCTCCAACTTAACGACTGATTAGCATAAATTATGAAGTTTAGCATTAGCTATAGGCATATGAAGATAGACAAAATCTCTAAGAGTTTTCAAAAGGTAACGACTAGGTTCTCTAGAGCACTAAAATGGCAGGAAAGCGAATGCCAGATCGGACTTCCACCATTGAGTATTTCTTTTTAATATTAATTGTAATAGTAAAAGTTATTAATATGTATGCAGTTTTTACGACCGCGAAATGTATTATAATTGCTTTAATTTCCTTTAAAACTTAAATTATTGATATATGTACCTATGCCCGTTTTCATATACGGCAGCAGATTATGGTATTTTTGCATACTAATTTTCATTAAATATGCCGAAAAATGAAATGTGTATTTACTGCAGTTGAGGTTGATTATTAAGTGAAATAGACGACAAAAGAAAGCATAGCTGACAATGACGATGGCGAATGAAGGAGTGGAAAACCCAAACATCCATTTTTTTCGCCAAAAATGTGTAAAAGAAAAACCATTTTCGTATCAATTGTGGAGATAACTGATTAATAGCTTTGGAATGTTTACGAGCTGTTTGGCACAGTGATTCAATGTGGAAAGTGTAGTATGCTTCTAGCTATGGAGAATTCAAGCCACGTCTTATGTTGATAATAAGTGACTTACGCGCGGAATGTTACAAGTCCTTTGTTTTTATAAGTTGATAGTTTTACCAGAACAGATATTAAAAGTACGTACAAACGAATCAAAGCAAATGAACGGAGAGAAATTGACTACGGTCAATGTTCAAGATAACCGCCAGAGATTGCTAAGATCAGCAATTCTTATTTCTCTTTCACTATAGATACACTGCCTCTCATAGTTAGATCGTGAGCACAGTAAATGGAATTTCTAAATATCACAACCAACACAGTAAATAGGAGTTCCAGAGGACTGCAACGTTTGAGAGAACAGCAGTAGCAAAACAGAGAGACTTAGTAGTATGTAAAAGAGACGAAATGAGAAGTCGGTTAAAAAAAGAAAGAACAAAAAAAAAAAAAAAAAAAAAGAGGAACGAAACTGGGTGTAACCTTGAACTTGAACTGCGTCTCGCGCCAGTGGTTCAAGGTAATCTTGTTGCTCACCTTGCAGCTGCTGGACTGCTTGGCTGGCGCATCACCAAGTGTGCCGGATGACCTCTGTCTATTTCGGCGACGCGACGTGATCATGTCCTCCTCTTTTAGAAACTAAAGCTACAGTTTGCAGCTCTGTCAGTCTTGCTTTCTTACGTCACCATTGAAAGTACAAAAAAAGCATTTAGTTCTACGATAAGAGCATTAAGCAGCAGGCTTTAAAATAATGTGTCAAATATTACTATCTATCATTTTGGACAATGCAGAGTATTGACAGTTTGTAATTTCTTCAAATAACTGAATAATTATTTATTTTTAACTCGTGTGTTAATTGTTTGAACGGCTAAACTGTTAAATAGCGGAAAGTAGTTCACTTGTACTAATGTTAAAAAAAATTTAATATGTTTCCCTATTATATTCCAATTTGAGGATTTGTCTGTTGTTAAAGTATCTACATTTAATAATAACTACAAAAAATATTTATTGTAACATTACAACTTTGTTTTCAAACACGCAAAGCTAACATTAATGATAATTTAATAAGATGGCAATGTGTTTTGAGGTTGCCATGGCGTAATTTTAGTTGATTTAAAAAGTGAATATTGCGCTATGATACTGGAGCAATTGAAAGACACGAATTCCTTTCGTATTAAATGAAGAGGTTGTCGCCGAAACAATTGCGCACTTTGCAGAACTAGAAAAATTACACGGGATAAACAAATAGAAAACAGCTAGAATAATTGAAAGGAGATTACGTGGAGAAATAAAACGAGTATTTTCCAATGAAGTCTTTGTTTTTACAAGGACTTATCAAGCAGTCCTAATAATACGGCTTGGTATCCTGAAATCTTTGTTGCTGAATTAATTATTTTTCACCAAATTTGCATGGAAATTTCTTTCGCTTTTTATACCAATAGATGCACAATAAAACGCATTCTACTATTTATAATAATAATAATAATAATAATAATAATAATAATAATAATAATAATAATAATAATAATATAGCCCAGTAACACTATTATAAAGTATACGCTAATACGTAAGTGAAACTACGGAAGCAAACCCAGCAGAGAGAGGAAAGTAAAATAATTTGATACATTATGTAAGAACTTTGTCTTGGGTGGAAAAGAGAAATTCCTAACAAATTATTATGTGGCAACAGAAAGTAGTTCATAGCAAGCTTTCGCATCAGTAGGCAGCAGGATCGATAGGACCTCATGTTTATCACTTAACTGCAGAACAAAGTTTTTGTATAGCTTATTGTGGATACCCCTTTACAAGTTTATTTATGTACTTTTCATTTTTGACATCCAATGATCACGAGTTCTTTGTCCATTCTTTTAATGAGATGTTTGTGGGCCAGGCTTTTGGGTTCACTTTTTTAAAGTGTCCCTAAAAAGTTTCAATACAATAATGGTCAATCTTTCCAAATAATAGTATTCTCTTTCGTATCACCTCCATTTCCAGAAGTTGATCTTGAAATGGATCGCCTTATTTCGTCTGTTAGACAGCTACATATGCTCCCCCTCCCCCCGATATGCAGTATTCTCTTCATAATTTATCCCATTTTGCATTTGGAGAAAGGTCAATTAGCTTTTGTAATGCCAACAACAGCAACATGATAAAAAGAACTCTTTTTAAGTTATTGCCTCCAAGATGCTTATTAGCTATACCTGACACAATGGAATGCCCATTTATTCCCACAACAGCTGTTATGTTCTATTTTCCCTTAGATAGAATGTCAGGACTTAAGAATAGGCCCATAAGTTTCTTGCCTCGCCGATAAGAGTTATCGCCTTCATAAAACCCTTATCTGGTGTCATACCTTATCTGTTAAGTAAATAATTGCAGCTGTAACTCCCGCTTCGCTGTGTTCAGTTCAGATATAGTTGCATAAAACGCTATATGTAGAAGATTGTGACATGTTCAAAATGAAGTATCGAGTGTTATTAAGTTCTTCAATAAAGGACTTAGTACAAATGAAATTAAACAGCGATTAGACGGTGTACATGGGGAAGCATCCCCCTCATATTCTACCGTAAAAGAATGGGCCAAACTTTTTCGAATGGGTCGAGAAAGCAATGAAGACAAGAACGTGCAGGTCGGCCTTTGGAGGTGCACACGCCTGCAAATATCGCTCTTGTGGAAGGAGAAATTATGCAAGACCTGCAGCTCAAAGTTTCAGAAATAGCAGTAAGGTTGGGCCTTTCTAAAACAACAGTCTTTCCAATTATTCATGAACATTTGAACATGAATAAGGTCAGTGCAAGATGGGAAGGTGCCTAGACTTGTTTCCTCAGTGCAAAAGCAGCATTTGGTGTCAGGCATTTTTGGAGCTCTGCCGGGCAATGAGAGAGAAGTTCTGCAAACCATTGCTATAGGAGATGAAACTATGATTTTCTACTTTGATCCCTTGTCCAAAAGAGAATCAATGGAGTAGCGTAAACCTGGCGAAGCACCGCATCTAAAGGCGAAGGTGGTCACTCAGTCAACCAAGAAGATCATGGGCACAATCTTTTGGGACTGTGAAGGAATATTCTTCATTGACTTCAAGGAGAGGAACACCACAGTAAATGGGGAGTACTGTGCTGGCCTACTGCACAGACTACGTGCTTCCATCAAAGAGAAAAGGAGAGGAAAGTTGAGAGGTGGTGTGCGCCTTCTTCACGACAACGCGCCTGTGCACACAGCTCTTGTTGCAAAGAAAACTGTGAAGAAATGTGGCTTCAAGCAGATCGACCATCCATCCTACAGCCCAGATCTAGCTCCCAGTGACTATTTCCTCTTCTCAAAACTTAAGAAGGACCTTCGAGGAAGGAAATTTAAGTGTGACGAAGAAGTGATGGATGTTGTTTATGCCCATTTTGCAGACAAAACTTTTGACTATTTGGAGGGGGGGGGGTTTGAAATGTTATTCAAAGATGTTAGAAGTTTGTTGCAATAAAGGATAACTATATTCAAAAGTGAAATATAGTTTTTGTCTTTATCATATCTAGAAAATGATTAGGCCGGAAACTTATGGACCTACCCTCGTACATCCAGGAAACGGAGCTGGATATAAGATAGCATAAGTGTTTAAAATTCACATTTTGAATGGGTGATCGCGCAGAGACTAGCTAAAGACGAGTTCCATTCAGACAAAAATAATGCAATAAATAAAGACGATGGCTCTTTAACGAAGATGGCTACTCTTCCAAAGCACAAAATAGTGACGGTGACGTAAGCAATGCTGAAACAGGTACTGCTGGGAGCTGGAGAGATAGCTAGTCAGGTAAGTCAGAGAAATGTGCTGACAACGCAACTATCAATATTCTGCTCTCATCAACGCAATGAGAATGGACCTAGTCTTAAGTATTTGAATAGATGGTGATACACGTGTAGTCGTAATGTTTTACTTGGCAGATAAAGTCTCCTCTCCCCATACGTCGCTAGTCATCTCTCCCAGCAGTAACATATATGTATATTGCTCCAAATGGTGTTATATGGAATAAAAGCCTTCCAGTACAAAACAAACTCCCTGCTCATAATTTAGTGGAATATGTACCAGAAACTACAAGGGCTACAAAATCAAGTAATCCAAGAATGCTTGGGATTTATTTATTCCATTAAACATTGTGGACGAGATTGTGATGTGCACCAAACTAGAAGCGAGAAGAGTTTGTGTACCAAAAAAAGTAAACTGGCAGGATGTAACTGGATATGAAATGTTTGCTTTTGGGGAATTTTGCTTCATATAGAAGCAAATAAAGACTGAGTCGTTTCTGTTAGGGAACTTTTTCTGGACAAGTTTTTTAATCCATTATATATAGAGCTAAAGTGTCTGTGAAGCCATTAGAAGATTTATTAGATTTGATGACAAGAGAACAAGAGAGGCTGCTTGCAAACTATTTCCTACATACGCAAATAATTATAGAAAAGTGTATAAAGTAATGATCAAAGATAAAGATAAAGATAAAAGTAGCCTATTGTGTCCCTTAAAGAGCAAAGGTCTCCTAACAAGTAGGGAAAGTTCGCTTTCCTAACGTGGTGAGCTATTCCACGCTAGTTTTTCGTACGCTGTTTAAGACGCTCTGACTGATTTGTTCTTTGGTTACTCCATTTCTCACTGCACTAGTTGCTTCTCGAGAAATTTCCATTTTTCTCTTCCTCTTACTACTCTTGACCTGCACGTTCCTTGAAAAGGTCTGTCCATCTTCTTCTGGTTCTGCCTTGTGTTCTTTTTCCTGTCCGGGGGTCCATATGGAGATCTTGTAGGTTCATCTATTGTCCTGCATTCTTGTGACCGCCCCATTGCCATTTGCTTCTGGTACCTATTTGTGCGATGTCTGTTGTTTGAGATAACTGATTTATTAATACCGTAGGTATTTTGTCTTTGTCTTTCATAAAAGAAAAATAAGTATACATCCTCCTAAGTAATGATCATCATGATAATGCTATTGTAGAACAACATTCTAAACAAAGGCCTGAAATTGTAAAACGTTATAATCATACTAAGAGTGGTGTAGATGTTATGGTTCAGCAAGTATGCAATTACATCTGCATAAGACAACCCACAGGCTGACCAATGGCTCTATGGAATATCATAATGGATGTTTGCTTTACTCTTTACTGTGTTCAACATATACAAAGGGCATTTATACAAAAGAAGAATGTTCATCAAGAGACTTTCAGTGGAAATGATCCAGTCATTTATGATCGGAAGATCTTTCAAATCCCTTTTTACAGAAAGCTGTATACTTATTCATTACTGTTTCCCATGTACAAAACAACAATGGTAGGTAAGTGCCATTAGATGAGCAGGTGTTCTTTATGCCCTGTTTCAACAAACCCGGCCAGGACCGGTAGATTTTTTCGGGCGTAAAAATCCTAAGTATGGGCTTCCTTCGGAAGGTAAGTAAAGCCGTGGGTCCCATGTCGTACATTTACGGCACAATAAATAATCTTAAGTCTGAAAGAAGAAGCTTCTGAGCAAAATTTGTCGACCGTTTCACGCCCTGAATTGAAATGGGACGCTGATAACCTGAGATGTTAAAGAGCATCCGTAAATAAAACAAATCAATCAAAATTGAACCCAGGGTATGTAAAAGTAAAGAAGAAATAGACTCTGTCTACAAGAAGCCCTTTTAAGCCTCATTAAGATAATTTTTAGGACTTTGCGGTCATTTTATAGGCAATTTCTCATGAACGTTTCGACCATCAGCTTTCGAGTCGTATTAATTGTATTTATTTCTCGATGCGTTACAAAAAATCAACTGTCATTTACTTATGCTAAGCTGCTTTGATAAAAAGGGCAACAGAAGCTTTAATGCGAGTATATCACAGTCTGTTTAAAATACTTAGGTGACGCTAGAACCTTTGGCCTTACATTATAAGCAGACGGTCCGCAGCGAAAGAGCATTTTGAAATCACACATGAATGTGCCAGTTACTCTTGCTCTGTTCTGTACTTAGCCTTGCAGCATCGAACATGGACGACATCGAGTGCCAAGCATTCCGCCTTCTTGCCCTATTGCAGCCTTGGAAGCCCATGCCACCATATCCTCCCCTCCCCCTTTTCCCTTACGTCCCTAGAAATTCCTGTGGTGAGATCACTACTTACATAGCGACTTCCTTCTTTCAAAATGAAAGCATGAGCACAGTTTATGTATTTCCTAGTTAGACCGATAGACCAAAGATAATAATGTATGTACATAGGTACTTTTGTGTTGAGCGGGTCAGCTTGATAAGTTTGTTAAAATACATCTCTCAACACTAAGTGAATGTTTAATAACATTGAGAAAGTGCAGGGAACAATATGCAAAGCCCACAGAGTTTCTTGCCTATATATTTTGCATAAGATTATCATTTTAATTGACCTATTAAATTGTTTGGCTAATGAGAAAATATATGCCTGGATGTCATCATAAGAACATTTCTGAAAAGTACGAATATAAGACGAAACTTGAAATTAAAGTACTCGAAACCAATTAACGCGCAAATAATTACTGGTATATAGCATTATTGCTTTCGGTATGGAAATACTTGCTGTCGTTGTCAAGTGAAAATTATTATTGCTCTGCTCATTTAAAGATTACTCTTGGGTTTGCTCTGTTTTCTGCTTCCCTGCTTCAGTACAGCGGTGTGATATACAGCTGCTATTAAACTGTGCACTGGATTCATTTTGGAACGATATAAAGTCACAAGTTTCCCTTCTTCTGTAAGCAGTTTACATAACGTTTACGGTCTTCCACGGACTGTCTTATTAATAGTCCACTGAACGGGTAACTAGTTACACAGTAAAGTTTATATCTCTACGTACAGCAAACGTTTGTTAAACCCCGCTGAAAATGATAAACAACTGCTTTGAAAAAAATGTCCTTTCAAGTCAAAAGATGCAGTTATTTTAAAATTGCATTTATGCCCTTCATTTGCGAATCTCAGATGTTAAATTATAACGACATAATAACATTTTTATTTCAATATTAAAAAGGACTCGTGTGAATTATGAGAAGGCTAGGAAATAATATGTAACTTTGGAATGTATTTTCATACAAGCATATAATTACACATCACGTAATATCAAGGTGCAGACACATGGGCGGGAGGTCTGAGGTTCGAATCCCGCCAGGACCGTCCTCCCTGACTGAGATATTTTCCAGGTTTTCCTCAGTCCTCATAAATGGCAAATGCCAGGAAGGTACCCTAAACTTAGGGTCTGGAACGTTTCCTTCCTTAAAAAATCCTTTCCCAATTTACCTCATGTGTCATCAGTGTCTACCGTCTGTGGTGCCTCAGTAGTTAAAACGGGCGTTAAACACCGTTTAAAAAAATCAAACAAAACGTAATATCAAACAGCTTTCTTTAGCCTGTCCAATTGACCTGACGGGGCTTCAAGTACAACTTCGCAGATGTTTACGATTTTAGTATTAGTAAGTGAGCTAAAGAAACTTTACTGCAATGTATAAAATTGAGCTTGTAGGCCAGGGGTCTAATGGAAAATCGCTACATGCTACCAACATATATTACATATAAAAATATCATTTTAAGATAGCGGTTCTATTTTATGGTTAGGGTGAGTGTACTGAATGGGGTGGTTCAGGCGGTACTCGGTTCCGAGTTCAATTTCCGTTGGGGTCAACCGCGAATGCTTGGATTGATATTTACATTTCACGAATGTTTAAGTTATTTTATGCTCTCCCATTTAATTTCGTTGTTTCTCTTACAGGATCGAATGTGCCAGGACGAGGGGGCTGGTGTGGTGTGACGGTAGCTTGCGCTTTGGAAAGGTTTCTGCCCAGGCGTCTGGTTTTAAAGGGCTCGAATTCCTTGGGAAGGTGTCTCCACCATTGTTGGGGTGTTCTTTCTGGAAACAATATTACAGATTTCCCCTCCCTTAGATCCTGATCGCCCGGTATCACCCTCCACTCATCCCTTCCTCTTGGAGGTGTCCCCATTAGGGGCGAAGGCAAAGGTGTGGAAGGGTAGATGTTCTGAGGGATGAACGGACAGAAAGATGAACAATAATTCATTCACAAATCAAGTGATAATACAGGGAGTATTTTATTAAATAAAATTAGTACTAAGTCTCTACAACTCAAGACATTACATTACTACGAGCTATTAGCGCGCCAGTGTTATTAATTAAAGTTCTTAGGGAAACAAATTTCGGTATATTGAATTGTATTAAAATGTTATCACTAGATCAGAGGAAAATTTAAGTTTACAGGATTAAAGAACATGCTGTATTGCGAGTGAATGCAAATGGCATTAATAAAAGTATGGGAAATCGCTTCCAACACCCCTATGAAACACGTTAGTACTCATAATAATAATAATAATAATAATAATAATAATAATATTGTGCGCCTGCTGTTATTGATCAAACTGTGGTAGTAGGAATGCAACTTTTTAGCAATTGCAGATGCAGGTAAAAAAAAATAACCCTTTGTAATTCATAATTTATTGTTACAAACTCTGAAGTCCGTCATACAGTCCGTGTGCAACAACTTTAATTTTTTTCCTCAATCAAAAGTGTGTCATTTACTTATTTAGTCTGCTAGTACTAATTTTCCATATGACGTACGTTTAGAAAAGTAAATAAACTTTACGGGTTTGTTTCTTTAATAAAAATAAAAATAAAAATAAGCAAAAAAAAAACATAAGGATAAAGAACACATAGTAAGGTGTTAATTTCTTGCCAGTGTTTGGCAAGGCAAAAGAATCGCGCGATATTTGCTAAAGATGAAGATGGAGGTGCTATGTAATTAAATATCAGGTGCGGCAGCTGTTTTTCAACATGTCCCCGTTGCGATTTATTGTATTTACCTATGTGTATACAAAAGTCCTGTATGACCTATACATCTCATGACTGGACGCTGTCTCAGATGCTACAAAACGTGCAAATTTAAATTTAATGACAAGAAATAATATATTCTTCATAAATCTATTTTTTTTTTTTTAAGTTCCGAGAAGACAAATAATAACTAAAAGGTCTAGGAAAACTGGCCCCGAGCTCTGTATAAATAGAAGCGGTGCTATTTACAGAGTTGGAAGTCGCAATTAATTCAATTAAAAGTTTTAATTGTGAACTGACATTCAAGCTTAAAACCTTGAACCTTTTTGCGACAAACACAATCTTTAATTAAATGAATTACGGTTTTTTTTTATTGTCATTGTGCCCTTGGATTAAGCGCATGTAATAGAGAAACTCGTTAAAGAAGTGAACAAATTTGTCGTCTCAGCAACGAAGCATTGTGTGATGCCTAACATCCCGGCTAATGTATTATTCCGACAGACTGCGAGTAATAAATCAAGAAATACTGACTTAGACTAATGCAGGGAGACCAGTCCACACTTCGCGCTAAATGCTATAGATACCAGATGCAAAATATTACACCAACGTGTTGGGCTGCAGAGGTGGAAAGCGGACTCAGAGGATTTGGCCTGGGTTCAATATGGCAACGAGGCAATGAAAATAATAAAAACGTATGGAAGAAGCTCAAAAAAGCCTATAGGATATCAGCAGGCAGAAAATTGAGGCGCAGTGTAACACGCAAGTCTCCTTGATCCTATCGAATGAAATTAAATTAACCTGCGGTAAATAGGTAGGTCTACTCTAGGGAGAAAGGCCATAGGCTCAAAAAATAACGGCAGGAGAATCTGCCCAATTTGTGGAGCGGATGAGGAATGGCTACATATTTTGGCAGAATGTACTCACTGGGAACACCTGAGAAAAACGCTGTCTCCTGAAAAATTTTAAGGTAATTCGAGGACGACTGGCATGTTGAAACTTGTTTGCGAACTACATAATTGTTCAATTTTCCTAGCCAAAGTGCATGAAACTTGAAGCATTTCTAGTTCGCAATAATTAGTGTAATTATAAATATGTAATATGTTTCCATTCATATATCTGTAAATATCGTTCTTTCTATTTTAATGTTTATTTATTTATTATTAATATTGTTTGATTATTATTATTATTATTGTTATTATTTTTCTCATTCTAATTCTGTATCTTACTTAAACATGTACGGTCTACGGCCCATGCATAAAATATATTTGTAATGTGTATATTGAATTTTATAACAATAAAGACACATCTACAACTTCGTTAAAAAAATAAAACAAACAATTTTAAATGCTTCAATTTTAGAGATTAATACTCACTTCTATAATTTTATGACGAAAATGAACAATATTGTATCATACACAAGTCTCGCTAATAAGATAAATGCCACAATGTTTTGGGGGAATAAATTTGACATATTAAAATAAAGTGTGCAAACTCATTAGTTTTGAAATAGTAATCAACCAAAATTTTAAAATCCCGTCACCCTAGCACTGCTCGAGAGGAGGCAAACCTGCCTGCCCGACAACACGAACCGTTACGTTATCTCCCCGCATATTAAACGCTTATACAACTTTAATATTAATTAATAAAGCAATGTTATACTTTAACTTTTAAGTGTATATAATCTGTGCTGCAGGAGTTCAAAAAGTTTGCATTTAGACACTCCTAACATCTTCTAATATACTCACTAAAAATATAATTTACCGAGTGGGGTGACTTGAGATTCGGGAGGCCTCGGGTTCAAATCCCCTGTGGCCGGCTATCAGTTTTCAAAAAATTTTCGCTTTCCCATTCCATTGCGTTGGTTCTGTTACAGAGTCGAGAGTGTTACAGCGAGGTGAGTTCGCGCTATAACGATGGCAAGTGCTTTGAAAAGGTTTCCAAATTCGTTTTGTCTCCCGCTTCACGGTAGCTGGCTGATCGGCTGTGACAGCTGTAATTCCCCGCGAGGAGGATGTAATATCCTCGCAACTTATTCAAGTGCTCGCAATTACAAATATAATTATAATGAAAATAAACACAATGTGGGAATTCTTAGCATCTTTTAAGAAATTTGTCATTCACATGATTCAGTTTAGTTCAGTAAATTTCTTGCCTGATATGTTTATGTCAGTTCTTTTAAAGAGTGGGGATTTGTTCCTTACTGTTTATTTTTCAACTTTCCCATAAATGAAAGTCACATAATTCAGTATAACAATCCTGTCTTTATGATATTCTCAAAAAAGATAGAACCTATTACTGCCTCCTTACACTGGTTTTCTTGTCATGTATTAAAATTGGGTTCTTCTGACTTCAAAACCTGCTATTTTGCATCGAAACATGACCACGTAAACGGAACCGTGGTTCATCAATGAAGAATATTAAGGGTGGTTAGTGTAGTTCAATTTCTCTACCATTAACGTTCCGTAACATTCAATTACAGAAATTTTTCCGAATATCAGGATCGCCTGCCTGCAATTTATGGACAACTGTGACCTTGTATGCTTTCAACTTCAAATTTACTCACTTTCGGAAGATGTAGCTCATACCACAACAAGCAAATGAGTACTATTCAAACAGTAAAGAATAAACGTTATCTTTAAGCATCTTTAGCCAAAACATGACACATTTTTTGTTAATGAAATTTGGTATAATAGCTATATGAATATATTTGTGACCCTTTCGCTTCGAGATGCGGTTTTCTGGTTACAAGATCACAAATGAGGTGATAAAGTTTAGCTCATCAGTGAAGGTGCTAAAAATCAGTGAAGATGATGCTTTGATTGATTTGCTTTTGGTAGCTGTACACGTTCCTCAATAATTGCTCGTTTATTCTTACTTGTATGTCGTGATACATTAGAACAAAGGTAGACCGTACATATAAAAAAAACAATGCACAAACGATTTTACGTGAGCAATGGAGTCGACTGACTTGACGACCAACCGGACCGCATGTGAATGAGATGCCTTTGTTCGGACATTCGGAGAACTGAGCGGTCTTAGCGAGACAGACAAGATGTGGCCTTCAGGAGGCTTTTTTCGTCTTGAGGGTCAGACTATGGCGGGAACTACTTTCCCGTGGAATGTACAATCCTGACCGGTGTCTTTTAGAGCTCTCCATACTGAGAGCAATTCTTGTGTAATAGTTTCAAAATCATTCGTTTTTGTTTAATACTTTTTCTAGATACGACATCATTTGACCGTACACTGTAGTTTTTTTAAATACAAATGTTTCTTACTTTTATTTGTACGAGGAATGTAGTAACACATTTTATAAATATTTTAAAAATGTTTAGGCCCTTAATGCAAATAAAGATAAAAACAAAGAAAACCTCAAACGTTGAGGTTTATATATATAAATTAGTTTAAACATTTTTAAGATTTTGTAGAGAAGTGTAGAAAGTGCTTAAGCATGCAAGTTTTGTATAAATTAGTGCTAGGCAGCTTGCCGAGGAAATTAGCGAAGTCGGTGCACGTTGCGCGAAACGCAATCAAGCTGAACTTTGCTCACCCTGTACTAATACAAATCTTACAACTCAAGCATTTCCTTTATTTTTATTAGATTGTTTAAAAAGCGAGAAGACAACACCCTCTACAGCCTACAAATCCGCAACCATCAACATTGGTTATATTCTCGGAAAGTCCCTTTACACTGAGTTTGAAAGTATGTACAGCTTTACCTGTTATGGATCCAAAACGTTTGCTTGGGTCCCGCCTGTTCATAGCATAGCCTTATACGCCTCCATATCAGACATTTCTGCAGTTCTTCTTTCGAAACACCCCAACATGTGACTTCTTGCTGGCCAAGGTAACGGAGTTCAATCTAGCGGGTTGGGAAAAATTCGTCCAGGCGTTTGCGGACGCTCCAAGCGAAATGGGCTGATGCGCCGTCCTGTTGGAAATTATTTCTTTAGTTCATATAACCGAAACATGGAATTTTCAGCCACTCTGAAATGTGGAAAAAATAAAATATACGCAGAAATTGCAATTTAGCCTTGATTTTAGGGTATGAGTACATGCGATGTTCCAGAATCTCTATACATTTGCGTGCCAAGTTGGTTGTATCTACCAGAGGTTTAGTGATACACGAAATTAGATCTTGTACGCTTATTTCCTTTTTCTCTGTAATATTTTCCTTGCCAAATAAACTGCAAATCTTATATTCAATCTATACGTAATTATTAATATATGTACCTTTCCTCTTCTACTTGTGTACCTGTATTAAATATATATATATTCATAAAAAACACTCAGAGTGCAATATAAAAAAGTTCACATAAAATTTCACACTAAAAACCGTAAAATTGAACACTAAAACCACACGGATATTTCGAGCTTGGCGACTCTCATTCATTCATTCATTCATTCATTCATTCATTCATTCATTCATTCATTCATTCATTCATTCATTCATTCATTCATTCTCATTCTCATCACGTGACCAAGAGCCAAGCTCGAAATATAGTGTGGTTTTAGTGTTCAATTTTACGGTTTTTAGTGTGAAATTTTATGTGAACTTTTTTATATTGCACTCTGAGTGTTTTTTATGAATTTTTATGCTTTTTAGAAGTTTTTATTACTCCATTAATAGTATATATATATATACTATTATATATACCTGTTAATGATTCTGACCTGCTGAATTTACTGTTTGTCGCATGTGTAAAGTATATATGCAGCGACTGTCGGTGGAAAAATGAGAACAGTTTTCAAAGCAAAATAATCACGAATTATATGTAACACGGCATTAATGGTTGTTAAATCAGCTGTTGCTTTTCACAACCCTTACAGTGTAATGTGGATTGCCTATTCCGATAAATTATACGGCGATTCTAGGACACGTATGTGTGTGTGTTGTTTTAAATAGTATTTTAAAGTGTTAAGTGTTAATCTTGTGACCGTGCCACGCTCCAGTGCATTTTAAAGAGTTTATATACATACATACAGATACACACGGACTTTTCTAACAAAAAGTCTGCTACTTTTATAATGAAACTACTGATTGAAACAGATCGTTCCATCATCATAAGGTTCAAGTTATGAAGCTAGTACGCAGTGTAAATAATACTTTTGAAAGAAAATCATCTTTAGGTGCAGAAAGCAGAGGGAAACCGCGTCACAAGTTTGATGTGTGTTGCACACACTTCCTTTTGGAGCTCCGTCATCAGTTTTACCCTCCTTTTAAACTCTGATGAGCATCATTACTGTATCAAATCACACAGGTCCTGGTGGCGTAGTGGTAACCATACTTGCCTTTTAAACCCAAGTTCGCGGGTTCAAAGCCAGCCAGGATAGATGAATTTTTCGGGCATAAAAATCCTAAGTATGGCTTCCTTCGGAAGGGAAGTAAAGCCGTGGGTCCCATGTCGTACATTTACGGCACGATAAAGAACCTCAAACCTGAAAGAAGAGGCCTCTGAGCAAAATTTGTCGTCCGTTTTCACGTCCGGAATTGAATGCGGCGCCTGATGACCTGAGATGTTAAAGAGCTTTCGTAAATATATATATATATATATATATATATATATATATATATATATATACATGAGATTTTATATATATATAAAATCTCAGGATATGAAACCGTTCCTCCAATCCATCCCCAATAAAATATAATTATTATGTACATTTATGCAGCCCTATCATCTTCATACCTTGGCATTACAATATATAATAAATAAATATTATATATGTTTGTGTTATAAGCTGTAACTACAACATAGGAATTATAAATAGAAATTTTCCCGTTTGTTGTAGCTGGACTTGTCAACAACGCCATGAAACCTTTTCAAAGATTTTATGACGGTTATGAGCGTGGCCTCATTCTCGACTTTAAAGGGAAAAAGATTTCTATTGTAAACTGTCCAGTGGAGGGGAGGGGGCACTGATATTGGCTGGTCTTAAATACGTTCAAATATAACGAATGAAGAGTGAGGAAGGTAAAATTGAACCAGCCAATGAAAAAGGTGTATTTGAACTTTTAAAGAAAGAGCCGAGGATGCGCATGACATTTCTGACGTCTCCTAGCCAACTATTTTCGATTAGAATTTGGTATACAAGGAAGCGGTCACTCCGCTGGGGCATTCAGCTCATTCAGTCTGCGCAGTCTTCAGTCCTACACAGTTCTCAGTGACTCAGTTCTATGCAATCACTTGACAGCATGCAGTACTGAGTTCGCGGTCAAGCCAAGCACTTAGCATTCAGTCGACTAAGTTCAGTAATTCGCAGTGTTCGTCTGAAAATCTCAACTAAGCTACATCCAAAGTAACGCAGTCTATCAAACGCGAAACACCAAAGGACGCAATACAAATTGAAACACAACAAACTACACAAATATATATATACCTACATTATGTCGCATCGCGTGCTCATTTACATCATTAAATCCGCTCCCCCAGTCCCGTTTAGCCGTACTTAACGAAAGAGCGGAATCACTCTGAGATATTGTTGCCGCTGGAGTGTCCCCACAATCAATCCAGAAAACACTTCAAAATTTGGTTCACCAACGTGGAGCCTACAACAATTTTCCCACGAGAAATCGCTTTAGACACAATCATTTCACTATACGTCACCTGATTTTTTTTCTTAGTATAATTCTGCCAAAAAACTAACTTCGTTTACTACTTCCTGCGATACTTGCCATCGTGTCTGCCAAGACTTTTAATTTTCACTTATTCCCATTTTAAAATTTCCTTCAAATTTATTCCTCTTTCTGCAACTTACAGCTATCTTTTGTTGTCATTTCACATATTTACTACGACATTATACTGTCATGATTTACTTAAGGTAAGCACAGATATCCTATCCATAAATTACGGATCAGAGCTTGGAACTGAAAATAAACGTTAAAATAATACCTCAAAGTTTATTACACAGCTTCTATGAATGCTAAATTATAGTGTTGTTTATGGAATACTCCACATGCCGTTTTATGCATTTTAGTTTCACAAATAATGTTATGAATAATATGTGATTTCGAGTACTACCAGGCTCTAAGAATAATAGTAATTAAAACTGAAAGGACATCTCTTCTATAATTTCAGAGCTGCATCTGAAATAACAAAATGTGCAATATGCAGAGAATGTTGGCCCTAGCTTACATCAGCTTTTATTTGCACTTATTAAAATTATCATAGTAACAGATATAGCATGTAACAAAAACAGGCTAAATGAAATAAAAAGAAAGTAATTAATAAAATAATAAGGTAAAGAAGATGACGTGGAAGCGATTTCTCCGAACCTTCTTAGAAGACCGGCGGAGTGGCATCTGTCTCTCTCAGCTTTGCGACTCTGCCTACTGTACCGTGTACGCGCATTGGAACGTTATTTCTGCGCGCGTGTTCCTACAGAAAGGAAATTATCTAAAAAGCACTTCTGTTATTTTTAACTGTGGAAGTAGACCGTACGATGGTGGCGATAGAAGAAGGTCAAATAAAAAGTGACCGTTGCGTCCTTGGCAAGTGGCGCAGATGTATAGGTACATCCTTTTCATCGTTTGGCGTGCGCATGACCATAGCACCTGCCTATTTCTGTACGATATATTTCTAAAAGTCGCGACGCAAACCTTGGAAATTACCAGAATGCAATCCGCTTGTATAGGTAAACAGTAAAATTTGGCAGAGCATGGAACATCTTGGGACAGAACGAACAAAGGAAATTGCCATTTTTCTTGGATGATGGCCCAAGCTCAGTGCATATTACGTAAACATTGTGTTAATGTTACTTTTCCCGAACGTCACCAATTGATATTTGTAAAAATTGCTTTAGGATATGTGTTTATCTTTTTAAGCATAATGCTGCACAAAATTTTCTGTAATAGTTTTAGCTTACAATAAAAGTTAAATAAAAACTTCTTGAACTATATTTAATAAGTTTAATTGTACAACGTAGGCTTTCACAGCCGGTATCAATCACGTGAAGTGTGTCTTCCGGGCTGTAAGGCCGTGGTCCATTGGGATTCTTCTCTGGACATAATGATGTCCACCGCAGTCATGGATGAAATGTCTGTGGAGATGAATGAGAAGATTCCCATTGGACCACGGCCTTACAGCCCTAAAGACTCAGTTCGCATAATAATTTTGAATTATTACAAATGGAATTTAAATTTCCCAAACATGAATTTTTATTTATATGTGTATAAACATTTGAATAACGAACTTCTGAGTAACTTTAATTATGACATAAACACTTCGGCATATTAAATGAGGTTATTTAAGTTACGGGCCGGCAGCACATTGGAGAAGCCAGTCGTCAATGTCGTATAATGCATTTGCAGGTACCAGCTTGTATTTTGAGGGAAGCTTTGATGTTTGTGCGTTCATATGTTATGTATAATTGTGTGTTAATTATTCTTTGTCACTTATGCCGCTACATAAATATAGCCTTGAAGAAAGGGGTTACATATGTGAAAATGGATTCTTGCTGACAGCGGTAAGATAATTCGAAAGAAAATATCCTGATAATCGTGTTCCAGGTAGAGAAACTTTGCCAACCTTTTTAAAAAGTTACCACAGACAGAATCTCCCAATGACAAACCGCCGTGTTCTTACGGAATAAAAGTTAGATCAAATAAAGTGGTTTCATATGCAAATGCCGACAATGCACAGTCGCTGAGTGGCATTAATTTCAGTATCTCTTAAAACACAGATTAGCGCTATCACCATCAATTTTAAGTGCAATATTAACTTTATGCGCGGAGATTTTTATTCCTTTTACCTATTTCGGTGGCTGCATTTTCCCAGTAAGCATCCGTGCTCATGTGGTCCTTGGTCCGAATAGCCTTACTGTACCTTATGTGTTATTCTTTCTCAACGCATGCGTGTTCTGCGATTGCTAGGTCTCTTCGACATGGGTGGCCAAGATCGTTAAAATAGGATTCGTGAATGGGAGATCTGGGGCCCAATTTCCTCCAGGGGCATTCTTGCTTAAAAATAAATAATCCTTTCCTAATCTATCTTTTCATCTCGATATAATCAGTAGGTCTACAATCTATAAGCAAATGCATATTTTTACCCGATCATTGAATGCTTATTTTATGTATGTTTCGAACTTCAGAGTCGGTCCTGGTTGCTTACTTGCCTTCCAAACCCAAACCCAAGATCGCGGGTTCAACTCCTGCCAGGGTCGATGGATTTTTTCGGGCGTAAAAATGCAAAGTATGGCTTCCTTCGGAAGGGAAGTAAAGTCGTGGGTCGGGTCCCGTGTCGTATATTTACGGCACTAAAAAGAACCTCAAGCCTGAAAGAAGAGGATCTGAGCAAAATTTACCGGCCGTTTCACGTCCTGAATTAAATGGGACGCTGATGGCCTGAGATATTAAAGAGCGTCCGTAAATAAACCAAATCAAGAACAAATCGAACATAATGAAGAGTTTATCACAATTTTGCATAAACTACTGTGCATATTTTCAAGAATTCTATTGCGTAAACCGTCAAATTGTACATATATTCTTTTTTTTTAAAAAAAATACATTATAACTCATAAAAATCAAAGATACAACTATATTCAGTGCTCCAAATACGATAAACTCATAAAGCAGTATGCACTTTTCAGCTAACTATAGCACAAAATCTGGAACCATTTCTTTGATTTTCTAGGCTTGTGAAATAAGGCATCTCTATGTCTGAACTCAAAAAAGTCTTATGAGTCATTTTCAACGTCAATGGTATTTAGAATCAATTGTTTTGAAACGTGTTTTTCCATAATTATTATTAATTAATTGTTAATTATTTTTGTTCATCTCAGTAGTGAAAAGGGCTTTAAATATTATTAAAACATTTATTTCGACATTCAATTGAAAGTGAACCTTTTTATTTTTTTCTGCTCAGATTTTGGCATGGCGATTTCTGTATTAGAAATTAGTAACTTTCGTAAAATATTTCTAGCAGTGCGTTAACATAGTTCTAAATATGTTTCTTTTGTCATTTCTAAAACACGTTTATTAACATAAATAAAACGACTGTATAGATTTGTATTCTACTCTATAAATACCCAAAAGTCGCAGTACTTACTTCAGTCTCCTTGTCCTAGTTTGTAAGCTAAATATTCAAAAATATGAAGTTCGCACAATTACAGGCTATTAACATTAACTTATCCATACGTACAAAATATATTCATCCATTACATAGCTACGCGACCTAAAAGCATCACCTTCCCTATTTTGGCAGTGATTTCCAACCATCAGAAAGTTACTTTATACTGTCTTGTGACAAATTCAGGAGGTGGCAAGGCGATAAATTCCTCCCTGGAAATTAAAGCCCCCCTAAAATTTAATGTACAATTAATATTCATATCTAAAAGTGAAAATAATGAAAGAATTTAAATCATCGTCCGTTTCGATAACTGTTAACTTGTAATGAGTCATAAAATTCCATTTGAAACTCAACAATGGGCACAAGTACAGAGGCAGAGCTGGTGTAATGTAATGCTACATTGTTGTAACGAATTTCAACTTCTTGCAGTTGCAGCCTATTTAACGACTAGTCAGAGCAGTTTACTGTGGAAGGATGACGTGCTTGTGCGGTCTTATCGAAATAACAGACTTTCTTTTCTTTCTTTTCTAATAAATGACAGCGTATTGTAGAAGACTCGTCTATTGAAAGAAGTGCTTGCTAGTGATGGTGAATTACTTAGTGGTTATTGGGTTATTCTTCCCGAGTTTTCGAAAGAAGAGTGTACTATTTTTCCTTGAACTATGGATATAAAACTTTAGCTTGGATGCGCATAGGCAACTTCTTCACCATACGTGTATTGCGGGTCAGTTCATCTTTCAGGCGAATCATTTTAAATGTTTTCACTGCTAGAGCACATCGGCCTGTAACTTTGTACAAAGTAAATGTAATATATATAACACTAACAAATATAAGAACCGTAATATATTTATAAAAATATGCAAGCAAGAATATTGTATCTATTGTAATTTTTCCTTCCTTAGTCAAATATTCGGGAAAAAATCTATTATAAACTTCCTGGACTCCCTTAATACTAGAGGAAAAGGGATTTTTTTTTAGATAGTTCTGCAGTTGCAAGGAAGATGCGAAAAATATTTTCTTATGGTTCTCGAAAGTTTTTCTCAAATTGCACATTAAAATAAACTTTTCCAGAGTATTCCACTAGAGCAAGGATGCGGTTTATTTACAATTTTTTTACAAAAGAAAAAAAAGTAACATTTTTCCTGTTTACAAAATACGACTAACAATTTCTCAAGATTTTCAATAGTCATTTGTTATCTACATGGCTACTTTTCAAGGCAGAAAATAATTCATCGACATGACATGATCATATCGGACAAAGCCCACATTCTGTCTGATTTCTTGATAAAAAAAAACATTTCCTTGAGGGGCTTCGGAAAGGGTAAAAGTGAATACATTTTTAATTTTTATTTTTTACTATTAAAATCTACGCAATCTCCTTGTTTTAATTGTGTAAAGTTTATGCAGTTTTCTAATTGATAAGTATATTAAAAACTGAAACATTTATGTTCCGCATGGGCGTGCTGCGATTAGGAACAGTCCAACTAATGACAAATATCTTTCTTTCCAAATTTAATGCCCAAGAAGTGCATTTTGATGACTGTAGGGGCTAAATGATGTGGCAAACCTTTTATATACCATATTTCTAAACAGAGAGTTTGGCTTGATAGCTGGGAATTTCGGGTATGCAACTCATTCTTCCATAAACTCTTTGCTTATCTCTTCGCTGAATTTTGATTTACTTATAGGTGCCCTAACGACCTCTGCATTTACTGAGCGTACGACCGACACATATGTTCTCACTTGCCTAACTCCATACTTCGTCACGGCGTGATATATCCCAAATAGCGATTTCCAATGACGTTTGTATGACCGAGTTAACAGTCAAAAGCCCGACTTTTCAATATAGTGTTTGAAAAAAAGCTACGTTAGCAATTTTAAATGGGAAAACTTTAAAATTTAGTCCTGCTTGTTCATTCGCTTTACCGCGTGACTTGCGGAACCAGTATGGACTGCTGCGCTGTACAATGCCACCACCATCAAGCCACCGAAAGCGACCCCAAGTGAAAAGATGGCATGGTACAAACGAATCGCATGGAAATCTTTTTTTTTTTTTTTTTTTTGGCTGAGTGCTGTGTATTACACTGAAAAAACGCACTATATTCAGTCTGGTTGATAATGATGATGATGATGATGATGATGATAATAATAATAATAATAATAATAATAATAATAATAATAATAATAATAATTACAACTGTTCATTTTAACATGGTATTGATTGGATATAATAAGGAAAACACAATCAAAGTCCACTTTTTTTTTATAGGATTGTAATTTGAAGTTTAAAAGAGCTACAAAATTAAGCACATTAGATATGTAGAAATGTTTTTTTTTTTTTCTGCAATAATTCTTAAGGTTGTTTTCTAACGGACCCTTCTTTTGAAATCAACGTTATACGTTATTTGGTCATGTTAATCAACAATAAAATGTCCAAGTGCACATACTTGTAGATAAATGCCACATACAAAATGAAAAAAATTTCATCATGGTAGATCACAAAGAATAAAGTTCTCAAATAAAGTTCTCTTCTATTGTCACTCAAAATTGACTTCTATTATGTCATTAGTGTTTCAGTAATGTTTATATTTTATTCATGTTTTTACCACCAGTAAATTGAATTCAGGGATTAATAAATCGCATTACTATATTGTAATTTTCACAAAATACTGCTTTCTACATTTGCAATCCTCGCGGGGATATGACACATTGATCTAATGCGTTTGCTAGCATCACTAAGTTTACCATGTTTAGATCTTTTCTTTGGTCTACTCTGAAACTGTGATATTTTCATCACTTGATTCCATGTCGAAATTTAAACTGCCTGTCTACACACAACAGTAACAAGCTTGCCTGAACAATATATGACGGTAAGCCCATAATTTTACGGCCTCGCCGATAAGGATTATCGCCTTCACAAAAGCCTTATCAGGTGTCTTATCTTATCAGTTAAGTAAATAATTGAAGTTGTAACTTTCGCTCCGCTGTGTTCATTTGTTCTGCTATAGTTGCATACGGAAGGCTATGTATAGATGATTGTGACATGTTCAAAATGTAGTGTGCAGCTGTTAATAAATTCTTCACAAAAGAAGGACTTACTCTAAATGAAATTAAACAGCGATTGCACATTGTATGTGGGGAAGCATTCCGTAAAAGAATGGGCCAAACTTTTTCGAGAAATGGGTCGAGAAGAGCGCGCAGATGGGCCCTTTGAGGTGTTCACTCCTGAAAACATCGCTCTTGTGGAAGGAGAAATTATGGAATACCGCTTGCTCAAAGTTACAGAAATAGCACCAAGATTGGGCCTTTCTAAAACAACAGTCCTTCGAATTATTCATGAACATTTAAACATGAATAAGGTTAGTGCAAAATGGGTACCTAGACTTCTTTCCTCAGTTCAAAAGCATCAACGAGTCATCTGTTGTCAGGCTATTGGAGCTCTGCCGTAGCAACGACAGAGAAGTTCTGAAAACCATTGTTACAAAAGATGAAACTATGGTCCTCTGGTATGATCCCTTGTTCCAAAATATTGATTTGTTTTATTTAGGACGCTCTTTAACATCTCAGGTCATCAGCGTCCCATTCAATTCATGGCGTGAAATGGCCGACAAATTTTTCTCAGAGGCCTCTTCTTCCAGGGGACCCACAGTTTTAATTCCCTTCCGAAGAAAGCCATACGTTTAGGATTTTTACGCCCGAATAAATCCATCGAACCTGGTCAGGTTTGAACCTGCGATCTTGGGTTTAGAAGGCAAGTTTGTTGTCCAAAAGAGAATCAATGGAGTGGCGTAAACCTGACGAAACACCGCCTGTAAAGGCCAAGGTGGTCACTCAGTTAACCAAGAGGATCATGGCCACTATCTTTTGGCACTGTGAAGGAATACTCTTCATTGACTTCAAGGAGAGAAACACTACAGTAAATGGGGAGTACTATGCTGATCTATGAACAGACTAGGTGCCTCCATCAATGAGAAAAGGCGAGGAAAGCTAAGTGGTGGTGTGCGCCTTCTTCACGACAACGCGCCTGTGCACACAGCTCTTGTTGCAAAGGAAGCTGTGAAGAAATGTGGCTTCAAGCAGATCGACCATCCACCCTACAGCCCAGATCTAGCTCCCAGCGACTATTTCCTCTTCCCAAAACTCAAGAAGGGCCTTCGAGGAGGGAAATTTAAGTGTAACCAAGAAGTGATGGATGCTGTTTATGCCCATTTTGCAGACAAGACTTCTGACTATTTGGGGGGGAGTGTTGAAATGTTAATCCAAAGATGTGAGAAGTGTATTGCAATAAATGGTAACTATTGAAAAGTGTAATATAGTTTTTGTCTTTATCATACTTAGAAAATGGTTAGGCCGGGTACTACTGGACCTAGCCCTCATATGAGTATGTAAGTTAATAATGAAAACCAAGTTGAACAGTATTAAACGAGACTCTTCTGAAGTAATAGAAAATTACAACTATTTTTATGCATGTGGACTCTGATTGTTTTTCCTTGGACAGTTTTTTCCTATGCTAATTTTTATGGACTACATCTAACTTTTCCCTGCATGAATATTTTGGAATGTAGTACTGCATATCTACAATCCATTGGCTCCAAAATCTAAAATTTCACCAAAAGTGGAGTTGGATTTTCCCCTGTACTCTTCACATACATGCAACTGTACCAAATAGTTGACTTGGAGAGAATCCATTTTAGTGGTAGAAATTTTCTATTCGTTTTATTGGTACATTAGCTGCATTTACTGTTAAAATTTCCGCATTAAATAATCTGTTGTAAGCAACAGTAAAAAGAAATAAAACAGCGTTTTCCTGCATGATGCTATGTAATGAAGCGTTAAGCACATAGGTAAGTAATCAAAGAGTTCTTTTCGCGTTAGTAAAGACTAAATTGCCTGAGAGAGGAAACGATGGAACTTCAAACAGAATGAAGATAAAACAGGCAAAATAAGCTTCTCAACAGCAGCTTGCTGGGAGCTGTGTAACAGAAACAAAGAACGAAGGAGATGGAGACAAAAGAAACAAAAACATTTAAAGTTCGCAAAGCTTGCCGAAATCCAGCTGGCATATTTGTCCTCGTTACACTTGACCTTGTTCTCAACTCCAAGCTCCTCTTCCCCCCCCCCCTTTCCCTCCTTCCTACTGATGATAATTTAGGTGGACGCAGACAAGGTTAACCAAAGGTCGACCTTTCTCTTTCTCGCTCCCCCAAACCGGGGGCACTCTCCTCACCCTCCCAAACATGCAATACAGAGCATTGTGGCGCACCTTGGTTGTGCAGTATTTGTTTCCCCTTCCCTTGAGGTTGCACCATTTCTGCCAGGATTTTAATTTTAATATTGGGGTATAAGAAAAGGAATGACTGGAGATCGGTGCAGCTTACTACAGGAGCAACCGGGGGTTTACATTATAAGTTAAATGAAATATATTGTGAAGGGAAAAAACATTACTCAAAATGTAAGGTCGTGAATATATATAAAAGTGAAATATAGTTTTGATACCTAGAAAATAATGCTGGAAACTAAAGGACCTACCCTCATATGTAAGTTAATAACAAGAAAATCAAGTTAGACAACATTAAATCAGCCTCTTCTGAAGTAATAGAAAATTACAACCATTTAATGCATGTGGACTCATTATTTTTTCCCGTTGACTCTATTTGTTCTACGCTATTTTTATGAACTACATCTGGGTTTTCCCCTTTTTATATATAAATATAAAAAAAATAATAACTATTTTGCCTAAAGATAAATAAACGCAAAATTGTTGTTCATTCATTTGTTTGAGCCTCGTTTACGCCTCAGAGTAATGTCAGTACCTGGCAGTCAACATGCGCGTAAGGGTATTGAAAATGTTCACAGTAGTTAGGAAATAATGCGTATAGCGTCTAAATACATTTTGATTCACATACTGCACCTCTGTTTTGTGATGCTGCATTTGTTTTCGTGTGTTTTTTTACAGTTCATGAAAAGTTCGCATAGGTGCATTTTAAACTGTCCCGCAAAAAATTAGGCAAGTCTAATTTTTCTCTCTCACCAAAGACGTGTCCACCCTCTATTCTGTTTTGCAGGTCCCGTTATTATCCTGATTTTAAGGCCTTGAAATAGCCTTGTGGCACGCGCTGAGCTGTCGACTGCCGGAATCACTCTGCTGCTTAAAACGAGGCCCAAATGACTGGCACTGTAAAGAAACGTAGTTGCAGAAATTAATATATTTTAATTGTAAAATATTTTGAGTCAGTTTATGTTAAACTAAAGCCTATGTAAAGTTGTCGTTTTGTCGTCTTGCACGCATTCCTATCTACATCATACCTAATATTCACTCCTTTACCATCGTATCTCCCTGTCCACGCTGGAAGGCTAATTATGTAACGTCCAATTGATTAGAATAGGCAAGGCTCTTTCGAGTAATAACTCGACGTAATCGATTCTAACGTGTTCGCTTTTCCTATTCACAGCGGGCAGGGAGTGCTTAGGAATCAATGGGATAACACGTTTTCGTCTTTATTTAAAATTAGTTGGACCGGACATCTTTCCGTTAGTCTGATCCATTGACCGCAGTAGTAAGAAGGTTTGTGAGGTTTTTATTTATGGTATTGTAAAAGTTTAATGCTTGTTTAATTGCGATAGAAACTTGTGTGCTATAACAGATGAACTTTCAGACCGGGCTAACACTAAAGTTCTTTAGAAGTATTTAAGCAAAGGGTTTAGCCAGATAATTAAATTGAAGTTTTAAATTTTAAAAGTAAATTTATTAGTAGTATTGACTTCAATTTTCAAGTTAATTTATGTTCTGAGTGAGCCAATTTCAAGCTGCTTTACATGTTAAGCACTTTTCCTTGTTAAATAAACCACGTCTTAATTGTCTGCTCCCTTATTTGAAAGTTACCAAATTCTGGGGGGTTTTCTTTCTTTCTAGCATACTACCTATTTCAACTTTTGTCAGGCATCAGTGGGAGGGTGTCGAATTAAAGAAGTGGTAGCAGAAATGGAGGCCAAGTTGCACTATGAATCATTTTAATTCATTTGTTATGAAAATAGATACAAATTTAATACCCGCTTTCCACAAAGATATCTCTTGAATGCACAAAGCAGAATGAAATTACTTTTATAATATTTGCTTAAAGAAATGCTTCGACATATGCAAACTGAATGAAACGAAGGCAGGTTTAGTTTTATTGCGTTCTGGTTAAGCACTTCGATTTTTATACTATCGAGATATTTAATGACTAAGATGCAAGAAAAATCCTAGCTTTTGTTTTTGTTCTTGTTCCAGATCTCTCGATTTTCGCAAAATGTGGCCAACCAATCTGGCAATCACTCTCTACTCATCTTTGCAATACCTAACAAAAGAACAGCGCTATAGGAGATAGGGCACGATCTCCCCTGACCAGGTAATATGTTTTCTATGCTGATTGCTTTCCTCCTTTATTCATGAGAAATAAGGGAATTCAAAATGCTAACTAAAAGCCATATACAAAGCATAAATTATGATCAAAGATAAAAATCCAATTTTATGATTTATTTGAAACAAAATATACACTGTGTCCTAGAATCGCTGTACTTTTTTTTTGTCACACACACTTTCATGGCATATATGCTAAATTAGTTACATCTTACAGGGATTTTAGGAAATGGATAAAATGAAATATTATGAAAGTTTCTTTTCTTTAGCTTTCTCTAATACTTTCACAGTCGAATAAGGCACGAAAGCTAATATTAATTTGATGCATAGTTAGCAACACATTTCATTTTCTCCTCTACTAAATTATACCTAAATTAAATATATTTTCTTTTAGATGTTAATGGTTCTAACTTAATCACTTAAGTGTCTGTTCTCGCGGGTAAAGTATTTACGCAATGATTGTCAATAAAACCATTTTCAAAGAAAATATGTGCACGTTTTCATTAGTCAAATATAGATGGTTGGTATATCAGCTGCTGCATATATATACGTGAGGTGAATTGAGTTACGGGTTGGCAGAGCGCGCTACGATTTAGGAGAAGCCTACAACTCTACAATTCATGTGCAGGTAGCAACTTGCAGTTAGTTTGAGGGAGACTTTGTTAGCAAGTGATTGTGTACTAAATGTCTCATGGTGTATAAATTGTGAGCTATTTATTGTTTGTTACTTGTGCCGCTACATAAAGGTAATCTTGAAGAAAGCGCTTTTATGTACGATACATGTGCGAAAACGGATCTTGGTAAGGCAATTTACAAGAAGATAACCTGGCAACCGTGTCCCAGGTAGAGAAACTGTTCACAAACTTGTAAATAAGTTACGAGAAACAGGAGCTGTGAATGATAAGAAATGTATTCAAATGAATACATAAAACATGAATGCCGATAAAAGGGGGCATCATTTTCAACTTCTTTTATAACTCAGGCTAGTACTCATTATCATCGATTTTAAATCATTTTACGCTTTCAGTAAAAATTCTACACTTTAAGCGCGGCGGCTCCATCTCCCGTTTTCCGGCTGTGGCAGCTGCAATTCCCCAGTAAGCAGCCGCGCTCAGGCGGTCTGTAACTCAAATAACCTTACTATATGTTAATTAATTGCCTTATTAGAGCGTTTAGTATTCAATCTGCTAAAATAGTTGTTGGTATCGCAATCATATGTTCCAGAATATAGGAGAAAGACAAAATTCAGTTAGTGTGCTCTAGAAGTCAGCACATTTAGTAAACGCTGAACCTACAATGAAGGTCATATCGATGGAAAAATATTTCCTTCTTCATTCCGTAGTTGTTGGCACATCACAAGATGGCGGCGGTAAACTGAAGAGACCTCGCAAGGTCCTCTCTTCCTTGCCCTCCTCTCTTCACCCCTTCCCTAAGTTTTTCACCTTTACAGGGGACATTTTCAAGTTCAGTGCTTACGTAAGCTTGTGTTGAGCTCATGTATGCGCGCATGTTTTTTATTTTTCCTCTCTGCTTGATGTCACCTGATATGGTGCGGTTGAACGATAAAGCTTTCAGACATTTTCAAGGACAGGTGAGGATATGATTGTCGCACTTGATGCGCTTCTGCCCTCTTCGTCGATGCAAAATCATGAACTTGACTTAAATCGCTCCTTGAAAATGTGTAATAAATCATTAACTTGATTAATAGAAGTGCCAACACAATTTCCCCGTTAATGGAAAAGGTTTAGTGTCACGATTCTTTTGTTGTTTCACCTTGGTCACTATGGTGAAATGCATTTAAAAATAAGTTCTCTTAAGTATGTTTTACTCTAAAAAGGTTAACACTCGAAATAATGCTTCAAACCTGCAGATTTTTCAGTTCTACATTGTTTCAGGTACGCACTGAATACATATAAATGTTCTGAGAAAGTTGACGCTTCTAAATTACGTAAAGTGAGTGCGAAATGTGCCTGAAAATTCTCCAAAAACTGCAATTGCAAACTTAATATAAGCATTACTTCACGTAATTAAAAGTATGTATTTTTCATTGGTCTTACAATGCCATATTTCGGTTTTCGGTTTTATAAGGTTTTTTTTATAATTTGATCATGCTTTTATTCCCTTTTCATTCATTTGCTTACAGTTATCCGAGATGGCTTTTGTGCTCACAATTTCTCCGATTTTTCATTTCTAAAAATACTTTCACAAAATATCTTTTTCTGTGAATTAAGAGGGTAAGTTATTGCATAGAAAAGATACTTGCGGCAACATTCAATGAAGCTGAACGAATCTTATTTAAAAAATGGCTAGCAACATTATGCGATGTTGCGCGGAGCTTTTCCCGCCTCAAGTCAATGCTGGGAGACAATAGAAAATTGTTTTATTGGAAAACTTGTAAGTGTTTATGATTTGTTAGTGTAATTCTCTGTGAATGTCCATCAAGCATAATATTTATTTCATTGGGTGTAGCGTTATCTTTTGATGGATTAATAGAACTCGATACCGAGGGTGGCAAAAAATGTATACACACTTTCACAGTAGATATCTATTTAATATATTTCAAAGTTGAACCGAAAAACAACAGTAATATTTAGTATTATTAAACAGATGTGACTCACAAATATTACGATTGCATTTCTACGTGACAGGTAAATCTACAATGAACAAATAAAGCCAAGATTTCGTATGATGTTCTGCAAACAGATGTGACTCACATATATTATGATAGCGTTGCTACAACAAATGGAGGCAAGATTATCGTTTGAATACCGGAAAGCAATTTTGAAGTAGTATTGGAAAACCGAGCGAGAATGTTGTTGAAGTTCAAAGGCAATGGAGACGTGTGTACAGAACAGAACCGTCAACGCAAGTAACAATTGCACGTATTCGAGACACATTTGAGACTCATGGTACCGTATGTGATGTTCACAAGGGCAGATCTAGGCAGACCTCGCACACTAACAAGACCCGCGCAATGGATCCAAGGCACTGGATAGGACGAAGAGGTCCGATTGAGTTTTCACCGCGTTCTCCGGATCTAACTCCGTTGTACTTCTAACTATGAGGAACTCATGGATGTTGTATACCGTAGAAAGCCAGCTACACTGACAGCACTTCGGGAAGAAATTGAGGATGCCAAAACATTTATACACACCTCAACCAAAGAAAAAATGTGTTGACATAACAAAACTGAGTTCACTAAAATGGTGAGCACTAATCATCTTAGACTTTTACAGGTACAATAGTTGCTCAAAATGTCCACCATCGGCGTCGACACACTTCTGAGTACGTTGAACTACTGATTGAGCAACGTTTGCGAAAGTGTCCTCAGCGATTGCAGCACATGCCGTTTCAATTTCTTCCCGAAGTGCTGCCAGTGTAGCTGGTTTTCTACGGTATACAGCATCCTTAAGAGTTCCCCATAGGTAGAAGTACAACGGAGTTAGATCCAGAGAACGCAGTGAAAACTCAATCGGACCTCTTCGTCCTATCCAGTGGCTTGGAAGATTGTCATCAAGTTGCGCATGTACATCTCGGTGCTAATGTGGTGGTGCACCAACCTGTTGGAAATAAAATTCCTCATTTCCATATAGTGTATGAATGGCGGGTAAGACGGATGTGCATGTCATGTTCAGGTACACTGGGCCGGTTACTGTTCCTTCAAAAGAAATTGGTTTTTCAATATCACTTCAAAATTGCTTGCCGCTGTTCAAACAATAATCTTGGCCCCATTTTGTTGTAGCAACGCTAGCATAACACAATGTGAGTCATGTCTGTTTACACAACATCATACGATATTCTTAGCCTCATTTGTTCATTGTTGATTTACCTGTCATGTAACAACGCTATCATAATGTATGTGAGTCACATCTGTTTACGGAACATCATACTACACATTAGTGTTGTTTTTCGGTCCAACTTTGAAATGTATTAAAAAGATATCTACTGTGAAAGTGTGCGTACTTTTTTGGCACCCTCGGTATTTGGGGAGTTATTGGCTTTTATTCCATTTTTGCAAATAAAGTATTTGTTTACATTACTCCATTGTATGTGTTTAATTATTATCTCAATACATTCTGAAAATACATCATATTAATTAATTACAATAAAAGTATTTGATATTTAAAATGTCAGTTCATTGAAAATTCTTAATGTTAATGTAATTTTAGACAATATGAAAAAGAGGTACGAACTATGTTAACATAGCCAAGTGTTACAAAAAGTAAAGTAACATTTTACAGGTATACTGAAATGCCAGTCTACATAAATAGTATTACATATCTCAAGAAACAAAGGCGTTATTTTTTATCTCTCAAACAGAGGTAACCTTGAACCAAAGTGGACTCCCGCTGCGGTTGTTATCTGCAGGAAGAGTTGGCGACAAACTCTCCATGTTTGAACTGCAAGGTTGCACGCAGGCTTGCTGCTAGGGAGGAAATGGAGGGGCAGCGGGGAAGACCCTAACCGCATAATATCGTGTGACTGAATGGCAGAGCCGCAAAACACTTTACCCGCACCTCGCTCGTTAAAAGCAGATACCTATTCAATTAGCGCGCCGTTCACCTTGGGCAACGTCTTGGGTGTCACGTCAGTATAGGTACTAGTAGATTGTTTCCGCGCCATTATTTATCTATTGTTATGCTTTGTGTTTCTTTATACTAATGAATTAGCTACTGTAAATTTTAAAAAGGACCTCAAGCAGATAATTGTTACGTAATTAATAATATGTATAAATATTGCACAAGAGCGATAATGCAGAAGGTCGAAGAAAATAATATTTAATGTGCTCTTTAATTTATCAAAACTATGAATTACTTTCATAAGCATTTGTGGGAAAATAGAAAAGTATTTATTAAAAGAACTTTAGCTTTATTAAAAAAAAATCAAACGTAGTACTCAAAAGTTCAATGATTCGGAGTGATTATTTTAATTTGAAAGCAAAAAGGAATAAATATTTATTTACTATGGCAAGAGTTAAGTCCATGGGGCTTTCTATTCCACACTTAATAGGCGAAATACACAGGCAAAATAAGATAGTTAAATAAAATACAAAAAAAAAAAAAGACAAACTAATAGTATATATTGGGGGTAAATAAGAAATATTATAAAGTTAAAAAGTTGACAATGATACTGTTATAATTTCACTTGTTCTTCAATAGTTTTCTCAAACACAAGGGAATGGAGTAGAAGAACAAGAAATGAAAGACTTACTACCGTGATCCCTATCTGTGCTTAAATTGCACTATTGTCGGACTATCTCTGACTTCAGGAGGAAGGGAGTTTCAGGTTGTGGGAACTGACACGCTGAATGAGGTTGAACAGAAATGTTTTCGGTGACAAGGCAAGGACAGGTATACGAAGCGAGAGGAGAGATTTTGAACAGAAGAGTAAGGGAATGGAAAGGTCTACTACATTCTTTTAGAGCTAGCCGTGACAACTGATTGCGTAGGGACATCTCATGAGCAAGTTTATGAGTGTTAAAAAAACGAAACGAACACATGCATTATGAACGCGTTTGTAATTTATCGATCTGTTCAGTATTCAGATTGGAATACAAGATATCACAATAATCAAAACAAGGCATAACAAGCACTTCAATGAGGTTCTTTTCAAGATTGAGAGGTAGAACTTTTGCTACATGTTTTAATGTGTGAATCAAAGAAAACATTTTATTGAATGTGTAGATGTGAGTCTATATAAACACTTTTTATTTATTTATTATTTATTTTAATTTTACAGTGCTGACATAATCAAATTGCTTGACATGCTGGGCACGTTTATATCAAGACTATATATAGCAGGTTCCTTTTAGTCCAAATGTTTATGTCCGAAGGAGATGGAGGTTAGATCTTCATTTACGGTCACGGCGTGAAGCAGAGTTGTAAGTCGTCAGTGTATATATTGAAGCGATTTATCTTTTTAGCAACGTACAGCATAAAAAGTAGTGGTCCGAGTACCGAACTCTGGGAAACCCCTCCCTGCCTTTATATAGCTGACGCTCACTAAGGTAGGATACGAACCAGGTAGTAACGAAGTAGGAGAGATAGGTAAAATTCTAAAAATTAAATGGCTATTCATCGCTTCAAGAAACTATGAATTTATCTACTTGGCTACCCATCGTATTTATCTCCTATTACATCAAAGATAGGTACATAAGTTTCGGCCTAACCTTTTTCCAAGTATGATAATTATTTCACTTTTCAATATAGTTATCCTTTATTGCAATACACTTCTCACATCTTTGAATTAACATTTCAACCCCCCCCCCCTCAAAAGAGTCAGAAGTCTTGTCTGCAAAATGGCATAAACAGCATCCATTACTTATTCGTCACAATTAAATTTCCTTCCTCGAAGGTCCTTCTTGAGTTATCAGAACAGGAAACAAGTCACTGAGAGCTAGGTCTGGGTTGCAGAGTGGATGATCGATCTCCTTGAAGCCACATTTCTTCACAGCTCCCCCATATACATCGTCCAATCGCTGTTTAATTTCATTTGGAGTAAGTCCTTCTATTGTGAAGAACTTGATAACAGCTCGATACTCCATTTTGAACATGTCACAATCTTCTACACATAGCCTTCTTTATGCAACTATATCTGAACAGATGAACACAGTGCAGAGGAAGTTACAGTTGCAATTATTTACTTAACAGATAAGGGTTTTGTGAAGGTGATATTCCTTATTGGCGAGGCCGGAAACTTATGAACTTACCCTCGTACCTATATCGTTATGGAGAACTGAGTAGCTCATTTGACGATGGTCCTATAGTTGTGGAGATTCAGCCTTTGTGTTTCTTCTCTAGCAGAGTTAAGCATTCTTCTTTCTGTTGTCCCTTTCCCAAATCTGTTAACATTAATGTGCATGTCCCGATTTTTTTCGAATCCGGAGACAGATCCATGCATATGCAAGTCTAAACAGTTTGACTATTTCTTACTGAATGCTACTCTTCCTGGGTGGTTAAAAAAAACCATGTTTTATTTCTTGATCATAGAATTTGCTTACATACCACTGCACCATGTCATAACCATGTAGTGGTTATCATACTAGCCTTCTAAACCCAAGATCGCGGGTTCGAACCCGGCCAGGACCGATGGATTTTTTTTCGGGCATAAAAATCTTAAGTATGGCTTCCTTCGGAAGGGAAGTAAAGCTGTGGGTCCCGTGTCGTACATTTACGGCACGATAAAGAACGTCAAGCCTGAAAAAAGAGACCTCTGAGCAAAATTTGTCGGCCGTTTCACGCTCTGAATAGAATGGGAACACTGATGACCTGAGGTGTTAAAGAGCAGACATAAATAAACCAATAAAAAAAATAACCTTCCAAATGCTTTACATGAATAGAATGGATCAAGCAAAAGCAAAACTCGATAATTATTGGACAGTTTAGTGCGAAAAATGAAATATTCATATGGTCTTTTATATTCCACGAGTTTATTTAATACTCCATCAATTGCCTGTCATGTTTTTCTTTGGCCAACTTCAGCGAGTACTCTTATATATACACAACACCAGGCGTATTGGAAAATTATTTTAAATAATAATAATAATAAGAAGAAGAAGAAGAAGAATAAGAAGAAGAAAAAGAAGAAGAAGAAAATTATAATAATTTTCTGTTGAAACATTTTGGCAGAGTCACTGTATTAAGGGATTATAATACAACTTAAAAAATTAATTAATTTTTGTAATTAACTAATTATTAGGGCAATTAGTAATGATTTTAAATTCTAAATATTAAGAACCCTATCTATTACCAATATATACAATTAAATCGCAGCTTGCTATATACATAAAATTTAAACCATAAACAACATAGGATATAATTGAAAACCACCTCTTTTGCCCCAGTTTGTTTATCAAGTTATCTTTGAGGATGTCCTTCTTTGACAAGATTTAAAAGTAAACTAAAATTGTATTTGTAGAAATATTTCATTGATATTAGTAGATATGAAAGTAATTAGTTCATATTTTAATTTTTCCCGGACTACTTCAAATATTATTTAATTCCTTGTTGTATTTAACTGACTAGTTTTCCTTAACTTGGTTATATTATTATTCAACCTGATAGAAGTTTAGGCCTAAACATGCTGAATTATGTCGGTCCAGGTGGTGTAGTGGTTACCATACTTGCCTCCTAAACCCAAGATCGCGGGTTCGAACCCGGCCAGGACCGATGGATTTTTTCGGGCGTAAAAATCTTAAGTATGGCTTCCTTCGGAAGGGAAGTAAAGCCGTGGGTCCCATGTCGTACACGATAAAGAACCTCAAGCCTGAAAGAAAAGGCCTCTGAGCAAAATTTGTCGGCCCTTTCACGCCCTGAATTTAATGGGAGACTGATTACCTGAGATGTTAAAGAGCGTCCATAAATAAATCAATCAAAAAAAATGCTGAATTATATTTTATTAAAATGATAATTTTATATATTTCATTAAGTTAATAGATGCAAAATTAAGTTGGCATGTATTTAATTATTTGACATATAAATTGGTGTGTAATTAACATATTGACATGTCTTTAGTTAGGTGAAAAGTAGTTCATTAAGTTATTATGCGTAAAATTAAGTTGATATGTATTTAATTAGTTTGACATATTTAAGTTGACCGGTTTTTACTTAAGAGAAATGTATTTAATTAAATTAACTGTCATGTATGTATAAAATTGATTCGACGTCTATTTAAATTAGATTGATTGAATAAATGCTTGGTTAGTACGCACTTAATTAAGTTAACTGGTTTCATTTTAAGATAATCGTTGTATTTTCATCATTCCACTGCCACCGAGGTAAGTCTAATCGCAGTTAATACATACATACATACATACATACATACATACATACATACATACATACATACATACATACATACATACATACATACATACATACATACATACATACATACATACACATGCCGCCACGGGTGGCCGAGGTCGTTAAGGCCTGGACTCGTGAGCGGGAGGTATGGAGTTCGAATCCCACCAGGACCGTCTTCTGACTGGGGGGTTTTCCAGGTTTTCCTCAGTCCTCATAACTGGCAAATGCCGGAAAGGTACCCTAAACTTAGGCCTGGAACGCTTCCTTCCTTAAAGAAAGAAATCCTTTCCCAATATATCATTTCATTTCATGTATCATCAGTGTTCACCACCTGTGGTGCCTCAGCAGTAAAAACGGGCGTAAAATACTATTTATTAAAAAAAGAAATCCACACACATACTGTTTCCGGTTTTACCTTACTACCCGATACTACCTTACCCCTAGTTTTTCATATATCCTGATCTACTTATCGATATCCACGCGTGTTCCGGATCCTAACAAACCATATGAACCATTTTGAATTTAGTTACACTTAGCATCTACAAATGGTCAGCCGATCGTTTCAAGTATCACCTACTGTGATGCTCAGATGTTTCTTGGAAGTGAAATTTTGTTGAGATTCCCCCCCCCCCCCACCTTTTTTAAGGTATGGCGGGCGTTATTTAACATGCCTTAAATCTATTGGACCCACGGCTTACGTTATTCCCAGAGGACTCACGCTCAAGTTTTTCTGTCCCAAAAATAACCTATCGACCTCGGCGGGATTTGAACCTACGAACCTTGGATCTAGAGGACAGCGCGTTACTCCTAGACCACCGATGGCGACTAGCTCTTCTATAGCAATGCATTTATTATTTTTTTATATCTTAATGATAATTGTTGTAAATACTACAATGAGAATTGTTGTGGTAACCATACCTGCCTCGTGAAGCGTATATCACAATTTCAATCTCGGATAGGTTGCGAAATTTTTCCAAATAAAACCCCCTTTTTTTAAAAAAATAAGTCTGAAACTAAACTATAGCAGTATATCCACAATAAAACAAAAGCAATGATTTTCAGTGGTAAAAATAAATAAATAAATAAATATCTCTCCTTTACATAACAACATTGTGAAGTTTTATTGCAGCACACAGAGCGGTGACAGAAATCATTAACAATGTACATGGACACAGTATTTTTCTTAATTATATGTGAGCACCCTTGGAGGTGCTCACTCCTGAAGACCGGCGACACAAAGTTACAGAAATAGCTGCAAGGTTGGGTCTTTCTAAAACAACAGTCCTTCTAATTATTCATGAACATTTAAACATGAATAAGGTTAGTGCAAGATGGGTGCTTAGACTTCTTTCCTCGGTAAAAAACTAGCAACGAGTCATCTGTCGTCAGGCATTTTTGAAGCTCTGCCATGGCCACGAGAGAGAAGTTCTGTAAACCATTGTTATAGGATATGAAACTATGATACTCTACTATGATCCCTTGTCCAAAAGAGAATCAATGGAGAGGCGTAAACTTGGTGAAGCACCGTCTCTAACGGCCAAGGTCACTCAGTCAACCAAGAAGAGCATGGTCACAATCTTTTGGGACTGTGAAGGAATATCTTTATTGATTTCAAGGAGAGGAACATCACAGTAAGTGGGGAGTACTGTGCTGGCCTACTGCACAGACCACGTGCTTCCATCAAAGAGAAAAGGCGAGGAAAGCTAAGTGGCATTGTGCGCCTTCTTTGCGTAAACGCGCTTGTGCACACAGCTCTTGTTGCAAGGGAAGCTGTGAAGACATGTGGCTTCAAGGCGTTCGACCATCCACCCTATAGCCCACATCTAGCTCCCAAGGACTATTTCCGCTTCTCAAAACTCAAGAAGGACCTTTGAGGAAGGAAATCAAGTGTGACGAAGAAGTGATGGATGCTGTTTATGCCCATTTTGTAGACAAAACCTCTGACTATTTGGGGGGAGGTGATTGAAATGTTAATTCAAAGATGTGAAAAATGAATTGCAATAAAGGGTAACTATATTGAAAAGTAAAATATAGTTTTTGTCTTTTTCATATCTAGAAAATAGTTAGACCGGAAACTTATGAACCTACCATTTTTTTAATAAATTCAAAATTATTTGAAACATGTCTCTGTAGTTAATATATATTGTGAAAGACATGTATTTACTTATTTCAGAAAAAAAATGAAGTTTCAACATTTTCAACATTGAAAAATGATTCTTAGCTATCCGGTTCTACTTCTTGTTCCCCTGAATGTTTGAGTATGGTACATACGTGACTTTGAAAAATGATCAATCTCTAATCAACCTGCGAATGGATTCGTTTTACTGATATGAGAGAAAACAACTGATATCTGACGCGAGTGTAATCGGAAATAGTTTCTTTTCATTGTAGCGTGCTTAAATTAACGTTGATGGATTATAAAGCGGCCGAGTGCGATGTCCGCTGGTTAGAATTTGAGGGAATTCCATCCACTGGAGGGTTTCCAGCATTTCTCACTAACCGCCCGTTGTCTGTCTAGCTGGAGAGAGTTCTAAATGATTTACTTACTGGTGGTGGGAATGTTACACGTGGGAAATTAGTCCCGAGTACTCCGTCTATTTTCACGTGCCTTTCTAAGGATTTCGCTATTACATGAGAGCAATTACCGAAGCAACAAACTTAGCTGCTGTTTGACACCTTAATTCGAATCGAAAATCCTTTTAGTTAATTCTCTCATAATGCAATTACATTTAGAACTCACAAAGAACTTTATTTCTTCCTCCACTTAATTTGTGTGTATTAAAACTCTAATGCAGTATTTACGCTACTTCTATTTTATATAATTTTTCAGCTAATGGGTCAGAACTTAGTACACAGTATAACTATGCCATTAGTACGAATTGTGCAACATTTCAATCTTTATAATAATTATATATATATATATATATATATATATATATATATATATAGTTTTTTTATAAAATTATTTTACAAAACAATGCCATTTTTCGTTTGCTTTCACCAGTAAAAGTGAAGCTAATAAATTAATTTTCTTCTCATATCTTATTAAGAACTATTAGATTAGTTTTGTGATTATTAATGCTTTCGGGAAAGAATTTGCCCATTGTGCGGAGAGAGGGATACCTGGAGGCATATTTGAGCAAAATGCAGGATAACGGAGATTTTAAGAAGCGAGCATTTACCATCACAATTTTTTAATGCCAGTAGAAGTTTGTACATACATTTTCCGGAAAGTGTTGGTGCATGTGAGATGCATAGCGATTACAAATGTGTGACTTTTTCTTGGTGTTTTATTATTTTCTGCTTTTCTAATTATTGTTAATTTATATATATAAATAATGTAACATCGTGAACAATGTAACTAAAATAGCAATAATTAGAGACGCAGAAAAAGGATAAAACACTAAGTAGGTCACAGATTTTGTATCGCTATACTTCGAACCATTGAAGTTCTTCTAAGGCATGAAGAAAAGTCATGTGTTCTATTCTTTTTCTGCTCCTCTAGTTATTATGGCATACACACTAGGGGTGTTCTAAAAGTTCTCGGCCTGACCAAGAAAATGCAAGATTTAAGAGAATTGTTTTTTTTTTTAATTTTCAACATAATCATTTGGTAAATCAATACATTTAGTCCAACGACTTTCCAACTTTTTAATACCCTCAGTAAAATAAGATTTGTCCAACTGTGAAAAATAAGCATCTGTCTCAGATGAATCTTTGTCCCCCGAGCAATTTCTTCGGATTTGGGAACAAAAAATAATCGCTGGGAGCCAAATCCGGCGAATATGGCGGTTGTGGAAGCACTTGGAAGCGAAGGTCATGCAGCAACAATCCCAGACGTGTGTGAAAGCGCATTATCGTGATGAAAGAAATGTGGACTTTTAGCCTGAATAGCATCCTTCAGTTGGTGCAATAGTGAAGTGTAATACTCCCCGCTGTGCCCTTCTGGAAGTAGTCTACGAGCACCACACCATGAGAAAACAGAAAATCATAGTTATCAGTTTTCCTGCAGATGGAACTGTTTTTGCTTTCTTTGGTGCACTTTCACCTGTTGTCATCCGCTGTTTTAATTGCTCCATCGTCTCTGGCGTGTAGGAATGAATCCATGTTTCATCTGCTGTTTTGGAATTGCGTTTAAAAGAGTCTAAACACTTGCGAAAAGTTGATTCAGGTGTGTTTTTGTTAACAAACGCGGCACCCATCGATCGGAAAGTTTTCTCACACACATACTGTAGTGGGCACTCTATCGAGGTCTTTGCAATGTCAGTCAACTCGTGTACCTTCAATTGGCGATTATTGAGTACGCCATTGTGAATTTTTGTCACAATCGTTGGTCATAGCAGTTTTGGGACGCAATGAACGCTCATCATCTTGAAAGAATGTACGACTGCGCTTAAACTCAGCAGCCCACTTTACAACCGCCGAAAACGAAGGGAAGAATTCTTTAACGTGGATTGAAATTCCTTTTACTTTTCCGTTAGGTTTAAACCCTTCAAAATGAAGTACTTTATCACAGCTCGTATTTCAGTTTTATTCTTTTTGTAGAAAATGTTAACACTAGTTTGTTTACAGGATCGTCACAAACAAGTGACTACTCTTATCGTTTGAAACTAGCGCTTCATCTAAAGGATGATACTTAACAACCATCATAATGGTTTGACCATCTTCACGACATCTATGAGTCATGCCAAGAACTTTTAGAACATTCCTCGTAATATGCCTACGGGACTTTCATTTCCAAACCCCCCATTCTGAATAGGTATCTATTTAACATAAAGTAAATTTAATAAAATAACAAAGCAATTTAGATATTGAGGGGGAATTTTAATACAAAGTTAATTAAATTTTAGGTTTCTCCCCCTCTCCCACAGCTATCCCCATTTTTAAATGTTAAATGGCACCCTACATTTTGATGCTTAAATATTAAAGATGATTCAATTTGTATGACTATTTTATTTCTTTCTTTCTCGTTACCTCACAATTGGACTGTGTTAATTTGAACAGTAATAGTACTAATACCACTGACCATTGAAGGTAATATATAGTTTTGTTTTGAAAGCAAATTATTTCAGAAAGGTTTATCGTACAAGAAATAACAGCATGTAAGCGGATTAGTCAGCTCCGAAATAACATTTATTGTCGTAATTTTAAACATTTTATTTTAATTTTATCCAAAATATATTTTTTCTTTTATTCTACAACTAATATTAGGAGCTATGTATGCGATTAAATGGCTTATTTTTTCTGTCCAAATTCAAACAACAATAGCAACAGTTCAAGTTGCCAGATGAAAGAAAACAAAACGAGATAACAGTTGCATTTTCTTTAAAATTTAGACATGAAAATGTAGGGGTGCCAATTAGAATTTCAAAGTGGAAGTGGCAGGGATTAAACTTCAACTTTCATTAAAATTGTTTTAAATTTCCCCTTAATTTTTTTTAAAATTAAATGTACTCGTAAGTTATGTACACTGTTATTCGGACTGAAACGTTTTGAAAAGAAAGTACTATATAGATATTTATATATTTTGAAAGGGCCCTCATTTGTAAAAACAAAAAATATTTTGGATAATTCACGTAAAAGTTAAGTCGTCTTCGATAATATTCTAAAATTACTTAATTTTCCTTTTTTCTTATTGTCTTTAAATGCATGTCCTGGTTGATTCTATTCCTTTTAATTAATTTTAAATTTCTCTCGATTTTAATTTTACATAGCACATGTCACAGGTTTAGTGCAATTAAATGTTATTACATCAACATTTGGTATTTAATAATTTTGTTATTTTTAATACAGGTATAATAAATACTTGCATTTAAATAACTGAATATAAACTTAAAATCTGTGTTTAATTAAACACTAATAATGTTTATATAAAATATGGGAATGACTTAGGCACAATATGTACGAACTGCTTTCCTATATTTTTAAGTACTATTGCTGGTATTTGTCTACTCAGATGGTTTGCTTTTTTCTCTCACCCTATCCTACCATCAGCGTCTCAATTCTCTCATTTTCTCTTAATATTTAAACCGATCTTCGTAATACAAAGATTAATTCAGTTGCACAACTCTTAATTTTGTTGCTGTACGCGATACAATTTAAGTGGGATACGGAGAAAGATGCTGTCTCTCAGATAATACGTGGAAACAATAACAGTAATAACAGGTGGCTATTTGAAAACCCAATCAATAATCGTAAACATTTTGTATTGCCAATGAAAAAAATGTTAATAGAAATTGAGTGCTCCTTTTGACAATGCCAATAATACAAGGAATGGAATTAGAATGGTATAAAGTCTTAAGTTTTAATGTAAAAAGAAAGGGGGAAAAAAGATATATAAGAGGAATTGATGTTGTTGCTCATCGTACCTTTAGAGACTTGTTTTTTTTTTCTTTTAAATTCCTTTCAGGTTATAGCATTTTACATTTAAAAACTCCTGCACTCGATTTCCAGTGAAATTACATGTAACTTATAAAAATTCTGGAATTAACCCAGAGATTAAGCTCTTGGCGTTTATTCTTTGGTTAAAAAAATTAAATATCGGTACACATAAACCTCAACGTGAAGTGTACCTTCCAAAAATCCAGCTCTTTTTGAACCGGGGCCCTGAACTGATGAAGAGGTAGGCATGACAATGAAGGAGTTTACGTCAGACTAGTGTGAGGAAAGGTCTTGGTCCTAGGGTTCCACAGCACGTACCTGTACTGAAAGAGGAAGACAACTTGTTTGCAAACAAGTCAGCTGTGAGGCAACGCCCGCCGAGTCGAGCCTGCCGATGTGGGTCAAACCCGGGCAGCCGGGGAATCGATCTAGCTAAATCCGGCCGGTCGGGAGGGAGGACGCAGTGTCAAGGTCAAGGACAAACAAGCCGGTTTGGCCGTGAAATTGAATCGCTAAACGTTGGGCAATATCCTCGGCGACGTTAACTGAATTACATCGTGCGAAGGCAACATCGGGCTCGCGGCCTTCCAAGATAATGAAGCGCGCCTCCTTACCGGCGTTTCACAGCTAGTTTAAAATACAATTAATCCCGGACAGACGCAAGTCACGTTCCTTGACTGAAATTCTGCTTTTCTTGAGCAGGTCATATTTAACTCCAAGCCTCAAGTTTCTGTTACATGTTCCTTTCATTTTTTAAACTTAAAATGTTATATTTCAACTGAATGTGATACAAATCCCCCCTCCGGTTGCCCCATAAAACATGTGTATAAATAAACTACCTGAATTTTACAGTTCATCCCTAGCTAACATACTTGTCAAAATTATTATAGCAATGCAGCATAGACACCTTTTCAAGTGCAAAGTGAACAGCATCTTAAGATACTTTTACTTTTAATTCAATTATTTACAGGATCCTTTTTTCCCTGGTATGCTTTAAGTAACCAAAATGATACTTTACATAACGGATCGTTAATGAATATCAATAAAAATCGTCTAGTATACTCGGTAGCGTTGGTTTCCAAGGTTTGAGCTGCAGCAACCTGTTGGGTATTTCAACTTGTACATATTGATTATCAACGATGTCTTCGTGAACGCACTGTAATGAGGAGTCGGCTTTGTAACGAAAGCGTGGAAGGAATCGTAACGTTGACAAGATAAAATAAGAACATGATATCATTGTATATCCTAATTAGTGAAACCTACTGTATAAAACCAAGCATAGTAAGACAGAGACTAATAAATATTAAAGGTGCCTTGCCTTGCCACTCAGAAGAGGTTGACCTGAAAGGTTCCTCAGAGAAACACTTGCATAAACAAAAGTAGCAAGCGACCCTCTTTTCCACTCCACTCACTTAAAATATTATGTCTACGTGTGCATGTTATAGATAGACAGAATTATAGTGCTGATGAAGTATTGTATAGTTTTAAGCTTAACCACGAACCTCTTAGAACTTATGATGTCAGGACCTGGTAACTGTTGACCTCATGGTGAACGGAAGTGATTAACAATAACTCGTATGTCTAGATTAGGTGATTATTACCCCTCCTTAGGCATTACAATTGTATAAAAAGTCCCTGAATTGATCAGAGACAGGAGAGAAGTCTTGGTGCTTGGAGGATCCACGTCCAACTGTATAAGAAAACCCTTTAATAAATACTTATACCTTTAACAGAGTTGGTTGAGCTATTTAGTATTCGTCTGGAAACACCTCGTCTTTCCTGGAAGAGTCGACCTAGTTCGATTCCCCGAAGTGACGCCTATTATCTCAATATAACATCCCTTCTCGTCTTAGCCATCGAGACTAAATAGGGAAAGTGTAGCACATCATTAAACAGAAGAACATCAAGTTGTAAGTCAGTCGGACATCACAGATTGAATTTCGTTTAATAACACCTTGGTGACATCTCGGCCAGCGGTATTACAGCACTTCTGTTATGGTAGCTGTAGTATGTTGCAGTAAATGTTTACAATTAATAGTTGTAAACATCTGCCTTCTTACTTGGTAAATGTAGGCATCAGAAAGAAATCATTTTATATTTTCCATTTTTTCCATAAATTGTTCACGTTGTTCTGTTTAATTACAATAAATAGCCTACCGATTAATGTTACTAGTAATACTATTTTAACTGTTGATGATACGTTTTAACATTACTGACAATTTCAGAAATACCAATACATTAATTGATTATGTTTTTAAGGATGTAGAGACTGGTTCACATGTAATGTTTGTGGTTAACATTGCTAATACACAGAACGCTTATTTACCTACAGGAATACAATTGATAACAGTATTTTTGTAGAACTATTGGGTATTACATTAAGTAGTAAATTATCTTGGGCACCACACGCTAATTCATTGCAAGTAAAACTTTCACGGCAAACATATGTGCCACGATATTTAAGGAATTTTATCTCTAGATCTTTTTGGTAAAATATTTAATTAGACTTTCTTTAAGAGTATTTTAGTTTATACAATTATACTGTTAGGTAACGGTAGAGAATTATCAACAGTTTTGTATGTTCAGAACAAGACTGTACGTACAATTGATTATTGAAATATTTATGTAGGTAAAGAAATGTATACCGGGCGGTCCTCACCCAAAATAACTTTTTTTTCTGACGAGTCAAAATAACATGGTTCAAACTAAAGTTTTCAACATCATGGGGGAGTTCTTGCGAGGGTATGCTTTTTTGTATCTCCATTAATGTAGGGGATGGGGATAGAACTTCGTTTTTTTAATGGCATCAATTACATTTTATTCAAGAATACACTTACCCTCTCTAAGGGCTATTCAAAAATGTATCACACTGCACCATTTTAGTAAGGTAGTGGTTACCTTACTTGCCTCCTATACCCAAGATCGTGGGTTCGAACCCGGCCAGGACCGATGGATTTTTTCGGGCGTAAAAATCCTAAGTATGGCTTCCTTCGGAAGGGAAGTAAAGCCGTGGGTCCCGTGTCGCACGAAAAAGAACCTCAAGCCTGAAAGAGAGGCCTCTGAGCAAAATTTGTCGGCCGTTTCACGCCCTAAGTTGAATGGGACGCTGATGACCTGAGCTGTTAAAGAGCGTCCATAAATAAATCAATCAAAAAAAAAAAAGAATAATTTTAGTCACATTAGCTGTCACACTGATGAATGACTACAGTACACCGATATGTAAGCTAAATCAAGGCCAATTAGTTGGGTAAGGGAGATGGGTTACCTACCTACCACATCCCTCTTAGGGTGCCGGTGTTTACATAAGTGGAAGTCATGAACCTACTTCAGTATTACACTGGATATGTACATTCGGTTTCTTCAATAATTATGCACTCTTTGCCGTTTGCACATCTACTATTTTCTCAACTAAAAGGGTACCTTGTGATACATTTTTGAATAGCTCTTGGAGAGGGAAACGTATTCTTGAATAAAATGTACATGGTGCTATTTAAAAATTGGAAGTTCTATCCGGTATCTTATACATTAATCTTCATTTATCTTATACATTTCATTTGATGCATTAGGGAAAAAAAAAGTTATTGTGGGAGAGCAAGATAAATAAGACAGTCTGTATTTTATTTATAGTAAAAAGTTGCCCTATGTGATACTGTATGTACAGGTTACTATATAGACTATTTCACTCATGTGACGTCATCTTAAAATCGACCATCAAACGAAGCAAAATTTTGAATTTTGACCAATCACAGCCGAATTACGGAGTGAAATTATCAGGAAAAAATTATCAAATCTGTTTTATCACGCGACGTTCATTTGTCTTGTGGTCAGTGTAGCCAACTCTATACCTCCACTGTGTAATTCCTGAACACGCATTACTGACCACTTTTGCTAGAGGCCGTGAGGAGCAACAAAAGCATGGACAATCGATAATCCAAAAGCATGATGGAGGGTTCTTCAAAGCGTTTTGGTGATGCGTCAAATGTGCAAATTGATCTTATCATTAGGAACTCCAAACTACAGAATACAAATAAAAACAGAGACTCTGTATGTTATATATTTTGTTTTTCCTCGGTTGGTATTAGAAAATCGAACGGTAGCGATTGTAATAGTCGACTTTTGTCCATTTCAGTCTCACGTTTCTGAATGGAATAGATATTAATAACTTTTAACATTTTATACAAGTGTTAACATTCTGTGCGCAAAATTTCAAATATATATCGCTTTTATTTTTATTCTATTCATGAAATAGTGCTAAACTCGTATTTTGCTCTCCTCTACTGACATTACTAACAATCGGCATTCTTCTGTCGCAAGATTGCTTGAAAAGATTTAAGTACAAATATATAATCATTACAATTTTAAGCCAAGTTTAAAAGAATTATATTTAAATTCTTATTTTATTCGTAAAATAGTCCTAATAAATATCACCGGAGATTCTGAGCCTTCAGATAAATTCACTCACTACTTTCGTGAATTTTCAGTAATCTCTGACTCTCTCGTGATATTACTTATGCTAATCTAAAAAATTGGTTGTTTTTTCGCGATGTTCAAACAAAAAGCGTTGGCAACAAATGGTTTGTTTGTTTCTTTATTTCATTTATATATGGAGGCTCTTTAACATCTCAGGTCATCAGCGTCCCATTCAATTCAGGGCGTGAAACGGCCGACAAATTTTGCTCAGAGGCCTCTCTTTCAGGCTTGAGGATCTTTTTCGTGCCGTAAATGTACGACATGGGATCCACGGCTTTACTTCCCTTCCGAAGGAAGCCATACTTACGATTTTTACGCCCCAAAAAACTCCATCGATACTGGCCAGGTTTGAACCCGCGATCTTGGGTTTAAAAGGCAAATCGGTTACCACTACGCCACCAGAACCGACCCAACAAAAGGTGGAAACGAAAGTTGCAAAGGGATAGGTTGTTAAACTGGTAGGTTCAATTTTTCCTAGTGTTAGCTATTATTCTGAGAAGCGCGGTCACAAAGATGACTATACGAGTTTAATTTCCTAGGAATTTAAACTGAGAAATAATGCAAATGTAGCAACGGGGAAAATAAATCAGATGTTCGTTGCTGATGCTGTGGATGAACCAACGCTGATTTTCCAGGAAGGCAAGAGACCCTGAATGATGAGTCACGGACTAAATACCAACAACAATGAATAAGAAGTGTTTCTTAAAGATCATTGAGGTGAACAACAGCCAGACTTGTGAGGATTTGCACAGCAATTCAACGTCAGTGGAGAAACCACACAGTTTCATTTCCATTAGCTGGATTCTACACGAGTTCACAACGGTTTGATGTCTGTTTTGCATTGTTGTCACGTGCAGAAAAATGCCTTTCTTGGTAGGCAGTTGACATTCGATGAGAAGCGAATCCCCTACTTCACACCAATACGCCATCATTACTGGGTGGCAGTCCATGAATCTAACTCCAAACAACCGAAATCACCACTGCTCCAAAAGAAGGTTACAGTCCCATGTGCCAAATGGCTAAACAGTCAATACCATTGTTTAATCTAACCAGTTGGAACGTGTCTTTGAGAAACTGTAAACTAAGGTGCCTGCACTTGTGAATCGAAAAGATGTGGTTCTTTAAATGATAATGGAAAACCACATACAGCCAAGGTGGTTCGTGAAACCATTATCCGTCTTGGTTGGGAGACTCTTAGCGTACATGTCATATTCTCCAAACATTGCAGTAACAGAATATCACCTTTCACTCTTTTTGTATGATCACCTGCTAGGATTGGAATTTCGAACCTTTGTCGTTCTGGAAATTGCACTGGGTGGATGTTTTGCTTTCCGTATACCTAGGAGTTTGATTGCAATGAAATTCCAATCTTCCGTCAGATTGACAGAAGGTCCTTGATAGCGATGCTTTTTTTTTTTTTTTTTTTTTTTTTTTTTTTTTTAAAGTTCAGAATATGATTCTTTGAGATGTATGGTCTAAACCGATTTTTTTATGTTGTATGTTGTTCTGTAATGTTTATTGCATAATACGGTTTCTATACCATGGTAACATCGACTTGAATGTTTTGACTTGCTATGTCATTCGCGCAAATCGAAGAGAGTGTGATTAAAAGTTGAAATCTAATTATCAGAATGTAATCTACTGTGCCATCATTTCATCCGGACTGACTTTTGGCAGCCTAATGGTAACGGTGTGCTCAGCACAGCAGTCCACATTAGGGTCAGCATGCGATCGGAAAATGACACACATATTTGTATTCTTATTAAGTAATATAAACCGCAGGAACAGATGGAGACTAAATCGGTGCAACGATTTGGTAAAGATGTTTAAAATGTTAGAATTTGACGAGTGTCTAAAACGCAATGAAACCAGTTGTAAAAATTCATTTTTGTATACGGATCTCTGAATTGTGAGGAACCTCGGTAACTCTGTAGCATATTGTGCTGGTTCATAGTTGACTCCCGCTTGATGAGCTGATTTTCTTAGAAATGTTCCATTAGAGCACTGATAACATCAAACTTTTCCTCTCCCTAAACGTGACGTCTACGATTTGTTTTATTATCCAATACCGGTCTATTAACTTGCGATTTGTTGCTGTTTTTGAACTGTACTTAAGTTGATGCACCAATCTCAGCAGCTTTCTTGAAATTCTCTGCAACATGTTAAAGAGAACATGCTGCCACGATTACTCAGGTAAAACGACAGTACGAAAATCAGAATTCAGGCATCAATATTTAACTTCAGCGCTACAATTTTAATGTATAAGCTCGCGAATTTAAGTGGTAACGATGGAGTGCTGCTGAAATATTCAGTATTATCATAGATACAAGGGATGTTCTAAAAGTTCTCGGTGTGACTCAGAGATGTCGTGAAGATGACCAAATTACTATGACAGTTTTTAAGTATCATTCTTTAGATGGCGCGCTGTAAAGTTTCAATGTTGTCACTTGTGTGTGACGATCGTGCAAACAAACTAATGTTGACATTTTCAACAAAATGGATAAAACTAAATATGACCTGTGATAAAGTACTTCGTTTAAAAGGTTTAACCCCGATAGAGATACAAAATGAGTTAGATTCCACATTAAAGAATTCTTCCTCTTCGCTTTCGTCTATTAAAAAGTGAACTGCTGAAATTAAAGCGTGGTCGTACATCCATTTAAAATGATGAGCGCTCAGGGCAACCCAAAACTGCTACGACCGATGAGATTGTGACAAAAATTCTCTGTCTTACTCAATGATCGCCGACTGAAGGTACGCGAGTTGGCTTACACTGCAATAATCTCGATAAGCTGTTTCCACTACATTTTACACAAAGTTTTGTGTATGAGAAAGCTATCCGCTCGATGAGTGCTGCATTTGTTCACAACGGACCAAAAACACATCAAATGAATATACTGCAAGAGTGTTCAGACTTTAAGGCAATTTCAGTGAGTTCCTCTGACGTTTCATAATTGTAGATGAAATATGGATTCATCAATAAACACCAGAGACGAAGGAGTAGTCCAAACAGTGGTTGGCAACAGGTGAAAGTGCACCAAAGAAATGAAAACGATTTCATCTGCAGGAAAAGTCATGGCTACGGTTCTCTGGAATTCTGATAATGTAGTGCTCGTAGACTACATCCAGAAGGTCAGAACCATCACCGGTGAGTATTACGCTTCACTATTCAGTCTAAACGTCCACACCTTGCGAAAAAGAAAGTTCTCTTTCATCACGACAATGCGCCTTCACTTACCCCGTGCTTGTTGCTGCAAAATTGCACGACCTTCGCTTCCAAGTGTTTCCACACTCGCCATATTCGCCGAATTTGTTTCCCAGGCGATTACTTTTTGTTCCCAGAACTGATGAAATGGCCGAATGGACGAATCACATCAAATGATCAGGTTGAAGCTGAGAGATGCTTATTTTTCACAGTTGAACTTATTTTTCTGAGGGTACTAAAAAGCTGGAAAGCCGTTGGACTAAATATATTGATTTACAAGGTGAGGGTGCTGAAAATTAGAATAAAAAAAACTCATAAATGTAATGTTTTCTTACTCCCGCCGAGAACTAGAACATTCCTCGTATGCTTTGTAAGTATTTAGAAAAAAAGGTAAAAGTTATGGCATAATGAATTACTGTGAAGAACATGATTTTCGTTCAGGCAGCAAAATGGCGGTTAAGTTGTACTAGCACACGATGGCGCTCACGCTGCTTTAAGGACGTGATAGAATTAAGGAAGGAAATGGCAGGACGCAGTCATGGCTATTCAGAGTTATTTCCCGTAGCAGTTGACACGTCCGAAGGAACGAGGAAGTTCCGTTTATTGCACTATCGTCGGCAGAAGGAAACAAAGAACATTTTATTGTTAATTATAATCGTTTTCTTTTTAACCCATTACAGTGTAGCAGCATTAGCTATTGTAAAACGGCTGTTCTGACGGTTACAAGAAATTAATTGTGAAGTATTTGAGAACCATGTACAGCTTTCCTGGTGTAGTCCACCACTTGAATTTAACAGCTATCAAATACGGTTGCTCAATGGCGCCCTGCAACCATACCCCCCCAAATGCTAAAGGTAATTCTTTCTACTGTTTTGTGTAACGCTCAGTGCTACAATATTTTTGTAACCCTAAAGTATTGCCAATAAATAAGAACATACAATTAACTTATTTGCAATATATTCCATATTTTTAATTGTTTCATTCCTCGCGGCGGCTTCGAATTAAGGCTATAGCGCAATTGGTTGTATTAAATAATAACGACTTAACTGATTTCTAAGATTTATTGGCATAAGCAAACATATTGACATCCCTGGAACCATGTCAGGCTGACAGTAAATTAATAACAGTTGATCCCATCACCGCGCGTATCCAAGAGCATGCTATAGCTTCTTTCTGTGCGAGAACATTACATTTGAGTGCCAATTAATATATAAGAACATGTATTAATAATAAAAAAATACATTTCTAATTTTATGCCGACAAAATACGTTTAAACACCTCCATCGCAGTGATATTGGTAACGTTACGCGAAATATTTCTTTGAAAGAAGAAACATATTGGAATGACTGAAATAAATTTTATTTATGTTTACTAATTTATACTGTCTAAAAATGGTGTATATAACACGTGCTCAAAAACCATTTTGGTAAATATTATTTGCATTTAAATGATATACAAACTTCTTTACAGCCGATGAATTTGGACCAGCCTATTATACTCCTAGCACAATAAACTTATTACTAATATTTTTCTCAGTGTTTTGTAGTTTTAACTTTTAAAAAAGGTACGTATTTTTACGTCCTGTTACTTGTGACGTATATTGTTGGTTCTTCATGCTCTTTTCTCATTGGCAATGACTGAGAATTTGTGCGCTGAAGCAAAAATCTCTATAGTAAACCTTTGCAAGTTGCAGCAATACATTATATTTTGCCGCCGACTTTGCTGATAACGCGTTCAAATTCAAATGAATGACACGATAAGTTTTTCTTTTGTTATTGGCGAGCAACTGCTTCATGAATTACCCTAACAAATGCATTATGAAAGCGATCGAAAATATCTTTTATAATAGCTGAGTAACACTGTTTTCTTCGCCACATTGGGGCGTGTTCTACGGCTTCTGTTATGTTACTGAAGATTAGATGACATATCGTGAAAACTTCAGAGAAAAAATAATTTTTCTTTTCCGTTGGATGTAGGTGCCTGACATTAAAGTTAATCACACTAAATTTTTAATAGTGTTTAACGCACATTTTAACTACTGAGGCATCACAGGCGGTGGACCGCCATGGGTGGCCGAGGTCGTTAAGGCGCGGACTCGTGAGCGGGAGGTCTGGAGTTCGAATCCCGCCAGGACCGTCCTTCCTGACTGAGTTTTTTTTCCAGATTTTCCTCAGTGCTCATAAAAGGCAAATGCCGGAGAGGTACCGTAAACTTAGGCCTGGAACGTTTCCTTCCTTAAAAAAAACTCCTTTCCCAATATGTCATTTCATTTCATGTATCATCAGTGTCTACCGCCTGTTGTGCCTCTGTAGCAAAAACGGGCGTTAAACACAATTAAAAAAAATACAGGCGGTGGGCACTGATGATATATCGGATTACATATTAAACTGAAGATTAATTTCTTTTTAAAGAAGGAGGCGTTCCAGCCCTAAGTTTAGGGTACCTCCCCGCCACCTGCCAATTATGAGGACTGAGGAAAACCTGGAAAAAACCTCAGTCAGGGAGGACGGTCCAGGTGGGAACCAAACCCCAGACCTCACGCACGCTAGTCCACGTTTTAACGAGGGCCCCGCGTGGCGGTCATCATGCATATGAATCACTGAGTGATCTGAAAATGCATTCACTCATCCTGACCAAAGAAGAAGAAGAAGAAGAAGAAGAAGAAGAAGAAGAAGTAATGATGCGAGCCCGAATTTTCTCTTCCCAAGAATACGAACGCCAAATAAACTTTATATTAACGCTTTCCTAAACAAAATGCCAAATTTTGGGAAATATAAGGGAAGTCTGTGGGTTTTTAGAAATTACACTTTCTGTTTTTCAGGCATAAACTCTGCAATCATATTAATCATGTGTGCATTGTCTCAGGTATGCCAACGCCATTATAAATTTCAACAGCTCTGAAATCACCCAAAGGCTGCTTATAAATGCGTTTAGAAAATCCTTACAGTACAGAATGAAATTTTGTTAAACTTTTCTTATAGAACTGATGATGACAACAATGTAAAACCATATAATCCTAATTAATTCTGATGAAGAAATTTTTGCTTATAAAATGTTTGGTAAATGTGTTAATATTTTATGAATTAAATCGTAACACAATTTCTTAAATAGAACAGACATGATGTCAATGGAAATTACTCTAAAAAGTGAAATCTCCCAATGTGAAGGAGCACATTTCTGAAAGCACTATGAACGTAATTTGCATCTTTATGTTCCTGTGCATTAAAACAATTGTCTTCATTACAAAATGTGGCTATGTGCCGCGTTAAAATGTTCTACGTACGTAATATCCAGTAGAAAAAAGCATGACCTTGATAATTATGTGCAGCCAGTATAATGCAAATGATGAGATAAGCAGCAGGAAATGCTATAGTGACATAATGTATTTGCGTCAGAACAAACCTTGGCGCTTTTGCAATAACGCTCAGGTGTTAACAGCTGCTAAACACATGTTAATATCGGGCCTTGATTTCTTTTTTATCTGGCATCTTCTTTAGAACAGTAACTTTCGTGTTCTCTCTGACAGCGCAAAGAGGGCTCCAGAGCTTTATAGTACCTGAATGATATCTCCCGTTCTGGTCTGATTGATATGTGAACTATAGACAGGTATTCAAATTATAAGCTGGAAAGCATATTAGACACTGTTCAATCAGAACTAAGAAAATATTCACGATGAAAACGCAAACACACATTGCTTGTGACCACAAAACAAAGTGCCTGTTTACCAGGGGCATTCAAAACGTTTTGTAACCAGCCTATCCACTGTCTACAAAAATGTAACTAACGCAGTTGGCAACAATGGGGTCTTAAGCCATCAAAATATGCATAAGTGCAAGTTTAAACTTGCATAGTCTGTTGAGTTCAGTCCTGTGTCAACAACTGGTGAAAAATCATAATTCTTTCTAAAGAAAACTTTACAAACATTATAAACTAAGTTAAAGAAGGAAAGAAAATTCCACTAGGACTTGGTAGCTGTTCGTGGTGATCATTTGATTGCAAGATAGATTCAATCATTTGAAGCAGGGTCAGAGACTTTGAAAGAAAACGCTCGCTCTGGCCGACCTCGGGAAGTTGTGAACGAGAGAACAACCAAAAGAGTGAAGAAAATCGACCTATTACTGTTGAAATGCAAATGACAATATTGACAGTACATTGCATGACCTTTAGCTGCGAAAATCTGTGCAGAATGGATTCCACATTCCATAATCAATGAAAAGGAGAAAGGAATGTGCAAAGAAACTGCTGAGCATGCTTCCAACAAATGTTCCTAAACGTTTGGCATATAAATGCACTGGTGATGAAAATTGATTTTATTACTATAGCATCCCAAATAAAGCTCAGGTAAATGAGAATGAATCAAGTCTAGTTCTTCGACAAGATCTTCGTTTTAGGAAGCGAATATTCAATGTTTTCTTAAACTATGAACTATTTTCTTCAACTATGAACTATTTATTAGTCGTTGATTGTATACCAGAAGGAATGACAATGGTTGAGAATTTTAATGCGCTTATATTTTGGATTCTTTATTTGAAGAACTGAGGCGGCGCGTCCAAAGACAGGAACTTGAAGACTGTTGCTTTTGCACGACGATGCGTCTCGTCACAGAGCAGCTGCAATTTTGAGGAAGCTGGAAGTCGCCAAAGCCTAGTTGCTTGACCATCCACCATACAGCCTTGACTTTGCACCGTGTGACTTCTGGTTTTCCTCGAGTGATATTTTGCATTGCTGGAAAGTCTTTTAAACGAGCGAAGGACCTTGCTCAAACTATAAATTCAGCTATGTTGATAATATCGCAATGCTTTTGACAAGTGGTTGCACCATTTACAACTATGTGTAGAGAGGAATGGAGAGTACTTTGAAGGGTTGTGAGAATAAGTTTTCGAATTCAGTCGTTAGTTTGGACTTTAGGGCGCACTTGCAAAACTTTCTGAATGCCCCCGAACTGTAAGAAAAATAAGGGATGACGTCTGAGTTCCATTCTTACAGTCTTGCCAGTACCTGTAATATAGTTTCAGCTTGTGTACTGTTCCTGAATTTCACTTTAATAATAATTATTTAGTAACGGTTTTAAAAGCCTGCAAAACTCAAAGGAATTACGTATGTACACCATTGTAAGCTATGATTAAACTCTAAACTCTACCTGTGCAATTTGCATCTTTGCTAACCAGGGTCTATGTTTTTAACATTGGACGTATAGACACAGTTTGTAGTTGTAGATATAATAACTAATTAGCTTACTTTTATTGTTAGTAGAAGACCACTGAGTGCTTACCACTTATGGGCGATTTCAGGTAAAATCGGGCAGAAAATGTGACCTTACATTTTAAAATTGTTATATATTTTTATACTACAGCAATAAGAACCAATATTATAACACCCCTACGTGTAATAGTTTAAGCTAAAATTCATCAAGTTATGGAATTTTCTTAAATTACCTCATAGAGTCACAACTCTAGAACCCCTTAATATATAAATCTGAAAAACAACTCATTTTAAAGCGTATGTCTTTATAAACAAAATAATTTGAAAAATAAGCATAGTCATTAATTTACAAGATTAAAATAAAATTGGTTTAATGCATATTTAAACAATTTACCCCGGGAAAAAATGACAAATAAAAATTTGATAACATAAGAAACTGATAAGGCATATCTTTTTTCAAATTTGTGTTCCAAGGCAAACGAATATAGAAAAATACAATTTCATATCTAGAAGTAGAGATGTACGCCTGCCTTGCATATCGAATGTATCGCTCTTACGCTGACTTCACGCTATACCCAATGGACGTAGCTAGCAAGTATTTCGTGTTCCAAATAATTTAACTGTTGGGAAGTTAATTCAAATATGAACTAATTTATTTTAGTCTTACATGCTATCAGCTATAGCATAAACATTTTTGAAATGTCTAATATTAGTACTTTCGGGTTTATGTCCTTCGAAATGTTTGACTTTCACAAGATAAGTTTATCGCATAGGCTTACAAAACATTTCTCTCGTAACTCTCTTTATAATAATTATATGAATAATCTTAATATATATATATATATATTATTTTACATTGGAATTGAAAACACTTCATTTTTCAACATAGTCTCCACCAAGTTCAATGCAGGTATTGCAGCGTTTCAGTAAAGCCAAGATTCCACGAGAAATGAATTCTTGTGAGTGACTGCGTAACCACCCATGTCTTGCCGCTTTGAGTGATCCAAAGACATGATAATTAGAAGTTGCCAGGTCCGGTGAGTAAGAAGACTGCAGTGTACGGTGTCAGGGGATTTTTCTGGTACTTTACCAACCTCACAGAACCAAAATGAATGCTGAAAGATGCTGAGAGGTCCTGACGCAACTTTAGAGCCGCGGTCAAACGGAAACGCCCCGGACTTTTGACTGCTGCATGACAATGCCTGCCCACACTCATAGAAAAGAACCCAGAACTTGCTTAGGAAATTCAAATGGGAAACGTTCTACCACCTGGCTAATTCTCCGAATGATTTCCATCTGAGGCCAGTGATTTGAAAATGAAGTAAAAATATAGGCCAATGAACAGATGACTGCAACAAAATATTGAAAAAATGTTGCTACAATACCGAAAATGCTTGGGAACAGATGGTGATTATATAGGAAAATAGTTTTGGAGTTGTAGATCACCACTGACTTTATTTCAAACAGATAAAAATAAGCGAATTAAATGTTTTCTTCCTCGCAAAAAGGATACATAACACGCTTTGTTTCTTTACAGTGTATTATATTTGTTATTATTTCAGCATCTTAACTACTTACTATATGGGTGCCAGACATGGTCACTTAACAAAAGAACAGAATTCAAATATGCCAAAGAAAAATGCAACGCAAGATTCTGGGAATAACATTCAAGGACAAAATACCTGTAGTATTAATAAGTCAGTTATCTCAGACATCAGACATTGTACAAATAGCTACCAGAAGCAAATGACAATGGGGCGGTCACGTCACAAGAATGCAGGACAATAGATGAACCTACAAGATCTCCTAATGGGGAGTCCGGATAGAAAAAAGAACACAAGGCAGACCCAGAAGAAGATGGGCAGATCTCTTCAAGTAACATGCAGGTCCAGATTGGTCAAGAGTAGCAAGAGGAAGAGAAAAATGGAAATCTCTCGAGAAGCAACTTGTGCAGTGAGAAATGGAATAACCAAAGAACAAATCAGTCAAAGTGTCTTAAACAGCATACGAACAAGCGTGGAATAGCTCACCGTTAGGACAAAGCGAGCTTTCCTTACTTGTTTGGAGACCTTTGCCCTTAAGGGACATAATCGGCTATCTTTAACTAAAGCATTTTTTATGCAGAAACAAAAATAGTGAATACCTAGGCTTAGGGAGATCTGACTTTCTAATAAAAGCAAAAAGTCTAATTTTATCTTTGAATATTTACGTTTTAAACTGAAAGGAAGATGGTAATGCAATAGCAAGATGACAAAGTTTCCGAGTTTTCCTTTTTGCATCCTTCAACTACAGCAGGGGTAGCTATTTTTATCCGGGTGTATAATTGCGAAGATCAAGTTACGCAATGAGTCAGCGCCAGTAAGAGATCATGTGACGGAACTCTTGCGGTTGCATCTCTCTCGCAACAGTTACTGCACGGTCAGAAAACATAGGTACCGTATAAAATAAACAGCAAGAGACTGTTGGCTATTTTATTTCTCTAAAGAGGAAAGGATACGAGCTAGAACGCCCAAAAGCAGAATAAAATTGGTAGAGAATTTGCATATAATAGCCTTGAGTACGTGGAGTGAAGTAGCTAGGTTATTAACTTCATATAGCGCTAGATAATCTGATCTGACTTGTAAGCTAGTTTTATCTAGTAGGATCTTTACCTATAAATTTTTAAGAGTGTTTTTACTTATATATGTTATGATCACAATGGGAAATTCAGTATATATTCACGATTACTGCTTTTTTGACTAGTAACTGTAGGGAGCAGAAAGAAACTGTATATATTTCCCCATTTTATCATAAGTTGTTCGCATTTCAAGTGTGTACACTGGCAAATGTTGGCAGACTTAATTTAGTCAGTTTTCCTTCCAAATGTTATAGTTGCAGTGTAAAGTTGTTTTGGTATCGCTGAAACGTCAATGCATAATCAGTGGTAGCATATTTAATTAGCGCCTGGTTTGACTTTACATGGCGGCATGGTAACTCACATAAAAATTCCACTTTAATTGTATTCAAATTCAATCATGTTTGTGAAAACATTAAGGAAGATATCTAAAGGTGTTTTATAGCTTCAACCGAGAACCACAATTGTTTTGTTATTTAAATAAATGTTGCAAGGAAACAAATACAATCGTGAGCCAATTCTTGGACACCGTCGTATTCTAGTAATTATTGATAAATTAAACATTCAATTGCACAATGTAAATCTGACAACACTATACTACATACTTTTCTATCAGCTGTTCCCTTGTGCAGGTACTAGTGAAATAGTGTCGCTCAGAGGAAGAAACACCGACACGGGTGGCCGAGATAGTTAAGACGCGGACTCGTGAGCTGCGGGGGCAAGTACCATTCTCCTTGACTGCGATTTTTTGCATGTTTTCCACAGTACTCATTAATGGCAAATGCCGGGGAGTTACCCTAAACTAAGATCTGGAACACTTCCTTCCTTTAAAAAAAAGCCCTTTTTATCATTTCATTTCAGCGCGATAACGCGTAAAGTAACATTCGCAACGTTCATTTCCAACTTTCACCAAAGGCGAATGGTGGTTGTTAACAATACGCTCAAAAAGTGGTAAACTATGTTTGGACGATGTTCACATTTACCAGCAATTGTTCACAATAGAAAACGTTTGTAACAAATACATCTTTCGACATATAAAAAGTCTTTTATTTTCCATTATTCTTCACTCTTGAAGTGAGTTGTTTGTATAGTAGAGATTTATTTTTCTGCTACATCGTTTAATTAAAATCGTTCCCTTATCAAATGTCCTCTAATTAGATATACTGGAACGGAAATAGCAACAAAGTCTATTTAACTGTACCATGAAAGACACGATAATAGTATTCATAGATTTAAAATTATGCTCTTTAAGGGGGATTTTAGCACGTTTCTTTAAAAGTCATATTTCGCAAAGGCTTAATATGCAGCGTTACTTTTGTTCATCCACCATCCAGGTGCATTTTAACTATGCACAGCTGTGTTCCACATCTTAAGAAGGAAACAAACTGACTTTCGAAGCCCGAATTTCGGCACAGCGCCACATACGGAAACTAGTAACCGTTTTATGTCCAGGAGCCTACGCAAGAGTTGCATTATAAGCATTTTTCGTATCTGAAGCTATCTCAGCACCTCAGCAGAGATGCAAGATCGTAGGTTCCATCCCCGCCTCGTTTCTTGACTTATTTTAATTTCCCTTTTGTTCCAAAGTGGAAATTCCTTCTATGCTGAATTTTTATTTTTAACTCTTGATAGGTTTTACTTTTTCGCCTACGTGTTATACAATACGTTATCCAGCTAGTCGTAGACTGAATAGGTAGAGTTGATTGTTTTTTGTGGAATCTTCTCTATTATGATTAAAATATGTTATAAACAGAGACCAGGTAACAAATATATGATTGCACGACAGTCGCTTGAAACGAGGCGAACGAAAACAAAACCGTCCTACTTTGAATCCAGCTTTTCCGAGTGCCACCGACGTTAACCAAAGTTGGATCATTTGTAGAAGGGTTACCGGCCTGGTTGTACCTGATGGTGATGTGCAGTTAATAGCCCATATATATATATATATATATATATATATATATATATATATATATATATCACTATGCCTTCTGTTGAAAATGTAGTGTTTTTCACATTGTTTTAAACATACTATTTTTAATTTTGTTTTACTTTACTGCCCATTTTCCTGCTTATTTCTGTTATAAGTAATACTTTTGTCATGTTTTGCGAATTTTTTATATTAAATGAGATTTTAAACATTTCATTCTGTAATACGAGAATTTTTATACTGAAATTCAGATATGAATATTTGTTGCTAATATTCAGGAATTGTGTTGAATGCAAGATTTCCCTTTTTTTTTTTAGCAGGTACCGTTACTTCAATGCACAAACCGCCACGGGTGGCCGAGGTCGTTAAGACGCGGGAGGTCTGCGGTTCGATTACCACCAGGACCGTCCTCCCTGACTAAGGTTTTTTCCAGGTTTTCTTCAGTCCTCATAAATGACAAAGGGAATACCCTAATTGGCCTGGAACGCTTCCTTCTTTACAAAAAAATCCTTTCCCAGTTTATCATTTCATTTCACATATCATCAGTGTCCACCGCCTGTGGTGCCTCAGTAGTTAAAACGGGCATTAAACACTATTCAATAACAATTCAATACACAATATGAGTATTTAATATTTCTCGTTTAATTCAAAAGGACAACTTTAACACCTCTTTGCTCTGGGCCATTACAAGAAAGAAAATTTAAGTGATTTAAAGCGAGTAAATGAATGTATATTCGCAAAAGAGAAAAGTGTGCTATTGTCTAATGTAGATTGTTCCACCCTTTCAAAGTAAGTGATATTCTTTACGTATACGAGGTAAAATATGAAGAGTTTGAGCAGAAGATGAATGAAATTTTTACACTTTTCCTCCTAGAACGCAGTTTTTCCAGATGAGCATTTTGTCTGACAACCAATGAAACTTAAGTTTGAAAACCTGAAAATGCAAGTAATTATCCAGTGCAATTTTGCTAATAACGAAAAGTAACTCAGACATGAAAACTTTATTCTTATTAACTATTATTTATTTTGATTTTTCCAACTTCAATTAATATTTTTCTCCATTGATAAACATTTGTTTTTATTTACTAATTGCATAATCTCTGTGTTTAGGAACGGAGAAGATGTTTTCCTTTATAAATGACGAAATATATATACATGAATAAGCAATTAAAATCAAAAGTTGGATATATGCATTAAATTATAAGGTCGTAGTTTGTATTTTTCGGTCACATTTAACATGTTTTAGGTCATAAATACATGCACCTGTCTCTAAAATGTTTGACGTCATAGAAAAGCACTCCGTACTTATTATGCATGTTTTTAGATTCACTAACAAATGCAGGATTATTTATATAATGTATGTTTTTACATTCCGCCCAACAAGGACAAAGAAAGTTTGCTTACAGTTTTACAGTGTAAACATTCCAAATCACTCTTCTGTACTTTTCTATCAGCGTTAAAAGACGCACGCCGTTCTAATCGAAGAAACCTTAAAGAGTAACACATTTCTTCAATGAAGACAACGTACGCAATAGCTCTGTTTTCGAAACCTTTGTAACTGTTTTAAAGCATTTAATTAATTCATTGGCCGATGCAAATGGTATCGTCATCTTTATACTGTTGAGCCTTCTGCAATACTGTCACCAAGTCACAAAAACATAAGTAAAGAAAAGAAATTTAAACATATCAGAGATATGAAACAGCCGAAAAAAAAAAAAACTAAAATAGAATATCTGAAAACAGGAGGAAAAAGGCACTAATATACTTTAATGCCTTTGCATCTAATGTTAACATAACATATTAATACAAGGTAAATTAAATGAAATCATAAGTGTTGTGTGTATTACTTATTGAAACAAATATCTAGCATTATGAAATAATGACAAAAACAAGTGTATGGTGTTTATGTTTAGCTGGCGCTCAACATTTACATCCTGGAGGGAGTTTTTATATACCGAAATAGTTGGTATTTCTTCTCTCCAATAATTTATCAGAAATAAAAAAAAAAAAATATTATAGATTCCAAAAAGCTCAATATACGTAAATAAAAGTGCAAAGTGCCAGTTCTTAAACAATTGTTGTTGATTTGATTTATTTATGGACGCTGTTTAACATGTCAAGTCATCAACATCCAATTCAATTCAGTGCATGAAACGTCCGACAAATTTTGCTAAGAGGCCTCTTCTTTCAGGTTTGAGGTTCTTTTTCGTGCCGTAAATGTACGACACGGGACTCGCGGCTTACTTCCCTTCCGAAGGAAGCCATGCTTAGGATTTTTACGGCCGAAAAAAATCCATCGATCCTGGCCGGGTTTGAACACGCGATCTTGGGTTTAGAAGGCAAGTATGGTAACCACTACACCACCAGGACCGACCTTTAAATAATAATAAATAAATGTTTCGTAAATGATAACATTGTAGGCAATCCGAATTTATAATCTAGGTAGATTTCTTTCAACAAAAGATATAATTTATCGTTCCCAATTCATTTTTTCATAATTCGTATATATATATATATATATATATATATATATATATATATACTAAATGAATTATGTGACAATTAATTAATTCATCATTTCTATTTTTCCTAAATATGTATTTTCTTGAAAAAAGGTAAACAATAGTAAAATTAAGAGCAGTTATGCATTGAAAAAAACAAACCATTTAATATAACAGAAAATAAAATGCAAAAGACACAGCTCATTCCTGACGCGTATCATGTCAACGTAACCAATAAATTTCATTACAATATTCACACAGAAGTGGAATGGTAAAAACGAATTTAAATATTCACATTAAAATAAAATTGATATTTTCCTTAAGTCCGCAGTCTAATCATTAAAAAAAATGCTAGTCATCCCATAGCGATCACTTCTGATTTATTGGCAAGTACCGGACATCGCTTCAAGTGGTCCTTTGCAATCCGGAAAACAATGCTGCCACGTCTTTGGCATCCCTTTCAGTACTGTTTAGTCTTAGGAGAGATCGGGTGCAGAAGTGAGAGAAGTTATTTATTCATTTATTGGTTACTTATTAATTAAATCACACTCAGATAGTCGGTCCTGGTGGTGTAGTGGTTACCATACTTGCCTCCTAAACCCAAGATCGTGGGTTCGAACCCGGCCAGGACCGATGGATTTTTTCGGGGCGTAAAAATCCTAAGTATGGCTTCCTTCGGAAGGGAAGTAAAGCCGTGGGTCCCGTGTCGTACATTTACGGCACGATAAAAAACCTCAAGTCTGAAAGAGAGGCCTCTGAGCAAAATTTATCGGCCGTTTCACGCCCTGAGTTGAATGGGACCTGAGCTGTTAAAGAGCGTCCATAAATAAATCAATAAAAAAAATACTCAGATATTCTTCAAAATACAGGAAATGTTCACAATTCCTGCTCAATCTTTGATGTACAAAAGTAACAGTGGCAACGCTGGGGGACCGCCACGGATGGTCGAGGTCATTTAGGCACCGACTCGTGAGCAAGGCCTGGGGTTCGATTCCCACCAGGGCTGAGGTTTTTTCCAAGTTTATCTCAGTCCTCATAAATGACAAATGCCGGTGAGGTACCCAAACTTAAGCCTGGAACGCTTCCTTCCTTTAAAAAAAATCCTTTCCGATTATACAATTTCATTTCACATGTATCATCCATGCCCACTGTCTGTGGTGCCTCAGTAGGGCGTTAAACACCATTCAGTAACAATAACGCTGTGAAGTTTTATCTCGTGGCAATGTGCTAACTGTTTAGAGGAAAGCGGTAACACTAGACACTAGGAACTCGGTGGGATGGGGCGAGGTTATTAAGGTTTGTCCCGCATGTGTATTTGAACTGTTTGTTGCATTCATGTGAAGAATTTTGGTGCATTCCACATGACATTAATGTGGCGAAATGGAAATAAATAAACAAATAAAGTGTTTAAGTGCACATATTTTATATAACACAACTTTTTTCTACGCTTTTTTTTTATTAGAAAATTTCGTTCACATGCAGGTTACATGTTATACTTGCTATGTATGGGAAATATTGCTCCAGTAAATTAAAATATGCTGCAGACAGATAACTGCTATAACCAACAGTTATGTTTTGTGCGCGATAAAAGAGAAGTTATCGAAAATCAAAAAAATACATATTAAATCAGAGTCAACAACATGTATTACGCAACGTTGTGTTCTTGAACCTGCATAATGGAATGCAGTAGCAGCACTAATACATGCGCGCGTGACAGACGAAGCAGCAGCTCTCAACCTTGCAATGTAGTGTTAACATTTTGTATTTGCGTCACTTTCTGAGAACATACAGTTTTATCACAAGTTCGCTATCGCTTATAGTTTTTCTGTGCATATTTTTACTGTTGCACTTGACCTTTCGTCCTTCCTTATCATTTGACCTTGGCCACGAAAGTAAGTAACGTGCTTGTGTAAGGAACTGCGAATGAGTAACTTCAGGTAGGTACCTTGAGCCTTGCACGTGATTTAGTCACATGCTTTTAATTATTGTATAAGAGCAGTGTTGCCACACATGTCAGCCGTTCTCCCTTCTGGAATTCTAGACCAAGTGCAAGTTCGAACCCTTGACGGCGAAATTGTATTTGTAATGGACAAAGTCTGGATTTCCGGTTTTTCTCGGGGATCTCACTGTTCAACATTTTCTATTTGGCTGTAACAGATCAGCGGGATTTCTTCCCGCGCTCCTCTCCGATCTTAAGCTATTAGTTGAAATCTTACCCATAGCATCTGGAAAGGATGGAATCATTGCCCTGGACTAGCCAGATCGCAAAGAAACATCGATGTGATCCCAATGGGGTCTGACGGGGGAAGGGATCTCTCTCAGGCTCTGTCAGGATACAAAAATTGTAAAGTTCCTTCACTTCATCTCATTCTCATTGAGGTTGCTGCAGTAGATCAATAGATCTCAATGCTGAAAGGCTGTTACTTGCTCAGACTGCGGTGAGAATAAAATAATTCTATAGGCATTATAGCCTATTACTGGTAAATAAAATGTAATTTAAACGCAAATTTTTCATAGTTTTTAACGATCGTTTTTACTACTGAGGCATCACAGGCGGTGAACACTGGTGATACATGAGATGAAATGATAAATTGGGAAAGGATTTTTTTAAGGAAGGGGACGTTCCAGGCGTAAGTTTAGGGTACCTCCCGGCATTTGCCAGTTATGAGGACTGAGGAAAAGCTGCAAAAATCTCAGTCAGGGAGGACGGTCCTGGCGGGATTCGAACCCCAGACCTCCCGCTCACGAGTACGCGCCTTAACGATCTCGGCCACCCGTGGCGATAAACGCAGTTGTCATTGCATTTGAAAAACATAATTATGTATTAAATTGTTAGTTACCTGAAGTTGTGCGTGGTAATTCTTTTCAGTGTATTAAGAAAAAGTCAAATAATAATTATTATTATACTTTATAAATAGCAATATTATTTGCAAAGAAAAATCACAAAAATTCGCAAGAAATTTGTAATCTACTGACTTTTCTCCTCAACATTTTTGCTTTAACAATGTGGAGGTTGTGGAAAGAGTACTTTGTTGAGTCTAACAAAGGATGCAGCTGGAAATTCCAAGGCAATAGTGCTGTAATTTGACAGTATATACTTTCACACTAGCCTTTGTAGGACATTATTTGCAATGAAAGAATCTACTGATTTTCGCTCGATCAAATTTGTGCAAAATCTCGTGAATTGCATTTCTAGAAGTAGGCGATTGGGCAGGAAATTTTCTGAATAAATTCTGCAAGCATGCGTCTAGTTGATTCCCATTTAAGATAGCATTTACATAAAAAAATACTTTGCTCTAAAGTGGCCTGTCTTACAAAGAATGTATACCGCCGTGAGACCGACAGAGAAGGTTCAGAAAGCGCGTTTAAGGAAGTGAGGTTCGGATGGATACACCAAGATATATCACAAAATAGCATGAGCGGAAAAGGTTTATAATTATAACCTCCTGCTTATAAATGTGCATATACTTAATTTTTTTTTTTTTTTTAATTTGAAGTACATGCTTGGATACGATTAGAAAAAATATACAGTAACCCATTTGCCTGCTTTCCTGCACTCTATTATATTATGTTTGTGACAAATTATGAAAAGAATTATTTAGCTTCTATCCGAAGAAATTCAATATTCCCGTTAGTTTGAACCCTGCACATGACACACACCAAGTTCGTTTTAATGCGCCATTCGCTAGCGAAACTCACTTCCGAGGCACACTTAAGGGTCTCGGTATCCACCACGGGCTATCGCTTTGGCGCAAGCACAGAGGATTCAATTTCCGGTTGACGTTAAATTGCTCTCCTGAAGCTTTATCGCAGATTTTCAGCCCCGTCAGAAATTGGATGCAAGGCACGTTTACTGGGTTCTGCTGTAAAGAGCCCAAACTTAAATAAATAAATAAATAAATAAATAAATAAAATAGCCTAGTTTGACATAACTTTCCTGATATTTTTATGACAAATATCTGTTAGTATTTCGATGACATCCTCTCCCGCTTTAGTGCGCCGATTTTTTCTGCGTCACTCATTCACAAAATTGTAGGGTTCACTGCATTTTGTTGCCCGACCTCGGAGCGACCTTAGGAGCAGCTTTTCCTGACCGTGACCTATCTCGACCCCAGACGGAGGCCGGTGGAGCGCGACAAACGCCGCCGTAGTGCAGGTCGATAGCAGCAGTTGAGCGATGCCCTGGAAAGATTCTGTAACTCTACACTTTTCCACAGTAGTCGGGATATGACGTGCATCCTCATTACAACGTATGCACTTATCATTTTATCATTGTTAATAAAGTGCACTGCATAAATTTGCTAATATTAACTCGTGCAGGCGTGGTTTGTAGATGTTCAATTTCTAACTTGTGCCTAGAGTTTAAACTTTTAGTTCCTTTACCTCGAGGTAGGTGCAAATTATTGCTGCTGCAGTGAATCGCAGAAATAGGCGAGTGGAGCGGATCGGGCAGCGTTGTGAGGAAAAAAGCGTGTATTCAAAGTATTGCAACACAATTAGCGAAAGCCATACTTTATTATTATATTTATACGACTGTTTTATAAGCAGTAGATGAAAACGATGCATTTATTTAAAAACGTTGGATTTTTAGAGATATTGATGATATAGCACAATGAACATTATCTGATACAGTGGAAACAAAGCACTGTAAGCGATTATGTATGCCTTGTCGCCATAAATATGCAAAAACAGTTTCGTTTATGTGAGTTTGTGTTTTCTTGAGCGATATCGTCGGTATGGAAAAACTTGCAATATCTCCTGAAATTCTGAGAGAAGCTATGAATGCGAATAATAATTTATCACCTCAAAATTTACGAATTTTATGAAAAGCTATATGGACAGTACATAGAATAGAGAAGAATAAAATATAACATAATTTAAAAAATATTCAGATAGTTTACTTTGAGCAAATCTAAAGGAAAATGAAATAACCAGCGTTATGAAAAAACTATTCGACATTAAAGTCTACACTAACATCAACTGAATTAATATAGGTATCCAGTACAGAGAAAAATTAAAATTTGTTTAAAAATGAACTTCGTTTCGTTATAGATAAGACAGTAAACAACACCCTGAACAGGTGCTTGCAAGATTACAAAAAATGAATCTATTCTCCCCATCCGTGCGGTTCCGCAAATTATTCATTAAGAAAGGTGTTAAGTACAATTCAGGGAATATATTGGTACAAAAATATTGATCTTACTACATACTCAAGTTTTTATACGTCTACACTTATTTGAAACCTTATACACAAATTGTTAAATCAATTCATAAAAAAAGTCACAAGACACAGAGTTTTAATGTTAAGCTTAATATAGGCAATGAAGTATAAGACACGTCCTTAAACTATAATTGAAAATACCGTGCGATCAGTGATGCTTGTCCCCGCAGCGCAGTTTCCTATAAGCCAACCCCCACTCGTTTGCCGCGCTGTAGAACGAGCCTGCTTGCTTACTTGTTGATCTTGCTGACTGTCGCAATAAGAGCGCAGGTATTCCCAGGTATGTGTTATGTTGTTCGTTTCTAAATTCGACGGCACAGCGTATCTTTATGTTTGATTCATATGTGTTAGCTCAGAGGTGAAAGAATCATAAAACTTTTTTTTTGAGCAAACAGTTGACCCTGTTACTTATGTGAATACCACTACGGGTGACCGAGGTCATTAAGGCACGGACTCTTGAGCGGGAGGTCTGGGGTTCGATTCCCACCAGGACTGTCCTCCCTGACTAAGTTTTTTATCCAGATTTTCCTCAGTTCTCATAAATGGCAAATGCTGAAGAGGTATCCTAAACTACTGTCATGGGTCGCCGAGGTCGTTAAGGCGCGAACTGTAAGCGGGAGGTCTCGGGTTCGATTTCCACCAGGACCGTCCTTCCTGATTGGAGTTTTTTCCAGGTTTTCCACATTCTTCATAATGGCAAATGCTGGGGAGGTACCCTAAACTTAGGCCTGGAAGGCTTCCTTCCTTAAAAAATTCTTTCCCAATCTATCATTTCATTTCGTGTATCATCAGCGTCACCGCCTGTGGTGCCTAAGTATTTCAAAAGGGCGTTAAGGACTATAAAAATCTTAAACCTGTATTGCCATTTAAGAGGACTGAGGAAAGCCTAAGTCAGAGGGGACGATCTTGATGGAAATCGAACCCCAGACCTCCCGATCACGATTCGTGCCTTAACGATTTCGGCACTCATGTCTGTCTCCACTTAGTTGCTTAAATAGCTACATAAACATATTTGTAAAACTAGTAGATAAATTTTTTAATTTTGGTACAGATTTTTGACTTTTGAATTACTGTTACGTATGAATTTTGGCGAAGGGAATCTGGAAAGAATTTTACTTGGTTCTACGGTTTCAGCCATTGCTTCATGGGTTTCTAAAATGTCCATTTTACAGATATTAAAACGTATTATAGCAAATTACCTACTCTTTAAAATTTCCAATACGTTTAATAATACACCGACATAAAAGGCAAGTAGGCAACATCATAGAGGTAAATTAAATGCCGTTTTCTTGACACAGTAATTGGGAAGAAGTTGTTGAAGAGGTTGAAAAGCGAGCGGTGGTACCAGGACGGTAGACCGAATTCTTGTTTAATCTCTACATGCTTGTTCTTTTAAAAAGTATTACAAGGTTGTGATTATTGTTGTACTTTGTATCATTTTTAAGCTGAGCTTTATCAGTGTGCGCTTGATACTGCAATCAGCCCATTAGTATTTTCATTAAGTGAACAGAAATACTAATTATGATTTCTTATTATGTTACAGCGATCGCCACATTTAGTGCCTCATTTCCACACGTTGGATTAGGCCCCTGACCTTTCTCGCACGCATGCGCAATTCCAATGCCTTGATAATAACTGAGTAGGTATTAAGGCACGATAGAACGACCAAAAATAGCACAGAATTGCACTGTTATTATGCAAACATTTCTTTCTTTCGATCCTGATGGTGTAGTGGTAACCATACTTGCCTTCTAAACCCAAGATCGCGGGCTCAAACCCGGTCAGGACCGATGGATTTTTTTTCGGGCGTAAAAATCCTAAGTATGGCTTCCTTCGGAAAGGAAGTAAAGCCGTGGGTCCCGTGTCGTACATTTACGGCATGTAAAAGAACTTCAAGACTGAAAGAAGAGGCCTCTGAGTAAAATTTGTCGGTCGTTTCACGCCCTGAATTGAATCGCACGCTGATGACCTGAGATGTTAAATAGCGTCCGTAAATAAACCAAATCAATAAACATTTCTTATAAAATAATACGTAATATGCAATATATCCTTAATATAATGGGTAAGTAATTTAACTACATACTTTATATTATTTAAATTTCTGCTTTAATGGCTCAATGGTTACGCTATTGAGATCAAATGCAAAAAAATCGCTGTATCATTTACAGAGTACGTTATAGGATGAGTTTATATCAGGGGTGGCGAACGCCTACAGGTTTGCAACCCGCATTGCTTATCTATAAGTGAGGTACGGTAGGTGTCCAGTCATTCATAATATAAAACCATCGATAAATGCACTGGGATATTTCGCTGCCGTGCTTTGCAGACATAGTATAACTCGAACTTGACTTGAGACAGTAACTGTTGGTTTATAAATTAGCATATTTTCAATGAAAGAAATCGAATCTACAATCTTCACATTATCCATTGTTGTATTAATTAGGCCAGTGATTCTCAAAGCGTGCGTCGCGACACTTGAGGGATGGGGCATGCACAAAGACGAAGAGACGGATCGGCAGAGTAAGTATAAACTAAAACAAAAGCACCTAATTATGCACGTTGGTTTTGTTTTAAGGACAAAAAAACTGACCATAAATGTTTCTTTACTTACGCGTTAATATAAGACAAATGAATACCGTGAATGTATCTTTTCTTTTTTCTTCAGAAACTAGGTTATTAAGTCTGGGCTGAGTATTTGATGCGCATACAATATTATTTTCAAGTTAAAGGCACCTTATAATTTTTGTTTTGATGGCAGTCAAAGAGAATACATTTATTTTGCTAATTACAAATAGCAAACGGTTATCAAATTTATGAACTTTCTGCAGGGTCGGAGTATTCTTGCATTATTTTTATCCAAAATTGCTCTACGCTGTGGGAGGAATACGCCTAGTTTCAACATCGCATGAGTACATATTTTAAGAAGTTTTTCCTTCACGTTTTTTGAAAACTCAACCATCAGTTTAAATAACAATTTATATGACATGAATACGCCGTGTCACGCGTAAATAAATATTATATGAGTTATTGAAAGCAATGGAATGAATGACGTTTCTTTTGTCAAGTGACGTCGACGAGAATTCAAGTTTTCTGTTGACTTTATATCTGATTATTATTATGTTAATATCTCACCTTGCAAATAATTATTCACAGTGTTCGATAATATCACCTGGGAAGGAGCGAGCGTCATTTTCTATTTAAATTGAACCATTATCTCAGCGTCTCAGCGTAAGATAGTTGGAAATCCTAGATATAATGTTTACATGCGGGAGTGTTTCATGTTATACTTCTTGATCATTCTTTGGGCGTTATCTGCTGGTTTTTTTTAATTAAAATTATTCGTATTTTCAATTTATAGAGAATTTATGGGAGATAGCGTACGAAAGACTTGCCCAAAAGTGGGTCGTGCCCTGGAAACGTTTGGGAACCGCTCTTTAATACATTAGCTGTGATTCCTACTCAAGCAATACCAAAGCAGTGGCGTGTAATAACAAGATTACTCATCCGCAATTTTACAGTTTTCGATGCTTTTAAAATGCTTGATAAGTTTTCTTACATTAATCAAGTTCCCTCAATACCTTAAAATGTGCACTCGTTCTAGTGCTAGTTATAGTTTTATTTCACTTTTATGGTCATCAAATTTGAATTACGCAAGCTATACTTCTTCCCCTTCAATGTCAAAAGTATTTTAATTTAGCATCTATTCTAGTATTTGTACACACGTGTTAAGGGTTCGGACGTGGCTTGAACTAATATCAAAATTCTTGCCGTGAAGGTATAAATAGAAAAAGTTCCAAAACTAGATCAACATTCATATATCCTCAGCGTTTAAAAAAAAAAAAAACTTCAGTGGAGACTTTTTTCACTTTTAAAACTTTGAAGATCACGGCCCAAGAAGATCATTGTCACAATCTTTTGGGACTGTGAAGAAATACTCTTCATTGACTACAACGGGAGGAACAACACAGTAAGTGGGGAGTATTATGCTGACCTACTGCACACACTACGTGCTTCCATCAAAGAGAAAAGGCGAGAAACGCTGAGTGGTGATGTGCGCCTTCTTCACGAAAACGCGCCTATGCACACAGCTCTTGTTGCAAAGGAAGCTGTGAAGACATGTGACTTCAAGGAAATCGACCATCCACCCTACAGTCCAGATCTAGCTCCCAATGACTATTTCCTGTTCTCAAAATTCAAGAAGGACCTACGAGGAAGTAAATTTAAGTGTGACGAAGAAGTGATGGATGCTATTTAAGCCCATTTTGCAGACAAGACTTCTGACTATTTCGGGGGGGGGGGGGATTGCTATGTTACTTCAAAGATGTGAGAAGTGTATTGCAATAAAGGGCAACTATATTTAAAAGTGAAATATAGTTTTTGTCTGAAAATGGTTGGGCCGGAAATCTATGGACCTACCCTCGTAAGTTTCCTGCATATATAAAATGCTGCAGCCCAAATAATTAAAACGTGAAATCTCTTCTCTATTATTTTGCCATTAACTGCAATTATTTACTTTTTTTAACCACTGAAAGTCATTGCTTTTGTTTTAGTTTCAGACTTTTTCAATGTAAAATCAGATATTATTTTGATCAGTTCATTTAGTGCTTTTTTATAAATTGTCTTCTGAGGCACCCTAATATTACTTGATCGTCGGTAAATAAATCATTATTTAAAACAATAATTTAAAACTATAATCTAACTTACATGATCAAAGTTTGGCAACCCGTCAATATTTTGAACAATGCCGGCGATTACCAATACCCTTGTCGCACACCTTGATTCATAATTAAATGCTTCGCACTAACATTTTACAACATGGGCATTGCTCCTATAAACTTATTTTTTATCTTCTCTTCACTAACACACTCTAATTAATGATAATGATATTGGCGCAATAACTCAAAGGCAGAAATAATGCTTGCTCTCGTAACAGCAAACTGCGACTGACTATCTACGTGCAGACATCAGTGTCGGTGTCTATTATATGATAGGCTACTATCGTTAACTTTAGCTCAGTTAGCGCTGCGCTTAGCTGTGGTTGCGGCCCAAAAATAGCTCTCAGTACTTTTATAAGCCACATGACTCGAATAATTAACATTTTCCTGCAAACTGACTACTATTTTGAAATGATACAATAAATTTTAACTTTGAAATATGACAACCCTACCAGGCACGTAGCTATTCCCAAACTTAATGGATTAATTACATTACACTAAGGATTACAAAATGAGACACACATAAACCGGGTCAATATATATAGCAACAGGAAATTTTTCGTAGGATTTTAATGTTTATGATAGAATGCGCTATTTAAAATTCTGTAATCTTTTTAATGAACTGGACTTTTTTCTCGTTATGCCATTTCATATAGAGATTATTCATGATCTATGGATGTTAAAATCACCGCCATTCTATTCTACACGAACTGAACAATACAAAAAAATAAAAGAACAATGCTAAGTGCATTTTTTGATAAATGTAATATTTGCTTTTCATTAATGTTGAACCAGTATGCCATAGCCAAATTTTACTGGCGTGCCGTGAATATTTGCTACACAAAAAATTAAGAATGTGTTTCTATGCGAGTGAGTTTTTTTGTGTTGCACTTTGTTTATGGACTTGATATCATTTCACGTTCATTCGCTCAATGAAAAGCATACATTTTTGGCGTCTTTTTAAGAATGTGTACGCAAAATGTATTGATATATTCGTACACCTACTTAATCAGAATGTCATGGCACGGAATTACTAACTCTGGATACAAGAAGGTAAAGAGGTTTTTAGTTCATAGAAGTTTTGAGGACAACTCTTTTATGAACATAGAGCGACATCTCTGATGCAGGTAACTACGTTCGTTCTGAATTCACGAGAGAGAATAGAGAGCTTTTAGTGTTCTATCCTTTTATCGCCAGGATGTAGGTCAGCCGTAAAACGTTACTTGTTCGCGAATCCCCCCCCCCCTCATACTATGTCTGTTTCATGCAGTTCGCGGTAAATTGTAAATTAAAAAAAGTGTAGGAAATTTTTATTTTGCAACATGAGCGCGTGGAGCTAATAAATCACAGAAATGCCGTTTTATTTGTTTCGTTGAACACAATACAATCAGAAACTTTCTGGTACAGTAGATGACCTATTTTACTTCCCTATAGCAGATTTTCAACTATAATTATTGATGCGAATTTGCAACACAATTTGTACACTCTATGTTATGTGTAAACAGGAACGGCAAAAGAATAGAATAGAAAAAGTGAGGAATAGGGAGAGTGGGAGGCAAAAATCTGGCAGATGTAGAAAAAAGAAAGATGGAGGCAATTAAAGAAGAACACAATGAAATTAAAGAGAGAGGGAGTGGGGGAAAGGAGCAAGAGAGGAAAGTTAGGCAAAGAAGAAATATTTTATTTATTTATTTATTTAGTCAACGCCTGTCCGTGGCTGTTGGGCCATTTGACGTCGAGCCTCTCAGTAGCGCGGGGTAATAGGGTGTTCCAGCCTTGAAAATGTGGAGTATAGACGACAGCTCTTCATCCTTGGCGTTCGGCAAAGAGAACAAGATTGTCATCAGCGAAACCTGTGCGGTGTAACTAGTCATAATGCGAAACCGAGTAACAACTGTAGATTTTCTGATGTTCTGGGGATTGGTTCCTCAGTAGCGAGACGTTCCCCCGTTTTGGTTCCTTAGAGTGTTCTTAGTAGAACTGCTGATAGTGACCGATACATGATTTCGGGCGGCTCTGAGTGTGGTTAGTATTGAAAGCTGCTCTCTGTTTTGCCAAGTTATCGGCTTTTTCATTGCCTGGAATATCTATGTGGCTGGGAATCCATTGAAGAAGCAAAAGCAAAGTGTAAAGTAGCAGGTCTCCACGTGATACCCCCTGGGTAACTCCTACAGCGACCGCCAAAGAGCCTCTTAAGTCGCAACAAAAGGAAGGGAAGAAAATCCCGCGCTTTTAGGGGCGCGAACGACGACCTCCGAGAGATCTTTTGGAACGCCGGTGGGTTGAACTCTTCAAAATTTTCTGAACAAAGAAGAAACTACAATGCAAGGACGTAAAAGGGAAGAGGAGAGAATGTTAAAAACAAAAACCCAGGAAAGACCAAGGTAAGTGAGAAAATGAAGACGGAAGAGGAAGGAGAGCATTTAGAAAAGAACAAAACGGAGAAACGAAAGAACTATAGTAAGAGGAAAAAAATGAAAAGGTGAAAGGACGGAGAAATAGCAGGAGGGAAAGTCAAAATAATGACATTATCTTTCAGAGAAAAAAATAATAGTTGAAAATGGAGAGAAAGAAGTATAGACAGTTTTACAGAAATTATCACTAGAGCAGTGGAGAAATAGGAATCACAAAAAGCTAGAAAAAAAGTATATCATTAAAAGATACAAGTAGATATATTTATTATTTTGTGTTTAGAGGAGGAAGAAGAAGAAGAGGAGGAGGACAAGAAGAAGAAGAAGAAGAAGAAGAAGAAGAAGAAGAAGAAGAAGAATTCTGTCGTGGAGGACATTCGGGGTCCAGAATTACATCCTACTGAACAAATCATAAGTTTTGAAGTGATAAAAACCTGCACTTTACCAACGCTCTTGAAGTCCATCCAGGGCCTAAGTACAGTTTAATACATACAAGTGTATTAGTACAAATTCGTAGTCAAACTTTGTGTTTCACGAAAGAACAGAATCGATAGTTAGAGAATTATTGTCATTCCTGCTAAACGATTCTTGTACTTTTCTCAGGTAAAATGATAATTTAAATACTTTATTATATATTTATCGAATTCAAGCGTAATAATTCACTTTGAAACGAGTCCTTTGCTCCTACATTTTGGAGCATCACCTTCAGTCGTCGAGAAATGGCAGAAGAATCGAGCTTCCCGATTGCTTTCGGTCATTAATTTTATTAGACTATTTGATTATTTATGTGTATTTGTTTTATATTGCTTGACAATCACGTTCTCATTATAAAAGATCATGGATCAAGAAGGTCATGGCCACAATCTTTTGGGACTGTGAAGGAATACTCTTCATTGACTTCAAGGATAGGAACACCACAGTAAATGGGGAGTACTATGCTCGCCTACTGCACAGACTGCGTGCTTCCATCAAAGAGAAAAGGCGAGGAAAGCAAAAAGGTAAAAGAGAATGATGGATGAAAGGAAACTATTTTCGTGGCATGTAGCAAAAAACTTAAAAATACACTAACAAAGATGCTGGTCGGAAATATGCATTTGAAACAGGAAACGCCAATACCAAGTCATTAGCCGTATTTTATTGCACTTAACCTAACTTTATCATTGTGTAGAAATACTTATTTATTATTTCTTTATACATATTCCTACTCATCATTATCATTTTCGTAATGCTTAGCACAGTTGGGTCAAATGACTCTCAAAACCATTAAAAAGATCGTATTTTGTGCTAGTATTTGAAGTAATCAGTATTTCTACTATTATATTTATACAAATTACCAGTGCCCGACTAATGCTAATACTTCTGCGGAACAGAGCTTGCACATTGGCAAGTTTGGAGTTGTAAATCTCGGTCCTGGTGGTGTAGTGTGACCATACTTGCCTTCTAAACCCAAGATCGCGGGTTCAAACCCGGCCAGGATCGATGGATTTTTTCGGGCGTAAAAATCCTAAGCATGGCTTCCTTCGGAAGGGAAGTAAAGCCATCGTGTCGTACATTTACGGCCCGAAAAAAGAGGCCTCTGAGCAAAATTTGTTGGCCGCTTCACGCGGCCAACAAATTGTTGAATGGGACGGTGATGACCTGAGATGTTAAAGAGCGTCCTTAAAAAAAGTAATAAAAATTGAAAAAAAAAACGAAGTTGTAAAATTGAATTGTAGCAGAAATCTTTGTGGGAGAGAATTTTACTAATAATAACAAGTTACAAGTCCTTACACTTGTAATGTATTAGGTGGAACAGGGCCCAGGTCTATCAGCGCGTATGAATGTCTTTTCGTGACTCTCTCTACCACACTAGCAGTCTCAACTGTTTCTTGCTGTAAGGGTAAGTCTGCGGAAGAGCTTATCAGTGTTATTGTTGGGATATCGAGTAACCGTCATATCAAAAGTGTGCCGCTCCTTTTGATACCGATTGGAATAGGCTGAAACATTCGAACGGGCCAATCGCGGGTGCTTGCATTGAGGCTCATGGAGGGCACTTGGAACATTTTCTTCAAAAACTGACAGAAGTAAGTTGCACAGTGTCGCGCAAAATAAATGTAATGTTGCTCTATTGCTACTCACTGTGCATTTGCGGACATATGCTCATACAAGCTTTTTGTTCCTTTTCCTGTCTTGAAATTTGTCTTTGTAGTTCAAGTTCTCTCCCAATATTATCAGAAACCATGGTAACTGAAATTAAACGAGCCCACAAACCTCTAAAACGTACATCTTAGACTTCTTAACGCACAAATTCATTATTATTGAGACGCCCGCTACAAATTATTTGGCAACATTAAGTAGTATTGGTAATATCAAGACCGGCTACATTTACTAGTCCCCATTGTGGCAAAAGTGGTGGTCCTAGTAGCCCTACTGTTGCAAATAGCAAATACGAAAATTTTACGCAATATTGCGTTTACAATTGACATTATTTATCATTAGAAAACATTTCGGTGGTTTTTAAAAAACCTAAACTGTTTACAAACTATATCACTCATATGTCAACGAAATATATAATAATATGAATAATATATTTCACAGGCAAGTGCATTTTTTTTGTAAAATATAATAACTTCCAAATTAATGGACATCTTAAAATTAATCCACATAGATGGGACGGGTGTACCTGCCTTGTTTTAATCTCACTTGCAAAGGAGTCAAAACATAACATCCTGCTTACACCATTCATTAAAACTCTCTTCATCTCGCTCCAAAACCCGTTTCAAACATTCTTCAGGACCTTTCCTTTCATTGCTAATGGTCACTGTCACATATGGTGGTAGATTTGGGAAAATGTCCTTTCTAACCACAAATTTTGTACGAAATATTTAATACATTCTACAGTTTCATCGTAAACTTCAACTTAAAGCCTTAAAAACCACTTAAATATTAATATTTGTTCAAAATATGAAAATGTTTGCGAAATATATCAGAAATACAATTACATTTATTGGATTCTACACAGCAAAAATTTAAACTTTAGGCTTCTCAGTTCGCTGGAATTAACCACCTCGTTGTTCGACATGTGAGCTTTGGGCTGACTTTTTCTTTCAAAGTCGGTTACATCCTTTACCATTGAAGTCAAAAGATAGATACATTGTATACCTTTCAATGCTTTATCACAGAATAAGTTAAGTATGACATGGAGGGTTCAAGAATTTTACATTATACTGATAGAAGAAAAATTAGTGCATGTTGTTAACCCTGCAGTGGTCGCACCCATTATTGTAAGAAGAGCTCGATTTAGTATTATTAAAATGTGTTTTGTTAAATACATCGTCATATATTTCTGCAAACAATGATTATTTAATAAATGTATTACACAATTCATAAACATTCATAGCAGAAAAAATAACATTAAAAATAAAAAAAGAGCATGTTCTTAACATGTAGTAAGGAATGTATGCACTCTTGTTATAAATATACAATAGAACATGGTTGCAATTGTAAATAAATCACTTAAATCATTAAGAGTTCTTTTTACGTTAAGATGTAAACATTAAAATCAACTAAACCACTTACTTTGTGGAGATAGAAAATTAGAACAAAAATATGTGCAATGGTACAGTTGTATTATCCAAAAACAAGCTACTGAAAAGCAATGAGGAAATATAAATCATATAACTATTATCATCCACGCAGCTACTGGGCGTTAAACAAAGCGCACAGTTCATATGTCGACCCGAACTCGAGTTAGTGTTTGTCGTCTCATCATCTTGCAACTGCAAATACTCACATCGCTTCTCTCACCACCTGAATTCTGAAGATGAAAGTGTATCTGGCCAGGAGGAAGCTCAGAATCTCAAGTAATATTTATTAGGACTATTTCATGAATAAAATAAGAATTCAAATATAATTCCTCTAAACATGGATTACAAAATTGTAGTATTTCATATTTGTACTTAACCTTTTTAAGTAATCTTGCTACAGAAGAATGCCGATTGTCAGTAATGCCAATAGAGAAGAGAAAAATACGGGTTTAGGACTAATTCATGAATAGAACAAGAATAAAAATGATACATATTTGAAATTCGCGCACAGAATATTAACATTTGTTATTCTTAGGAATATCTATTCTATTCAGAAACCGTGAGACTGAAATGGACAAAAGTCGACTATTAAAACTCTGCCGCTCTACTTTCTAATACCAACTGAGGGGGAAAAAAAGATACAGTGTCTCTATTTTTCTTTGTATTCTGTGGTTTGGAATTCCTAATGATAAGATCAATTAGCACATTTGACGCATCACCAAAACGCTTTGAAGAACCCTCCATTTTGCGTTATGATTGTACATTGTCCATGCTTTAGTAGCTATCAATATCTCACCATCGCCTCTAGCAAAGGTGGTCAGTGATGCTTGTTCAGGAATTATATGGTAGAGGTATAGATTTGGCTACAATGACCACAAGACAAATGCACGTCGCTCGATAACACGGATTTGATGATTTTTTTCGATAATTTCACTCCGTAATTCGGCTGTGATTGATCAAAACCCAAAATTTTGTTTCGATTCTGAGATAACGTCACATGAGTGAAATGATAAATCCAGCTCGAAGTTATGAATATTGAATGGTCCGATACTACGTGTTTGATTTATACTCGCAGAACTTGATGTGTAATTTTATTGTTATGATACCCCAAGAAAAGTGCAAAAGTTGAAGTCAAGACATCTATGTATATTTAGCAACGAATAACAGCAATACATTAATATTCACAGAATTATTCACTGCAAAATGTTTGTTTAAAACAATTTTATCTCGTACTAACAAAACATACGCTTTCCTTTGTTCGTAAATACAAAAGAGCATAATTTTACGATAGCACTGTACCGGAAAGAATGATAGTCGTTTATAATATATGTTAGTGTTTTATTTGCAAGAGACCATGGAGAATTAATGAAGTGCATTGTATTAGAGTCTTGATAATTGTACATAAATTCTCATTTTTTATCCTCACAGCATGTGTATTTACGACATTATATTGTTTATTTTTTACATAAAATCATGACAGTTGCAAGTCTGTATAAGGAAGGAAAACAGGTATTAATTATTACTTTCGTCTTCATATGTATTCCCCATAAACCCTTTAAAGGAAATCCACAAATCACCTGTGAGTGACGATAGCCTTGTAGCTTCGTGATGTGTGTGGGTTTATGCCCTTTGCCTTGTAGGGCTTGCTTTGTTTTTAAGCACGACTCACCCTGCTTTCATCATCACTAAAGCACGTTAAGTAGATAACAGCTGCTATTTTGTTAGTGATAATATTATAAAAGACATACTGCCTAAAGACATATTATCCATTTCGGAACTTTAGCGCTAGTTATAACTAGAGAGAGGAATACTATAAACTGTCATTAATCGGCGTGCGAGTCCATCCCCACACAGCTTTGAGCAACGTCTTAGTATTTCCCAATTTTATTTAAAAATTACATCTACTATTTCACTCATGTGACGTCAGCTTAAAATTGACCAATGAAACGACATAAAATTTTCAATTTTGACCAATCACAGCCGGATTACGGAGTGAAACTATCGAAAAAAATTATCATATCCGTGTTATCGAGCGTCGCGCATTTGTCTTGTGGTCAGTGTAGATAACTCTATACCTCCACTTTATAATGCCTGAACAGCATCACTGACCACTTTTGCTAAAACCGGTGGGGAGCTATTGATAGCAACAAAAGCGTGGACAATCGACAATCATAACGCAAAATGGAGGGTTCTTCAAAGCGTTTTGGTGATGCGTCAAATGTGCAAATTGATCTTATCATTAGGAATTTCAAACCACAGAATGGAAACAAAAATAAAGACACTGTATGTCGTTTACCCTCCCTCCAATTGGTATGGAGGGTTCTTCAAATAGATATTGATAAGTATAACAAATGTTAATATTCTGTGCGTGAATTTCAAATATATATCATTTTTATTCTTGATCTATTCATGAAATAGTCCTAAACCCGTATTTTGTTCTTCTCTATTGGCATTGCTGACAATCGGCATTGTTCTGCAAGATTGCTTGAAAAGGTTGATTGCATATATACAAATTATTACAATTTTGTTAAGCCAAGTTTAGAGGAATTATATTTTATTGTTTTATTCGTGAAATAGTCGTCATAAATATCACTCACTACGTTCGTGAATTCATCATCAATCTCACACCCTCTCTCGTGATATTACTTGTGATGAAATATAAGCAATCCTTCTAACATAAAAGGTTAAAACTATAATATTTGTTCGCCATCTTATTTTCATTTAGCTTATATAAGTTTCCCAGTTTCATTTTTAACAATTTTTAATCTTTGAACAGAAACAATAATTAGTGAATGTTGTCTTTGCATATTATAAGCATTTATTCCCATCATTAAGGTCTAAGAACAAGTAATCCAATCAAATAGAACAACTATCGAAACATTACTAACTATTTCCTGTTTTCATTCTCTAACATACATGACAAGGAAGAAGTAGAAGTTTCATGGAAATCAATGGAAAGAAGAGAGAAAATAATAATAGGTATGCATCATGTGTTGGTGTTTCCTTTACAACCAAATTCTGCTCATTTGCACATGTTTTAAATGCTTTTTCTTATGCATTTGCATGCATATTACACAGTCCATTTAACATGTTAATGGGTTGTGATTGTTTATACCTAAAATAGTTAAATGTGCTTTAGATAATACTTTTTTACCACTAATGGCACTTAACATTTCCTTAGCACATATTAGGTAATGATTAATTCACGCATTTCCAGGCACGAGTCGTGTTTAAATTCGACGGAATTTTCCTGATATTGAGCTGGCATCACGTTGCACATGAAGGCCAACGCGCAGATCGTCATATATGGGAGAATTACTGCTTCTCGTAATTGTTGTGCCGCCAGATAGTCAAGGTCAAGGTGAAGGTCGCGCCACCTACTTAATGCTTCGTCACGCGTTGGAACCAAACAAGGCTGCAAACTGAATTAGTTCCTTCAAACTTGCCACGCTCAAGCTGTGCAATTATCTCTAAAACTGGATATAATATAATCTCAATTATGACACTAGCAGCAATAAAAATGCTAAATGAAAATATGCATATCAAACAAAACCACTAGTTTTTTTTCTAACAAAACACGGACAACAAGAGAACTATTGCATTTTAAGAAAGTTGTAGCTATTTCTTTCATACGGAAGAAACAAATAAATGTGCAATATGGAAATATATGAATGATTTTTCAAACCAAATAAAATATATATAGAATGATAAAACCGTAATTGTAAAAGGACACCATTTTATACTTTATTTTATGTTCAAGATGTCAAGAATAAACAAGAGAACAAGATTTTTCAAAAACTAATGTATTTTTTTAGAATGTAAAGTTAAGCGAGGTGAAACCCAGTCTATAAACATGTTTTTATAACTAATTTTAGAACTGAAAGTAACTGCCTAGCGGTACTGGAATAAAACAATTGGAGATTAGTGCTCCAAAGTAACTTTGCGCCACTACTTTGCGCCACTACTTTGTGACATTACTTTGTACTACTATTTTATAAATTATAACTGAAAGTAGCAGTCTTGCTATGTCCCACAATATAATAAAACAAATTTACGAAATCATTCAAGCAATGCAAATTACATGAAATAAATAAACCATAAAGTTGAATATTTCATTACCTTCGATTTCTCCAGAAAATGCTTCAACATAACATTCTCACTAATTGTCCTGACATTTTTCCTTTTGCACCAAGCTATGCAGCAAGTCATTCCTTATACTTGTCGCCGTTTCAGTCACCTCGGGTGGAGTTCCTTCAAAAGTATTATCACTTTCGTCAAACGCCATTATAATTTTCAATTAACTTTCATATCATCGAGCTACTAAATGAAATCAACAATAACACAAACAAAATAATAACGCGCAACTAAACAAACATATGAACATACACTAATCGATTCGATATTTCTAGTTCGCGTTATTTTTAATTTTCCAAATTAAAATAAATTATAATAAATTAAAAATAAGTTACATTACGATATGGTAGTATAAAAATAGTATATAGCATACTTGTTGAAAGACTCATTGCGATCCTCGAGGAAATGCAAGATAAACCTAGGGTTCTAACCAATCACACTCGGATGTGCAATACGGTGCGGGTGACAGGACGTGCGCAGTAAATAGTAGTACTAGTATTTATTATTCCAGTTAAACTAGCTATACATATATTGAATATCACAGTCACATGGGTCGCAAGACCATTCATGCTCTTGTAAAATACTTGATTTCTGAAATAAATGATAACAATAGGAACCAACAACATTAATAAGAACGCCCAATTCTTCAATTCTAAAGACGCAAAATAACCCATGAACAAAAGTTCTCAGAATATTTCTTATCCTAAACTAGATTCTATTTTTTTAAAACCCCAATCATACACACATATATGAAACAGACAGACAGACATACATACACTAACCCGCAGTAAACATAGTACAGTTTGTCGCCTAAGATTTTTAACATACATAACATAAACACTTAAAAAGAAAAGTAAATTACTCACGTGTATTAAGCAAGGAGATGCTGGAACTGTCTTCCTTTGTTGTTCAAGTATTTTTGACTTCGAACTGATTTTCTAGGAGACCTTTCTAGAGCATGTCCAATGTTAACAGGGTTTGTTCTATGAGTACTGTACGTGGTTGTCTGTGTTTCCTGTCAAGAACAGAAGAGGCCTCTGAGCAAAATTTGTTAGCCTTTCACGCCCTGAATTGAATGGAACGCTGATGACCTGAGATGTTAAAGAGCATCCGTAAATAAACCGAATAAAAAAAACTGTCAAACTAATTTTCGTTACACCAAAATTATTTACTAATGGAACTCCGATTAGGAACGACAACATCCGGAAATTTCTCTTGAAATAATCTCCTTACAGGAAGCTGATTGTATACGCACGTATCAATCATACAGGAATACTCTTTGGGGAATAGAATACTTGTATTGCCCCATTTCACTTGATACACTTTCACTCAATACACTGCATTGTGTCGCCTAACAAACACGTATTACTTGCACAAGATTTCAACTAACACTGAAGCCTTGCGCAGCGGAGGGGAAATGTACTTCCCATCTCCGCCGACATAGCGACATAGCGCTGCCGGCCGGTCCCACGGTTGCGCCAAGCATTGCTCACACAGTACAAGAAGTGTATCATACAATTTTTTTCTACCATATTACAAATTTTACATAAATATTTCAAGATGGGAAGGTTATAAGATCACTATTTCATTACGGTCTATACCGGCCATCATCAATAGAGTATTCGTTTGGGATTTTTTAAACTTAGAACCATTAAGAATTAAATATGCATTGAATAAGAACCAGCGCTATTCATGATCCGTTTTCATGCTGTCTAAACCCACTAGAATGAACAAAGCTGTTAGAAAACGTAGAATGCCGTATCCGATGGTGGTAATTTCGATAACATTGAAAATATTATGTACAATATCCGAATGCCAGGTATTTGAAATGAAAAGTAAAACAATATGTGAAATTCACTCTTTCAACATTTTATGCCACAAAAATAAAATTAAATTAGTTAAGTTTATGAAGTGATGAAAGAAAAATGTGAATCAATTTACAGAATCGCTTTTGCTATCTGAATTACGTATTCAGAAAGGAGTGAGTCTTAAGTTCAGAACCATAAAGAAATAAATAGCCATTGGATCACAGTCTGTTAAACTGATGAAAAGTGAAGTTACTTAAAACAATGCAAATGTGCACTACCTATGTAACTAGAGAAAAATTCCGGCTACATTGTGAATATTCATATTAAATGACCGCCACGGGTGGCCGAGGTCGTTAAGGCGCGGACTCATGAGCGGGAGTCTAGGGTTCGAATCCCGCCAGGACCGTTCTCCCTAACTGAGGTTTTTTCCAGGTTTTCCTCATTCCTCATAAATGGCAAATGCTGGGGAGATACCCTAAACTTAGGCCTGGAACAATTCCTTCCTTAAAAATAAATCCTTTCCCAATATATCATTACATCTCACGTATCATCAGTGTCCACCGCCTGTGGTGCCTCAGTAGTAAAAACTGGCGTTAAAGACCATTCATTCATGTTAAATGCTATTTATTTGACACTTGTAATGTTTACATCATGAATGATGCAGGTAAATCATTAATTTCTTACAGAATGAAGTTTGAACATTGAAAATGTTTTTAGGTATGTAATATAACTAACTGATTACTTCTGCACAAGGATTTTAAACACTCGCCTTAGGTTAACAACAATTGGGCGAATTGAAACTTTGCGTACTGTTGTGGAATAACTTGAACTAAGTTTGAGAAACTGCTAGAATATCACAGTTATTATATTTTGAAAGACTTTTTTTTTCATAAAATTATGTCATTTTTCTTGTCTTTCTTTTTTAAAATTTATATTTAAATTCAAATGCAAGTATGATGTCCCTCTTTTAATGAAAATGGCATTTACCTGAAATACATAAAAATCACAATTTCTGTATAAAAGAATTTCGTAATTTCAGTAATTAAAATTTTAAAATACAGTCAAACAAGTCAACCAGTTTTTAGACAAATACAACAAACAATTCAGTAAGTAATTCAAATTTTCTGAGTTCAAGCATTACATTTATATCTAATTAGATTTTAGAAAATTTTCACATTTACAATCTGCCAATGTTTACAGCGCAGTACAAACTCTTTTTTTTTTTTTTTTTTTTTTTTTTTTTTTTTTTTTTTTACATTTTAAAATTATTAAAATTATTATTCATTGTATTTACGTACGTTGTGTAATTTTTTTTGCTATCATAATATGAATGTCAATCCTCCCGTTTTCTCTTAAAATTATTTTATAATTATTTAAATAATAAAACAGCCTTCATGAAATAATCACTAATCAAACTTTATAGCAAATTATTTTGTTACCATAGTAACATGAGTTTCTGTAAAAAAACTGAAGTATTGTTCCACTAGCAATATATAGAAAGACATTCTTTCAAATAACATGAAATATTAATAATTAAATAAGCACTTAAAATGCTTATGACGCATTAACTTTCGCAATGACAGAAAAAAACCATAACATTTTTCTTCAAAATATAATTTTGCACGTGCGAGCTTTTTTCTTTAAGAAATAAAACAAATTATTTAATTTAAATATAAATTCACAGGTTTTATCTGACCTCTTATGCTCAACTTTTTTGCTCATAAAGCCTTTAAGCAGAATTGTTTATTTTATTTTATAAAAACAGCATGCAATGATTGTTATATGAGGATAAAAGTGCATAATAATTAATGAGTAATTAATATTCAACAGGTAATTACCCTATGGTTGTTCAACTCTAACAGCAGGTGTGTTATCTAATAATATTATTATTACAAACACAGGTGTATTTACGAGATTAGCTTACAGTGCATGCAGACCGGTAACATTAACAAGTGTAGTTATTTATTATTGAATGTGTAAACGCCCGTTTTTACTACTGAGGCACCACACGCGGTGGACACTGATGATACATGAGATGAAATGATATACTGAGAAAGATTTTTTTTTATTTTTTTTCCAGGCCTAAGTTTAGGGTAACTCTCCGGCATTTGCCAGTTATGTGGACTTAGGAAAACCTGGAGAAAACCTCAGTCAGGGAGAACGGTCCTGGTGGGATTCGAACCCCAGATCAACCGTTGACATTTTTTTTTCGTTTATTTATGGACGTTCTTTAACATCTCAGGTCATCAGCGTCCCATTCAAATCAGGGTGTGAAATGGGCGACAAATTTTGAGGCTTGGGGTTCTTTTTCGTGCCGTAAATGTACGACACGGGACCCACGGCTTTACTTCCCTTCCGAAGGAAGCCATACTTAGGATTTTTACCCCCGAAATAATCCATCGGTCCTGGCCGGGTTCAAACCCGCGATCTTGGGTTTAGAAGGTAAGTATGGTGTGGTATGGTTACCACAGCACCACCAGGACCGACTCTCACGAGTCTGCACCTTAACGACCTCGGCCACCCGTGGCGTCGAAAGTAATTACAATTGAAATCCTCTGATCCGCTTTATCATTTTTGGATATTTTAATTTAACTTTATTTTACTTCACTGCAAACTAAATGTAATCCATAAGAATATGAACAGGCTTTATTATAGGTTTGGAGCCATGCATGACTTTCCAATTTCCTGTCTGCGCTTTCTAAATACAAGGAAATTACAATGAGGTTATTTGATTTAAGGGTCTACAAAGCGCGGCTGCGCAAAGGGAGAAACGAAATCGTCAAGGCCTATAATTCATGTGCAGGTAACAGCAAGTAATTATTTGAATGAGGCTTTGTCATCGAGCGGTCTTACTTGTGCTTCCATTGTGTGCTAACTGCACTTCGTTATTAAGTCACTACATAAATATAGTGCTGAATGTGTTTATATGTGCGATACATAAGGCAAACTGATTATTGCAGAGAAGTGATAAGGCGATTCGCAAATAAATGTTCTGTAAATCGGTTTCAGGTAGAGAAACTGCTCGCCAGCTTGTTAAAAAGTTACGAGAGAAGAATCTCTCATTGACAAGAAGGGTTAGGTTTAACAACTGACTAGCGTAGCTACTTTTTGTAATTACCGTAAATAACTGAACTCAAAAGTGTGATTCGTGCGCTTTGCAACAGTTTTACCAAATGATACTGCCCGGAAATCGACGGTTGGGCAAGAAGAGAGAAAAAAAACTATAAAGATATATTTGGAGTTCTGAAAATAAGCCATTATTCAAACGGAAATTTCAGGAGATATCCAATTCGGGTTGTTAATTTTTTGTATTTATTCCTTGGCAACAGTAAATAGCCTAATATGATTACAAAGTAATATTATAGAAGAAAGGGTCACTTGATTGGATTTTAGAAGTTTAATAACCGTGTTAATTATCATTCGATGGAACAATTTTCAGTGTAAGAGATTTCTCAGTAGTGAAAAGCATATGCTTTGAACAAAAGTCAGACCGCCACGGGTGGCCGAGGTCGTTAAGGCACGGACTCGTGAGCGGGAGGTCTGCGGTTCGAATCCCGCCAGGACCGTCCTTCCCTGACTGAGGTTTTTTCCAGGTTTTCCTCAGTCTTCATAACTGGCAAATGCCGGGGAGGTACCTAAACTTAGGCCTGGAACGCTTCCTTCCTTAAAAAAAAAAAATATATCCTTTCCCAATATATCATTTCATCTCATGTATCGTCAGTGTCCACCGCCTGTGGTGCCTCAGTAGTGAAAACGGGCGTTAAACACTAATCAAAAAAAAAAAAAAAGTCAGGTTAAACAGGTAAAGCTTTTTCTTTCTTGTGCAGGTTTCTGTTCATTGAATGGCCACCACCTAACACCCCTGGATGTGGACACCTAAACACTATGGCGTACACCGAGAAGATCAACAATATGGACCATCTCAAAGCCTGTTGTTTTCAAATCCAATTTCATCAACCTCTCCCACAACATTGACAAACGTCTTACGCAAATGGGGCAATCGAATAGAAGCACTCTATCTAGCAGCCGGTTGTCATATTGAGAACATTAACGTAACTTTTAATTTTAATTCACTTTGTAGAGCCATTTGATGAGCATTTATCGTGAAAAATTAATGGAGCGTTAAATTCAGTGTTTTTTACCTTAATCTGTGTGGAAATAAAACTAATGCACGTGTTTTTATCCACAGGAGCGGGTGGTGGCCACCACCGTGACAAGCTTTGGCGTCAAAAGCAAATGTTTCATGTTTACATTAAGCAATAATTATTATGAAGGCATGCACAATTAATCAAAGTATCAAAGTTATCAGTTTGTATGCAATTATGCTACCCTTTTATTTGTGCAGAGTCATCTAGCAAAGAGCTCAAGTAGTAAACCCAAATTCGCGACATGCGCACTCTGAATTCGATCCCGCGAAATATGCAAGGTGTCCATACTGTATATAAGAAACAAAGGCAAGAAGCATACATATAATAAATGAATTCGTAGACTTCCGGGGCGGTGTTTTTTGCAAGTTGCTTGGCTTCTAGGTGTTATCGCATTACTGATGTTTCACATAACTAAGCAAGTACAGTATGAATTCTGGGTGCGCATCTCATGAAACTGGTTTATTACTATGCGTTCCATTTATAGCCGGGCCATAGATCGCGTATATGTATAGTTAATTGCACTGCAGTGACCTCGATATTATTCCAGTTGGGCACTAGCGGTGAATGGCCCGCTCAAGGCTACGTTTATCAGCTGTGATATACTGTGTCATTTGCTGCCTTCTGTTCGAGCTGTAAAGACTAGAATTTGTTCAGTATCCATCTCAAAGACATTCGTGTTGTGTGAGAATTACATTAAATTATTCTTGTCAGTTCACTGAAATGCCTACCGAAAAATTCACGTTTTAACAATTACTTTTACGAGATAGCTAGATGCTAAACCTAAGAAGCGAAAAAGAAATGTTCTAACGGTGAAAAAATTGAAATTGGTGTATCATTCAAACGCTCTCCAAAGAAGTCTCTAAGACATGTTCACAGCAAGTGGTTGTTTAAAAAAAAACTCTGTTTATCCAGCTACTAAACTTTTAAAATTGAAACCATACAGAGTACCATGAATTACAACCTCGTGACTACGAAAAACGTGTAAATTTTTGTAACTGGATTTTACAAAATATCGTTGACGGGTACTGTTGACCCAGAATTTAATAATTTTCTGAGATAAGGCAGGGTTTCATTTAAATAGGAACAATCTCCACATCATAGACGAACTTAAGGATAACATAAGAACAGAAATTATAAACAATACGCAAGAAGAGCTTATGCGTGTGAATGGAAATTTCATTCGAGCATGCCAGTAATATCTGAGTGCGATGGACACCTCTTATAACAAGGTTAGTGTTAGTATTCATTATAGTGCCTGTTACTATCACTCATGAGTAAGTAACTGGGGAGTTTTAGAAATTCGTCGTTACAAGCAGGGCTGAAAGTACTAGGAATCGTATGGAATCTCCGAGCGGCTGGCCAGTCCCAAGCGACAGCCGAGAGAACCGAGAGATTGATTGATTTATTTATGGACGCTCTTTAACATCTCAGGTCATCAGCGTCCCATTCAACTCAGGGCGTGAAACGGCCGACAAATTTTGCTCAGAGGCCTCTCTTTCAGGCTTGAGGTTCTTTTTCGTGCCGTAAATGTACGACACGGAACCCACGACTTCCCTTCCGAAGGAAGCCATACTTAGCATTTTTACGCCCGAAAAAATCCATCGGTCCTGGCCGAGAAACGAGAGAGCCGAAGTTATAGTTAGATAATAATGCGTCGCAAGCAGTGGCATGATAGCTCAGGCGATTAGAGCGTCATGTTATAGTTGTGAAAATAGTCCTTTCGAATCCTACGATTCCAATACTTTTGCTTTTTTTTCCCCCACGCTTTTTTTCTGCCGGATAAAGGAGATTTTGCAATGATTTACTCGGTAACTAATATCACGCACAAAATGGCCTATAAATTGATGTTGACCAGTTTTTTTCCCTGCTGCATTCAATGGACGTTTGCAAGCATTACAGTGATATTATCCTCCCCTATCAATTTATATTTACGAAAAGGAGGCGAGCATAAGCCGTCAGACCATAGCGACCGCAGCAAACCACTGCATCCACCGGTTCCTAGGATTTACCCGAGGTTAGCGTTAGAGCTAGTGTGTGTATCTATGAATTAGTTGCGAATTGGAATAAGAGTACATTTCCCATCGTCACAATATTTCACCCGCCTAACAATGCCCTCATTACAGTGATTTACCCGTCCCTATCAATTTATATTTACGAAAAGAGGCGAGCGTAAATCGTCAAGCCTAATATCTTACCGGCGCACCAACGGACTAATAATTCATTTTCCACAGTGCAACACATAGACTACATTAATTAAACAAAAAATAAAATAAAATAAAATAAAATTACATTCAACATGAGACACAAGTGCGTGGAGTAAATTCTACTGTCGCTTGGGACTGAACAGCCGCACGGAGATTCCACGACTCCATTGCAGCAGGAGATCCCATACGATTCCTAGTGCTTTCAGCTTGCTTTAGCACGGAAAATCCCTAGTTTAATAGTGCGCGGAGCACGCAGTCCCGACCCGGCAATATAAGCAACCTCCGCTAGATGGTTCTGCTTAAATAAAGGAATGACATAATTAAATACAAACTATGAACTTTTATTACCAGTTTCTTAATAAATCAACCGTTATAAGGCAGGTGTATGCTATTATTCCCTGCTGTCCAAAATATGTTTACTGAAATATTTAATATTGACGCTATAGCCGATTAACGACCGCGGTGTGCGAACTCCTTCTCCTTAGGACAGAAGAAGAAGAACGGATGGATGTAAATGCGATGATTGACCTTGGAGCTACGTCTTAGGAAATGTCACAAGACTGTATATTTCCCATGGTTTTCATATAATGTAAAGGCAATGGTAATGCAAGAACCAATTTCAGTGGTTGCACAGGTTACGGTCCTTGATACACAATCTAATGCTTCATCGAATTTCTATGGATAATTCTGAACAAATTACTCTAAAAGTTTCATTGCTTACTATTGAAAAATCTTCCTCAGAGCAATAATAATTTAAATCTCATACTAAAATATCAATATCTAATCGGGTGTTTTTTTTATTATTATTTTCTGCTTATTTTACGCTCTTTTTGTGCGGTAAAACACTGTCAATAAAATAAATAGAGAAAATTAACAACTCGAGGTGCTATTTGTGCAGTAAAGTTTGCTTCTGCATAACAGTTAATTTTACTTAGTAATTTTGCAGAACATTACTCATATTTCTTTAGGATATACTTCTGTTCATACACGACTTCGGAACGCTGATGACCTGAGATGTTAAATAAATCAATCAATAGAACGATTCCGGTTATAGGGCAATAAGTTTCACATGGTAAACTTTCTATTAAGCGTAGAAATCACAATATACAGTTTTGAGAGATTATCATATACGGTAATTATAAAACTAAGCTATGCTCGCCAGGTCCTTAACTAAGAAAAGTTAAAATTTTCTAGCTAAAAGGTATGAATTTAGGAGAGAAAAAGTACCTAATTACAGCAATAATAATAATAATAATAATAATAATAATAATAATAATGCAATAAATGTTTGATCATCATTCAGGAACAACAGCCACGGGTGGCCGAGGTCATGAAGGCCGGATTCGTGAACGGGAGATTTGGGGTTCGATTCCCACCAGAATTGTCTTCCCTGACTGAAGTTTTTTCCAGGTTTTCTTCAGTTCTCATTAATGGCAAATACCGGGGAGGTACCCTAAACATAGGTCTGGAACTCTTACTTCCTTTTAAAAAAAAAATCCTTTCCCAGTTTATCATTTCATCTCATGTATCATCAGTGTCCGTCGCCTCTGATGCCTCAGCAGTACAAACCGGACGTTAAACACCATCTCAAATAAATAAATAAATAAATAATCATAAACATACAATACACAAGCAAAACGGAAAACCGATTTAATCATTTTAATTAATATGGTGTTCTACATAATTATTCTTTATTTCAATGTCAAACTGAAATGTTATGTCTATTTGAAAAGGCGTTTAACACACATGTTAGCTACGGAGCTCAAATGAATTCATTGAGAAATACTTCGATCCCGCTGGTCTAGTGGTAACCATACTTGCCTCGTAGATCCAAGATGGCAGCTTTCATCCCAGCCAGGACCGAGGGATTTTTTCGGGCGTAAAAATTTAAAGTATGGTTTCATTCGGAAGGGAAGCAAAGCCGCAAGTCCCGTGTCGTAGATCAAGCCTGAAAGAAGAGGCCTCTGAACAAAATTTATCGGTCGTTTCACGCCCTGAATTAAATGGGACGCTGATGATCTGAGATGTTAAGGAGCTTCCGTAAATAAGAAAACAACAAAATTAACTGGGAAATACACGCAACTCGGATGTAGCTTCCTTCGGAAGGGTAGAAAGCCGTTGCTCCTGTATTGTAGATTTATGACATGCAGAATAATCTGAAGCTGAAAGAAGAGGATTCTGAGCAACATTTATCGACCGTTTCAGACTGTAATTGAATGGGACGCTAATGACGAGGTGTGTTAAAGAGCGTTCTTAAATAAAAACCTCATACTAATGAAAACTGGAGCGGATTTAGAAGTAACATTGAAGATTCCGACGCAAAATATCCCTACTGTACACACTGTGATCTAGATTTCTATGTTCATTTGTTTCAGTTTCTCGGTGAAAGTACTATATTCGTTTATCGCATTCTATTGTTAACAAAATCGATTCGACGCTTTTAGACCACCCTGGTTGGTTTTCCCAATTAAGTTTTCGTGGAAATTGTGCTGGACTGAATCTGGTCTTTAAATATTCATGCACAGAGTGACTAAAATAGTTCGATCGTTCAAGGTTTCGACCTTCAAACGGGGAAATTATGGACAAAAATAGACAGTAGAACTGTTTGGATATCACATTGCTACTTAAAAATAAAAAGATTCTGCTTTTCTGTGCTTTCTCCCCGCTCTGTCTTGTAAAACATTCCGTTTTAGTTTTACATAAAGATTAACCTACAGTGTGTTCATTTTTTAACTTGGAACTAAGAGAATGCATATAATAAATTAATTAGCGTAAATGTAGGTCGGTCTAAGCGAAGTCGTTAGCAGGAACACGTTTTGGGATTAACTTTGTGTGCGGCTTCAACACGACATAAAACGGTACTGGCTACTGTTATGAAACAGAAAACTTCACAGGCGCGCTACATTTTGCTCTTAGATGTGCACATGGTAATGTTTTTAAGAGATTTTATTCCACTATGTTGAATTTTTATCCTTGTAAACATACTCTGTTTTTTCCTCCACTATACATTCTTCCTGGAAGTAAACATAAAATGTTACACCCGATTGTCCCTAAAGTCTTGCACGATATTTAAAACTTTATAGAAAACGTTCCGACAGTATCTTACCCATGAAAACCTAACCTCTGTCCTTTTAGTTGTGAAGTAGTTATCATAAAATTTACTTTTCATGTTCTCCTTATTGCTTTATGAAACATTCTATGTAAATAATGAAAGAGACAGCTTTTTCATTACGGTTATTAAGATATTTTTCCGAAAAAGCTCGGTATACCGGGTGAGTCTTCTTATCCGGCGGTGACCGAGGTTATTATTATTATTATTATTATTATTATTATTATTATTATTATTATTATTATTATTATTATTGAAAGGTGTTTAACACCCGTTTTAACTGCTGAGGCACCCAGGTGGTGGACATTGATGATACATGAAATGAAATGATACATTAGGAAAGGATTTTTAAGGAAGGAAACGTTCCAGGCCTTAGTTTTAAGGTACCTCCCCGACAATTGCCATTTATGAGGACCGAGGAAAACCTGGAAAAAACCTCAGTCAGGGAGGACGGTCCTGACGGGATTCGAACCCTAGACCTCCCGCTCACAAGTCCGCGCCTTAACGACCTCGGCCAACCGTGGCGGTCCGAGGTTCTTATAACGCGGACTCGTGAGCGAGAATGGCTGGGGTTTGAATCCCGCCAGGACCGTCCCTTCTGACAGTTTTTTTTTCCCCGTGTTTTCCTTAGTCCCCATACATGACAAATGCAGGGGAGGTACCCTAAAGTTAGGCCTGGAACGTTTCCTTCCTTAAAAATTACTCCTTTCCAAATATATCATTTCATCTCATATATCATCAGTGTCCACCGCCTGTGGTGCCTCAGCAGTTAAAACGGGCGTAAAACAACATTAAAAAAAAAAAACCTATGGATTGGTTACTAGACAAACCTGCATTTTATAGTCGATGGGAAATGCAAGTACTCTAAAAGTGACCCGCCGCATCCACCTAACCGGCCTATAAGTGAGTCTACCTTTATGTTTTAAGTACATATTGCTTCAGAATTACTCCTGTTTGTTGTCTTTCTTCTATATGTAAGAATGTCTACAAAGATGCTTTATGTTTGCCATTTCACGTTAATATCAAATTAGTCAGTAAGTAGCTATTTGGTTTAAGGGCGCTATTTAACATCACAGGTTATCAAGGTCCCATTCAATTCAGGATGTTATGTAAATCACAAATTACCGTAAAAAAAAAAAATTAAGCTGAAAGAAGCGGCCTCTCAGCAAAATTTATCGGCGTGTTCTGACTTCGAGTTGTGCTGTGCGCGCGCTGGACTTTAGCGGTGAAGGTCTGAGATTCAAATACAGGCCCTCGAAAGCATCTCTATCTCTTTCCTTCTCTCTCTCTCGTTTTGTTTTTGTTTGTTTGTTTTTTGGCACGGAAGAGTGAAATGATGATGCTTATTCTGTGATATTTATTAATGTAAAATCATATTTATATAAATGTGACATGGGACCCACGGCTTCATTTCCCTTCCGAAGCAAGCCATACTTAGAAATTTTATACCTGGCCGGAAGTGAACCCGCGATCTTTGGTTTACGAGGTAAGTAGGTTAACATTAGACCCCCAGGACCGACACATTAATGTAAAATTATTCGCGTTTGCTTATTATGTTCAATAAAGCAGATTGTTAGAATAATTCGTGTTTAAATTGGCATTTAAATAATAGGCATTTTTACATTAATAAATATCACAGAATAAGCATTGTTTCTCTCTTTCGTGCGGGAAAACAAAAAAAAAAAAAAAAAAAAGACATGCTTTCATGGGTCAGTATTTGGGTCTCAGATCTTCACCCTAAAGCCCAGCGCGAGCACAGCATAACACGAGTCAGAACACACTGAGAGGCGAAATCGACACGATGAACAAAACAGTGTTTATGGATAGTCTGTAAAACGCAGGATGAAAAGACTCAATCGGGATACTGAGGGTAGGCCCATAAGTTTACGGCCTAACCATTTTCAAAGAAAGTATGATAAAGACAAAAACTATATTTCACTTTTCTATATAGTTACCCTTTATTGCAATAAACTTCTCATATCTTTGAATTAACATTTCAATTCCCTTCCCCCAAATAGTCAGAAATCTTATCTGCAAACTGGACATAAACAGCATCCATCACTTCTTCGTCACAGTTAAATTTCCTTCCTCGAAGATCCTTCTTGAGTTTTAAGAAGAGGAAATAGTCACTGGGAGCTAGATCTGGGCTGTAGGACGGATGGTCGATCTCCTTGAAGCCACGTTTCTTCACAGCTTCGTTTGCAACAAGAGCTGTGTGCACAGGCGCGTTGTCGTGAAGAAGGCGCACAACACCACTCAGCTTTCCTCGTCTTTTCTCTTTGATTGAAGTACAGTAGGTCAGTATAGTACTCCCCAATTACTGTGTTGTTCCTCTCCTAGAAGTCAATGAAGAGTATTCCTTCACAGTGCCAAAAGATTGTGGCCATGATCTTCTTGGTTGAATGAGTGACCATGGCCTTTAGAGGCGGTGCTTCGCCAGGTTTACGCCATTCTATTGTTTCTCTTATGGACAAGGGATCATAGTAGAGGGCCATAGTTTCATCTCCTGTAACAATGAATGATTTGCAGAACTTCTCTCTCGTTGCCACGACAGAGTACCAAAAAATGCCTGACAACAAATGCTTTTGGATTGAGGAAAGAAGTGTAGGCACCCATCTTGCACTAACCTTATTCCTGTTTAAATGTTCATTAATAATTTGAAGGACTTTTATTTTAGAAAGGCCCAACCTTGCTGCTATTTCTGTAACTTTGAGCCGCCGGTCTTCCATAATTTCTCCTTGCACAAGAGCGACGTTTTCAGGAGTGAACGTCTCCAGGGGCCGACCTGCATGCTCTTCGTTTTCAATGCTTTCTCGACCCATTCGAAAAATTTTGGTCCATTCTTTTACAGTAGAATATGATGGAGGTGCTTCCCCATATACACCTTGCAATCGCTGTTTAATTTCATTTGGAGTAAGTCCTTCTTTTGTGAAGAAGTAAATAACAGCTCGGTACTCCATTTTGAACATGTCACAATCCTCTACACATACCCTTCTCTGTACAACTATATCTGAACAACTGAACTTAGCAGAGTGGAAGTCACAGCTGCAATTATTTACTCAACAGATAAGACTTGACACCAGATAAGGCTTTTGACTATGCGATAGTCCTTATCTGTGAGACCGGGAACTTATGCACCTACCCTTGTAATTATCGGTTGCATAATCGATACTGAATGGTGAACGTAACCCGCAACTAAAGATGCGTTTGTGATAAGACCGTGCTAGCGGTCATTGGCAGCTTGGCTCTCTTTGTATAATTCAAATTATTTTAAATTATAAAAAGTGTAATAACACCAAATGTATATCTGTTCATTTTGTACAACGGATGGGCAGAATAAAAGCGCGGTATTAAAGAATGCACACCCCTGTTTCGCGCAGTCGCATTACGATGCGGGCACAATGCGCCATATACAGTCTGTCACTTATCCTTGAGCAGCAGTTACAACCAGACAGTTTCAAGGTGACCAGATACCGCAGATGCAGCAGTCATTCCATACCAGGAATATACACAACACCTACGTCCGCGTTCATGTTCTGCTACGTAACTTTAAAATGTTCTCTTTTTGAATTACATGAACTGAAGATAACAGAATTTGATTAAATCTATAGTCTTAGGCTACTGTGTAATTTTACAATGTGTGCTAACAATGTAAATATTTTTATGAGTTAACATGAACCGTAAACTGGATTCCTGATATTGTTTCCAGATAGAATACCCGACGCCGGATTTCGAGCCCCTCGGAAGGGCCTCTTCGGTACCATACATGTGAGCAAAAAGATTTCACAGCTCAAGCCTTCGTCACAACGCACTAGCCCACTCCGCCTTTAAATCTTACGACAGAGCCAATGGAATGAAATTATATGAAATGAAGAAGCGGAAAATTCGTGGAAAGGAAATATCTATTCCAGTATTTACCTAAGCGACCAGAGAAACCACTAAAAATCCCAAAATCAGTATGGCCGCCCCAAGGTATTTGAACCAGAGACCTCTCGAATAGCGTGACCGCTTGATTCATCCAGCTAGATATGAAGATCTTAAAATTTGATACTTTGTTTTCGAACAAGGCATTCTGGGTTCCTTCCTGTGCTCAGATGTGAACATGCGGTGGATAAATCGCCGTCCTCTCAGCACTTGCTTCCTATGCCACCCTCACCCTACTGTCTAGCGATCAGAAGAAGGTAAGTGAGAGGAATGCAATACGTAAACATTTCCACTCTCACTATTTTCACATACGCTGTCGATAAAAGTAAACAGCGTTGTCAGACACTCGTCCATGGATAAAAGTTCAGCAGGCGTACGAGATCTGAGGTCTTGAGAGCTATTCATTGGTGTGACAACATGGTTTCCCACATACACTCGTAAACAGTCCAAACCCCCCCCCCGCTCCCCTCACACCGCAGCCATCACTCGCTATCATCTGATTGCCAGACTAGAATAGTTACCTAGGTGACGTTGGGTCACCTGTGTAGAAATTGAAGCGCATATTAAAAATTACTAAGAGGTGATCTATCTGCGAAGTGAGTAACAAAATTGTCGTCATGTGTATTGAATTCTACATAATTAATACTAAGAGAGAAGTTCTATAACGCACTGCTCAAAAAAATTAAAAGAACACATGTTTAAATCAAAGCTCCATATTAAATAGTGATGCAATTTAATCTTTGTCAGTTTATAATTATAGATCGAAGAATTGTGTAAAAATAAAATAGACATTCTAACAAACTTATATTTCACAGGATTAGAAATACGAACGAATCCATAGATTGATACAGAACGAAGTGGATATACAGGATTACATTGTTTAGTATTCAATGTTTACATGGTTTATTCAACACCCAGTACCCAGTGTATCCTCCGTGATGAGCTACGATGACTTCACAACACCCACGTGGAATGCATGCTTCGCACCAACCTCCTAATAAAGATTTGTGGCACTTTCCATTCTTCAGTGGGTGCATCTGCGAGTTCTTCCAGGTTCTGTGGCACAGCAGGACGCTCGCGAACAAGTTTTTACCAGTTTATCTATCGCACAGATGCACAATCGGATTGAGGGCAGGACTACAATACAGGCCCGAATTTGGCATTCTGGTTGTACGAGATTTAGCATTAACATGCAGGAGAAGAAAATTAGGGTCCATACCATAAGCAAAGGGTACTGTCATTAATGCATACATCAGCATTCAGGTGTCGGTCCTGGTGATGTAGTGGTAACCATACTTGCCTCCTAAACCCAAGATCGCGGGTTCGATTCTGGCCGTGTCCGATGGATTTTTTCGCGCGTAAAAATCCTAAGTATGGCTTCCTTCGGAAGAGAACTAAAGCCGTGGGTCTCGTGTCGTACATTTACGGCACGAAAAAGAACCTCAAGCCTGAAAGAAGAGGCCTCTGAGCAGAAGATGTCGGCTGTTTCACGCCCTGAATTGAATGGGACGCTGATGACCTGAGATGTTAAAGAGCGTCCGAAAATAAACCAAACTATATATATATATATATATATAAAAGTGTCCATGTGCTGTAGGACAACGACAAGCTCTGTCCGGGACTCAACAGTAATGCCAGCCCAAACCGCCTCCAAATCTGCCATGTTCAATAATGGAGCTGGAGCAAGACGTTCAGTAGGACGTCCCCATACACGTGTACGACCATCACAACCTTTCAAAGGAAATCTTGACTCGTCTGTAAACAGAAGTCTTCCATTGACGGAGCTGCCAGTTGAGATGATTCTGAGCAAATCTCAGCCGTGTGCTGATGTATCAAACGAGGGGCTTGAAAGGGGATTCTAGATCTCAACCCTGCATTTCTCAGTCTGTTTCTTACAGTCTGATCAGAAATTAGCACTCCAGTTGTTCTTAAATCATTTTGTAGATCTCTGGCTGTAGATTTTCGTCTGCGCAAAGGTTACAGGACAAGACATCTATCCTGTACTTTTGTTATCTTCTTCTTACGCCCTTGTCGCAGCCGCCTCTTGTATCCACCTGTCTCTATATAGAAGGGCCCTACCACAGATTGCCGTTAAAATCGGGTTTCAAAAAAAAAAAAAAAAAAAAAAAAAAAAGGTTTTAAACAATACTTCAAAACATAACACCTGACTGTCAAAAATTAGATTGTATTAATGTTTATTTTGGGGCTTTGGTTTAACACATATGTTCCTCTAATTTCTTGAGTAATATATAATGCCCTTGCTTTAGAGACAATTGCAAGGCAAAGCAATTCTTTAATTCTACAGATAGTTTTAAAATATACATGTTGTTCCATGGGGGCGTTTAATAGTTGCTATTAGTTTTCAAAATATTCATACGTTGTTATGCCTACATTTATTATAAATAATGGCAAAACTTAAATTGGTTCTATATAATGAATTATTATCTATTTAATAATTAGACTATAAATTATTTCTTCTTTAAGCAATATTTATAAAAGAAAAACCAAAGTTTAACTGTAGATGCGTCTTTCATACATATTTGGTGAAACTTCTAGGTGATTTTGGTGAAAAGGGTAAAGCTCTCCGTGTGCTGGTTCATGGATTTAAATTCATAAGCTGCAGTTTTAAGAAGTTTAAAACTTTCACCCGAAATTACAATGCAATCATGCCTAAAATAAAAATTAAATACAAATCTTGGTATTGATTATAAAAGTCCGTCACGTAGGAACTGTGTAAACTGAGCGAATTCCTCACCAAGTCGAATAACTTTTAATAAAAATGAGTATAAAATCCAAATTAGGCCTTATTAATTAATGAAATGAAATAAACTGTGAAATTACTATGTGGTATTAGGGGAACAAAATTAGAAATCTTGCAATCTCTAAGTTTTACAAAAGAGAAACCATATTTTTGCAATTATCGTTACATTATTGAGATAAAACCACAAAAATTATTGGTATATCATTAATTAAATGAAATGTATGACCACTGATAGACAAAGCTATACTTTTTGAGTATTTTGAAACAATTTTAAATATAACCATGCTTATAAACTGAGCTTGGTATCATCTTTACATTCATTCATTAAAATAGTTTCAAGTTACATTGTGTATTTAAGAATAAGATGGTCATATGTTTCAATAAAACTAAAACATGTTACTATTTAAAACAAATACAATGTACAAAGCAAATAAAAAAATTATAGTTTCATAGATTTTAATTGCCTTTGAAATTTAATTTAAATGTAACGCAAACGTTATTACAGAGCTCTCTTACATACAAATATAATTCACACACAAATATTAAATTAATATTTCTCATTTGCTATTATCACGGCAATGCTTTTGTTAAATATAAAACATATGCATCATTATAAATACACTTTATATGCTGAACTAATTTCTCATTTTATTTTAAAATAATATGGAAAAATTATTAAATTTCAATTTTCAAGTTACTCATATGCCTAATATTCCAATTTCCCCAATTTTCGGAAACTATTTTTCTTATTTTATTTACACGGTATATACCGAATTTTCTTGCCAAGAAATAAATAGAGCGATTTTAAATTTTAGGGTACAAGCAAACCCGCTTCCTAATAGTCCGGTTTCACTGATTTTCGGAAACTATTTTTCGTATTTTATTTCAAGGCATATACCAATTTAAAATTGCCGCCGATAGAGAGATTTTAAAATTTCGCTTTAACCCCCACTCATTTTTCAACCCTATTCCTAATGGCCCCCGATTGTTCTGATTTTCGGAAACTACTTTTAGTTATTTTTAAAAAAATACCTAGTTTCATTGAGAAAAACAAAAGTTGCGGCCCCTAAAGCGTTTTTTATTTTTGAAAAAAAAATCACTTTTGGTTAACCTCCATCCCCAATGGTCCAATTTTGCTGGATAACTAACTCGACGAATCGTTTGTCAATTGATGGTTATAACCAGAGTTTTGTTGAGAAACAATAAAAATTGCGACCGCTAGAGCGAGAAGGAACACACACACACATGTAGCAGAAAAAGATAAAACACTATGCCTACTTGCCTAGAAGAACTCCAGTAGTTCGAAATATAGCGATTACAAGTGTGACTTTCTCTTAGTGTTTTATCCTTTTCTGCTTTTATAATTACTCTTAATTTGTTACATTGTTAATAGTATAACTTTGTTTTTCTTTCATATATATATAACAAATTAACAGTAATAATGGAAGCTTTAAAGAACAAAACACTTAAGATAAAGTCACACTTGAAGTCGCTATAATTGGAACCCGTTGAGCTCTTCTATGGCAAGAAGACAATATTTTAATTGTAGATACCTGGTAGGTACGATCGATAGAGTGATATGTCAGGAAAGCGGAATAACGAACTATTGAGATCAGAACGTTCTGCTAGCCTGTTTGTTACATAATGCAGGAATGTAAGAAGTTTCCTAATTTCTACTGTACTATGAACACAGTTATTAGATATCCGCCACTCCTTCACCACGAATGGCTCTTGCGGTTTGGCAAGTTTGAAGTACTTTATCTGAAACAGAAGTTTGCAAAACCATCAGCCTAGGCTCTCCATCAACGCCTGGAACAAACTCCGCCGTTTGTGACAGTATCCGACCTTGGTGTTATCTCAGAGTGTTTATCCAGCTAAACTTATCGTTCCCTGGGGGAATAACCTAGCAATAATATTGCGTAGTTTGCGTTACAGTTCACCTACACACTCCGCTACGCTTAATTGAAAATGATATAGGCATTTTTAATGATTTATTATAATTGCATTTAATCTTGTGGTGCATTCCTGCAAATGAATATTTACATTGAGGGCATATTCAACAGAAGGGATTTTTGTAGTACCTAGCAGGAAGGATGTGCCATCTTCGCTGAAAATATCAGCAATTCCCCAACCCCAGACTGCCTTTAAAGACCTCAAATTGTCGTAGAACCGTGAGATTTAACTCAAATTTAAGTTTGAGTTAATTTTTTTCTTCAATGTTTGCCTTTTTATTGCAATGTGTAGTTATAATATTAGGAATAACCATAACAATAATGCGAATACATTCAAAAAGCATATAAAGCTCATAAAATGTTTATCTTAACAGTAACTAACAATGTATGATACTTTAAGTTACTTGTTAATTTTATTTTTTGAATAAGAGGGAAGCTGCGATATTACACCAAGTCGTACCGCCAAGGGTGCCAAGGTGGTGAAGGCGCGGAGGTCTGGAGTTCGTTTCCCACCAGGACCATCCCTCCTGACTGCTATTTTTTCCCTCAATCCCCATTAAGGGGAGGTACGCAAAACTTAGGCATGGAACGCTTACACCCTTAAAAAATACTGCTTTCCCAATTTATCATGCATTTCATGTGTTATCAGTGTCCACCGCCTGTGGTGCCTCGGCAGTAAAAACGTTTAATAGAGAAATTTGTATACGGAGCTCTTGTTTTATAAACAGCTTCTATACCTTACGAAAGGCATCAGCACTTTCAGGCCTTCTTTGATAGTCCGGGAGTTTGCTGCAGAAAGATTTGTGTTATTTTCTGGGAAACTAAGACAGTACATTTGAATGTTTTGCTGGGTCCGCATTTTATCTATTTGAAAGCTCTATTCGGCACAAATTTAAATATAAGATAGCATGGAACAGGGTTCTCAAACTGTGCTCCGCAAAACATGTGCTAATGCGCAAGGGATCTAAAAGAAACATTTTGGGCAGAATCAGCGAAATTCGCAATGTTGACTGTTTGACAAAGATTAAAGAACTGAGAGAATATCCAGATTCAGACATACCCGGGAATATCTTTATATCTTCAAGTTCACCTCTAAGTTTGCTTCATGGTTTCAACAGCTACTTTCCGGAAGAATTCCACGAAAAAAATTAATACAACTTTTGTGTCGTAAACTAATTCTCTGCTGTGTCAGAAGAGCCAGTCTATCTGACATTGGAGCACTGTGAAAGCGTGATTTGACATCAGAATGTATGATAAAAATAATTTTTCAAAATGTCACTATTTGAATTTTGCCGATACTTAAAAGAGGAATGTAAGGTTTTGTAAAATAAAGTCATCCTTCTGCCCTTTTCAGAACCAGATATCAGATTGCAGCTGTTCCAGATTCAACCAGATTTAAACAAGTTATGTAAATCAAAATAGTGTAATCCCCTCATTAGATTAGTTATTTTATGCTTCCAAGCGATATTTTTGACTTTGCAGCTTTAAAAATCGTTTTAAGTACCAAATATATGAGATTATATTACACATTTACGATACTTGCTTTGGATTCGTTTTGAAATCCGTTTTACATTGTTTTATTTATTTATTTATTCTTTTTTTCAGTTTTGTAAATTAATTCAATTAAATTGGAGTAGAAAATAAAATTTTAATGAAATAAATGTAAAATATTTAAAATTCCAAATGTTTTCCTTCCATTATTATATACAGAGGGTGACAAAAAATGTATACACGCTTCAAGCAAAAAAAAAAAAAAAAAAAAAAAACTGTGTTAACATAACAAAACTGAATTCACACAAACAGAAAATGACGAGCACTAATCATCTTAGACATTTACAGTTGCAACAGTTGCTCAAAATGACCACCATCGGCGTCGATACACTTCTGAGTACGTTGAACTACTGATTGAGCAACGTTTGCGAAAGTGTCCTCAGCGATTGCAGCACATGCCGTTTCAATTTCTTCCCCAAGTGCTGTCAGTGTAGCTGATTTTCTACGGTATACAACATCCTTAAGAGTTCCCCATAGGTAGAAGTCCAACAGAGTTAGAACCGGAGAACGCGGTAGAAACTCAATCGGACCTCTTGGTCGTATCCAGTACCTTGGATACTTCAAAATTGCTTTCCGCTGTTCAAACGATAATTTTGGCTCCATCTTGTTGTAGCAACGCTAGCATAACGTAACGTGTGTCATGTCTGTTTACAGAACATCATACGATAATCTTGACTTCATTTGTTTATTGTTGATTTACCTGTCACGTAGCAAAGCTATCATAATGTATTTGAGTCACATCTGTTTACAGAACATCATACTACACCTTACTGTTGTTTTTCGGTTCAACATTGAAATATATTAAATAAATATATACTGTGAAAAATGTACATACCTTTTTGGCACCCTCGGTAGTAGGGTCCTTTAATTCCTTAATGAAAATTAGTGCTCTGGGATGAACTTTTCTCCTAAGGTGACTAAATTTTATCACATTCGATTAGCCACTTCGGGAAAGATCAATCTAATTTTATTAGTCGTTTCTTTTTTAATAAGCTTTTCCTATCCTGCATTTATCTTCGCCTAAATATTTATCGGCTTCCGTAAATCTTCAATTCATCTCCATCTGGCACGTTGACGTCCTAGGGTCTCAAGCTGTCAGTCTAAAAGTGCATCCATTAAGCTCTCGGCGTACCACGTGTTCTGCCCACCTCCACTTAAGACTGTTCTTTTCCTTACTTCGTCGTACTGTGTGCGTACTTGGTATTTTGAATTACGCAACTTGAAATCTGAACGCTTCCAAAACAACTTTTGGGGTAAACAACTTGTTTTAAAAAGAATTAAGTGCGGAGAAGAGATCGTTGAGTAAAGACTGTACTTACACAAAGAATGTGATATAAATCATACAGCACATGGTGAAAAGTGTCCTCTCGCATAGTAAGCATTAATAAGGCAGACACAAGGACATGGCATAGTATTATATTATACACTTCTGAGAAGCTTTGAAGTGGTCGGTAGTTATCTGGATATGTTGTAAAGGTTAAAAAAAATCCATTCAAAAGCAGTCAAGAAACTTAAAGCACTACGCCACATTATTAGTTCTCTGGATAAAATATACAGCATTGATTGCAGTTCAGGAATCCATAAAGATAGCTCAGATTTTCTAACCTTTCAGGGTTAACGTTTTTTACTTGGCCCACGATCTATTATAAAGAGTAAAATAATTGGTTTTATAATTGGTCAGTGAATTAAATATGTATAGAAGAAAACATACAAACTACTACAAAATTGTCTTAAACTTCCTGCAGGGATATCTCTAAATACTTTTAGCAAATGTTAAATTTAGTTGCTTATTATTTTTAACAAAGTTAGCTTGAAGAAATGGAACATACATTAACAGATGGCCAAAAACTAAAGCATTATTTATTTTAATACTTGTTGAATTAAATTAAAAAAGCTCGTCATTAGCGTATCTTGTATAACATGTTTTATATGCTATGTTAACAAGAACATTTCTCACATTTACTTAGATATTTCACAGATAGTTCTTAATAAAGCGAAGTACATTTTGGTAATCTCAAATTAACATGCAACATTCCTTGTTTTAATAATCTAATCTTTTTCTTTCTTCTTTTCTCCAAAGCGTTCCTAGCAAAGTTGTAGCTCAGCTAACACAACATATTTCTATTGTTAATATTTCATTCTTTATAAAATTTTCACTAATTGGAAGTAAAAACAATTACTGCATTTCCACTCAGCACAGATATATAGATAAAAGAAATGCCCAAAGGGTGTTTAAGATGGTTTCTAAAGCAATTATAAATGATAATATTATGCTATTAAATATTGATTAAATGTAATTCGAGTTTCTTTTGAAAAAAAGTCCGAAAGAGGCGTTTCGGATGTCATTTAGTATTTTTCCACAAGGTAGAGGTCTCCGCATTGCAATCAAAAGCGTATTAATTGCAGCGAAAACTTATTCTGAGCATAGGTGCATAAGTTTCCGGCCTCGCAGATTAGCGATTATCGCCTTCACAAAACCCTTATCTGGTGTCATACTTGATCTATTAAGTAAATAATTGCAGCTGTAACTTCCACTCCGCTGTGTTCGGTTGTTCAGATATAGTTGCACAAAGAAGGCTATGTGTAGAAGATTGTGACATGTTCAAAATGGAGTGCCGAGCTGTTATTTACTTCTTCACAAAAGAAGGACTTACTCCCAATAAAATTAAACAGCGATTGCAAGGTGTATATGGGGAAGCACCTCCATCATATTCTGCTGTAAAAGAATGGACCAAACTTTTTCGAATGGATCGATAAAGCATTGAAAACGAAGAGCATGCAGGTCGGCCCCTGGAGACGTTCACTCCTGAAAACGTCGCTCTTGTGCAAGGAGAAATTATGGAAGACCGGCGGCTCAAAGTTACAGAAATAGCAGCAAGGTTGGGCCTTTCTAAAACAAAAGTCCTTCAAATTATTCATGAACATTTAAACAAGAATAAGGTTAGTGCAAGATGGGTGCCTACACTTCTTTCCTCAGTACAAAAGCATCTGTTATCAGGCATTTTTTGGAGCTCTGTCGTGGCAACGAGAGAGAAGTTCTGCAAATCATTCATTGTTACAGGAGATGAAACTATGGTCCTCTACTATGATCCCTTGTCCAAAAGAGAATCAATGGAGTGGCGTATACCTGGCGAAGTACCGCCTCTAAAGGCCATGGTCATTCAGTCAACCAAAAAGATCATGGTCACACTCTTTTGGCACTGTAAAGGAATACTCTTCATTGACTTCAAGGAGAGGAACACCACAGTAAACGGGGAGTACTATGCTGGCCTACTGTACAGACTACGTGCTTCTATCAAAGAGAAAAGGCAAGGAAAGCTGAGTGGTGTGTGCTCCGTCTTCACGACAACGCGCCTGTGCACACAGCTCTTGTTGCAAAGGAAGCTGTGAAGAAATGTGGTTTCAAGGAGATCGACCACCCAACCTACAGCCCATATCTAGCTCCCAGTGACTATTTCCTCTTCTCAAAACTCGAGAAGGACCTTCGAGGAAGGGAATTTAAGTGTGACGAAAAAGTGGTGGATGCTGTTTTGTGTTCAATTTTCAGATAAAGTTTCTGACTATTTGGGGAGGGGGGCGTTGAAACGTTAATTCAAAATTTTTCGAAGCGCATTGCAATAAAGAGTAACTATATATAAAAGGAAATATAGTTTTTGTCTTTACCATGCCTAGAAAATGGTTAGGCCAGAAACTTATTGACCTACCCTCATAGGATTTGTTGGGTAGAATTGAGGACAAATGCTGTCTACTGGTATTGCGTCATTTGTTTTCGTAGCATTCACGGACTTTTCCTTGTGTATATGCGTGACAGATGTATAAACGAATAATTATTTACTCAAGGTGCATGCCGTTTAAAACGATTGTAAATACTATACATGGAGTGCCATCCGCATTCTTGCGTGAGGGATTAAAGTCTACCCTAAAACTAAAATGAATTATAAGCTGAACTGATAACTGCAAGTAAATAATGTCTAAATTTGTTATATTCTTCACTCATAGCTCATCGAGTTTACTTTTACGTGTAGAAAAGACTAACAAATAGCTTTGAAGAAACAAGTGTTGTTAAATTGCTTGGTTTCAATACACGAATAATTAAATTGCAAGTCTCACAGTAATCTCATCGTTGCTGAACTTAGCTCTGCGTGTTATGCAATTCAATCAATAAACCTGAGGTTACCGAGGAAAGTAAACACATGTTTCTTTTACAGAAACTAATTATTTAAAGAGAGGGTACACATTCATAAAAAAATTCAGTTAAAAACTGCATCAATTAACTATCTACCTCTCCCTGTACAATGCATACACACCGCCACGGGTGGCCGAGGTCGTTAAGGCATGGACTCGTAAGCGGGAGGTCTGCGGTTCGAATCCCGCCAGGACCGCCTCCCTACTGGGGTTTTTTCCGGGTTTTCCTCAGTCTTCATAACTGGCAAATGCCGGGGAGGTACCTAAACTTAGGCCTGGAACGCTTCCTTCCTTTAAAAAATAATCCTTTCTTAATATATAATTTCATTTCGTGTATTATCAGTGTCCACCGCCTGTGGTGTCTCAGTAGTAAAAACGGGCGTTAAACACTATAAAAAAAAACAATGCATACACACACCTTTGGAAGGAAGGTAATAAAAAAAGGGATAGGATTTATATGCAGCAACATTGAACAATTTGTATTGTATCAAAATCCTATAGTAAAGCAATTAATTAACATTTCATTCATAATTTACTCACACGATCAGCTCTTCATTTGCTATACATTATCTCAGAGTGGTTGTTATAGATGACTGTACATGCAGCAAAACAAATGCATTAAAACACCCCAAAAGCAACGTTAGCACAAAAAATAAATAAATGAGACATTTTGACACAATTTTGTGTATACCAGAGCAGCGGCTGGAAAGCTGGTCATTAATGGAATTTAAACTGAAATGGGCTAAGTTAGTTTTGTGATTGGATCGCTGAACAGATGATAAATTATTGTATTTCATTTCTAAACACGTGGCTTAATTTTTTTCACGACATGCGAAAATGAAATTAAAAATTACGGAAAAGCACGTTTCGAAATATCTGATTCTAAACACAAATAGACACATTTTTTAATGAGCTTGCACATGATTCAAAAGAAATACCTGGCAAAATAGAGAAAGAAAAAAGAAAGGAAAAAACGTCCGTCACGCAGGTTCTCCGTAAACAAAGCGAATTTTCTCAGCAAGTTGAGTTTCTGAAGGGCATGACAGAGCGCTAGAGCAGAGAAAGCAGCTAGAAGAGGGTTTTTTAAATTTCTGTTTTCAGGTATAATCCCTCATAATAGCCCGATTTCCCTCATTTTCAGGAACTATTTTCCTTGTTTTATTTCAATGATATATACCGAGTTTCCTTTAAAAAAAAATAAAATTACGGCAGCTAGAGCGATTTTGAAATTTCGCTGTAATCCCCATGCACTGTTATATAGCGTTAAAGGAAACTTATCAAAACCAGTCACTCATTTAGAGGCACAATTTTATGTGAAAGCTATCCATCCATTTTACTATACTTTATTCCTCTTCATTAATGCTCTTGCTGTAATAGAAACATGTCAATTATTTCCCCATAGGGGCTTTAGATGTACTCAAATGACCCCAACATTTTATCAGTTTTGGCGTAAAATTTTATTTCAATGCTTCCTTATTATTTTGTTTCTATTTTTTTATTTTATCGTACGAAATGTACTTTATTTAATACTTTTTTATTGTAAGCCGAACTTTCTTTCTAAAATAATGTAAGAAGTTATTGATAATGAAATTATTAAAAGATTTACTGACTTTCTCACTGGTGGGTGAATAATTAAAGCATTAATATGAAAAAGTAATATAAAATATTAAATTCCCACAGAAAAAATTAGTAATTTTAAAAATCTTTTTTTACCACCACTTGATGCTTGTGATCTGCACTGAGCAATACGCGAACAGTGTTGTAAAACAAGTACCTACTACTGTGTGGTGGTATGTATCTCAGTTAAGTGTTTGCAGGTTACTTTGCACCGCTGCAGGCTGTTAGTGAAGACTACTGTGCGTGTCTGCAAGGTCGGTGTTTTGATTTATTTATCTATCTGATCTATGCTTTGATTCCACTCATCTCCCAGTTCTAAATGCCCATTAACTTTTATCTTTCTGCAGTTTTTCTTCTTCTGACGTCACTAGATCTGAATGGTATTAAAGAACTTATCTTGGGCATTCCGTCCCATTGACTTCGTGTTATTCACCCCCTTCATTGTCTACCGTCACGTTCTCTTTCTTTTCAGGCGGTTTTTCATTGCTTTCGCTTTTACCTTAAGTTTTTCTTCCATTTAGCTTTTCCATCCTTTTCTTTTCTTTGATTGAACTTTCGCTCCTCTTTTTCTTCCCTTTGCTTTTCTCTATCCATTTTAATTTAATTTGTATTTTCTTCTTTTCCTGTCCTTTCAAATCCTTTACCATACATTGTCTTAGCTTTCCTTCCGTTCTTTTTCACTTTGTATTTACATTCTATACTTCTTCGACTTCCCCACCCCGCTCCCTCTTCTTATTTTATATCTACACCTTCACTGCGTTCTCCTCTTTTATTCTTTCTCTCTCTTCATTTCCTCTTACCATTCTTTCTATTTCCTTTCTTTTCGCTTCCCTTTTATTTTCTATTCTATGCTCTTTTTTTCTCTCTCTCTCTACTTTCACTTGCATTCTATTCTCTTTCCTTTACTCTTCATTTTTTCTTTCTCTTTTCAGTTTCACTCTTTCTTTCCTTGACTGATTCTCTCTTCCTATTTTATCGCTAAAGAGTTTGTCCTTGTAAGCAAGGACGGCAGTATTTTAATTCACTGAATTATTCGCATTGCTACACAAGCATTGCATGCAGTGCTCTTTCTGTTCGTTAAGATGCATATATTATTTTATTTACAAATTCCTACAAATTCTTGGAATAGTAATTCTAGATTATATGCATCGCTAAGTTCAAGGCAGAACACATACTGCATATTATGTTCAACTGAAACAATTGATTAACGGAGGAAAAAAAAAATACTGATAAATAAATTGAAAGTGTTTTGTTTCTTTCGCACTACAATTTAATGTAGGTATTTAATGACCTCATTCGGCTCTTCTTAAAGCCAAATGACGCAAAGTATCCAAGAAACAAAGGAAGGGTGCTTTTGGCGGAAACAAAAGCCTGCCTGGATGGTTTGTCGAAATGTGAAGCCGCTAGCGTTTTCCTTAATCATAAAATTTTAACGTTTGTTCATGCCGTTTTTTATTTTCTTTTTTTCTTCTCTTGTTCTTGCACACTATAACTAACTACCCTCTTTTCTCTTAAAAGTCTGTAGAGAGGTGTAAATTTCTACCGGAACAAACTAAAGGAGCATCCGCTTCTTTTTCTTTCGCCCGTTCGTTTCGCCATTTCTCTCGTGAAATAAAACTAGCAAAGAAAATAAGAGTTCTTTTTAAGGGGATGTTAGAGACGAGGGATAAGTTGCAGCTGAGTCGCAACCTTCTCCCACGCTAGTGGAACAAATTCCGAATTGAATTTCGAACCAATACTGCAGTGTTTCAGACAATCCAGCAAACGTGGATATTTTATTAGGAATCGAATGATGTTTGCCACATTCTTAGACGGTTCGCTGAATGATGTTGGGTAACTGAACAACGCCCACTAATAAATAACTATAAAACAAAACACAAACTTATTCTGCACAAGTTTTAGAAAAAAAGTGCGTTTAGTGTCATCTATTATCTGTGAACGCTGAAGGAAGCCATGACTGGAAATTGTAATCAGTTACTCAATATCAATATTATTATTTCAGAATGCTCTGTGAAACAGTATGTATACTTGAGAAAAACTCCCAGGGGAAAGGTAGATCGTTTTCAGTTAAGAGAGAACAGAATTACCAACTACCATGATTTAATACACAAAAGTAAGGCAAACTGACATGCAAATAGCTCGTTGAACGTGCAACTTACAACACAATTTAATATACAGGCATTTATGTTTGCACAAGCTGCAATAATCTTTAAATTTTATGAAAATTTAAGCACTGATCCTAAGCACTTCACAAATATTAAATTAATAAATCCGATTTAATAAAAGACCAGCATTTGACAAGTAATTTAAACCCTATATGAACTTCCACATAATTAAACAAATTATTAATATGGTGTTAAAATTACAAATTGCTTAAAAATTAACGTAATAACTCGGTCACTGCGCTAGGCTGTCACAGAGAGCAAGGATCCTAGTAATTTAGAAGTAATAGTCAAGACGTCTAACCCCGTTGAACACGGAGCCCTCAGGAATGCACCTTTATGATCTGATACAGAAGTCGTGGTTTTTCGAGGCTTCAAGGCTTGGTCGATTTTTTCTTGCAGTAGCCGTTTGCTTGTAAAGGCTCTCCGGATATAAACTCAGCTTTCGATCTCTGAGATTCGGCAATGTTTTGGTTCGGTGATTCAGTTTTATAATTAGAGTTATTTTATGAGCTGGCGAAGGGTTCATATATCTATTGGGTATGCCTGTAAACCTCGTGTCCTATAGGCCAGATGCCTTGGGTCGAACAAGAAAACACAGAACTGAAAGTGTTCAGTTATTTTCTGTTTCCATTATATGTTGTGGTGAACGCTATTAAAGCGATAAAGCAGTTTTTTTCTTTAGTATATAGCCAGAATATGTAGCGGAACAAGTATGTTGACTTACGTTCTGCTGTCTGTATAGCTTTTATATCAAAGTTTTCCATTAAAAAATCGCCAAAACTGGACTTAAGGGACTTCCCATGGCCACTCCCATCTGTTCGCATTAGTTCTGCTTCCATTGGAAATAGCTGGTGATTAGGAGATAACATGACTTCTTCAGATGTGAAGTGTGGTTCTTAAACTTTCAGGATGTCCTTGAGCCGAACTTGGTGGAGACAGATTCCTAGTCAAAGAGTACGAGAATATCCAGAGTCTTTGATGATAAGTTTATGAACAACGTTCACGAAGTGGGTTCCAGTTCTGAATGTGATGCTCGTTATGTCCAAGCAAAGGATCGGTCCTGGTGATGTAGTGGTAACCATACTTGCCTTCTAAACCCAAATCGCGGGTTCGAACCCGGCCAGGACCGATGGATTTTTTCGGGAGTAAAAATCCTAAGTATGGCTTCCTTCGGAAGGGAAGTAAAGCCGTGGGTCCCATGTCGTACATTTACGAGAACCTCAAACCTGAAAGAAGAGACCTCTGAGCAAAATTTGTCGGCCGTTTCACGCCCTGAATTGAATGGGACGCTGATGATCTGAGATGTTAAAGAGCGTCCGTAATTAAATCAAATCAATCAATCCAAGCAAAGGAGATCATAACGTTATAAGAAACTGAGCAAATTTATATGTAAGACGATACCGACTGCAGGTTTTAGCAGAGTTTCTTGTTAGTGCGTCTTGTGTGTGTGGAGAAGCATATACAAAAACAGAGGTTTTCAAATAAGCAACACTTGGAATCCGTTACTGGACTACAAACATCTGCACCATCATTCTCCCACACTTGTACTTCTAACGGTTCTGTACCTCTGCCTCTGCAGACACTTTCAGTCCACTAATGATGTCGGCCGTAGCGTTAGCTAAAGCTTTGGCTTTTTAAATACATTGAAAACAAAGAACACGGCAAAATAGCCCGGTAATGATCCATTTCAATAATAATTCTTATACTTCTATTCGTTCAGTATTACAGGGGTTGAGAAAATGAAATAAACTCAAAATCTTTTCTACATTGATAAAATCTCTTGTCAGTGGAAAGGCATTGACATTGGGATACAAGAATACTTTAGCTACAATTTTAATGTAAAACAAATAAATGAAGACTATATCTGCGTTGCGCTGAAAGAAAGTAAACAAGCTTGTCTCTGTTGACTTTACACCAGTTTCGCTTACATTGAAGTCCATACTGCTAACTGGAACGGTTACATCATGAAACGTTACAAAGAAACGCACTAGTTGGAAATTCCTAATGAAACATGCCACTGCGACCTTGCAGGGGATGCCCTTGAATTCTGACATTAGAATATTACGAATTAATACACAAATGACAATGATTTAGTGGCATGACCTTGGGAACTGAAGGCTGCCGGGGAAGTCACATATTTTATGATTTACTTCGAGGTCTCAATTAAATAATTTTGCTAAAAACAATTCCTTGAATTGTACTGTGCCTGATTGAAATAAGAAGAAGTGGATATCGTGGAAGTTAAATTACTTCGCAGAAACTTTCCCACACTCTTTATGCATACTTTTATGTTCTGAACTGCAAAACCAGGAAGCAATTAATGTTTGTTTTTTCCTTATACATTAACACAGTTAAGGTCTCTTGCATTAATTTTGTATTTGTTATAAGTAAGCTTCATTATTTACACTAATTTAATATTATCATATTATCATCCCTGTTTTATTATAGGAAAGGTGAATGAACGTTAACGTCTCTGTTAGCATTACTCGTGATTGAAGGGGATGTTTTAAGACAAAAAACGCAGGCATAAGTCTTACAATGTTCCCATTAATTACCTGCACTCATTGATCAGCCCTTTTATCTGATTACTACAAACGCTTCTTCTGTCACCAGAGAAAGCAGTCCGGCCTGTATGGTAGATGCTGTTCGATCTATCATACTGACAGAAACTTCGGGGAGTCAGAATGAACCGCGAACACCACAATCTGTGTCCTAAAAAGTTGCTACTGTCTTTTCAGCTGGACGTCTTTATTAAGGCCAGTCTTTTAGCTGACATATTGTGGATTGAAGTTTCGTCTCTAATTCACAAAAATGTATCCATTTTTAGTGCTCTTGTTACATTTCCGTGGTGTCGGTCCTGGTGGTCTAGCGGTTACCATACTTGCCTCCTAAACCCAAGATCGCGGCTTCGATCCCTGTCGGGACCGATGGATTTTTTCGAGCGTAAATCCTAAATATGGTTTCCTTCGGAAGGGAAGTAAAGCCGTGGGCCCCGTGTCGTACATTTACAGCACGATAAAGAACCTCAAGCCTGAAAGAAGAGACATCTGAGCAAAATTAGCCCCGTTTCACGTCCTGAATCGAATGGGACGCTGATGACCTGAGATGTTAAAGTGCGTCCGTAAATAAACCAAATCAAAAAAAGAAAGAAAAAAAAAACAATTCCGTGGAGAGAAACTTCATTTCTATTCCCAGAATTTCGCGCTTCGTGATGTCTTCACTAAATTTGTTCATCGTTGGCATAAATAATTCACAAAATGTTTGCAACCAATCAGAAGTTAAGGGTAGTCAAGGAGGTGTTATTTTTTTTATTCAATTCTCATACCTTTCTCTGTATTATTGGATTATGCCTTAATACTGCGGTAAAATGCACATTGTTCTGTAGAAACCATTGCCGCATGCCCTATTACCATTTACAAACAAATGCGTTGTTAGCATTCGCTGCAATGCCACAACAAAAACTGCGGCAAAGGCCAAGGAGATAATGTAGATCCCCCCCCCCCCCATAAATTAAAACAATTTTTTTTATGTATTATCCCACAATCCGTATGTTAGGTTAAAGTTTGGAATAAGAATCACTAAAAAAATTTCAGTCGATTTCAATTCCCCTCTTAGGGATAAAATCTCTGCAACGAGATAACCTTAAGACGTCTCCAGGGGGAGATTCACAGCTATGGTCGGGCATGACAGATAGTAAGAGCATCGGTACGGCAAATCGAAGATTCGTGGTTTGAATATCGGCCGTGACCTGCAATTTTTTTTATCCGATTCTAATTCCAAACACAAAACGTACTGTAAATTCAGATATCTAATGGATTACTATTTATAAACTTTACTATCATACTTCAATATGGCAATGCCTATACCCAAGTAAATAGTGAATTCTTTTCATAGTATGCTTTGAAATTGTAAGCACTATTAAATATATTTACAATTTAAATGGAAACCGGGAAGCATGAAAATGCACTGGACTCGGGAAACTGCATAATTGTGATAAATCAGTAAAAATGTTTACGATTACATAGGTATAGGTGGAGCTATTCGTTTATGCATTATATGTTTATAGTAAAACAAATTATCAAAAATGGGACCGGAAAGCCAAAAAGGAAAGAACAAAAGCACAATTTTGAAAGAAGCATTCACAAGCTGTCAGTACAGTTATAGGCTTCAAAGAATACTTCAGCTTATAAATGACCTACCACAGTCGGTAACCGACTACCACGAGTGGCCGAAGTCGTTAAGGTGCGCATTAGTGAGCAGGAGGTCTGGGGTTTGCTTCCCACTAGGACCTTCCTCCCTGACCTGGGTTTTTTTCCAGGTATTCCCCAGTCTTTATAAATGGCAAATGCCACTTAGGCCTTAAAATAATCCTTTCCCAATATATCATTTCATCTCATTTATCATCACTTAGCGAACGAACAGAACCAAATTAATATAATATATTTTTTTTAATTAAAGAAACGTGGAAATATAAAATAATCAAATTTGGCATTTTCTGATCTTAACAAAAATAATTTTGAAATAAATTCTAATACAGAATAAGCAGGGAGTTATAATTTTAGCTACAGTATTTTATTTAGTGCTAAGAAATAGGGTTGCCTACTGAGATATGGCCCATTCAGTAGACATTATACTATTACATTTGCATCAATTTTCATCTTCTCTCTTCACTGTCCATTTCCACTTCCTTTTAACTCGATAAATGCTGTTCCACACTTCTGCTCTTCTTTGTGAATATTTTGTTCAACGTTAATCTTTTGTCCCTTTTAAACTTAAACTAAATGTTTTCCGTTTCCTTACCATCAAGCACTCTAAGTCTTCTTTCCCTCCCCCATTCCCCTTCTCTTTCACCTTTTAACTTCCACACCTATTCTCGCCCATGTTATACCCTCTCTTTCCTCCTTGTCAATGTAATTATACCTTCCCCATGCCCATTTCATCCTAACATATTCCGGCGATGTCTTCCCTAAATGATTTTTATATCTCTATATCTTCGAAAGGTCTTCTTTCCTCCCTCCAAAATCGTCTAACATTTGCACTCTTTTCCTCAATACATATTCCCTAATCCATTACTCTCTAAAATATTTCTTAGATTGCTCAGCTAGCCAACACTTTAAAACTCTCTCCAAATCAAACCTTTTTTGTAACTGTTTGAGCGACTTCTTTTACAGCCGCAATTGATAAGCAGAGAATTTCTTTGCAAAATGATCGGTGTACTATATGAACAGATGTTTTATATTTTTTCTATTCATTTAACTTCCAATTCTGGTATTTTAAACAGACATCCTGTTATAATTGACATAGCTGCTTTCTCTTTTGCAAGAACCAATCTTTTTTGCTTTTCCCATGTTCCCCCTCCATCCATTTTTATATCTAAATAAATGCACTCGCGTACAGCTTATACTCCTTATTTCCTTTCTTCCAAGTCTCGTATTTTAATTCTCTCCTCTATTTTATTCATTTTCTCCAAGATATTTTTCAGCATAGTTTGTATTTCTACTGGTCCTGAGTTTAATTCCATACTTCCTATAACCAGTAGGGTTAAAATTACACTTTCAATTACTATGTTGTTCTTCAGTTCTGTTGCTATTACTTTCTTTCTTCCGAATACCCCTATCTTCATTCGATGTACCGCAAGCTCTACCCATTGTTACTTGGTTCACTCTTCCACTTATAAATGCAGGAGCTAAGTATAACACCACTACTCACTTAGCACTCAATTTTACAAAATATAATGCACTAAGAACTGAAATTAGAGTTCAGTGTATTTAACATATTAGTACACGTATGTCGGTATGAAAAATGCCTACCTTTTATAATTTATGAAAAAAAAAAATCTCTTTAGGAAAATGTCGTTTCGAGATAATTTCAATTGAAATTTAACTTCATGTAGTTGTCACTTTCATTTTTCATACTTATGTTATCTAGTCCAGGAACACTCTTAACAATATCTACAAGTCTATATTTGTATTTATATAATCAATAGTTACGTTATACGCCTGGCTTATATCACTCATTGTGTTACCTAATTTTCTTCCCGAGCAGGCCTTATTTTCCACCAACAGGTGGAGAGCAGCAAGATAATTTTTTCCACGATCCTGGTCAGATTCCTGGATATTCGTGAATCGATTACCATGGTGATTCTTTTCTTAAACACCCATAGCTTTCTTGGTGAAACTTCCATGTAGCACACTAAAGAAGTGTTAAACGTACCTGCAATAACAGAAAGGTTAATAAAAACAGAATTAGAATTTGATGTGGTTCAATTAAAACCTAGTACGTCACCCAATTTTCCAAAAAAAAGTGCATAAACATTTGAAATTGAAGTTGAAACCTGCTTAGTGTGCTTACATGACGATTGTATCAATGGTAAGAAATGCACGTATTACGGTATATAAGGGGAGATTTCATAAATCGTGTAAAAAGTTACCTGAAATAAAATATTACATGCACACATTATGCTAGATAAAGTAATGGGTTTCCAAAGTAGCAAATAAAACACATAGGAACAATGTTACCATGTTGTCTGTTTTTGTAAACGCTGATAAACTACAACAAAAAATATTTCCATAACCAAAACAGTCTGCACATGATAACAAAGTTACCAATTGAACAAATACGCAGCAATGTGCAGCTAATACCTTTGAGACCAGACAGAAGATCAGAAAATGCCAAATTTGATTATTTTACATTTCCATGTTTCTTTAATTAAAAAAGTATATTATATTAATTTGATTCTGTTCGTTCATCCGTTAATAGTATTGTTCTTGATTTATAAGAATGACGGAGTATTTACTCTTAGTATGCCGATGAGACCCATAATTTACCGGTGTGGAACGAACCGGTTGACAAGTGTTCGGTTACCGACTGTTTTTTTTATTAGTGTTTAACGCCCGTTTTTATACTGAGGCACCACAGACGGTGGACACTGATGATACATGAGATGAAATGATATATTGGGAAAGGATTATTTTAAGGCCTAAGTAGCATTTGCCATTTATAAAGACTGGGGAATACCTGGAAAAAATCCCAGTTCAGGGAGGACGATCCTAGTGGGAATCGAACCCCAGACCTCCCGCTCACTAGTGCGCACCTTAACGACTTCGGCCACTCGTGGCGGTCGGTTACCGACTGAGGTAGGTCATTTATAAGCTGAAGTATTCTTTGAAGCCTATAACTGTACTGACAGCTTGTGAATGCTTCTTTCAAAATTCTGCTTTTGTTCTTTCCTTTTTGGCTTTCCGGTCCCATATCGTAGATTACTGCATGTTCAAAAATTTTACCTGAAAATAGAGGTCCCCCGAACAAAATTATTGACTGCTTCTCGTCCAAGTAATATCTTAGTTTCTTACCAGATGGCGGCGAAGGCGATGGGTTTACCGTCTCCAGTCTGCCGTCTGTAGGAAAATTAGCGTATCTAAATTCTGCTACAGAAGGAGGCCAATAAAATGTGTTGTGGGTCCATAATAGAAGAACCGTTTGTGTACGATTACTTTAGCACCTTTGTTTTCACTAGTGTCTAAGAAGAAATCGCATTTCAAAAATGTTATCTCCATTTTGTGATCTTTAAATCACTCTATGTTACACAATAACCTTAGCCTGCCTAAATTCCGATGTCAACTACGAAAATGCACCAATCTCACAGCAAGCTAAGTAAAACATCAAGGCACAAGCTAATATACAGAAAGTCACAGTTTGACAGTAAAAACCGCTACTGACCATATTTTAGTTCATTAACTAAACTTGGACGAGAGAACACATTCCTAAATCCGGGAGTGAAACGAAACGCAGCACTCGGATAAAAATTGTCCGAGTTCCGCGTTCGGCTCAACTAAGAAACATGTGTAGGAGTGAAGGAGATGTGGGCGTCGTTTTTTTTTTTTTCTCTCTCCCTTTTCGGTCGATCTATGCCCACGCCTCCCCAGAGACGCCATTTCCAGATACAAGCCATTTCTTGATTAGTACCGAAAAGAAACGGCTGTCTTATGTGAGATAAAAGGAAAACTTCAAGTCAGTCACTACTTTCTAAAAGTTCTGCTTTTCTTTTTCTTCTTTTCTTCTTGTTCTCACTTTCCAATAACACCCGTTATACAAGACATGCAGCGAATAAAAATATATGGAAAATAAAGCAAGTGAAATGCTGGACTAGGCATCTTTGACTGAGGTCTACTCTTAGCTGGACACAGATTCGAATTCTATTTTAGTCAAGCTGCTTTCTTCAACACAGTTCCAAAGGCAAAATACTCAATATCTCCAGCATCAGTCGTATGGACTTTGGGGAACTTACTTGACAGTAAAGGGAGTTTGATGCTGAACGAATGTTCCATTAACAAAGACCGCACTGTCCGTTTTTCATACCATTGCCGTTTTGTGTCAGAAGTGGGTAGGGAGAGTGACCGTCACCTTTTTGGTCTTATTTCCCTTCCAATTCAGCTTTTCGCTGTTAGAAAGCGAGGAAAGTTCAGACCGTGAACGAGACATACGAGGTCGCTTATAGTGTTCGAGAAAGGATTTTATTATTATTAATTTTTTTTGTTTGATTTTGTTTTATTTCCGGACACTCTTTAACATCTCAGGTCATCACCGTCCCATTGAATTTAGGGCGTGAAACGGCAAGCAAATTTTACTCAGAGGCCTCTTCTTTCAGGCTTGAGGTTCTTTTTCGTGCCGTAAATGTACGACACGGGACCCACGGCTTTACTTCCCTTCCGAAGGAAGCCATACTTAGGATTTTTATGCCTGAAAAAATCCATCGACCCTGGCCGGGATTGAACCCTCGATTTTGGGTTTAGGAGGCAAGTATGGTTACCACTACACCACCAGGACCGACTTTTGCACCATGTTTTGAAAGGCAAACAGTACTATGTATGTGACTGTTTTTATTTTTAATTGGAGTACACTCTCCGCACATCAAAATTTTTATCTTCCTAAAGATACAACCACTCGGCATGGAAGGAATCAGCAGCTACTAAACGGTTAAAGAACTGCTTCACAACATTAAGTACATTTTCTCTTGTGAAATTAGACACTCTTAATGTGTTCGAATCACATTGGAAGAAGAAGAAGAGGGAGAAGGAGTGGGAGATGATGATGGAGAGGAAGCGGTAGAAGAAGTTACATAACAGACAAACCTACAGTTAGAAGAAAGAAGCAACGGGGAGAGGAAGAGGAAGAGGGAACGAATATGATGAGGCAGCAGGAAACGCAGGAGCTGAAGGAATTGTTGGGGCCTCAGTGAAGGTGCAGAGGTTGGGAGTTAGAGGAGCTGGTTTAGGAAGAATAGAGAAGTAAATAAAGATTGAGAGGGGTATAACAATTATAGTGTAAAGGTGTAGAAGATATGGGTGAAGAGAAGTGAAGTTAGTGGTGAAAATTGTAAGAATAGTTTTAAAATTTGTAATAATGTGAGTATACAGAATAACAAATAAACAAAGGTAATAGAGAAATGTAAAGTGTATGGAGTGGAGCGAAAGGGAACTGTTTATAGGATATAAAACAGTATTGTGTATATAGAATGAGAGGAGGGTAAAGCGATTGACGGAAAGGGGTATGGTGAAGAAGAAGAAGAAAAATAGGAGAGGAAGGAAGAGGAGGAAGATAAAGAAGTAAAGTAAGATAAAGAAGAAGTAAAATAAAATATAATAAAATGGTTATAATAACTATTATAATAATTAATACTAAAGTATTATTATTATTATTATTATTGTTGTTGTTGTTGTTGTTGTTGTTAACGATGTCAGAGTAATGAATTGGTGGGGTAAATGTTGCATTGATAAATGTCAATTAGATCCCCAAACAAAGAATATAATTATTGTTGAAAAAATTGGCTAATATAAAATACAAATGTGAAATTAACACGAATATATTTATAAGGATGATATAATACAGAAATATTATATAACATAATTTGGAAAACCTATATAGATATAAATATATAATATATATTTTTATATAAATAAATACATATAAGTAGTAAAGTAAAAGCATGTAAGAAATGTGCTGGTCACTGGTACAGTTTCTACCGGATACCGGTGAATAGTAGTTTATTAATTTAGAGTTAAAGATTAAGTGAAAGTAGCAGCTGGTTTCCAGCAATTAGGAAATAGTTGAAGAGAAAGTAATTTTGTTATTTTTATTATTTGGGTAAATTTATAATTGTAACCTAGGTATAAGTTTCATGTGAAAAATAATAATGTAAGAATGTAATTGGTAATTTAGAAATAAAGTGTAAGAGTTTGCAATACACGTTCCGGTGTAGGAAACAAGGTACCGAGATGCAATATTTCAGATTTATTATTATTGTTATTACATTATTATTATCATCATATTATTATCATCATCATTTATCTTCTGTTCTGCAGAGGATAGAAAAGAGGTTGTTCAGAAAGTCGCTATGCATTTATAAAAGGTGATTTAATTCCCTATCACTTTTTGCAGATCTGCTTTGAGATTTTTTTAAATGAAGTTTAACGCCTATTCAGGCGGTAGACGCTGATAATAGATGAGCTGATGATAAATTGGGAAATTATTTTAAGTTTAGAGCTCCACCATTTACCATTTATGAGGGCTGAGGAAAACGTGGAAGAAACCTCAAACAAGAGAACGTTCCTGGCGGGAGCGTTTGAGATGTTTGTTATGTACGCAGAGTTCAATCATTGTAATTCGTGATGCGGCAGCTGCAATTCTTGCATCGCTGTTACTTTGTTTGGGAATATTTTAATTTTTTTTATTAGAGCACCTTATAGGCTATGGCAAGCCCTTCTCTTGCAATGGACTCCGGTTCATAAAGTTAGAAATGTCCAATAAATTTTGTCCGTCAAGTTTAGGGGTTTTACTCCTTATTTAGCGCCTAACAGTAAGCCTGTCTCACGAATTTCCTCAACAAATCTAAGAATTGCGTTGCAATTAGATATAGGCATCTCCCGGATCTTTTCAGCAACTTGCTGCGGCGCCAAATCGCTTTATTTGACTTGTCAAATGTCAAGATCCATCATGAGAAGAAATTTAATTAAAAAGTTTGTACTACTCTGCTGTTTTGCAGAGCGCATTGTGTATTATAAATATGAGATGCTGTAAAACTAAAGTTTTCGCAGTATTTTGGTTCTTACATATGAATGTTCCTTTTGAGTTTGCAGGTGTAATACCACACGTGGATAGTTTGCACTTGTCATATATTTTGTTCTGTATGTTGTCTGGCAAACTGGTGTTTTGTTATTGCTTGAATTTGGGCAGAATAATTTGATAAAAGCTACTGAATCTTTAATGTAATGGCTATGTTTTGTAATAATTTGTTCCAAATTCTAGAACAGAACAGAATAGATTGAAGTGGATTAGCCAGGAGTTCCGAAACAGGGTTTATAATTTTATTATTCTCTGTGAAGCCTTTTTACAGCCCAAGTGGGCCTGAGCTTTACCTCGTCTTCTACCTCCATCACATGATTTCATTGGTAGAGTGCAGTATTGCAGTTATTACCCAAACTAAATTTTTTTCATCCTACAATTAACTTATTTTTATTTTTCCCAAATTGAAACAATTATAACAACAGTTCAGTTGCTAGGCAATGACAGAAAATGAAAAATGTGGGAGTGGCTGGGGGTGAAGGGATGAAACCTATAATGTAATGAATAATAGTTTTAAACATCCTCTTCAATATCTAAATTGACGTGATTTTTGCTTCCATTAAATGTATGTTAAAATTAAGTTATTCAGACCATCAGCTTTTGAAATATATTATTATCTCAATTCAGCATTAAAAGCACTCATTTTTTTTTTTTTTTGTGACAGAAATTGTAGATATAATGTAATAAAATGTACGTTTTCCAGGACAATCCCCCCAAAGCTGTATTATCCATATTTAATTCTCTTATTTATGGCTTTGTATATTTTTTCGGTACAGGTTGTTATTGTTCTTCTTTTTCTCGGGAGCTTCTAATTATAAAACGTTTGGATATTCACCTTATTCCATTCTCACCAGATGTTCGAGTCGTTTTTGATTTAATATAACGCAGTTACTGTTGCATTCATTTATTATTCTTCTAATTTCTTCATTTCACCTTGAATATGAGCTGACCATAACTTTTCCAACAAAAGTAACCACTTTTGCTATTTTTTATGCTGGGCATAATGGAGATTTCCACGCAGAGCTTTACTGTTTGCTCTAGAGATCGAAATGATGTAGCCAAGTTTCATCAGCAGCGATTATCTTTGAAAGAAACTCATCTTCCTGCAACATCATCTTAAACTACATCAAACCTACACTCAAACGCACTTTTGTACGAAAATCAACGGTCTTGGAACCCACCGTGCACAAGCACGTCTCATATGCATCTTTTCAGTTATCAAGCGTGGATGCACCTAGCGAAATTTTCAGAATCTCTGAAAGTGTTCTTAATGTTATTCAACGATACTCTTTCACAATCACAGCAACGATGTTAATGTTTTCTTCCGTTAGATTACATACTGGAGCGTCGATTCCACCTTTCTTTGAAGTTGATTGCCTCGGCGGAACTGAGCATGTCTCAACTTGCACACTCTCATAGGCGGGAACTGGAAATGACAACAATGAAACCATTGAAACCAGATGATAGTATATTATAAAGTTACATTTTAGCGCGAGAAATTACGCATGTAAAAATTGTGATTTATTGAACAGACTAGCACATTATCATTTAAAAAATATTAGAGATATTAGAATGAAAGTTTGGTCATATCTATTATAACAACAACAACAATAATAATAATAATAATAATAATAACAGTCTGTGATAAAAATTTAAGAATTTGCTTGAAAGTTGCAAAATTTAAAAATATTTCTTGTGGGTGTCGTAAGTAATTGTTTCAATATAAATTATATGTGGATATAAAAAAATGAATAACTACGTTTGTATTTCAAACTGGCAAAATTACTTACATACATCTCTTTCGACATACAAGGACCATACTACTAGTATGAAAAATACGCCTTTTGTAATTTAAACATATAAATATTTTATATTAAGCCGTGCACGTAACTAAGCCGCGGATTGCTTTCATCTGCATTTGGGTAGTTCAGGGTTCAGGGACACGGAGCGTTCGTTTCTGGTTAGGTCTCCAACTTGTGGCACGTTCCGTTTAACGTGCGAGCAAGGACATTATGTAACCGGCCTTTAAATTTGCTCCACACGGCAAGAGGAATCTCTGTAACTGAAGTGGGTGGGCGTTAGGGCGCAGGTAGAAAAACAGGTACCGACACGAAGCATTTATTTACAAACCATAAAAGTGTGTTAGAGTGCAATTTGAATGCGCCTGTCCTAATGAGTTTTAATTTAAATAAGTAAATATGAAATGCAACTAATTGCTGTCAAAATTAGTACTTTTTTTATTTAATATCAATGAAATACATTACTATGGGTTTTTGAAGCACGATAAAATGTGAAATTGAACACAAACTATAACAGCAAATACACGTTACCGTGAAATCTATTTCCACCTTGTTAACTTGTATGAAGTGCAGAAGAATGTGCTACTATGTACGATTTCTTTGTATCCATGTCGTCCTGGTGGTGTAGTGGTTACCATACTTGCTTCCTAAACCCAAGATCGCGGGTTCGAACCCGGCCAGGACCGATGGATTTTTTCGGGCGTAAAAATCCTAAGTATGGCTTCCTTCGGAAGGGAAGTAAAGCCGTGGGTCCCGTGTCGTACATTTACGGCACGAAAAAGAACCTCAAGCCTGAAAGACAGGCCTCTGAGCAAAATATGTCGGCCGTTTCACGCCGAGTTGAATGGGACGCTGATGACTTGAGATGTTAAAGAGCGTCCATAAAGAAATCAATAAAAAAAAATCAGTTTGTATCCACTCTCACATAAGTCGGGATAAAATCACGATTGCACAAGCGAGTCCAAATTTTAATGTGCAATTTTTGTAATAACACATGGGCTTTGGAGACAAAATAACATATTGATGAAATATAAAAATAAGTCAGCAAGTGCAAACGAAAGAAATGTTCCATTCAAAAATTCACAGAATAAAAACTAAACTGTGGGATGAACTTATTTATTTAAATGTACAGTTGCAAAAATATGGGCTACCATCAGATGCATATGAAAACAAAGCATTTCTCTTAGGAAAAACAAGGAAAGGATAAGAATGAATTTGGTAGTGTGCGAAGAACTGACAAGAAAAGCTATCCAACAGCATGGCGCAAACCAAGTCATTTTTCTTCTCCCAAGCCTTTAACAAGCTGCCCACTCCAGCAGTTTTAACGGTCATAACAGCAGTGTGAATCCTAAAAAATTCGTCCCGCAGGTGCTACGCAAACTAAACGAATTCCTCACTTAGAATAGTGACTTTCAAAAAGAATATAAAATCTAAATTATGACCTTATTCATTAATGAGATAAAATAAGTTATGGCATTACAGTGTGGTTTTAGGGGAATAAATCTATCTATAAGTATATAAGTATCGCAAAAGAGAAACCGCATTATTATTATTATTATTATTATTATTATTATTATTATTACACCACAAAAATTAATGCTATACTATTAATTAAATGAAATATATTACCACTGATACACAAAGCTATGCTGTGTGAGTATTTTTAAACTTTTTAAATGTAACCTTATTTATGAACTCAACTCTTGGTATTATTTTTACATTCACTAAAATAGAGAAAAATAGCAGAAAGTTTCGAGTTAACATTGTGTATTTAAGAAAATGTTCATATGTTTCAATAAAACAAAAACGTGCCACTATATAAAAACAATTACAATACTAAGCAAATATACATAATAAACAATCGAACGTTTAATCGATTTTCAGTAGCTTTGAAATATAATTTAAATATTAGTGTAGTAAAAACATGTAACGAAAACGTTCTCTGAAGGCTATTACAGAGCGCTCTTACATGTAAATATAATTCCCAAACACATATTATATTAATATTTCACATTTTCTATCTTTATGACGATGCTTTTGTTAAATATAAAACTTATTCATTTATATCTGAATTGGTTTGTCCTTTTATTTTAAAACAATAGAGAGAAAATTAAAAGCAAGAGCGATATACTTCATCTTCAAGGATCTTGTGTTATCACGTTAGGTAAATCATTTTCGATCTTGCGCTATAGAACTGTCTGAACATTACTCACTATGCTGACAAACTCCATTTTCCTCACCTGTTCACTTACTAAAAATAAAGAAACTAAAAATTCAAATTTCGTAAAGCGTCGAATAAAACTTATGCGAGAATATGTAAGTGGATGAAAAAACGGTAATCAGGGCCTTCTATGTGAATTTCGTGAATAAAAAAACAAGACGCCTTTTTAATGGGGTAAAGAGAAAATAAACATATAAATAAATATAACGTTAAATTTTTTAAAGTGATGCAAAAGGTGAAAATTTTTCTTATAAAATATTCAGACGCGTGAATATTTGTATGCTGAAAAAATATTTTTATAGGCAGAAACATTTTATGAACATTGTGAATATTTTTGAAGTACATCCTATTGCTTATTCTTGTGTTCTGAAAGAGAAGATGGTTAAATGTAAGCATGTGATCTACTTCCTTTAATGGATATGACATTTCTGAAAAATTGTGTAAATTCGGAATAAGGCACAATATTTTATTATACCAACATTCGACATTTTGGAATTCAGAATATAATTTTATTGACATGTGTACAAATGCAACAAACATTTCTCTGAGTTTAAAATTAAATCTGGAGTGGGTCCAACTACACGAATTTTCAAAACTGTTTATGTAGAAAGATAGTATTGGCTTTCGTCCCCTACACATAACTCTGAGCTGCACTAGAAAGAAAATTCTGTGAAATTGGGTTCATAAGCGACACGATTGGTGTACCAATCCGATTCTTAATAAATGAAATGTGCAGTTATACAGTTGTATCTTTTTAAAAATTCCGACTGAGTATAGACAAAGTTGCAATTCTTGCAAATTCAGTAAACAGTGTTTTAAATAACAGGCGGGATATAAAGTAAATGTAACAGCGCTACCATTAGTTAAACCTTAGTATTGATCTGTCGATCTTTAAAAAAAGGCATTCCACACCACGCAAAATTGGATACTATAAAACATGCAAAAAAGCTATAAAAACATAAATATATTTAAATTTCTTAAAGAAACAACCTCCAAAACTAGAGCGGGATGATACAAATACGAGCTGTCCCAACTCCACGTTTAGCAGGCTAGTACAGGGAAACATATTGTTAGGTGCAGGCCCGTATCAGTTTCACCAAGGTCAAGGTCAACGCTGCCATTTTCGGCGTTGCCAGAAACGATCTACACGCTATTGGGCCGGCAGGGGTAAGGATGAATAATGGCGTTTTACGTCGGTCTAAATATAACACACAGCAATGTGATTTTCCCACTTTCAGCGCTCGCGCATATATCGATTTGTGCCAGGGTTTAAAGGTCACGTGAGGGTACTTCAAATACAGATGCACGGCGCACATTCCACACCTTAAATATTAACGGCTGTTTCACTACATACAGCAATTTAAAGCGGCGCTATTAGTATACGAGGCGAAATTTTATTATTTACTGTTCCTTTGATAAAAGGAAGCACAGAAAGAGAAAAGACTGGACTCACAGTTACTACCGATTCAAAAAAACACGTTACATTTTTCATAACTGAAAAATTAAATATAATTGAAGCATAAACAAGTTCAAAAATAAAACACTTAACGGATTTGCCGCAGATTGATAAGGATCACAGAAAAGAACTTTTAAGAACAACTGAAGTACTTCAAATCCTGATATACCTATACAATATAAAGATATTTAGAAAGCGAAAGAAGTTTATATAATGTTCTAGACCACTGTCCCAAACTTTTTAGGTCATTGTGCACTTTTCAGAAGAAAAGAGCTTAGTTAAACACTAATTTTACGTAGCACTTATATGACCTTCTGTTTAGCAATGGAAGGTAAACATATAAATTCTAGAATTATAGACAGGCATGCAATAAACGCTTTATTTAATTCCACATTTTTTATTTTCTACTCTAATTTCAGTAAATACTTCTGTACGCGTTTGTTTAGTAATATTTACTTATCCAACGTCATAACACTATGGTAGTGGCAGCCCTTATTGCAATGAGTGCAACGATCTTCTTATTACCGGACTGAATAGCTATTTACATGTCACCCTTCAAAACGACTCCCGCAAAAAAGTCACATAAAACATGTATATATATGTTTTATGTATATATATACACACACACAACACATTCCTTGAAATTTAATAACTGAATACCAGACGACAATTCATCTTTAGAATTCCCAGTGACAATTTTGATTTCTAGTTTATTAATCTCTGAATTCTCTTCCAGACCAAGGATACTGGAAGCTATTTTCTTCTAATTCTTAACAGATCCCTCTATATAATTATAACCTTCTTCTACAGTATTTGACCGCCACGGGTAGCCGAGGTCATTAAGGCATGAACTCGTGAGCGGGAGGTCTGGGGTTCGAAACCCGCCAGGACCGTCCTCCCTGACTGAGATTTTTTCCAGATTTTCCTCAGTCATAATTGGCAAATGCCGGGGAGGTACCCTAAAGTTACGCCTGGGACGTTTCCTTCTCTAAAAAAAATTCTTTCCCAATATATCTTTTATCTCATGTATCACCAGTGTCCACCGCCTGTGATGCCTCAGTAGTAAAAAGGGGCGTTAAACACTATTAAAAAAAATTGCAGGTGAGCTCCTGAATCAGCCAACAACCATTGCACAGCAACTCCGGAAACAGTGTACAGTGTATTTTTCACGAATCGGCAGTTTTAACAATACAGCAATATCCATAGGAGTTTTCGAACCTTGTTGACATCAACTGGTTATCTGGTACATTTACTGTTCCTGTATCCCAGAAATAATCTCTCATGACTAGTTCCGTCTTAAGAAAAAAAAGATGAAAATATTTTCGGAGAATCGCTAGCATACACACACCATCAACATGTGAAAAAACTCCTTTTGGTTTGGTAGTGGTAGGAAAAATTGCATAATTGTTGATCTGCGATATTCTCCTAGCATACATGTCAGCGCATCTCTTCTACAAGCACCCCCTAATCCAGCAGTTTCGCGTTTAGATCTATCTGTCTCCTCTTTCTTTTAAGAAATGCATTTAAAGTGATTCATTTATCAATATTTCAGTTTCTTTTCATAGAGATGACAGCACGCAACGTAGAATAACATGCCCACTTGGACGAAGTTTACATGATTTTGATAAATGCTCAAAATATGCCAAAAAACTTCTTATTTATGTCAGTTACTTTTTTACTTTAGCATGAATTTATGTAGCGCTCATGTGCCAATTCGTGTATTTCATTTCGTTTTACCTGGAAGAAGTGATGAAAAAACTATCGAATCACCTAATTCAATATCTAAGGGCACGAGGATAGATCCATACATTTCCGGCCTAACCATTTCTAGGTATGATAAAGACAAAAACTATATTTTAATTTTCAATATAGTTACTCTTTATTGCAATGCACTTCCTACATCTTTAATTAAAAATTTAATCCCCCTTCCCTCCAAAAAAAAAAAAAAAATAGTCAGGAGTTTTGTCTGCAAAATGCACATAAACATCATCCGTCACTTCTTCTTCACACTTAAATTACCTTCCTTGAAGGTCCTTTTTGAGTTTTCAGAAGAGGAAATAGTCACTGGGAGCTAGATCTGGACTGTAGGGAGGATGGTCGATCTCCTTGAAGCCACATTTCTTCACAGCTTCCTTTTCAACAAGAGCTGTGTGCACAGGCGCGTTGTCGTGAAGAAGGCGGACAACACCACTCAACTTTACTCGCCTTTTCTCTTTGATGGAAGCACGTAGTCTGTTCATAGATCAGCATAGTACTCCCCATTTACTGTAGTGTTTCTCTCCTTGAAGTCAATGAAGAGTATTCCTTCACAGTGCCAAAAGATAGTGGCCATGATCCTCTTGGTTAACTGAGTGACCACCTTGGCCTTTACAGGCGGTGTTTCGTCAGGTTTACGCCACTCCATTGATTCTCTTTTGGACAAGGGATCATAGTAAAGGACCATAGTTTCATCTCCTGTAACAATGGTTTGCAGAACTTCTCTCTCGTTGCTCCGGCAGAGCTCCAAAAATGTCTGACAACAGATGACTCGTTGCTGCTTTTGGACTGAGGAAGAAGTCTAGGCACCCATCTTGCACTAGCCTTATTCAGGAATAATGTGAAGGACTGTTGTTTTAGAGAGGCCCACCTTGCTGCTATATACGTAACTTTGAGCCGCCGGTCTTCCATAATTTCTCCATCCACAAGAGCGATGTTTGACCACCTCCAAGGGCCGACCTGCAAGCTCTTCGTCTTCAATGCTTTCTCGGCCCATTCGAAAAAGTTTGGCCCATTCTTTTACGGTAGAATATGAGAGGGGTGCTTCCCCTTATACATCGTCCAATCGCTGTTTAATTTCATTTGGAGTAAGTCCTCCTTTTGTGAAGAACTTAATAACAGTTCGAAACTGCATTTTGAACATGTCACAATCTTTTACACATAGCCTTCTTTATGCAACTATATCTGAGCAACTGAACACAGCGGAGCGGAAGTTACAGCTGAAATTATTTACTTAACAGATAAGGTAAGACACTAAATAAGGGTTTTGTGAAGGCGATAATCATTATCGGCGACGCCGGAAACTTATGGACCTACCCTTGTACATTAAATCATAGTGGATTAGGGTGAAACAGAATTATTATTAAAAATAAATCGATGTAAGTAGTTGTTATTAAACGAACGTGATAAAATTTTGTATTCAGCTGTTCCGATGTGCTTCATTACAGCTTTCTGTAATTACAGAATTCTGCTGCAGCCTCAAGTTGTAATAAAACTCATATCCCATCAGTTGTATAAATAAATATTATCAACGAATATTTAACAATGCCCATTTAGCCACCGTCATATAATTGCCGTACTGAGTTCAGTAATCAACTAATCATCTTACTGCGTAATGAACTGAAATATTTGCATGTTATACTTCATTTTCAAAACGACTCCTATAAAGATCTCGTAAAAACACACACATGAGCTTAGCGTTATTTATTATATGTGTTTTAACACGTTACAATTAAATAATTCATTGCAAAATAGCAATAGAACTTTCACTGACAATTCTGAATTTTTGTACATTCTCTTTGTGACTTAGGACATTCGAAGGTATTTTCTCTTTGTTCACTTCCGTCAGAGTGAAGGTGAATATTGTTTCAGACAGGGAGTAAAATATATGCATGTTATAAGGCTCGGTGGTAGGTACATGGGTACCATGTGATATGTTGTTTATAAACCCATGTCCAGAAACGCTTTGTTTATGTGCTTGCATGTAGGAGAATGTAGGCAGTACGGAGTACAAAAGCTAGGAAAGAAGTAAAAGAGAAAATTAAAATGCAGTAGGTAAACTGCATTTTAATCAACTGCCACCAACTTCGATACATTTTGTGTATCGCCTGATTGTGTCATGTCGAACTCTTGGAAAGATTCCCCGCAAATCTCGGTTGACTCCCGCTGCTACTTGTAGTCGTGCCACGAGATCTTGGTACACCATGGTTTGCATGTACCCCCAGAAAAAGAAATCCAATTGTGTCAGGTCAGATGAGCGAGGAAGCCAGGCTCAATCCATCTGAATTTGTCGCTGTAACTTAGTGTAATTATTATTAGATTGGTAGAGGGGAAGAATTTCATTAGTTCTGCCAGAATAAATAAATAAATAAAAAATAAAATAAACTATTCTGTTGCCAAAGGTCTCATTCAAGGGGCCACATATTTCACGATCGAAGTGTGCTAGAGCGCCATCATGCTGGAAGCACATCGCATGACGGATTTCCAAAGGCAACTTTTCCAGCAACTCGGGTAAGACTTGTCAGGTTATCGGGACCATTAAGGCACACAAGTATGAGGTACGGACCTATTAGTTGGTCATCAATGATACCTGGCACAGCGAAGCGATGTTGATAGCATCGGATACACAGCCAATGAGGATTTTCTTCCATGCAAACAATGGCTGTTTCTGGAGTTGAACATGCCATCATCAGAAAAGTGAAGTTGCTCATCGTGCAAAAGCTTGCATACTGACACGTGATCTGCACCAGTGGTGTGTGCTCCATCTCGAGAGCTCCTAGAAGGCTGATCTTCAACACTCTGGTGTTCGGCGAGTCCGCGGGTGTCTACAGGGGTGTTTTTAGCACGTAAGCTGTCTGTTTCACTAAATCGCCTCTCCAATCTTGAAAATATGACGTGGGGCTGGGGACTCCTGTAGATGAGGAATACCTGGGTGTACTTTTTGACTGGGGCATTTGTGTAAAAGGCCGCCATTGTTCATTCCTACTTACCACACTGATGAATACTGCAAAGTATGAAACTACTGAACAGAATAATATTGTAAACACTACCGTTGGCTGTGGGATATGGTGCATCTTGTATATCTGCCTATCACCAAACCATGTAAAAGTGTTTTTACCCCGTATATCTGTCATAGCTGCTACTAACTGAATGCTGCTTTCTTCAGAATTACACATTTTGCAAAAATAGTTATTTTTCTCCCTTCCAGCTAATAGTACATCTGTTATCATAAACAAATTAATATCTATCCATAGTATCTAGATCGTATGGAACACCAAGTACAGTCTAAATGAATCACAGTATATTGAAATGCAATTGAATGATTATGCTCTTATTTAGAAATAAATGATCGTAATTATTATTAAATGGTCGCGGATAAAATGTTGTATGCGGCTAGTGGGGTGAATTTAATTACCGACTGCAGAAAATTACAGGGGCTTGGCACTGATTTCCTGCATCAAGCACTCGAGAGGTAATGAAGCTCGTATCCCACTAGTTGTAGGTATATAATACGAGGGAAAGAGATTAGGTAACACATTTTAAAACAAACTCAAAGTAAGAATTGTAAGTATTTCAGAAAACGACTAACATTTAGATGCAGAATGTCGCTAAAATGCGTTTTCTGCATCCAATTTGTACTCATTTCTACCAATTTTAGGCGGTTAGGGACAATCATGGGGAAAGATTGCATGAAGGTATATTGCGGGTGGTGATTTCTGCAGCGAGAAGGATCTACAGGATAAGACTTTCATCAAAGTAACTTCACCATACTCTGTCACTCTATTGAGAGGATGCCATGTGTACACATGTTACCGGTAACAAAGTATAGTTAATTGCCCTTTAGATCTTCAGTATGATAAAATGGTAAAAGTTTGCACTGTAAGTTTGTACTTTCGTTTCAGGATTAAATATGCAATCAGTATAACATATACTGTGTTATAAGTAATGTCCGTTTTTAGCCAAAACTTAATGCTCTGACAAATAATTAAAGCTTGTCTCATTATATTACATAATGTTGAGCCGCCTGTCATCGAGGTTTGTTGTTTCGAGAGGGTGCCAGTTTCTGAATTTTGACGCGAATTCAATGATACCCACTTCAATGTTTTCGAAATTTCTTCTACGCTATGGATCAAAACGGGTTATCACATAAAGGGAAGATCAGGGACATGTTTTGGGCATGGTACTTCCAATTCTTGGATTATTTCCATGGTTTTCGAGCAATATGGGGTTCCACATTTTCCTATTTTATTTTGATTAACTAATGCTGGGCATCTCTGTCTCAAAACTTCATGAATCGTTCCAGTTGTTGATAATAAAGATTGTACCGACGGCACGCCCGTTTGGAACAAACTCCCAGTAAATTACAGATTTAAAATTCTACAGACAAAACATTAATGTGGGGTTTGTTTAGCGATAACTTTGGCAGGCTGTTTCGAGGTGTCACTTTTCAATCACAAGTGACCAATCTCTTAATAAATTTGTAATCCATTGGATTTGTGATACGCGGGCGATAAATATCCACTCTGCATTTTGCCAATTCATGAGTCTATGTATGCTTTTTAATGTGGCGATGTATGATGCTCAAGTTCTTCTGACTGCCTACAGCACAATTTTTCTGATTATCTTCCAAAACTCTGTGGGTATCCTCAATGTCCCACAGCTTCGGTCTTCCAGGATGAGGTAAATCTTTAGTGTTTTCTTCTCCATTATGGAAACGCTGGAACAACACACTCACTACGACACCTCCCTCCACTTCACATTTCTTCGAGCAGCGGCAGCAGCTATATAATCTTGTTTTCAATAGTGCTTTAAACCGACTCTTAATATCAAACTTTGTTACCTTCATTTTATGATTATAATTTAACAACTGATAACTACACATAACACAATAACAACTATGATGTAAATAGCATTGCCAAAAAGAAAGGGAAAAAAACATTAAAATCTTACAAATCACCAAAATTATAATCCTACGTTTTTATACATAATCTAATAAACCAATGGTGTTTTGAAATTATGTCTGAATTAGTCAAATTCTCCATAACTTCGTACCTGAATAATATTTTTATTCTATAGGCCAGCATTAATGGTGATGATTGTAGTGGTGGTGGTAATGCTAATGGCAGTAGCAGTAGTAGCAGTAGTAGTAGTAGTAGTAGTAGCAGTAGTAGTAGTGGCAGTAATAGCAGTAGTAGCAGTAGTAGTAGTAGTAGTAGCACCAGTAGTAGTGGCAGTAATAGCAGTAATAGTAGTAGTAGTAATAGTAGTAGTAATAGTAGTAGTAATAGTAGTAGTAATAGTAGTAGTAGTAATAGTAGCAGTAGTAGTAGTAGTAGTAATGGTAGTAGTAGTAGTAGTAATAGTAGTAATGGTAGTAGTAATAGTAGTAGTAGTAATAGTAGTAGTAGTAGTAGTAGTAGTAGTAATAGTAGTAGTAGTAGTAATAGTAGTAGTAGTAATAGTAGTAGTAGTAATAGTAGTAGTAACAGTAGTAGTAGTAATAGTAGTAGTAGTAATAGTAGTAGTAGTAATAGTAGTAGTAATAGTAGTAGTAATAGTAGTAGTAATAGTAGTAGTAGTAGTAGTAATAGTAGTAGTAATAGTAGTAGTAGTAATAGTAGTAGTAGTAATAGTAGTAGTAGTAATAGTAGTAGTAATAGTAGTAGTAGTAATAGTAGTAGTAATAGTAATAGTAGTAGTAGTAGTAATAGTAGTAGTAATAGTAGTAGTAATAGTAGTAGTAGTAATAGTAGTAGTAGTAGTAGTAGTAGTAGTAGTAGTAGTAGTAGTAGTAGTAATGGTAGTAGTAATAGTAGTAGTAATAGTAGTAGTAGTAATAGTAGTAGTAGTAGTAGTAGTAGTAGTAGTAGTAGTAATAGTAGTAGTAATAGTAGTAGTAATAGTAGTAGTAATAGTAGTAGTAGTAATAGTAGTAGTAGTAGTAGTAGTAGTAGTAGTAGTAGTAGTAGTAGTAGTAGTAGTAGTAGTAGTAGTAGTAGTAGTAGTAATTAGATTTGCCCAGGTTTTAGGGAATATAAATAAAATGAATGAGCAATGTGGTCCGGAGGCAGCTAATACCAGACTTTCGCTTTTACAGAGTTTGCGAAAACCCCTAAAATAACTTCACTCAAGGTCGAACATGGAAACTGAACCTGGCCCGCAGTTATGTCTGCGCCCACACGAAAATAAGCACGATCCTAAAACCAAGAAGCAAAGTATACGTATGTGAATGTTTGTAAAATAAACTGAAAGAGAGGGGGGGGAGAATATAGCGTAACAACAAAAATGTATATTACAAATGAAAGTACATAAAATGTTATTGAGGGGAAAATGCTAGTTATGACTGTGTAAAATAAGCGGAATGGAAAATCCTACACTGCTGTTTAATTTATGTGCTCCAAAACAAAGTTAAAAAGAAGCTGCAGTGCTTTCCCCTTTTGGCAGATAATGCCGCGTCTCTGTCATTTCCGCCTCTATGATATAATTTCGTTAGATTTCCTTTCCCTCATACGCTGAAACATTGCATGTAATAGCACACAGATTTCCACATAACTGAGTTTCACTTCGGAATAACGTTTAACATATGGGAACTTGAGCTGCATTTCCCATATGTATATAAAAACGATAGTTGACAACTGGAAGGTGTACAAAAACATTCATAATCCCAAAGAACTTACATAATATCCTTTATGTACTTTTTTATAATATATGTGAAACTTCCTCCTTTCTCCAATGACACACTATCTACATACGAGGCCATCCAATAAGTAAGTTTTAATATTGCAGGAAAAACATAAAATTCACTTTTTTATTTTGAGTTAGTGATATTTTAAAACTTCTAAACCATTTCTCTACACAAGCACAATCTTTTTCCAAGCATTTTTGGTATAGTAGCATTAACTTTTCAATCTGTTTGCGCAATCAGCTGTTCACTGCGATTTTCATTTCAAAACTGAACGTTTTGGCCTTCTAGAGGATACTTTGCTGCATTTTTACATCTTTGACATCTTTTATACAGTATTGTTTTCATTTTCATCCTTTTTAAATCATTTATATCATCTTCTCTCTTGTTGTACTTCCTATTGATCTCCACTTTTTATTTTCTTAACCAATGTTCTTTCATCCATTCTATTTATACAACTGAACTAGCCCAGTCTCTGGACCTTAAATTTGTTTTATATAGCTCACTGTTTGTTTTAATTCTCTTAACAACATTCCTTATTTTTATTTTGTCCATAAATTTTCTTTAAGATCTTCCTTTCAAATATTAAAAGTTTTCGTTTTATTATCCCTTTAAGTGTCAAAGTTTTAGATGAATGTGTGGCAACTGGTCTTATATAGCCTTTATGTAGCTTGTTTACAGAATATTATATTTGAAATATTATTTGATTAACAATGTAACGATTATCTTTTCATTAACTTCCTGTTCTATTGACTTGTCTCTATCTATTATACTTCCTAAACATTTAAAGTTAGCATGTTATACCTATCTCCATATGATTCGTATTTAAGGGAACCAAGCTATTATTTTTCTTACCACATTTTAAGTATTTAGTTTTCTTCTCACTATTTATAAGAGCAAAGTGTAATGCTTTCTTTTTTAATGTTATAAATACATATCTTAAGGCTTGTTTTGTTCTTGCAGCTATTATATCATCGGCATAAGCTAAACTTTGCTTCGGTCTTGCTGATGGCAAATCTAATTGCTTCGGTACATGATCAAGAGCTCTGCCTTTGATCATTTTGGATACACTTTAGGTGTAGAACCTTAGCTTTGAACGGAGAGCAGAGCACGGTTAGTCAAAACAGTTCAAGCTATAGTGAAGGCGCCTCTCTTCTACTGCCCGCAGCAGAGCTGTGTGAGATGGGTTGCCGCCAAGCAATACTCCATGCACATCTACACTGTTGCGGAGTGCTTGGAGCTTCTCGGTGTCCAAACGTACCCTGAGTGTAACAGATAAACAATCTTTTTAGTATCTGAGTGGTAACAAATTATCGCTCGCATAATTATTTTAACTTTTAATCTTATATTTTAAAGTTGTATCTATTAATGTGATTAGGTTTCAAGAAACTTCATATTGTATTAACAATAAATTATTGTTTTTATTATGAGTAAATCATAGTCGTGCTTGTAATCAACAAATATATTGAATAATTTACATATTCGTGACACTTTTCATAGATCTGTCTTAGTAAATAGACGTTATCAATGGTTGGTCCATTTGGACAATAACCTATTTGAAACTCGTCCAATTTGGGAATATTTTGCCAAAATGCAGGGAAATTGAGATTTTAAGAAATGAGCATTTATCACCGCAATTTCTGAATGCCAATAGAATTTTGAACATTTGCCGGAGAATGTTGGTGCATGCGAGATACATAATTTGGGAATATTTCTAGAGAAAACCCGACAAAGAAGGTTAATGGCTATAGTGAAGAGAGAGGAGTTGGAGAGCGTGTGGAAGGGGGGGGGGCTCAAGAATAAGGGTTCTACTCATGTTTATGTATTTATATATAAAATTACTAATAGAAAATGTAAGTATATTGACGTGTTTGTATATTTGTATGTATGCATGTAGATCTGTATGTCAAGTGGGTATGTGTGTGTATGTACGTTTGCATGTATGGCCATTTTGATTGTTACAAGGATGATATTAGCATGTATGGGCATAAGGCCCATGCGACAGTTGAATGTATTTAAATGCTGGTACAATAAAACGTACATGATTATTATTATTATTATTATTATTATTATTATTATTATTATTATTACTACTACTACTACTATTATTATATCATCATCGTCGTCATCTAAGTGCTGATACACAGTTATTCATAACAGAAGTTAACCCAAGATGAAAATTTGCAGCAGTTTCTTCTTCTTCTTCTTCGTCTTCTTCTTCTTCTTCATCATCATCTTCTTCTTCTTCTTCTTCTTCTTGTTCTTCTTCTGTAGGGGGAAAACCGCACGACTGCACGAAATTCATAATTAGACACATTTTATAGTGGCAACCTCCATGTCTGGTTTTAACTACTGCCAAAGTATGGCGTGCCATTTAATAAAACTGCTTGATGGCTGCCAACACACCCTATTGACATTAACTCTTTCTTATCCAAAGACTTTACTGTTGCTGTTTGCTTTTCAGGAGTAAAAAGTAGCGATACTTATTAAATGACCCTCATGGCAGTGGACCAAAAGTTTGTACTTCTGCTGTTTCCAGATTATTTTATATTTATTTTAGCTTCAACCAACGGATAAGTTCGTTGTGCCTATTGTCAGTTTCTAATTTTTGGAATGTGTTAATTACAATTTTGTGTTTAAAGATCTTTAAAGCTGAAAAAGGTAGTTTTTATAGTCGATAAACAAAACTATTTCTCAAATTAGCTAATCACTATATAATTCTATGCTCCGGACTTGCTTACAGTGTAAGCATATCTGTATAATATTAGGTCGATACTGTTTGCAGCTCAATATTGCACCAAATTCTGAAGGGAGAAAAACGCCAATATCGATAGAAATGAAGGCAACAATAATACTACTAACATTCGAGATAATTGGTAACTTTCCTGCCAACTTGAAGGCAAGCTGCGTATTTTCACATCACCTGCACAAGCTTCTTGAAGTAAAAACGGGGAAGGTAGGGGAATTTATTTTGGGTAGAGTTTCGCAGGCAGGCGCGTCGCGCTACTAAGCGACTGAAGGTCAGAGCGTTCCCTCCTCTGAACTTGATCAATGAAAAGGTCATAGGTCAGGAACAACTAAAATCTCCATGTGGCTACTACTGCGCCATCTACAGTTCGATAACCAGTTCGTGTACTGAACTAACATTATTTTGATGTTCCATTAAAGTACAACTGCTGCATGCTTGCGTGTTTTGATAAGTCGAGGATAGGCAATTTATTACTATAAATTTCAGCAAGATTTATATATTGTAACGTAGAAAGTTTAACACAATGAACGAAAGTGTTTTGAAAGCGATAAAAGTCGTTTTCCAACCAAGTACCACTAGAATGTACATTTCTATTTGACTCTTAAATATATCCATCAGATAGATGATGTATTTTGCCTCGCTTCCGGGCTCCGGACTGATGACTTGGAAAAGTGAAAAGGCTTGATCACACGAAGTAATCGGCTATCAGAAAGTTGTTCGTGTGCTTCATTGCTTTCGTAGAATAGAGATGATCTATTCAGTTGACAAAAATGTTTTGTGAGTTTTTTATTGTGATACTCAAATTTCAAGCGTTGGCAATTAAATTAAGATGGGAACGAATTGTTGCCAAAACCACAGTTAGAGTGTTAAGCTGGTAGATACATTTTTTTCCCTAGTGTTAGCCACTATTGGAAAAGCGTGGCGAAACATGAGCACAAGCTTGTATGCTTTTAAGGGAACAATGACGCGGGAAATACACCAGACCTTCGGTGTTGATGCTGGTGCAAAGATGATTCCTGAATTTTCACGAAGTCACGAAACGAGGCTCTTTTAGCGAGTATTGAGGCGAACAGTCACACTTGTGAGGACGTGGATTAACAATTCAACGTCAGCAGAGAAACCATACAGCTTCGTCAGTTAGGAAGACGAAATAAATTCGGTCGTTGAGTTCCACTCGAAACAGAAGGCGGCACGTTTGCATTGTTTTTACTTCAGCTGAAGGCTCCCTTTTTTGTTAGACGGCTGACATGTAATGAGAAGTGGGTCCTCTACTACGACACTTCACCACCAAGGGTGGCCGAGGTCGTTAAGGCGCGGACTTGTGAGCGGGAGGTCTAGGGTTCCAATCCCGTCAGGACCGTCCTCCCTGACTGAGGTTTTTTCCAGGTTTTCTTCAGTCCTCATAAATGGCAAATGCCGGGGAGGTATCCTAAACTTAGACCTGGAACGTTTACTTCCTTAAAAAATCCTTTCCCAATATATAATTTCATCTCATGTATCATCAGTGTCACCGCCTGTGGTGCCTGAGTAGTTAAAACGGGCGTTAAACACTAATAAAAAAAATCTACGACACTTCAAGACGCCGTCATCATCTATTCCAAAACAACCGGAACCACCACCGTACAAAAAGAAGGCTGTGCTATGTGTTTGGTAGACTACACGGGATATTACACATCGTCAACACTTATCTATTTTGGTTGGGAACACGCTTGTTCATGCACCATATTCTCCAGATATTGCATTATCAGTTTATCCCTTTTGCTTTCTTTGCGTATTCATCTCCGAGGAGATCATTTCCGAAACTTTGCCGGTCTAGAACCTGAACTGAATGGATTTTTTCTTCCCCCTCTAAGGAGTTCTACCACAATTAGTCTTCCATCACTATGGCAAACTGTCCTCAACAGCGATGGAACCATATCTAATATTAAAGATATTACTTTGTTCAGAATATCATGCTTTGAAAAACAGCAGATATTTTATGGTTACCGAAAATTTCTTCATTCTGGAATTGAAAGTTGATTCTCTACCACAATCATAAGCGATCGTCGCAATGGCTTCGTCAAGGTGAAGTATTAATAACATAATAATATTAGCAAAACCGAAGTCGCACCAGAGGAAGATTATGAATACCGGAATTTCTACAGCTGATTTATCCATTACAATTCTCTAAATACTGGCGAAACTGCCAGTATTCGGAGAAGTGCCATCAAGATTTGCCAGGGTTAGTCCTTCAAGGGCCAATTCTGCTGCAAAAGATGATTGAATTGGGCTTCGAAATATTTACCTCATCCAGGTGGTCTTCCCCATCTTTCAGATTGCATAAGTATAGGTTTAAAACTCGGCAATTTCCTACACGTCTTCAAACAGCAGCTGAAACAACAACAAGATCTAATTTCATCATATACAACTTTAAACAAATGCTGTAAACAAAGTTGCTGCTAACTGGAAAAATGTGCAATTTTTGATTAATGTATTTAATTTGAATTTGTTATACTGAAGTTAAAGTTATAAAACCATTCAATTTCCGTCACACACCACAAATTTCCCTTCCAGATGGTACATTTTCTTATTATACCAGTTGATCTTATTTATACATTAACTTTTCTTATACATTACAAGGATGTTAGAATATAAAAGAAATACATAGCTTATATTAATTTATAACAATTCATTTTTTGGGGTGCACCGATTTAACGGGGAAGTGTTTTTGTTTCTGCCCCAAATATGCTTCATTAAAAGTCTAAATGGTAACGTCCTGCACTGAGCAGTTTGCAGCTGAGTAACTCCGACAACATTCGAATATAAACAACCCGGAATTCACCTCATTCAAGAGACAAAGTCTATGTTCCAAATTTGCTTCCACGTCCTGGGCAGAAGGTTGAATGCAAAAAAATGCCGTTAGGTCTACCTGAGGATACTTATAGGTACTTGACCTATGGTCAAATGCGGAAAATCCTTGAGGAATTCTGAAGGCTTATTTTGAACATTCCGGGAGAAGGAAAGGTTGTATATATTTCAAGTTAAAAGTCTTTGCCCTTGACAGTTTCGTTGTGCATGCCACTTCTAAGGTTAAGCATTCTAATATGGAGAAAATAAAATACACAGAATAACACAAGTTTTATCACTTTTTAAAGAGCATACTTGGTTCAAATCCCTTTTATTCTTTTATAACGTGTTTTCGCTGGATTTTTGAAACGGCATTGTCCGTGAACTTTTGGATGCTAATGGATGACACTTCGTTAGTGTTATGGTCCCACTTTAACGGGAAACATAATTAAATTCAATAGCAAGAGATCTCAGTGAACACTCGGATCGCCTAATGTGCAATAGCACAAAAGTGCGTGTTCGAATCACAGTGCAAATAAAGTTATACTCCTATTCGCCTTACATTGACAATGAATTCTTTATTTATTTATATTTTTAGTATTGAAGTAGTATTCATTGCATGTCTCCATTATAATTATATATAGCAAATATTTTATAATGGATCATTTTGATTAGTTTATAATGTTTATACTGCGTATTCATTTAATTCTAGGTTAATACGTTTTTTTATGTAACTATTGTACAAAACAATCTAGCGGGAAAGGACGGACTTAAACGTATGGAATAGCCATAAGTAACAAAAGGTGAATATGCAAGACATGTTTTATGTCATTTAATGATCAGCCATCAGGTAGTTATGATTTGACGCTGGGTTTTCATGCCTAATGACATAATTTAGTTTTTTAGCCAATACTTTTTGTATATTTTGGACAGTCGCGGGTAGCGTGAGCTTACATTTCCCAGCCCCGTGGACATTTGTAAACCACATAGAGATAATTTTTCAAGGGAAAACATACGGAGACAGTTCGCTCGTTTAGCATCACTTGTTAATTACGTGATCTCTTCCTCAGGACACTTCGAGCACTCCGACGCACGTCATTTTCGATGTAATCGTTCTACTGTTAATTATACTGCATTTGGCCTGTAGGCGCAAGAGCCACGTGAATCGGTGTTAACAGTTAAATCGTTGAGGGTCGTTCGCTTAGGAAAATCCATACTTCCAGTGCCGTGTGAATAAATGAAAGTTTACGTACAGTAATTAGAGAGCCGGTGACCCAAACGCGAGGATGGACGCAGTCTTTAGATCCTTCGCAAAGTAATGCTATGACGGATACAGTTCAATGTCATTACACCAAACCCGGTTATTTTCAGAAATGCCTGCTTATGTAAATAATATTAAGATCAATAAACTGTGTCGTATAAAATGATAGGTCGTGTAGTTATTGTAACAAAAAGTATCCTCTCCTAGTCCCCTTGAGTGGGGCTCAACAAAACAGCGAAAATATCTTGAGATAGTGTTGTCTTGAAGCGTGGGCGACAGGCGGAGGCAATCAATAGCATCAACATTTACCTCTTTAAATTGGCGTCCAACGTATGGGGCAGCTACAGCGACAGACAACGCTTTAAATTAGCGCCATGCTCAAATCTCTTCAATAGGTATCACCTATTAATACATAAACATGCAGTAATCCCAGCTAATAATGCATGAAATAAATATAGACGTTTTAAAGAGCGACATTGTTTCGTTATGTAGTTCTAAAATTCGATAAATAGCTTCCGTTTCAAGTAAGGACAATAAACGATTCCGAAAATCAACATTTTCGGCAAACGATGTTTGAAGAATTGTTTTACTAGCCACTGCTGCAGCTATTATTGAACAATTGAAGTGGTTCTTTGTTGCGAAGAATAGGTCTAGGGTTTGATTCATCCTTTCCAAGTTAGCATGACCATAACAGAAAACAAAGGAAGAAATCAAAGATCACAACAGAGTCTGAAGCATTACAAGAAAAATTTTCTGGAGACAGTAACAAAAGCAATTTTCATCTCATTTTATGCAGACTTGATGCACTTCTTATTAACCAGCACAGTGACTCAGACGGTACGCTTGGGAGATTCTGGGTTGGGGCGGCCAACCTGACCTTGAGCTTCTTCTTGGGTTTTCCCTGACTTTGGCTTAGGTGAATGCTAGGATTAATATTTTCTTTCCACGGATTCTTTAGTTCTTCCATTACATTCTTTTGATTCTGGTTGGTTTGGTATGACGATAACTTGAGTTATATAAAGTTTCTACCGCCCTTCTAAGGGGCTGCTATTCCTTGGAGGAGTGGCTCCGCCGAATCGAGGACTCTATCTGGAAGCACTAGCACCTTACGGCAGATGAATGCTGTCCGTCAGGTGGTTTCCTCACTATGGAACGTAGGCACAAACGGCCAGCCCTTGAGTAAGGCTTAAGTACTGAAATGCTCCTTTCTGTCCCTAACAATCCAATGCAATGCCTTGATGCTTCTCAAAATCAATGCCAATTATTTTAATACTTGGAAGAATGTTCGAGTATTTTATGTTTTTCTTTTTACGGCTTTTAGGCTTAGGTTTTGCTGCAACTTTAGATTTTTACTGGTATTTTACTCTTTTTAATGTCTTTCTAGCTGTTTACTTCCTCCTTGGGGTTTATGCAGAAGTCTACGTTTGTAAATCAATATCTTTGCATCTTTTTCACATATGGGTTCATTTTTGTTTTCACTACAGTTTTACATTGAATTGTACCTAATGTGATAACTAAATTCTAATTCTAGCAAGATTTTTTGAGCTTTATTTACCCCGGTTTTAAATTTTTTTTAATTTAGTATACACCTTTCATTTTTGGATTTTATACGTCTATCTGCTGTATGGAGTTTCTTTAACAGTTGTATTTTAATGTGACAGGCACTTATAACTTTGAATTTATCTGGTTTGTGTCTTTTTCTGTACTATATAGTCGTGATGATTATATGGTTGTATCTGAAATAAATAGTATAACTGGAACATAATTAAGTTTTTTTTAATTGCCTGAGAAATTCCATTCATTTATTTTTAAAACCAAATTTATTTCTAACATTCGATTATTTTAGAAATTAGGAACAGGTATATACCGACAGATTAATTTTGGAGTTATAGATGGAAAGAAATATACCGAGAGTGCCAGATTTTATATATTTCAAAGTTGAAACGAAAAATAACAGTAACGTGTAGTATGATGTTCTGTGAACAGATGTGACTCACATACATTATGATAGCGTTGCTATGTGACAGGTAAATTAACAATGAACAAATGAAGCCAAGATTATCGTATGATGTTCTGTAAATAGGTGTGACTCACATTACGTTATGGTAGCGTTGCTACAACAAAATGGAGTCAATATTATTGTTTGAAGAGCGGATAGCAATTTTGAAGTGGTATCGGAAAACCGAGAATGTTGTTGAAGTTCAAAGGTAATGGAGACGTGTGTACAGAACAGAACCGCCAATGCGAGTAACAATTGCACGCATTCGAGACAAATTTGAGACTCGTGGTACCGTATGCGATGTTCTCAAGGACAGATCTAGGAGACCTCGCACAGCAACAAGCCCCGAGTCCTCGGTTATGGTTTTGGGACGTTTTGAGCACGCATAGTAGAGCACTCACGAAGAGGCCCGACTGAGTTTCCACCGTGTTCTCCGGATATAACTCCGTTAGACTTCTACCTATGGGGAACTCTTAAGGATGTTGCATACTGTAGAAAACCAGCTACACTGGCAGCACTACGGGAAGAAATTGAAACGGCATGTGCTGCAATCGCTGAGGACACTTTCGCAAACGTTGCTCAATCAGTAGTTCAACGTACTCAGAAGTGTATCGACGTCGATGGTGGGCATTTTAAGCAACTGTTGTAACTGTAAAAGTCTAAGATGATTAGTGCTCATCAATTGTGTTTGTGTGAATTCAGTTTTTTTATGTTAACATAGTTTTTTCTTTGCTTGAAGTGTGTATATATTTTTGGCACCCTCTGATTGGGTTTCATACTTCTGAAGAAAAACTACCTCTAAGAAACAAATGACAAAGGTATAACTTCATTTGACCAGAATCGCGCATGCGTCATAAGAGCTGCGAGCATATGATCAATAACATTTACGTGAAACACATCTAGACCAGGGAGCGCTGCAGCTACTTCAGGGAAATTCCTGTGTCATTCCCCTGGGAGGTATGGGACGTGCATAGCAGGTGAATGTGGTACGGGAAAGCGTTTTCTCCCACAACATGCTGCACTTTTGTCTTTCGTGTTTTGCTTTTTTGTTTTTTTGTTTTTTATACTGTCTCTTTTCCCTTTATTGTTCCTGTTCCTCTCTTCTGTCTAGCATTCTTAACATTTTTCGCTTGCAGTTCTGTGTTTAACAACTTCTGTGTTCACCTCTGAGGAAAATTTAGCATGGGGAACCGAAAACAACGTTTTAATTTTGTTCCGAGGAAAAACGCATGTTTAAATGTTTTATCAAAGAAAAAATTAAAGTATCCCATAGAACTGAATGTAAACTAAACTTAATCTTTTGCGTTTCTGATTTGTAACCTCCCTTTCTTGGAATATTTCCTTGTACTTTCTTTTCTAGTGGTGTTTTCTATTCTCTTTAGCACACACGTAAGCACAAGTCAGCCTCCCCTTCCCTATCTTTCTGAAAGATAGGCCACCCTTCAATCGGCCATTGCGCTTTAAGTTCATTTTTTTCCCTTACCAACTATTAACTAACGTTTTTAGATAGACGAAGACTCGACATTCGGAGGAAAAGTGGTTTAAGGGACACAAGGTACTCCGCACAAAAGTACAACTCAAAAAATTTACGATATTATAACCTCTGTCATATTATAGTCATTTCCTAAGTGTGCAACTAAAGATATTTTTATTTGGGACTGGTGTTTACATGTTACATGTTACAGGATAAATTGCGGATTGCATAAAACTACAAAAGTGGGGGCAGCCCAACTGTTTTTCGTTGTAATGTTTGCTCTCTTTCGTCTGCAGAATCTCTCGCTCAAGAGTTGGCCAGTCGCGCGGCGGAACTGCCCACGGCAGCCAGAGCTCTTTCTCCCGAGCAAGCGGATAAAATATCTAGGAACCGAAGCCACTAAATTTATGATGATTCGTATTCTCAAAATTTACAATTACAATGAAAACAAGCAGGCACCTCATCACAGCAGGATCGCCACGGGTTGCCGAGGTCGTTAAGGTGCGGACTCGTGAACAGGAGGTCTGGGGTTCGAATCCCACCACGACCGTCCTCCACGACTAAGTTTTTTCCAGGTTTTCCTCAGTCCTCATAACTGGGAAATGCCGGGAAGGTACCCTAAATTTAGGCCTAGAACGCTTCCTTCCTTTAAAAAAAAAAAAAAAAAAAAAAAAAAAAAGTATTTTCCAATATGTAATTTGATTTCATGCATCATCAGGGTCCACCGCCTGTGGTGTCTTAATAGTTAAAATGGACGTTAAACACTATTTAAAAAATCTCAGGAATTGTTGTAAAAATTCTTCTACTGCATCCACATAACTCTTGTCGCCTTTTCAGAATTTTTTTTCTTTCAAGCGCATCAGTTGCTTCCGAAATAAGAGTACTTTCTCTCAAGATATTGTCTTTCTGTTCTTCTAATGTGTGGGGGTTTGACCTATATTTTATTGTTCAAGTTCCTCCATAAATAATAATCACATGATGTGAGATCCGGGGACCGTGCAGACAACCTCCTACTAATTATCCTATGTTTAAAGTTTTCTCAAAGAACTTTAATGGTTTTGGACCGGTATGCAACATCAGTCAGTTGTTCAAGGAATTGGGCGATCCTGTAACGATCTAAATTTAGGGTATGTGCAAAAAATATTTGCCCCAATTTTCCCGTCATGTAATGGGTTTGCTCCACTAAATTGGGTTTCTCTGAGCTCCAAAACATGGCCGTTTTGATGCAGAATGCTTCGTAAGAGAAGATTATTAAAATTGCATCCATTACCTCATCATTAACACTTCTCAAAATCCAATTACAGAAATGTACCCGACTCTCGTTTTCAAGTGTAACAATTCGTGGACAACAGTGAAGAGTGTAGTTTATGTTTAAGAGTTTGTAGCTCGCCATCCTGAGTTCATTTCCTGTGCAAGTCGTGTAACTCACCTCGTGGTATATATATATAAATGCATAACACTTGCAGCAAGTATTTATATATTTTTATGTACGATTTGTATGCCATTACATCGTCTAGCAGGGAAGTTAGACGGCGATTTTTAATATATGTGCGTCCTCCAAGTTTATCTACAAGTGTAAGGGAAACGAGTTCGATTCTCCATCAGAAGTGATCTGTAACGTCGAAACTGACAACTCCTTAACTGGTAATGATAGTAATAGAAAGAAAAAGTCAAAGGAAGGTTTGCAATTAATACAGCGTCTTTCATGTGCGAGTGGGCCGTTCGGTGAGCTACAGCAGAGTGGTGCTCCGAGTTGTCACCTAGCAACCTTGCCTTACTTTTGTTCGTTCCTAGCTCTTATCGAAGCCTGTTTTTTTTTTTAAATGGTGTTTAACGCCCATTTTTACTATTGACGCACAGGTGGTGGACACTGATGATAATCAAATGGAATAATATATTGGGAAAGGGGTTTTTTTTAAGGAAGGAAACGTTCCTAAGTTTAGGATACATCCCCGGCATTGCCATTTATGAGAACTGAGAAAAACCTGGAAAAAACCTCAGTCAGGAAAGACGGTAGGAATCGAACACCAGATCTCCCGCTCACGAGTCTGTGCCCCGAAGCCTGTGACAAGTTTGGAAGTGACCAATAGACTTATATATAAACATATATTACCATCTCACGAATATAATAAGTCATTTCTTATCTCTTAATTTTAATGCTATTTAATTTTGTGCATAATTTTCTTCTTATCAGAAAGCGCATCTCTGCTGTTAGTGTTTTGCAATTTTATCATAAATTCATTTTCACATTCGTAAATTAAACGAACACAGGCACAACCTTCTAAAATTTCATCTTCACTTTCTTTATTACTTTATTTTAATGTATTTTTGTTTATATTGTGTTATCTGTTCTAATATTTATATATGCACTGTCATTTTGAGTCTGTCCGTGCTTTTGCCTGAAACTCCATGTTTTTGGTTTACTTTCCGATATTTTTAAATTGTATTTTGGAATATTTCTTATACTTTAGGTATGGTCATCTATATTTTTTTTACTTCTAATCTGATTATCTGTTTTGATTATTTTTCCATACAAATAAATATTAAGTAATGTGGTTAACAAGCTATACCTTTATTTAGTAGTAGTAGTGATTTCCCCCTGATTTTCTATTTATTTTAGACATGATTACATTTTGTAAGAATTGGCTTTTTAATGCACATAGACTTCATTCTAATGTTCTTTCTGACTGCTAAGAGCATGAATAATTTTACCAAGACTTCAAAGTGCTTATTTCAACTAACAAGGGATTACAGGGAGATCAAATTATATTCCTACCAGACAACCTGTAACAACTACCAGCGGGCGCTGTTTCACGCCGACAACAAAAGTAGTGCACTCGTTGCGACTGTGAACAACATTACATATATGTACTTTAAACTCTTATTTACTTGTTCATATCAAGAAAGAAAATGCCGAAGCATGAAACACGAAATATTACCATCATGTCCCATAGTATAATTATTGACGAATTACTTATTTTGCTTTTGTTCAAGGCTGTTTTAATCAGGCTGCATGGAAAGCGAAAGATAAACCCACGCGCATACATGCACACACAATTATTACCGGTATTACGTATTTAACGTTTGCCGGCAGTCAAGGAAGCAATTATTGCTGTTTGGAGCCAAGTATAGCACACACTAACGAGCAGGGTTTACGTCAAACTAGCGACAAGTGAGGAGGAAGGGAGTATTTTATCTGTTTAGCCTTGGCCTTAAATGGTGATAGCTCCTTTTTGCTTATGCTCATTAGCAATGCAGTCGATCAAAACTATTTCCAAGTATTTTCCTTCAGTTGGCATCCCTACACGACTGGCTAATATTGTGTTTTGCGACCAGTAAGGGCACAGTTCGCAACGCTCCCACAAAAATCGGCAAACATAAAAGAAACGTTTAACACCGGCAAGAATGGCAAGAGAGGTTTAAACAGCCATGTCAAACGAACACACTTGTATTGTATACCCTTCTTGTCTAGAGATTTTGTTGTTGCTATTATGAGTACGGACACTTAATACAGGATTACTCAATAATACTAAAACAGTTTTTAACTTATTGACATAATTTTAATAATACTTTTATTAAAATAAATCAGGAAGTTAGTAGACGGTATATTTTGTCCCTCGTATGGATGATATACCTCTTCATTGGAGCAATGAAACAAATTTAAATATATTTTGACAGGGTACTTATATTAAAACATTATGTATGCATATGACCAAGTTGTAACAATAACTGAGGACTAATTGCAAATTTATATTTTTAAGTTAAACTGTAAATTTCAGCGATCCTCTAGGGAGAAAATGCGATTAGCACATAAAATAATAATAATAATAATAATAATAATAATAAAATAATAATAATAATAATAATAATAATAATAATAATGGAACAGAACAAGCTGATAAACATGAATTGTAAACAATAAAATAGTGAAATCTGAAATGAGATTTCTTAGTTCAGTTAAAATTTGAAAAAAGAGACAAAACCTTAATGAAGTAATTAAACAAGATCTTAAACAGTTTAAATTCAAGTAAAAACAAACAATTATAAACAAGACTGGAAAGGTGTTGGAAAGCATTCATAGTATTATATCCAAGTGTGCTTTAATGTATTCCAGCAAAACATGACAGGTAACACATAAAAAGAGTTTAGAAGCTGCACAGATGAGTTTCCTAGGATTCCTGCAGAGTGTCACAAGAAGGGATAGATTCAGATATAAGAGAATAACTAGGCGAAGAGATTCTAATTAAAGAAATTTAAAGATACAGAAACAGTGAAAAGAGACCACGTTCTTTGAATGAAACACTCAAGATATCCTTATAAACCGACAGACACCAGAGATTTGAACGGACCCTGACGCAAACGAAAAGGGTCAGTTTTGAATGGATCGAAACCGTTATGCAAAGAAAATCTTGTTATATCAACAGGGATGTTGGCAGATGAAATCGGCTCGGGTTTATATAACCTAATACTTGAACAACAGGAACAAGGGGAACTACATATAAGAGTCAACACCTCATGATTTTCAAATTCTTTGCTTCCCTTTCTTCATTTTATAATAACCTTAATGATCAACAGTGAGAGCTACTGTACAAAAGACACGCTATCACAGAATTGGAGTTTCCTCTGCCGAAGAGAATTTATGTCACGATCGCGTACTCGCTGCATATTTAACTTGCCGCTTTCTCATCGCCAATACGTTAGGGGGCTATTGTCTGAAATTGACAGCTGTATTATATAAAGGTTTCAATAATAGCGATGCGAGCAAAAAATACAAGACAGGTCATTTTCGTCGTGAGTGAGATGATTACTTCTTGAGCTTACATGTGTTTGTTGCGTGATGTCAGCGTAGAAAGTATTGAAAACTCTTTCCCTCCACATTCTGCTGTGGGAAACAGAAAAAAGTCCAACAAGACTTTTTTTTAAACAGAAAAGAATAAAGCTACAAGCGAGGCACTATAGATCACTGCTGGAAGGAGAAACCGTATGATGATGCCGATTGAAACCAACTATATGGAGCTTTTGGCAGAGTTTATGGACGTCGACATTTGAGGATTTTTTCAAACTTGATTTTAAGAAGATAGTCTTGCAATGAAAATGTAGCATCAACAAGTCATCTGTTGTTAGGCACTTTTGGAGCCTTGTCGTGGCAACGAGAGAGAAGTTCTACATTGTTACAGGAGAAGAAACTATGGTCCTCTTGTCCAAAAGAGAATCAATGGAGTGGCGTAAACCTGGGAAGCACCGCCTCTAAAGGCCAAGGTCACTCAGCCAACCAAGAACATAATGATCACAATCTTTCGGGACTGTGAAGAAATACTCTTCATTGACTTTAAGGAGAGAAACATCACAGTAAATGGGGAGCACTATGCAGGCCTACTGCACATACCACGTGTTACCATCAAAGAGAAAATCGAGGAAAGCTGAGCGGTGATGTGCACCTTCTTCACGACAACGCGCCAGTCTATGCACACAGCTCTTGTTGTAAAGGAAGCAGTGAAGAAATGTGGCTTCAAGGAGATCGACCATCCACCCTACAGTCTAGATCTATCTCCCAGTGACTATTTCCTCTTATCAAAACTCAAGAAGGACCTTCGAGAAAGGAAATTTAAGTGTGAGAAGTGCATTGCAACAAAGGGTAACTATACTGAAGAGTGAGATATAGTTTTTGTCTTTATCATACCTAGAAAATAGTAGGCCGAAAACTTATGCACCTACCCTCGTATATAACATCCGTTCTTTTTTTTTTTTTTTTTTTTTTTTTTTAACAAATCTCTCTTTCCAATTACTTTATTCTCCAAGTTATCTCTTTTTCTAAGCAATACATTGACCTCAACCTATAGATTACAGTAGATACATATACATAAAGTTCAAAAATTTGTAAAATTATTTATTGTCTCTTTGACTGAAATCTCTTATCGAGACAGTTGTTGGATACTGTTAAAGTGAAGCCTGAAATTGATTTCTGCTCACTTTCTCCTTGATGGATTTACTTCCAATTTATTTTTTATTTATTTTTTTATTTATTTTTATGTGATACCTGTACGCCATATAGCAAAACCAAATTGAACATTTTGCAACGACAGAAACACTGCTATTAGCTATTCTACAATTATAATTAGTGATTCACGAAAGTAATTATTTTAAATGCAGCGCAATAATCAGTGACACAGGAAAGGACACACCCAATTTACCGATTCTGAAACGTTTGCCCGATGAACTGAAGCCATGATTGCACGTGAGCCAAATGTTTGACCTCCACGTCACTGCTTATTTAAACTGCATAATTCCCGATGACTAATCATTCCGTGATCACCTTGAACTTGAGACAGATCTCAAGGTCCATGCAGCAAATAAACAACACAGTGTTTACGTAACCGCTGAATGTTTGTGAAGGAAGCAGGAAGCGAGGCAGCGTGTTTCACAATTTTTTTCTAGTTAATAAAAACCAGCTTAGCGATTTTTTTCCCTACCAGTTTAATGCTAAAAGAAATGCCTCAAAACCAGTTGATAACAAAATAGCGTAGTATCGAGAGCTTGGAATAGTTTTTTATGAACAGAAATACGTTATGGGAGTTACTACGCGATGGTAATTGATGTAATAAGAACAGGCGCTTTTTCATTCCCTAGGGCATTTTGTTTCACTATAACAAGTTTGATTAACAAAATATATGCTAAGGGTAGCCATGTTTTCTTTTTTTCTTTTTCCTTGTGTTTTATTTATTATCGCTTTGGCTGCATTGGTTTTTTCGCGAAGTCTGGATCTGAATATCATGCTAGAGGTGTAGGTCTAAAATGAAATGAATTAATGATGGCGCAAATGAGGTCGGAGTCCTTGGCGCCTTCGAGCTATCTGGCATTCACTTTCTCAGGGTAAGCTAAAACTCCGAAATAAATCTGACAGAGATTCGAACCCAGTACCTCCGTATTAGTTACCACTAGATCATGGGGGGTGGTTGGGAGCATTTTGTGACTAGATTTTCATACTCAGTAGTCTGTGCAACGGAATTTCCGAACAGATTCACCGAGTACTCTGATGACAATGGTCCTCTAATTTGCCAATTATTAATTCGTTTTTAAAACTAGTTTCGTGTTTATGTATTTAATATATTTTATTTTATTTTTGAACCCATCAATGAATAATGCTTTCTTATCGTCCATACAGAAACTGCCACGGGTGGCCGAAGTCGTTGAGGCGCGGGCTCGTGAGCGGGAGGTCTGGGGTTCCAATTCCACCAAAAAGAAGTTCACTATTTTGCTTTTGTACAATGCTGTACATACAGCAGCTCTAAGTTCCTACTCTTGAATATCTGCCGGAATGTATTCGATGGAGTACTTCAAATCATCAATTGTCATAGTTTTGCTCAGGACCAATCTTTCCTTCAGATATTCCCACAACCAATAATCTGTTCATTAATATCTGGAAAGAACTCAAACGCTCTTAGTTCATTTTGAGTACGAAGAGACCTAAAGATTGCTGAAAAATTGTAATCACATTCATAATATCGTTGAACAAGTGCGATACGTGTTTGCAGAGGCGATGCCATTTCTTTTTACAAATAAAAATTAATGAAACAAATTGAAAATCTGTAATATTTCAACCACAACAATCAGAAACAAAGCGTCACGGTGATGCATTACATATCATTTGTTGCACCAGTTGCAGAATTTTTAAAATTGTGTGAAAAATTAAAATATTAGCAATCAAATTTAAATTTCACTTTTGAAAAAAAAAATTGCAAAGCTAACGATGTAAACATTCCTTTTCGGCTCTTCAGCTGTGTATCGACCAACAACGTGCAGGTTACACGCTGCTAAGTAGAAAACGTAGGAATTGTTTCTACTTATTAACATTTTGGTTATTCGTTGGGTATTTTAATTATGTTTTATTTGTTGTCGCTTTAACTACTTGGTCTGCTCACGACGTCTGTAGGTTGGACATGAATACTGTAGGTGTAAGTCTGTAGCTATGATTGAAATGATAGGAAATTAATTAATGATGGTACAAATGAGTTCGGAGTCCTTGGTGTCTTAAAGCTATCTGGCATTCACCTTCTCAAAACAAGGAAAAACTCCGACAAAAACCTTACCCAGACAACTTGACCTGACCAGGAATCGAACCCAGAACCTCAGAATTAGTAGTCGCAAAGGCAACCAATAGATCACGGAGGCGGTCGTCTGTAGATCTTGTACTGAATACTATGGGTGCAACTCTGTAGTCTTGAATGAAATGAAATTAATTAATCATGAGCTCGGAGTTTTTGGCGACTTCAGGTTATCTGATATCCTCCTTCCCAGAGTAGAGGAAAACTCCGACAAAAACCTTATCCAGACAGCTTGGCCTGACCGGGAATCGAACCCAGAACCCCCGAATCAGTAGACACATACACCATCACTAGACCATGGAGGCGGTGTTGAACATTTTTATTCCTCTGAAGCGTTGAGTCAATTTCATGTATTTTGTCGTTCGAACTATCCCAAAGGAGAGTGACGAAGTTCACACATTACAGTAAGTTATTTAGACAGGTGGACAGTTTTCTTCCTAATGTTTATCTGCTCTGGTGCTCCTTTCCGGTGGGTCACCGTTCTTGTTTCCTGCCGCTCTGGATCCGTTTGTAGATGTTCTCCGCACGAGTTTCCCGCCCTGTCCCCTGGCTCTCCCGCCGGTCTCTACCTGCAGCTGGATATTACCTTCCGCTCCGTTGCAACACTTTTTAAGACAATTAGAGAAGATTGGTATGCTGGGTCTGTTTCGAAATACATTAATTGGCTGAATATGGACCTTTTCCTTGCCATAGTGCGCGAAGCTAGAAGCATAAATGTTTTCTGGTTAAAACGCAATAACTAGTGTAATCATAAATATCCGTTCATATTTCTGCAAGTATCGTTCTTCCCATTTTTATTATTATTATTATTATTATTATTATTATTATTATTATTATTATTATTATTATTATTATTATTATTATTTGTTCCTCATTCTAATTGGGTATCATATTTAAGCATGTAAGTACGGCCCATGCATAAAATATATTTGGAATGTATATAGAATCTAACACAATAGACCTACTACTACTAAGTTATTTAGCATCAACACGACACACTTTGCTTCATTGAAATCAGCAACTATTCAAGCTCTTTCATAATTCTTGGATAAACTAGTTTAGATTTATATGACCACAGGTGGAATAATTATAATAACTTTGTCTAAGTACAGCAAACATTTAATCATAAATTATATTTAATTTGGACTTATGATTTTTAAATTACAATACCCTTAAACAGGAGAGCGTGATGGCTACAAATGGCATCGTAGAACGGTAGATTTCGTAAGTCATTTCTCACGCATTTTCATAAAAGTGAAAACACAACGAACAAATGAACAACATAAAGAACACTTATTTACTAAATTGCCTTGATAATGAGAATCAGCGAGTATTAACCAAAATGGGGACTCTGATTGTCTGGAATATGCAGAAAAAGAGCCAGGGCATTTATTGTCGTTATGTATAGTTAAAAATTGCTGCTATATAATTTAGCAAAGGCATAGAGATAAACTAACAATATGAAAACAAGAAACTCTACTCCTTTTTGTTCACTCGTACATATTCTCCAACAGTAATATTAAAAAAAGGAAGCTCAAAATCGTCAATAGCTGATAGGTCTGTGTAATGTTCAGCGATAGATTGCAATTCTGTACTCTACCATCATCTCCTTTAATAAAATCTGCTGAACAATATAAACCTAAACGCTTGAAACAATTACACCTAATGGCTTATCTTGTGCAATATGATTTTAATGAGTTAATTACTTTCGAATCGGCAGCGCAAGCACGATTATTCGTTCCCTGTGTTTTTCTACCATTCGTTGATAATTGCTCACTTTTAATAGAGGTTTGCACTCATTGCCGTACCAGCTCCAGTCAGAAATTAAAGTTGTACTGTTGATACATTTTGTATGATTTCTGATTAAAGTTTAACAATAAAAAGAACACAAAGCACTAAAACTGAAAGTCGCCAGCAAGATCTATTTTCTGTCTTCTTCGCATTGTTTCCTTTAAGCACACTTAATTGTAGTATATTGTTATTGCATAACTAATTTGATACAAAAAATGAAAAATGTACCACCTATTTATGTTTTTAGCATTTTGTTCTGAGACGTCAGTGCAGATAAAAAAATCTATAAAGAAATTTATTTTCCAGCATTAAAATAATGTATTAATATTTGTATTTTGTCACAATTATAAATTTCACGAGGATCATTTAGCGGATTAGCATATAAGAGTAAATAAAAAAATTCTGAAACAATTAGATATGACAATGGAAATTTGACTATGTACAGGTACCTATTATACTAGTAGAGTGGTCTATGGTAATACTTTAAAAAAAATAGCTTTAAAATTGACAGGTTAGGAAAGTCAACTGTGGGTACCCTTGAATAGTTATAATACTTCTTCTATGTTAAAAATTACTGGGATAACGTTGAAAACAAAAATTTCGTTTTTATAAACGTTCCTTAAATTTGAAAACATTTTCAGCTCCGTTTGCCTTGGTAGGGCCATAAAATGAATAAGTAAATAATAACAAAAAAATCCATTGTCACCATGACTAAACACTTCCTGTTAAATATTTCTAGACTAGATAATTCGTTTCGTTTGATAGACACTTTTCTCTAAAGCGATTAGGTAGGTAGTATGTCTTGAGGATAACAATTAATATTTTTCGCAACAAAGTAATGGATGCACTCAGCAACCTTCACGAGGTATATTAATTTTTATTTTATTCTATACACTAAATTTAAATATATATTGGAGTCGGAAGTTCATTTCATTTATCACGACTTCTATCGTTGTTGCCTCACGTTTTATGCGTTAATTTGAAGTTTAGTAGAGCCCTATTGCAGAATGGAAATCATTCACACAGCATACAGTTTCTTTGAAGTTTTGATGTGGATTTCAGGGTAACTCAAAGTTAGAAACAGGGAGTTATTTAAGTTATTTAAGTTCGGAGCTATTGTGTTTATTTGTGTTTATATGAAATGTATTTATTTTATTAACAGAACCCTGCTGTTCATAAAACTGTTCACTGTGCTTATAAACGCTTTTCGTTAGGCCAATGGGATATTTTTTTTTTTATTATTATTCATTTGTTCAAGATTTGTTAATATTTCTAATATCCAATGAGCAGGTAAATTATCACTACTGCATTTCCCTATCAATAGCGATCTAATCCATGGTTACTAGAACATTTAAAAAACGCGATGCGAAATTGTTTTTGTGCTTATAGTCGAGTTGTAAATAAACAAAATCAACTTGCAGAGGCATGTTTTAAAATGCAATTCTTTGTCAAACAAGTAAACAATATAACTAAGAACGGAAAACGATTTCTTCTGACACAAAATCGCATTTAGACAAACACGAATTTGTGATAGGAACAGAGAACAGACTTAGGAAAATGTGCATTAACAGACCCATCGACGGTTGAAATAGCTTAACCGCAGCAGTCTTTGTTGAGGGCCGTCCTCATAATAGTGTTGGATTGTAATTTGTATTTTGTATAACAAAATGGTTGTATAACAAAATGCTGATTACTGGTTGCAAGTTTGTTTTTTTTTTAATCGTGTTTAACGACCATTTTTACTACTGAGACACCACAGGCGGTGAACACTGATGATACGTGAGATGAAATGATACATTGGGAAAGGATTTTTTTAGGAAGGAAACGTTCCAGGCCTAAGTTTAGGGTTACCTCCCCGGCATTTGCCAGTTATGAGGATTGAGGAAAACCTGGAAAAAAACCTCAGTCAGGGAGGACGGTTCTAGCGGGATTCGAACTCCAGACTCCCGCTCACGAGTCCGCGCCTTAACGACCTCGGCCACCGGTGGCGGTTGTTGGAAGTTAGTGCTGGCTTCCAGCACGTATGGGAAGTTATAACGTAGTTTACTTATATAGCATTTGTTTTATTGTACATCTAGATTAGATTTAAACACATCTGTGTAGTAGTAGTATTAGTAGTAGTAATAGTATAGTAATAGTAGTAGTAATAGTATAGTGATAGTAGTAGTAGTAGTAGTAATAGTATAGTAATAATAGTAGTAGTAATAGTAGTAGCAGTAACAACAATAATAATGATAACAATAACAATAATAATAATAATAATAATAATAATAATAATAATAATAATAATAATAATAATAATAATAATAATAATAATGTAAAAAGATGACATAAAGGATAAAGATACTGGAATATACGTCCCGGTGTAGGAAACATGGTGCGGGGATGTAGTATTACATATTTTTATTTTTTATTGTTCTCTAAAAGTAAGAATATTTACGAAACTTAGATAAGTACTATAGTACTAATTGTATTTAGTTAAGGGGTCATTCCATGTCAAATTACCACAAAAAATACACTTTAGCCGTCAGTAATACATGATGTTCATATATTAAGGTTGCAAAAATGCGGGAAAAAAATAAAAGAAAGAAAGAAAGAAAGAAAACTAACTGTAAAAATGTTCCCACAAAGTAAACTAAAGTAACTGCTTCTAATTAAAGTAGAACCTTCAAAGTGAACTTATTTTAAAGGTAAATGAACATAATTTTAATTAAAATAACTTTGAGTAAATTACAACTTTTTTTTTTTTTTTTTTTTTTTTTTTTTTTTTTTTTAAATTTTACACATTTGACCTTCAATATCTAAAAATGTAGGCCATTAATTTTTTTTCGGGAAAAAATGTTATAGAGTTAAATGTATTCTGCCCTGTGTATATGTTTTATTTTGGAATGACAGTAGTAAAAATAAGCATAAATTGTTCATATAGCACTTAAATACATTGCATCATGCATGTCAAATGATAGTCGAACGTGAATCATAGTTTATACCAACTTTTAGACCTTTATGTGACAGCCTCGCGTGATATGACGGAGTCCGTTTTAAGTTATTTATTTGCTACAATCCCTTCGGGAAATCAGGCCATTATAATTGCAGTAAACATTTAGAATGAGTAATTCCGTGTATGTACCACGCATTTACTAATTTAAAAAGTGTGTGATGCAGGATATTACTGAGAATGAATAGTGATGACTTAGAATACCTTGATTCTAATCCAAATAGAACTACATTAAATACGGTTTTTTTGATCTAGGTATGTTCTATTAAATGAAAAAAAAAAAAGTATTGCAGTTAAATATATAAGAAAAATTGGAAAACCCTTTAAAGAAGAAGTATTTGAAATTGATCACGTTCAAGAGCTAAGGCGTTCTTTAAGACTATTACAACTGGATTGGTGACCTTGAAACCTCATGTGAACGCCACAATCTTGCATGAAACTTACAAAAATTGGCGCTGCGTTTGCTGCTCAGTTGTTTGACAACCAACAAATGTCTCTCATTTACGAAGAGGGTCACATGAGGGCGCTGCAGCTGCAAATTTAAATGTTTTCAAACCTATTTCGTCTAACAGAAACATACTTTTCATTAATATGTGTTTTAGAGTTGGCACATAGAAGGAAGACCGAAGACCGAATAATTTTATACGGAATCCATTTGAAGGTGGTTATTTGCACTTCCGAAACAGAAATTGCATTGCTATGTCATGCGTTGATACCGCTGTGGTTGTAGGTGTGCCTGGGAATACCAAACGCATGCTTTCACGTGTTTCATGTTCATTACAAGTGGCAAAGTAGGTAAAGGAAAAAATACACCAACACCGGGGGAGACAACAAGGAATTGTTTAAAGAGCGTCGCTTTTAAAACTATACATAACATTGGGTGTTTACTATGTAAATGCTATCTGCAGGAAGGGATGTTATTTTTGTAAACTGTAACCTTCAATATAACAATTTATTAACTTACATTTTTACACTCTTCATCACATACGAACAATTTACATTTGTATGTTATGTACTGGCCGTGTACAAAAAATAACAGTACATTTTACTTTATATGCCCTTCCTAATTTCCTACCTGCTTAGATCTAGGTTAATAAGATGAGTTACGGTCAGATTTTATAAATGAACTTTCTGGTGCAACGTCAAATAATGAATAGGCAGCGTAAGAAATCACGTCTGTGGGTACTTTACAGGATTATCTCATTGTTTATATAGTTTGTTTTACTTGCAGTTTCCTTTCTTTTTCGGACGAAACAACCAGCTACAGAACTGCCGACAGCCTGAAGAGTGAAATACAAGGCGCGAAAATTCGACCTGTAACAGCAGCTTAGAACATGCTGGCCAGATTTTTACGTCTTGTATTTGACTCTTGAGGCTGTCGGCGATTCTGTCGCTGGTGTCTGGAATTCGATGAAAGTTTAACGATGACTTATTTTCTCTGAGACAGAAACGAAATCACAAGTAAAACAGAAGGAATAAAAACATAAATCTAGTAAGAGTTGCATTGCCGACCTTTCGTGGCTGCGTTGTCGACGACTCGCCCAGTTTGCTTGCGCATTGCCAGATGATCCTTACAAAAATTGGCGCTCGATGTGGTCACCGGTTATTAACAATGAGTTGCATATCTGTGGGCTAATGCAACTAATTTATAGAGCTGTAGAATGACTCCTTTTATAAACAAAGATAATGCAACATAAAAGTTCCTATCTTAATGCAACAAGCTAGCACTGCATAATACTTTAAGCATGTGGGAGATACGCAGTATTAACATTTAATCTCTGATTAAACAGGTATACATTTATAACCTCCTTTCAATTAGAGAGGAATTATATCCCGTCACTTCTGCATATGTAGGGTGAGCCAATTACATTTCCATCGCAACGTGATAAGCCTATAGCCCTGGCTCGTTATGACAATATGGTTGCCGGTATATGGTTCTAATTGGAATTAGCTATAGTAAATAAATGGCTTATTAGTTTAACAAAAGGATACTACGAAAGCCCAGAACTAATGAATTATTTTTATTTTGAGTCATGATTACATCCTTCAGATACAAATACAGAGGGTGTCAAAAATGTAAACACACTTCAAGCAAAGAAACAACTGTGCTATCATAATAAAACTGAATTTACACAAACAGAAAATGATGAGCACTAATTATCTTAGACTTTTACAGTTACAACAGTTGCTCAAAATGTCCATAATCGGTGTCGATACACTTCTGAGTACGTTGAACTACTGATTGGCAATGTTTGCGAAAGTGTCCAGCGATTGCAGTACATGCCGTTTCAATTTCTTCCCGAAGTGCTGTCAGTGTTGCTGGTTTTCTACGGTATACAACATCCTTAAGAGTTCCCCATAGGTAGAAGTACAACGGAGTTAGATCCGGAGAACGCGGTGAAAACTCAATCGGACCTCTTCGTCCTATCCAGTACCTGGAAGATTGTCATCAAGGTACGCACGTACATCTCGGTGGTAATGTAATAGTGCACCATCATGTTGGCAGATCTCCCAGATCTGTCCTAGTGAACATCGCATACCGTACCATGAGTCTCAAATTTGTCTCGAATGCGTGCAATTGTTACTCGCGTTGGCGGTTCTGTTCTGTACACACGTCTCCATTGCCTTTGAACTTCAACAACATTCTCGGTTTTCCAATACCACATCAAAAATTGTTCTTCGCTGTTCAAAACGATAATCTTGACTCATTTTGTTGTAGCAACGCTAGCATAACGGAATGTGAATCACATCTGTTTACAGAACATCATACGATAATCTTTACTTCCTTTGTTCATTGTTGATTTACCTGTCACGTAGCAACGCTGTCATAATGCGAGTCACATCTGTTTACAGAACATCATACGATAATATTGGCTTCATTTGTTCACTGTTGATTTACCTGTCACATACCAACGCTATCATAATGTAAGTCACGTCTGTTTACAGAACATCATACTACACATTATTGTTGTTTTCAGTCCAACTTTGAAATATATTAAATAGGTATCTACGATAAAAGTGTGTATACATTTTTGTCAAGATACACGCGAAGAGAGGATAATATGAATTTTAAAAAGTTTGGATACTATATGTATTATTCATTTTAAAAAGTTTTGGGTTAATTTTGTTATATAGATGGATGGCTATTACAGGGAAAAATCAAACATTATTCCTAAAATGTTATCCATTATTTACAAAACTCTGTATGTTTAAGAAAGAATAAACTATTTTAATTTTAAATGCTTTTTTTTTAAAACGTTCTCAGCATGTTGCTGATAACCGCTGGTTATGTGGAAATTTCCCAGTTTCAAAGTAAGCACTATAACGGTTTGCTCGATACACCGTGAAAAACAATTGCGAAATAATCAGATGCAATTGCGATTGTCACGGACTGAAAGGATTTTAAAATGAAGTGTTAAGACCTTGCACACCTTTCAGAAAATATGACGGGACCCCCCAAGGTCCTGCCGATAGAATGCACTAGATAAGTGTTGTATAAATATTAATTAGATAATGGTCTCATTAATTTTATTCATGTAAGACCACAGTGCACGGCTCTTCAGAAAACAAACGCCAGGATATCACGTCCCTATACAACAAACAACCTTGTTGTGTCGCAACAGAAAGCAAAGTGACAGTATTTCCGGTTCGTAGCGCTAATTTAGTCAATGGAGGTCTGCAAAATAAAATTATAAATTGTTTTAAATAAACCGCCACGGGTGGCCGAGGTCGTTAAGTCTCGGACTCGTGAGCGGGAGGTCTGGGTTCGAATACCGCCAGGACCGTCCTTCCTGACTGAGGTTTTTTCCAGGTTTTCCTCAGTCCTCATAAATGGCAAATGCCGGGGAGGTATCCTAAACTTAGACCTGGAACGATTCCTTCCATAAAATCCTTTCCCAATATATCATTTCATTTCATTCATCACCAGTGTCCACCGCCTGTGGTACCTCTGTAGTAAAAACGGGCGTTAAACACCATTCATTCATTCATTCATTTTAAAGAAAAACGTGTAACCAGAAAAGGAAAATTCGCACAGAATGAGATTGTAAAGTATGATGAATTATTGTTTAATAGCTGAAGTTGATAAAAACCATACACATTTTCATCAATTATGACAGTTTTGCAATGCAACTTTCTAATATGTTTAGGCGTAGTTCTTTGATTCCATCTTCACTGCGTATATTTAGTGTTAGCTCATTCCAAATGTGCACTTGCCCGAAAGATGGCAATTAATTGTCGATTAATTTTAATTAATTATAATTGCATTATAATTAGTAGGGAAGAAATATATTGAGAAGAGATTTTTGCATCCCAACTTTCAAGTGCTAGCCTGCAATCGAATGAACTAATGTAGATAACGAAGAATATTTTACTCTACCTGGCTTTAATTATTCGTCGTTGGGCCTTCTCTATTTAGCTTTGTTTCTGCTCCTTTACGGAACCCATTCTCTCCATAAATATTAAGTGTTGACTATTAAAACATTTCCTTCGTTTTGTTTGCAAATTTCAACAGTTTTGAGCATTTATAACTCTTTCTTTAAATAAATTTACAGAAATGCCGGAATAATGTCCATACATACATAAAAGGTTTTCGCTTACTAACATCTAAATAACAAAATAATTTGTCAATTTTATGAACCTTCTCACTTCCATAAGCCACAAATACCGAAAGGGGTTACTCAGGCGATATGACTTGGGACTCGCTTTCGGGAGGTCTCGGGTTAAATCGCTTGGGGTCAACCGTGTTTTTTTTTCGTGATTTCACCTGAATGCTGGTATGGATCTTTTATTTTCACGAATTTCCCGCTGTCTTATTTCATATAATTTCGAGGTTTTTGTTACATGAGGCTGGTGTTCTGTATTTGATTGATTTGGTTTATTTATGGACGTTCTTTAACTTCTCAAGTCATCAGCGTCCCATTCTAATCAGGGCGTGAAACAGCCGACAAATTTTTCTCAGAGTCTCTTCTTTCAGGGTTGAGGTTCTTTATAGTGCCGCAAATGTACGACACGGGACACTCGGCATTACTTCCCTTCCGAAGGAAGCCATACTTATGATTTTTACGTCCGAAAAAATTCATCGGTCCCGGTCGGGATCGAACCCGCGATCTCGAGTTTAGAACGCAAGTATGATTACCACTATAACACAAGGACCGACTTGTTCTGCACGGCGTGACAGTGACTTGCGCTTTAGAAAGGCCTCGACCTCTGGTGTAGAAGCGACCTGAGGGCTCAAACTCCTTGTACGGGGAGGGTTGCCGGTGTCCGGGTATTCCATCTGTAAACACTGTTAGCAATCTCTTACATTGTCTCACCTCACCTGGATCCTGATCTCCCGGTGTTTCCCTTAGGTATCATCATTGGGGGCTTAGGCACAAATCGTTGACCCTTGAGCACCCAAAATTTCTCCTTCATCCCCACCAATATGTAAAAGATCAAAATAATTCAATTTACTTTTAATTTGTAAATATTACACCATTTTGGAACTTTTATAGCACTCCTAAATTCCAGTTACATGATGTAAACAGCACTGTACATGATCAAAGGATCATTGCTGGTTACTATTTCGTTTGTGGTAACAAGAAGGGGCACTTAAGCGCAATTTTTAGCACAACGTGTGTAAAATTTAAAATTTACATACGCCCTGAGATGCGAAAATAACTTAGAAATTAAAGTTCTAATTATAATGTCCCTGATTACAAAATAAACAATATGAAAAATTCAAAGATTATATAAACATAAGGAACATATATTAACCATAAAATAGAGAAATACGATAGTGTTGTACCTTTGCTTTGCTTGTATCAATACCAGAAGGGATCAACTTTCTTATTTTTTTAAATACTGTCAAACGGAACTTTATTATCACTTTATCAACATTAAATCTAGATATGTCCATTATTATTTTTAATCTAGGTGTTTATGTTGTTCCACAGCAATACGCATGAAGACTGTACTTTTACTTGTTTTTACAAGATTGCATTCATTTAGAATTTAATTTCTCATAGTACGAGGCAAAACCTTACAAATCCCGGTTTAAGTAATAAGTAATCAGTTTATATGTTTTTCGAATTTTATTATTAAAATGCTTATATGATATTAATTTGTTGCCTGATCAATGCAGAGGTATACGTTTATAAATTGAATAATAGTTATTTTAATTTTTTTAGGGCGTTCATTTAAGATATTTTTTGGAATATTATGCATAATATTCCAGAAAAAAAGATTTATTTCACTTACAGACAAAATAATTTTTAACAATCTCCAATTTAAAACACTATATAATCCCTCTGAAAAAAGTGAAATGTAAATTATTTTGTTATATTTTTCTCAACAGCTGTGTGTAACTATTTGTGATATATATATATAAACTTACTTTAATTTTATATACAGGGTTCTTTAATTCCTATGTTATAATTCATTATAATAGGTAAACTGAAACTGCATAGCTTGTCCAAAGGTTGTTCATAATTTTGCGATTCGATAAACCTTTCTCAGTTACAGGTACGTGCATCTAACCATGCACAAGTAATAGATTTTAGAATTTTTTTTCTTTCTGCATAGAAAATAAAGATATTTTAATTGGCTATATAATTAATTAATCAGTAAACAATCCAGTATAAGAATATCCAATCACAGCTGCCTATCGTCACAATTTTATCATTTCCCATTTACTACTTCCATTTTATCGCACCTACGTGCAATTGTTTTCCATGCAAATTCATTAGAACAGCGCACTGAAATATTTTTATAGCTTCTTTAGCCTAAACTTCAGTAAGACCTGAATTAATAATCAACATGGCACTTTATCCTGGGAGAATGTGGAGTTCGCATTGTATTTTTTTACTATTTAGGGAATAAAACGATCAAAATTAAACAATATATCTATAAAAGCGCTTATAATAATTATGAATGTCCAGTACGTCATTTTAATTTCCGCTACTAGTAGAACAGATGAAGATTGAATTAAAACGATTTACGAGATATATTGTTTTGTTTCTTTTTATAAACTCTTTGGTAATAAATTGAAAACAACTGAAGCAGCAGAGCTCGCTATGGACAAGGAAAAAATTTCGGAAAAACCGTTACCCAGGTGACTGACCCTACGGGTTTCAAACCAGGGACCTCTGGATTTGATTTCGAATCGTGCTCAGATTAAGCTACCAGGTTGAATTATTGTATTAATTCAGCCTAAAGACCGGATATACGCATAGCTTTAGCTGCACTACAAACATAAATATATTTATTTCGGAATAATTACCAAAATTACCATTCTGAAGATATATGCCGTTATAGAGCGTTAATGGGCAATATATTTGCATATACTACGCTTGGATTTTAATACAGATTTATGCTTATATTGGCTCAATGTTCCTCTCTCTCTCTTTTGTATCCACTAATTTATGCTATTTTTCGCAGTGAAAAGTAATTAAACTGGGTAAGGCAAAAATGAGTCGAGAGGCTGGTGGCATGAAAGTTACACAGTATTCCCATTTTCAGAATTACACGTCCAAAATCGGGCCCAAAATCGGACTCGTTAGTTGCTAAACAGATACGGTAAAGAGAACGGAAAAGGAGAAGAGGAAGCACAAAGAACCGAACAGAAGAAAAGGGAGCGAAAAAAACAACATAAAAAAAACAGAAGAAAATGCAAGAGAACAGAGGAGAGACAAATATAGGACAGAGAATATGTAAAAACGGTGGTTTTTAAAACAACACAACTTTGTAATGAACTATTTCGTACAGCGTTTCCTTTAAACGACTTTGGAAGTAGGATGTTTTGTAAAATGGCTCTACTATTAGGGTAGACTTCTGACTATTTTTGGGTAGGAGGTTAAAATGTTAATTCAAAGATGTGAGAAGTGTATTGCAATAAAGGGTAACTATATTGAAAAGTGAAATATAGTTTTTGTCTTTATCATACTTAGAAAATGGTTAGGCCAGAAACTTATAGACCTGCCCTCTAGACTTCTCAATATGAAATGCTCTGTTCCTGAAGAAGGCTGCAGTTTTGCTGTGCGGTTTTCGACACAATGAACTCACTCCAGGCTGGTATGAATAAGGAACTTGTTATGAACAGCTGAGACTCTTGCCTTTGATAGCCAACTAATTTCTAGAAATGTGTGGCTCTCTCATTCCCATACCACTCGAGCTGACATCAGACCAAGGGGTGGCTCAAGCGGTAGCGCTTGGACCCGCATTCTAGAGATCCCGGGTTCAAATCCCTTGGGGACTAGCCATCCTGGCCTTGAGTTTTTCTCTTGGTTTCCCCTGGTCGCTTAGTTAATGCTGGGATGAATTTTTCCTTTACCGTTTTCCCATGTAATATCATTTCATTCCGTTGGTTCTGTTGCAGAATCGAAAGTACTAGACGAGTGGGCTGATGCCATGTGCGGGGTGACGGAGGCTTGCGCTTTGCAAAGATTTCTGACCCGGAAATCTGGTATGCAAATGGCCCTCCTTGGAGGGACGGCTGCGCAGATGTCCGGGTGTTCTACCTGGAATCGATGTTGGGGATCTTTCGATGTTCCTATCTCACCGCCGTGTGTTCTGCACGTCCGGTGTCTCCCTCATCTACCTCTTCCTTCCGGAGGTGTCCCAACTGAAAGCGTAGGCACAAACGGCCAGCCGTTTAGCAATGCTGAAGTAACGAAATATACTTTTCCATCTCTAACATTTCAGCGTTTCTATTACCCCTTAATGCAGTTATTTTAATGTTAGATTTTACGACAGCGAACTATCAGATATAATGCATAGGAAAATTGAAGTAATTTTCAGCACTTAATGAGGGTAAGTAATTATCTGAAAGATATCTTACACTTAAAATGTAATTGTATGTTTGTAGCCTTCATCTAACACAAATGGGGCCAATTAAAAACCACTCTCTTGTAAGAGAACAGAAGAGAAGTGTAAAGGCCAGAACAGCGTAAATAAAAAGAGCAGAGGAAGATGTATGAGAAAAGAAATTATAACTAAAGAGAACAGAGAGAAATATAGGAGGGAGAAGAAACCAATAAAGAGCAGAGAACATAATTACCGAGAGTAAAAGAAAATGTATTGAAACAAAAGAAAGTGAAACTTTACGAAAGAGAACAAAAGAATATTTTTTTAATTGTGTTTAACGTCCGTTTTTACTACTGAGACATCACAGGCGGCGACACTGATGATACATGAAATGAAATGAAATATTGGGAAAGGATTTTTTTTTCTTTAAAGAAGGAAGTGTTCTAGATGTAAGTTTAGAATACCTCCCCGGCATTTGCCATTTATTAGGACTAAGGAAAACCTGGTAAAAATTCAGTCAGGGAAGACGCTCCTGGTTCGAATCGAACCCCAGATCTCCCGCTCATGAGTCCGCGCTTTAACGACCCCACACATGGGGGTGGAAATAGGCGAAAAAATGGAGAGAACGACAGGGAAAGAACAGAACAAATTAGCAGAAGAGAATAGAAAAAAATGAAAAGAACAAAAAGTGAGAAGAGAGAGATAACATACTCAGAACAAACGACAAAAGAGAACAGTTCTGTAGTTACAAGTCTCTCTTTCCAGACCTCGACATTGTCACATTAGACCAGCGCTATCAAAAACAAATATCATGTTGATCCAGAGACAAACAATACGTGGTCGTATACAGGGTAGTCATACTGCTTGGTCCTAAGGGATCATAAACTTGACCGTATATGAATTTGCACAAGCTAATAAATGCAATTCTAAAACTACAGAGGAACAGACAATCAGTATCAAACCAAAACAATTTAGGGGGACACGGTGTAAATGTTTAGTAACTGTTGTCAAAAAGTGAATGTCGGACTTTTGCATAATAAAATACTTGAATTATTTCTCTGTCCAAAAATAATAATGACCAATTTCAAACACCACAAAAACCATAAGAAAAAATGACCAAGAATGACAACATAGAGTTCCCTTACAGCAGGACGATGCGCCCTCTCACTCATCGACAGTCGCAAAGCCTAAAGTGCACAAGGTGTGTTTCTAGTTGCTTTTTAACCCCCAACGACTTCGTGTTTTGTAACTTAGATTTGGTTCCTAGGAAGAGGTTTCCATCGACGCTATAAAAACTATTTGCACGAAAATTATTTACCTTACGTGATGTGGAAATTGAAACTCGCTGCGCCAATGGGGGCTATGTTGAGTAATAAAATTGACATTAAATAACATTTACCAAACTTTCGTACACTTATACCCTTTTGTTAAACAGCAGAACGTCAGTTGTCAATTTTTTTTTTTTCATTTACACCCTTTGCAATTAACCGTAGTGTGGTGCAGGGCATTAGCGAATAGCCAAAATGCAGTGTTTTTTTCACCCTGCTATTGCTAATTTTATTACCTCCTGTTTTAAATGGCGATGCACATGCATGGTCATTTGTTTTACTGTGCAGTGCTTTATAGCGTTGCTCACTCACATTCAGCGCATGTGTTGATAGAAACGTTCTCAACCTCAATATCTCCCATACTTCGCGCACGTGCTGTAGGTCTGTTTGAACAACCTTGAGCTTCTCTTATTATCACAATCACGAAATGTAATTACGGTGTGTGTTTGCGCTCCTAATTTGTGGGAGACGACACGAATAAATCAAGATCATGCCCGTGCTAAGAGGCACATCTATGCTCGTTTATTTGTTTTAAGCGCAGACGCACTGAAACCTCCCAGGCGAGCATGTGGGTAAACAAACGTTTTTATTATGTTACGAGGAAAACTGCACAAAGAAACGTAACTACGAGCATTGCCTGTATGTAGGGGCTTTAAACATAAAAATATTAAAGAGCTAAAAATGCAATACTCTCAAGACCGAATGGGAGGAGAAAAATAAAGAGAGGAAGAAGAAAATTTAAACAAGCACCAACTTCAGTGTCGCTTATTGGCTTCATGCGTTTCGCTTAATAAAAATTAAAATGTGCTAATAGTTGCATTGCGTTCGCTTGTAATAAAAATAGAATAGATTACATTTAATGTAGCAAATTAACATTTTGTTTATAATCCTAGTTTTTAAATTAATGTAGGATGATGCAATAGTCGCTCCGATGACAATGTCGTTATAGGTCGCTGTTCATATCCTATGAAATGAGTGCATTTTAATGTCTTTATTATCTGTCCATTGTGGTTACTTGACAGCCGCCGCAACAAGGGGGAATAAAACGCCCAATTTACATAATTTAAAAATCACCTTAAATTAAAAGGCTAAGATAGGAAAATTCGGGAAGATGTGAAGATGCATCAGGTTACTTCTATAAATCCATGCTTTTAAAATATACAAGTACCCCCCCCAAAAAAATACTCACAAATTAGACAATGTTTTCATTTTCATTTCCCTAAGTTTTTTTTTTTTTTTTTTTTTTTTTTAAGTAAGAACCTATGATAACTACAAATAGGTAACATTAGTATGCAATCGGGTCCATAAGTTTCCAGCCTGACAAAGAACATCATTGCTGCAATGTTCGTGCATTCGTCAGGTTTTTAAACAATACATTTCCCTTCCCACCAAGCATTCATTTGCTTGGAGAAGCTCGTTTAAGTCAGAAGAGCAGCACTAAGAATGAAAAGTAGTGATTAAAGAACTTTCCAGCAGTATTTTAAACTATTGAAGGAATGTAAGAGGTGACTTCCCTTTCATAATCCACTGTTTTCGTTGCGGGTACAGAGAGCCTTAAAGATGGACCACGTGGGATATTGATAAAAGAGAATATCTCTCTTGTGGAAGAGAAAGTTCTTAGCTACAAATGTGCTTCGTATTCTTCATTAACATTTGTATATGCTTAAGGTCATGCAACATGGTTGCCCCTAATTCTTTCAGCAATTCATATGCAAGTACGCGTGGAATGTTATCAGAAAAAATTGAACCTTTGTCAACGTAACGAGAGGGAAATATTGCAGTCCATCGTCCCAAGGAACGAAACAATGGTTCAAAGAAAGAAACACAACGGTGACTGGGAAGTATTAGGCTGATTAACTGCACCAACTGCGCAGTGCTATCAAGGGACAGGATGGAATGTTGTGTCGAGCAGTTCATCTGCTGCACGAAAACGTATACCAGTCCAAGTAATTGTTACTATTGCCAAGGCTAATCTGATAGTATGTGGCTTCCAGTAGCTAGATCATCCATCATACAGCCCAGACCTTCTGTTTGAAAACCAAAGTCCGATCTCGAGGACGGTGAAGCACGCTGTTTTTGCAGCATTTTGCAGTCAAAGCTCCGGACTATTTTTAGGAGACTTTAAATGTTAATGCAGTGCTTGAGTAAAAGGAGATTATGTTGAAAAAGTTCCATGTGTTTATATTCTATCACCTACTTAACATAGTGAGGCCGGAAAGATATGGACCATCCTCGTTATATGAGAAGTTCTATATCATTATAAAGTTATAAATATATAATTAAATTACACTTATTCGTATTAGTAGTTTACTATATTCAAGAAAAATACATGAAAAAACTGTGAAACTCGGTAACTAACAAAACTTTTATTTTACTTATAAAATTCTGACTGCAGACTATCAACACAAAGTTTATGAAGTCTTTCATTGCCAGGGCAGGTTCTTTATTGAGTCTATGCTTTATTGCAATATTTTTTGCGAGAATGAATGCAATCTAGTTAGAGAAAACCCATGTTTGAAAAGGTATTTGCGATTCTTATACTCGGTCTCTTAATTCATGCTGTGGGCCATCTCCCCCTCCCCGCATGTAGTTCGTCAGTTACGAAGAATTTGCGAGAAAGTGTAAACAAAAGTTGCTCATTTCTCAGAAAAACTGCTTGTTCTTACAGCACCGAGAGCTTTTTGCATGGATTCTGTGGGTTTTTTTTTTTTTTTTTTTGATTGATTGATTTATGGACGCTCTTTAACATGTCAGGTCATCAGCGTCCCATTCAACTCAGGGCGTGAAACGGTCGACAAATTTTGCTCAGAGGCCTCTCTTTCAGGTTTGAGGTTCTTTTTCGTGCCGTAAATGTACGACACGAGACCCACGGCTTTACTTCCCTTCCGAAGGAAGCCATACTTAGGATTTTTTACGCCTGAAAAAATCCATCGGTCCTGGCCGCGTTAGAACCCGCGATCTTGGGTATAGGAGGCAAGTATGGTAACCACTACACCACCAGGACCGACAATTCTGTGGTCCCATTAGCAGCAATGGAATGCATTTGAAAATTAGTATTTCCATATGTAATGAAAAACTGTTTTTACAGACAGATAAGTTAGGTTTGGTAAACCCATAATTTCTTTTACCTTTCAATTTATCCTCAATTTAAATACAAGCACATATTTCACAGAATTTTTATCTAGAATTGCAAGAAGTGTATTGGGAAGGTAATAAAGCGACTTGTGCATTATTCTTGTACCAAAACATTGCTCATATTTCTCTATATGGACTTGCTCAACTTCCCAAGCCGAGCACATGATAAGCTAAGCATCAGCACGAATCAAAGCTTAGACCCCAATCTTCCAAGTGTATCAAGAATATCAATAATGAAATAACTGCTACAATTTTCCACACCGTTTACGTTACGTATTAAAAGCAACAAATTCTTCTTCCTCACAGAAGATGCTGGAAGTGTTCTGCATACAATCCACATCTCCTTATTAACACCGCCATTCGCGCTCATCAACCCTCCAATGAATTAGTAACTGTTGCGTCATACATGAAAACAAGCCATTAAGCGGATAATTCCCCATGATGGAATTACGCTGTGTATTTGGTCACAGAATCATTAGCTGTGGTTTGTGAACTATTTGTTCCACAGACCGAACATTAAGTGATTTCTGTCTCTGGAAAACAATGAAAAATAAATTGTATGCAGTTAATTCTCATATACTAGAGCGGCGGCTTAAGGAAAATATCCCAACAAAAAGTAGGTCCGTTAATGCAAAAGCATTGTAAGTGTGAATGACAGTTTCGCAACAAGATGTGATTGTGTGTCACAGAAAACAGGCAACACTTGCACAACTATTGTGACGAGGATGTACCGAATTCTGTAATTTATTAATAAATATACTAACAGTGAAGCACTGGAGGACCGTATGTTCACTCAACGGTAGCTTGGGGGTCGAGCCGCTGGCCGAACGATATCTGTTTATAATAAATGGGTTAGCATACAACTCCGAATTTATTTTCGTGATCTTGCATGTACCGGGCTTCCAGAATGTGTCCTCACCGTTCGCATGGTGTTTTGCGTCTCCCTCCCCACTCACGACCGTCTGTCTGCCTGTCCTTGAATTTCCAAGTAGACACCAATCTACATTCTCTCGCAAAGACCTTACAGCAACTAATTTTTGTGTGCAAATGTTATTATAAATGCGAATCAGTTCATTGTGTTGGTGAGGAAGGCAACCGCCTCTTTCCAGAACTGCCATTTGCATCTTTTGAACACATTTAATTTTACTAGTTCGGTGTATAAACAAGAAGAATGTGAAGACGTACAATTTTAACATAACACAAATTGGTGCAAATCTTGAAAGTTCGCCAAAAAAAAAAAAAAAAAATCACTACCGAAATTAGCAGAAGTTGGGGTTTTAGTGCCTTCTGCACATACAGAACAAAATAGTTAAAAACTCATACATGCAATCATCTATGACAAGGTGATCCCGGAGCACGTGTGCATTATTGTGAGTGGTTTCTTTCATCAGTGCCTGAAGGATTAATCGACCCACGGCTTGTACTCTTTTCAGGGTGTAGGCATGGCCGATCCCATACACGTAATCCCAAACGAGCATTAACATTAACACTTATTCTGGAAACCTGTAGATAAAAATACATTAGCCGTGTGTAGGAAAAGAAGAATCAATCAGGCTTAAAAATTCCGTTTGTGGCTGATCTTTAATATTGTCCTGATGCTCTAACCAACTGAGCATCACTTGGGTCTTCCTCCAAGCAAGAAACCTCGAGCCCCTCTGATCTGATTATACATCCATCCAAGACCTCCTTAATGTTTTCTCTACTATGGGAGAATTATTCCTTAAAACCTTAAAATACTATGAATTCTTTTAACCCAGACTTCTAGTTTAACCGCAAAATACATAGGGGTTAATTTATATATAGAAATTGTTTTCACATTAGTCGTGTGTAGGACATTAGTTGGAAAGGAAGAATCAGATTTTTATCTCACCCGAACCTCCCTAACCATGTGACTTATTCACAACGAGATTCAACTATGTTGTTCATTTCCGGGTACTGCATTTACAAAAAAACTTATTTGTCAATGTCAACTGTATCAGTAATAAATTAACATTAACAGCCCACAGCTCAAAGTGATGACATAGCTTCATACAAGCGACACACCGACACACTGTTATCACAATGGTAGTAAAGCATGCATTATGCTCGCTGTTATAACGAGGTGCAAAACAGATCTAGTTAGGCAGGCCAACTTATGTAAATTGCATGTTAGCGTAGTTGAACTTGGTGGTAACAATGGCAAAACAAAACAAGAGCGAAGCGAACTTGCAAATTCGAGACAGTGCTAATTACAAAAGCGAAAACTTTTGAGTTGGGATGCCTGAGACGAGATGCAAGAAAACACGTTCGCGGAAGGTGGTGATTAAATGTCGCCGTGTACCTTTGTTAGCTCGCCCTTTTGAATTTGCATACGTTCATGGCTGGCTTACCGAGCAAAAGCATTGCCAGAAACGAGGTCAGATATACGAGAGTACGTTCATAAGATTCCGGCCTAACCATTTTCTAGACATGATAAAGACCAAAACTATATTTCACTTTTCAATATAGTTACCCTTTATTAAAATACACTTCTCACATCTTTGAATTAACATTTCAATCCTCCACCAAAAGATAGTCAGAAGTCTTGTCTGCAAAATGGGCATAAACAGCATCCATCACTTCTTCATCTAACTAAATTTCCTTCTTTGAAGGTCTTTCTTGAGTTTTCAGAAGAGGAAATAATTACTGGGAGCTAGATCTGGGCTGTAGCCGGATGGTCGATCTCCTTGAAGTTACATTTCTTCACAGCTTACTTTGCAACAAGAACTGTGTGCACAGGCGCGTTGTCGTAAAGAAGGCGCGCACCAACACTCAGCTTTCCTTGCCTTTTCTCTGCAGTGGAAGCACGTAGTCTGTGCAGTAGGCCAGTATAGTATTCCCCATTTACTGTGGTATTTCTCTCCTGGAAATCAATGAAGAGTATTCCTTCACAGTGCCAAAAGATAGTGTCCATGATCTTCTTGGTTGACTGAGTGACCTTGGCCTTTAGAGGCGGTGTATTGCCAGGTTTACGCCTGCAACTCCATTGGTTCTCTTTTGGACAAAGGACCATAGTAGAGGAACATAGTTTCATCTCCTGTATCAATGGTTTGCAGAACTTCTATCTCGTTGCCACGGCAAAGCTCCAAAACTGCCTGACAACAGATGACTCGTTGCTGCTTTGGGACTGAGGAAAGAAGTCTAGGCACCCACCCATCTTGCACTAACCTTATTCATGTTAAAATGTTGATGAATAATTCGAAGGATGTTGTTTTAGAAAGACCCAATCTTGCTGCTATTTCTGTAACTTTGAGCCGCCTGTCTTCCATAATTTCTCCTGCCACAAAAGCGATGTTTTCCGGAGTGAGCATCTTCAAGGGCCGACCTGCACACTCTTCGTCTTCAATGCTTTCTCGACCCATTCGAAAAAGTTTGGCTCATTCTTTTACGGTAGAACATGAGGGGGATGCTTCCCCATATACATCGTCCAATCGCTGTTTAATTTCATTTGGAGTAAGTCCTTTTGTGAAGAAGTAAATAACAGCTCGGCACTCCATTTTGAACATGTCACAATCTTCTATACACAGCCTTCTTTATGCAACTATGTCTGAACAATTGAACACAGAGGAGCGGAAGTTACAGCTGCAATTATTTACTTAACACATATGTATGACACCAGATAAGTGTTTTGTGAAGTCGATAATCCTTATTGGCTAGGCTGGAAACTTGTGGACCTATCCTCGCATGCATTTATGAAATGACACTCAGTGAATCAAAGAGAGCCTTTATATATATCACTGAGTGCCATTTCATAAATACTTCACACATGTGAACTGACAGTAAATTTAGTAGGTCAGAATTACAAACAACTAACAGAAATTATATTTAATACAGGTACACAAGCAGAGGAGGAACTGGAGTATATGGACTGAATATTCGTTGGTATCTTTTTCGATATATTTCTAATAATGTTTAACGTCCAATTACTGAGGCATCACAAGCGGTAGACAATGATGATACGTGAAATGAAAAGCTAGAGAAGTTTTTTTCTATTAAAGGAAAGAAGCTTCCAGGCATAATTCTAGACACCTTTCCGGCATTTGCCATTTATAAGGACTAAGGAAACCCTGGAAAAAGCTTCAGTCAGGGAGGAACCGAATCCAGCTCTCCCTCTCACGAGTCCGAACCTTAACGAACTCGACCACCTGTGCCGGTTTATTCGGCATTGAAAATATTACAGAAAAATATATGAAGGAAACGTACGTACGTAACATTTCATTTAGCCACGCCTAAAACTCGTGCAAGTGTCATGTGTGTCATGATAAATGCAAAAAATGTGCTTTGAAAAGGTAAATTAATTCAGTACATACCTTAGTTATTGATAATTATTGTTAAAACATTCACCATGTCTGTTATGAAATAGAAAACTCCTGTTTGGAATAAACACCCTGGCTTAGTTAAGCGAGGCGAGAGCTGAAACGAATTCTCTTCGATGCTTTTAGAGAAATTACAGTCACATAAAATCACATAAATTCAAGTGATGCGACGATAATATGTATATTTTTACCCTAAGTGCCTCCTCTAATAGAAAACAAGCTTAGGAATCTCAAGTAAGGCTGCGGCATAGGTTTGAATGAAAAGCTAAAGTTAAATTGGAAATGCACGCTTTTTTCCCGCCCTGTTGTACTCACATTACTAGTCTGCTAGGGATTAAGCATCTCCAGTAGGGACACACGGAAAATAAAAAAAGGTTATGAGCTGTCCTCCAGTAAAGGGATTTCACATATAGCTAAACACTTTACAGCTCTCTAAACTTTCTCCAAGTTTGGAAGCTAGTCTTGGGTTCATCTTGCTAACGATAACTCTTAGTAACACTTTTTGTCATAGCAACATTTTTATTTAATGATAGCTATCTTTGAAATATTGTACTTAATTGTAATGATTATGTTTTTCTTTAACTATTACAAAGAGAAATAGTGGAAAGGGTTTTGAAATATTGGTTCAGAATAAACAAGCTACAGAAACAAAATTATTGAGCCAATGTACAATTTTACAAGGAAGGGTGAAGAGAGGCCTGATTAAGGAGAATTTGGAAAAGATTGTCATAGAATAAAAATATAAGGATAACAATTAAAAGAGGGGTTATATGGGTTCATAAGATAAGTGGGGTATAAAAATATATTTTGAATGTTGTAATAGAAATGCCAGAGAAATATTTGCATGTGCCAATTTCTAGTTTCAGCTGTTTCCATGCATAACGTTACCTTCGATACTCAATATTTACTTTTATCACCGTCACTTGTCTTCTTGCCATAGAAGGACTCCATGAGTCCGAAATATAGCGATCTAAGTGTGACTTTTCTCAGTGTTTTATCCTTTGATACTATTATAATTAATATATATATATTATATATATATATTAAAATACCTTTCTCTAAAAAAAAAAAAAAAAAAAAAAAAAGCGAAGCAGTGTTCATATATACACGTTATCCCAGAATCGCGTATAATTTTTCAGAAATGGTAACCCACATTACGCTGTAGATTTTGGGAAAGTAGCAGCTGTTTTAACAACTGTCCATACCTGAATACTGAGAACTTACTACACATACTTGCTATACATTTTCCTTTGAATTGTCATTACATACTTGACCCAAGTGAACTGGCAATAAATTCAGCAGGTCAGAATCACTAGCAGCTAAAAGAAATTATACGTAAGGTAAGTACACAAGTAGAAGAGGAAATGAACATATATTAATACTGTACACCCTTCAAATATTAGCTATGCAGGTTATTCGGCAGTGAAAATATTGGAGGGAAATTTGTTCAGTCCACTCCCAAAACCGTTGCAAGATGCCAAGAAAATACATTAGCGTATAACTTGAAAAAATGTACGGCGACTTTGAGATATTCTATGTAATTTTATATATACATATATAAATATTTTGAGTAATTTAAATGTTATCTACAGTTCTGAATGCTGCATTTTCTAATTTGTACGTGTTACATTGTACTTCGAATAAATCCATCCATTCAATAGAATTGAGTGCTATAAATTTTGTCATACAAATTTAAACACAGAAAAATGGTTTCCGATAAGAGAGAGAGAGAGAAATATTCTAAATTTAGGGTGCAGTGAAATAACATTCTATGGTTACCTCGTCAATGAAAGCATTTGCTTGTCTATTTTGAAACAACTGTTAATAACAAGTGAAGAGAACTGTACTGCTGCTGAAACCAAGTAAAAACGTGCAAAGATCACTGGAAATAAGAAAATTAGAGTAACGAGTCATGATAAGGCGTCTAGAGTTTGTACTACTTTGTGTTTCTAAAACTAAAATTTAGTTTGTATATCTACCACATAAACAATTAAATGTTTTTAATTAAGAAAACCAAAAACTGAAGTAATTAGATGCTAACAATATTAACTTATGGAACTCTTTATATCCTTACAAAATGTTCAAACTTAACAGCTGTAATGTATTTATTTCTAACTTACATAGAGTTTTAGATTTAAAAATATATAAAGCACAGAGAAATTTAAAAAAATACATTTATTGCCATGCTTTTTCTATTTCAAAACCCTCTTTTCATTTGTTTTGACACAAGTGGGATTTATATTTATGTTTAACGAATTTCAATACTTTGGTTTTGAACTAAAAATGCCAATTTCTCAAATCAATTTATTGTAGCTTATTTGGCTGTGGTTTTCATTTATCTGAAATGCTAATGTGTTAAATATGTGGACAAACAGATGCCATTTGCATTAAAATGCATCCAATACGTGCAGATAAATACTTTCCTCCAAAATTATTGTTGAAACATAAAACATTTTCTTGTAATATTAGCTGAAATTTCATATATGCATTATTTAAAATGTTTAAATCAACGAGTGCTATAGAGAATATATAAAATTCAGAAAATTCTGTGTCTCAAACAATTTAAAATAATTTCATTCGGAATCGAAGATATATATTTCAAAAGAATATACCCCAAGTGAAGAAAGAATATTCATGGATGGTCTAAAACGTTAACCATAAAGCACTTAGAAATTTATTTATTGAAAGTGCTAAGGAAAATACAAACTACAAGGGGTCTCCATCAATCTGACCCAGGTCCTCGCGATTACAGAAAGTTTAATACAATGATTTTATACTAATCCTTTATCTAAATTCTAAATAATTAAATAAAGTACAAAATTTCACCTTGACTGTATAAGACCCTGGTCCCCAGTTCATCAGCAGTAGCCTACTGGAATTCCATGGGACTAGGCACCGGCCCAACCCAGGGGACTAAAATAAAGTATTTCCCTTATTTTATATAAAGCACTTAAGAAGCTTTGCAAAGAGTGGAGTGGAATGATGTGCTAAAAATGAATTGTCGAAAGTGGGAAGAGAATCAAAGTGAAAGACAGAACATATTGAAAAGTTGCGTTAAGATATCGAAACAGAGAGCAAGGTGAACAGAACACAAAACTACTGGAGATTGGGAGGCAAGACATATATCCATCGCAATTCAATGTAAACTTAGAAAACCAACCTTTTAATGCTTCGGAGGTTCCATTATCTGGTCTATTTCGTGATTTTCCACTCACTCAGCTTCTCGATCTGCGATCTAACACCTAAAATGGAAAAACACGAGGTTACATATAACGCAGAGAGTTAATAACTCCGTAGACACATTTTACTATGACGTGACAGCCTGTGCACGCAGACATACACGTGAGATGGCAATTAACAATAACACATAGCTATGCTGTGGGTTGTGTATCATGCCTCAACACTTTTCCGTATGTACAGCTGTGACCATATTTTATGCAGGCACCAGGACCTGCACTCATACTTAAGCCTTAAGTGGGAGTTTTAAAACTAACGATGGTTAAATTTTCGGTTTCATTCCTTCACCTCCAAACACCTGCACTTTGAAATTTCATAAAGTACCTCTAACTTTAGATATTTAACATTTAAAAAACATTCAATTAATATCACACTCTTTGCTTTCTATAGTAGCGTGGCAACTTGAACTTTTATTACTTTCGCTTGAATTTAGAAAGAATAAGTTTAATTATTTGCAGGAATTAGTTTGGGTATAATTACAGTTTATTAATATTACAGCAATACAGTCTGTTTCTAACTCCTGGCTAATACACTTACATTCTGTTCTTTCTAGTAGGTATAAACAAAGTTTAAACAATTTTCTACCAACACAAAACTATTACATTAAATATTCAGTAATTTTATAATTGTACTATTCTGTACAAAGATCGCCTCCTTGGTCCAGAGATCAAGCGTTGTTGACTGCTAGCCGAGAGGTCTCGATTTCGATCTCCGTTACCTGCTAGAAAATTTATAATTTAGAGAGGTCTGGAACGGTATGAACCCATTCTAGTGAGGACAATTGGGGAGCTGCCTAATAGGAAGGTAGATTTCTTTTATAGTGAAGACTGGCGATATGTCACTGTGCTATCAACTATCCTTTTGCAATACAACCTTCTACCAGTAATGTCAATAGACGGAGGTAGAGGACGCAGCAGTCGTTGCGGCTACAGACTAAAGCCAGTGACGGCTAAACAAGGTCTAGAGGAAGAGAGAAATTCTGTCCAAACTCAAACAACAATACAGGCTGCCAGGCAACAGAAAACAAAAATTATATGTGATAATTAGAGCTCTATGTTTGCACACCGAGAAGCTCCAAGCAATCCACAAGAGGTAGCCTTACATGGAGAGTAAACGCCTTCACTGTAGCTTGAACTGTTCTGTCTGCTTTCAAAACGAACACTTAGCATGTATACTAAGTGACCATTTGCAGGTATAGAGACAATTTTAAATTTAAGCATCAACAGATTAGAGTGCCATTTGAAATTTGAAATTTATTCAATAATAGTTTTAAACTTCACCATTTCATATCTAAATTGACAGGTTTATTGTTTATAATAAATTTATTAAAAATAGATAGTTATTCAGATTTGCATGTTTTGAAATGAAAGTTATATACACAAAATGTTGTACTTTGTTTAACAACAAGTAGATTTAAACTCCTCAAGTGCGGAGTGAAAATGAACTATACGCAGGTAACAGCTCAAGTGCTTTGACGACAAAGTGTGCACTTTTTGACTTTTGATAAAGGTTGGCTGTAACAAACCCTATGCTTCATTATTTCACGATATAAGAAGTTAATTTTTGTCTTAATGATGTTGAAATTTTTAGGTACTTAGATAATTGCATGCGAAATTTCCAAACACTTTTAAAACTCTCCTGTAAATATATCACATTAAACGCTCTTAAAACACCAAATAATGAAATTACATATAAGATATGATATATATTAGCAATCTAACCGAGCATGGCGGTGACTTTTGAGGCTCACATTCAGGAAATGTTCAGTTTTCCCTGGTTATTTAAGCGAAAACTGGGATGGACATTTACTTTCGATGAATTTTCCGCTCTCCCATTTCATTCCGTTCTGGTTGAAGCTTAGAAAGAGGTGGGTGATGCTGTGCGGCGTGGCAGTGTATTTTCATTTTGGAGAATTCCTGCCCTAGGGCCTGTGGCAGCTTTAGGAACTCCACCAATGTGCATTCATCGCCGCCCCGGGATCTGGTCGCTTGCTCCCCGGGGTGCTTCCCTTGAGTGTCATTGGTACAAAAGGCCTATCAGTGGGCCGCAGTGCCGAAACGTGCTTCTTTATCCAATACTATGCTATTCTATCATAAATTAGCAATCTTGTGCATGTTACAATTAAAAGGATAGGTCATAAGCATTTCACATATTACAGTTTATGTGTCAGGAATACAGAACAGATATCTACTAATGCATTACACAAGTAAAAATGATTCGAGAGAGATTTGGAACGTGCCCAATAGGCTGAAAATGTTTACAAACGATAACATTTTAATAAAGTTTACTTTATATCTTAGCTAGTTCTAGCGAACGTATTAATTGTAATATCCTAAAGGCACAGAAGCAAACAGTTCTATTCTCTGTTTCAGTCAGAACAATGGACATAAAACACTTTTTACTACCTCTCTTAATTAAATAAAATCTCAGTGCATTCATATTTGATCAATATATTAAAAAAATCTCATATCTCTCTCCTTGGTTTGTAGTTTTTTATACCATCTAGGGGATGGAAACCTTTACTGCACTATTTACACCTACCTTGTAATTTCAATATGCTTTTTACATTTTGAAAAAAAACTTCCTTAAAATCTTTTTAACTTCTTTTGTTAATTTTTAAAATTCATAACCGCCATGTTTTAAAAAAACATTTTTTTTAATTTTAATATTAAAAATTAGCATTATATACAGTATTTTATGAATTATTTCCGGTGAAATGTTTCACCGGAAAAATAATAGTTGCAATAGTGTAATTCTAAAATGTATACTAACTTATCTATCCCCTTGCTAAGTTAAGGTTTGTAAAGAAACAGCAAGATAATACACTTTTTAATTAATGTCAAATTCACCAATACTCTCGAAGTGGAATGAATTGTATAGCTTTAGTTTAACAATAAACGCTATCTGCATCTTCTGTAAAATAACAATTAATGAAGTTAAAGACTTTGCAAATTGTTAACACTGTTATGATTTCAAAACGTCTACAATGCAACAAAATAAAATATTTGTCAAAATATGATGTTTAATATTTATTGGGTAATGCATGACATTTGTAACCTAGCTGTATTCTGAAAGCAACAGCCTTGCGACCGGCGTGGGTTCCCATTGGATACGCCCTGTACCTGTGTACTTAAGGAAAAGTAACCTTGTTAAATCACGAACGTTTTACAACGTTATTTCCGCGAGGCTGCGGTGACCTTCAATTGTTTCGCGCATGTTTTGTGGGACAGGTCAGGACCACGCGTCTTCCTGGATGGATCAGTGCCCTGCGTGGAGAAGAGGTTGAGAAAGTATCAACTTAAAGTCAGGTGCTCCTTCAAAATTAGGGTCTATTTTCATGCTAATGAGTATCATTCATAACATTTATAGCTCATCCATACAAAAATAATTGTACATATTACCGACTGTCCATTGTTACAACTGCAAGTGCACGTTTTCTCGTTAACAACCGGAGGGCCTTGAAAGTTATCAAATGCTAATTTGCCGAGCGATAGAGACTGTCTGACCGCTTCAATAATATTTTAGTTTCAGGCAATAGCAGCCCAGGACTTAACAGTAGACAAATTCCACAATAAGGTGTTGAAAAACGGTTTACTTATAGCTGCGGGAGAGTTTACCTGTGCTTTTGTTGAGTCTGCCGGTGGTTATGAACGATAACCTGGCAGTAATATCTAGGGACAAACGAGACTGTAGTTCTTTGAAGAGCTAATATTGCTATTTTATAGTATAATATAAATAAAAATAAATTACGTTGTGTTCCTAATGCAAACGTATAAAAAAGCATCTCATTTCATAAGAAAGACTTGTTATTGACTCAGAGGGAATTTTACAGAATTTCAACCAGTCATGTTCTTAAACGTCACTTTCTGAATCCATTCTTAGCCGGTCTCACTGCAGTATAAATTCATTCGCGAACATGCTGGGACAACTGATTCTATAGCAATGTATTTTTGTGTTAACTTTATTTTAAATACGAACCTGCTTTTTCGGAGCGCGCACATACACACGCACACATTTAACAGAAGTAAAACTCGATGAAAGTGGCGCAAATTTTGAAAGTTCGCCAACAAAATCACTTCCGAAATTAGCGCCAGAATGTAAAGGAAAATGTTAGCAGCGAGTTCAAAAACTTATTCATGTGTTTTCCTGATACTTTGCTCAAGAGAGATGACAATTGCAACACCTTTCGTAAGGTAAGGTTGTACTTAGGTTTTAGGGAGCCGGCACGCTAGTAGCCGAGACTTAAAACATAGCATTAGCGGACAAGGTTTATAACTAAAGTTCGTATTAAGCATTTTTAGCTTATTAAATAATTTTTTTATAAAAATGCAAATAAAAATATATTTAGATTAACAAACAAATATACTCAAAAAATTAACTTGTTTAAAGTTCTTTTATTGCTAGAAACTTAAATATAAAACATTTTATGAAATGGAACATCCTTCTGATAACCATCATATGTAGTTTAGGTCAACTCCCGTCTCCAGGTTAATGCAACGTCTTCTTTTCTACGTACGTACATCTGTTCGCTTTTTTGGCTTATGTTTTAGAATTCTTAAGCATGTTTGGCATGAGTGCAAGCAAATGCACGTTCTCTACAGGTATATTTCTATAATGAGTTGTATCATTAATGCACATCATGTATACTTATCTATTAATATAATATTTTCTATGATCGAACAGCGAGCACCTTTCTATAGGTCTTAATAATCTCAGCGCCGCAGGTTTTTTTTTTTTTTTTTTTTTTTTTCCATAGTGTGTTATCATTTTCCATCACTCAGACCTATGTAATGCTGTTTGTGCCCTCATTTTATGAAATGTAAATATTGTGTTTTTCTAATTTAATGTTATTTTCATTGAACTTGAGAAAGTTGTTGATTTACCAAGCTCTAGTTCAATGTATTTATTTTGATAAAAAATAAATTGCAGTTGAGATAATTAACTTGCTTTATCTCAAACAGCCCCTGATTTTTTAAAAACCAGAACATTTACTTTACCTGTTAATATTTTCTACTATATTATTTAATGTAAAGACTGTTCTTTGAATGTTATTTTCACAGTCTGCGACAGCCTGGTCATTGGCAAATGGTATTATATTTAAGGGAGATTTACCTAAAATGTAGTTAGACTGTAAAGCAGGGGCGGTTTCTCCAGGAAGTTGCTACCCCAAAAATGACAAAGTTTAATATCCTATAACTATTGCTTAATGAGTCTGACATTTGTATTTTGCAGTTACTAGCTGTAGGGGACTTGGCTTGCAGTCGCTGTGCAAACCAATATATTGGTACGTTTGTGGAGTATTTTGATCGCAGATGGCGAGAGGAAGAGGTGGGCGGATCCTTTTGCCCAAAAGTCATGAGTGTATACATAATATCATATGTCACCTCTCGTCATGTGTGACCGAGATCGTTAAGGCGCGGAGTGGTGAGCAGGAGGTCTGAGGTTCCATTCCTACCAGGACCGTCCTCCCTGACTGAGTTTTTTTTTCAGGTTTTCCTCAATCCTCATAAATGGCAAATGCCGGGGAGGTACCCTAAACTTAGGTCTGGAACGTTTCCTTTCTTCAAAATATTCTTTCCCAATATTTCATTTCATGTACCATCAGTGTTCACCGCCTTGGTGCCTCAGTAGTAAAAAAAACACCACTCAAAAAAAAAAAAAGTTCTGTCATGTGAGTTCATCCGTGAATTCATTCAGTAGTTTTTTTTTTTTGTTTGTTTTTTGTTGTTGTTGTTTTTTTTTTCGTGCTGTCTTAAGTGAATATAAAGAAAATTAAAAGTATAAAAAAATTACATTCTAAGCCTTTCAAAGCCTTATAAAAAACTGAAATTAAATAACTGCAACTCCAAGTATTAATTTTGGATTATACTTTGATTTCAAAACATATGAAATATAGAATGTTTTCATTAGAGACATTCTGCACCGTGCAGATTCCGGGCTTCAATCAAAGGGTTATCGATAATTTTGTTACCGTGAAAATCATGAGAATTTTTTTTAATAAATTCCTAAGTACGATCTTTTTATACTGCTCACATTCAAATAAATACAATGTCGCATGGGTCACACATACTAATATCGTCCTTATACAATCAAAATGGCCAAACATACACATACACACACACCCACACCCCCCCCACACACACACACACACCGCCACGGGTGGCCGAGGTCGTTAAGTCTCGGACTCATGAGCGGGAGGTCTGGGTTCGAATACCGCCAGGACCGTCCTGCCTGACTGAGGTTTTTTCCAGGTTTTCCTCAGTCCTCATAAATGGCAAATGCCGGGGAGGTACCCTAAACTTAGGCCTGGAACGATTCCTTTCCCAATATATCATTTCATTTCATTCATCACCAGTGTCCACCGCCTGTGGTACCTCTGTAGTAAAAACGGGCGTTAAACACCATTCATTCACACACACACACACACACACACACACACACACACATTACGTACATACATACATACATACTTGCATACATAAAATATACAAATACTTTGATATATTTACGTTTTCAATTATTAATTTCATACACAAATACATAAACAAACTCTTAATCTTGAGCCCCCTTACACTTGCCCACATTCCCTCTCAAACGCCCCCCTCTTCATTATAGCCATTAACCTTCTTGTCGGGTCTTCTCTAGAAATATTCCCAAATTGTGTATCTCGCATGCACCTACACTTCGCGGCAAATGCTCAAACTTCTATTGGCATTCACAAATTGCGGTGATAAATGTTCATTTCTTAAATCTCCGTTTCCCTGCATTCTGCCAAAATATGACTCCGCTATATCGGTATATCGCTTTCTCCGTACAATGGGCAAATTGTTTACCCCAGAACATTAACTGTTTTGTTTCCTTTCCAAGTCCCTAATCTGAACCATGCGAGACCACTTCTTTCTTCCCTGCCACAGATATCTAGATAATTCCCCCTCCCCCACACTGGATCTCTTTGAGCCTGCAGGTTAAGCGATACTTTTTCTGCGCATTGAGACTCAATATTTCGCCTGTCCATATTTCGCAAACGTCTGTTAACTATTTTCCAACTATTTCGTGTAATGTCATATTCCCTTAATCAAATATACCCCAATCTAATTTTGTCAAAGCCTTTTCTTATTTTTGATGCTCATTCCGTATCCCACCGTTCCCCCATTTGTTCCCTTAGACAAGTGCTTGATTCCCCCGTATTATTCTTAACCAGTATATTTTAAGTACACATAAGTATATACTTGGAGACTTTCCTTACCATGCAAAGGTAGAAAAGTATACTTGATAAGATTGAAAGCCGGTCCTGGTGGTGTAGTGGTAACCGTACATGCCTCCTAAACTCAAATCGCGGGTTCGATCCCGGCCAGGACCGATGGATTTTTTCGGGCGTAAAAATCCTAAGTACGGCTTCCTTAGGACCGTGGGCCCTGTGTCGTACATTTACGGCATGATGAAGAACTTTAAACCTGAAAAAAGAGGCCTCTGAGTAAAATTTGTCGGTCGTTTCACACCCTGATTTGAATGGGACGCTGATGATGTTAAAGAGCACCAAAAAAAACAAAATAAAGTATGACCGGAAGATCCATTAAAACTCGACTCGGAGAACATAAGCGACATTTACATCTTAATCAGCCAGAAAAATCTGCGAATGCGGAAAATGCCATTCATAACTGTCAAGGAATAAAATAAAGTAAAAAATAATAATAATAATAAAACCAGAAGGAACTGCAACAACAGGACATTTAAATTTTGCTAGAAGAGAGGTCTTGGAAATAGAGCAGCAACCAGATAATATAAACAAAGACAGAGGTTTCTAAATAAGCAAGACTTAGAATCCGTTACTGGTCAACCAAAAAACAACGTCTGCGACACAACTTCTACACCCTCCCACTTCTAATGGTTTTCTACCTGTGCCTCTGCAGGCACTTTCAGTCCACTGATGATGTTGATTGTAACGTGGGCAAGAACTTTGGTTTTTTAAATTAGCTTAAACCAAAATAACGCAGTTAATGACCAATTTCAACATTAACAACGCCGACTTTAGGTGAAAGCCTAATGAATATTAAATGGATAGCATTTCTTATATTATAAGGTTTTTATAAATATTGCCGTTTTCAAATTAATTAATTAATTAATTAATTAATTAAAAATATTAGTTTAATATAATTTTGAAACGTATACCTTGGCATGTAATATTTATTTTCTAAACTCTTTTTAAACCTGTAAAAATACTCAATCTAAAAATAGATGAACGAAAACTGTACCAGAAAATGCAACAATTAATGGGTAATATCGAATAGGCTCATTCGCCTTGAGCGCGCTCGCGTTTCCTAGACAGGTAGGATGTGCGGGCTGCATACGCATCCGGTGCAGGATGGCATAGCAGCGCTGAAAGTGCGAGGTCATGGTAAGGTAAACTGGTCGAGTCCGTTAGTCACTAATACTTCCGCAAGCCTCGAGCCTTCGCTCTTGGCCAGTTGACGTCACGCCCAGCTCAAGGAGCCGATTCCTTTTCTGCCTCACTGCTTGCCATTTTAATGAACGTGCAGGATGAAGTGCAATTGGCTGTATCAAGGCTACTCCAACAAATGACCATGGCCTACAAAACGGGATTTCGCTAAAACGATGCTCTGCGGATCGCGTCTGAAGAATTGCTAACTGCTCATGAGTGGGCACTGTTCATTCATTATTTTAATTCAACCAGTTCTCGGTTATCGAGCTGTAACGGAAGAACTTCGAAATTTCTGATGACTACTCAATCAAGAACCTTGCTGAACATTTCAAAACACAGCGTGAGCAGAAGGGGAAAGGAACCCAAGGTACTTTTTGTCTTTTGAAGTTTTCCTTGTCCGATATTGGCAGGTAAACACAATGCTCAAGGCGCGTGGGAGCAACTGTCATCCAAACTGCGGGTGTTCCTGTGACTTCTTTTAACTTTTGTAGCAGTGACGAGAGTAACATCTACATGCCGACAGGCTGCAATCTTTTATGATGCGAGACGAGTTACAATTAGACATTTATTGAAATGATTTATTCATCTACGATTTTTATATAGCACTAAAATTATTTGTCACGCCCCAGTTTCCAAAGTTGATGATCTTGCTATCAGTCTTCTCTTATTCTGTACATATTCACTACACCTCAGAGTGTTTGCCATCTTCTACGGTGTTTTTAGCGGAAGTACTTGACTATTCCCTCTCTTAATTGCCTCATTACTAATTATGAGGTGCATTCAGGCTATAATACCTCCGATTTTTTTCTCACTAATTAATCACACGAAAACTATGAAACTTGTGTCACTTCTCGACGTAATCTCCCTGCAGCCGTACACAACGACGACGCCATGATTTCACGGCCGCTGCGAAAGCTTCTGTAGGAGTCTGTTTTGATGCAATAACGGCACGGTTAGTGAATGTGCGACCATGGAGAGTGTGTTTCATCGTTGGAAACAGCCAAAAGTCGCTAGGAGTCAGGTTAGGTGAGTAGAAGCATGAGGAATCACTTCAAAGTTGTTTTCATGAAGAAACTGCTGCGTTACTTTCACCCGATGAGCTGGGACGTTGTCTTGATGAAAGAGCACACGTTTATCACGCAATGTTGGAAGGAGCTTCTTCTTCAAAACATCTTCGAAGGATGCACCTGTCACCGCAGTGCCCTTTGGAGCGTAATGAGTAAGGATTACTCCATCTCTCATGTCGCCAGACAGGCTTGTGAGACGCCGAAATTGCCGTGGTTTGTTATCACACGACAAACTGCCTTCCTTGTACTGTCGCACCCACGAACGCGCATTACACACACCCATGACACCATCACCACATGTCTCACTCAACTGGCGATGCATTTCAATCGGTGTCAAATCACGCAAATGAAGAAAACGAATGATTATACTCTGTTCTTGTAATGAAAACGTCGCCATTTTGAAGTATCAAAAACAGTCCTCCCTCTCGCCGCTGCCGCTAGAGCTCTGTGTGCCATGCAGTGCTGTCATCTCTGTCACGTATTGACAATGGGTGCCCGCGTATTTTAAAACAAACCGCATGTTTCTATCTGTTTTCAGTCCTTAGAAAAAATAATCGGAGGTGTTATAGCTTGAATGCACCTCATACATGTTTCACAACAAAATCTCCTAAACTCAGTTTTCTACAGTTGTTGGCTATTGTGTCCTTTGTTCATCCATTTACCAAATTCCTTCTCCATAAGTTGCCACACTCTCTATTATAGTTTTATATATAATTATTTCAGTTTTTCTTTTAATATTTACATTCCAAATTACAGGCTTTATGTGTTTTCATAGGATAGACTGATCAGGGTTTAGTTTGACATCATAAGCTCTTATGGGAGCGAGCTTCTGCCAGTGTCCAAAATTATTTTTAATATTAAATATCATAGTAGTATTAAATTTGCAAATGTGTTGCCACATTCTGTTACATTCAGAGCTATTCTGATTCTTAAAAACTTATAGTAAGAATATTAGCATTACCAACCTTTATTTTTGATTCATTCATTTCCTAAATGAAAGGATACTTCCTGATTAGGTCGTAAAGACTTCAATGCATTCGTTTCTTTGTTGTCTTCTGATTTTATTTGGCTATCCAAAGATAGCTCTTAAGATAATTATATGAATGTAAATCTGTGACTTGCAATGTTTATCTTAGAACTTTGTATTAAATCTCTTCAGTTTCATTTTGATGTCTTAATTACACCAGTCGTTCAGGCGATGCATGCTGATAATAATATATTAAGATCTTTTTATTCCTTATTAAGCATCACTTCTAATAAAAAGTGATAAAGTTTGGAGGAATCGCAGAAAACGTAAACGTATCAATAATAACAAGAGTGGGACTGACCGCCTCTGTGGTCTAGTGGTAGCATTTACGACTACTAATCCAGAGGTCCTGATTTCGAATCGCGATCAGATCAAGCTTCTGGGTAAGGTGTTTTTCGGAGTTTTTCCTTATTTTGAGAAGGTGAACACCAGATATTTTTAAGGTGTCAAGGACTTCCAGTACTTTTGTGCCATTATTAATTCATTTCATTTCATTCGTCCCTACAGACTTACACCTATAGTATTCGGTCTACAGACGTTGTGAGAAGACCAATGCAGTCAAAGTGACAATAAATGAAAACACACACACACAAAAAAGTCATAAATGTGTATTTATTTTTATTTTACTATTTACATCGTTATATCGTCTACCACAGCGGGTGTACGGCTCGCTATGTTCAGATTGCATGCCATTAGGCGACAGTGCTCTCTTAATGGAAGTCTGTGCGGGCAAATTTTTAGACCCGGTCCGGCCCGATTTGAACTGAATGCGAATGCCGAATTCAAAATAAGTTTATTACGTGAATTTGTTCGTATGGTATTTTATTAGGTATGTAAAATGCAAGCGCATCCTTCTCAATGAATTTCAATTGAAGAGGTGAGTAAATCTATGATGAAAACTGGCACGTTAAGAGAGAAGTTTAAAATATTGAAGCAACCCGCTACTTAAGGAAAATATTAAAGGGAAGGGGGGGTCACAATCATATTTTTGTACCATTTTTTATTTATTTTAATGTGCTTTTTATTAATATTCCTTGGTTATAAGTATTTTTAATAAATACTGCAGAAGTGCTTTTTTTATTTCGAGAGCACTGTTCAATTAAAATTCTATATTTTAGTAAATATTTGTTCTAGAAGGTTGTCTTGAATGATATAGCAAAAATTGTATTTCATAAATGCTATCATCTTTGTTGTATTGCAGTGTTGGAGAGTTTTTAGTTGGTGTTTCCCTCAAAAAGTTAGTTTTTCTGTAAAAACGTTTTTAGGCCCAATTATTGAAAATTAACTTTTTCCCCCTATTTTTTAAACATCTGCAGATCTATCATTTTGAAACTTTTACCACTTATTCATGGTATTATTTTGATGATGTGATCTATTGTGGTAGAACTAAGACAAAATGTGACAATGTTAAAATAAAGTGTTGGGAAAAAAATATTAAAACAAACAATTGAAAATAATTTATAATTTGCTTCAGATCCATGGTATAGCAGTGAAAATATATCAGCAAATTTTAATTATGTGCATTTGTATGCTGTGAAAAATTCACTTAATTAATTTACTAGTCCTTGATAAAATTGAAATTGAAATTGTCAAATTTAACATTACAAGGATAAGCCTTTCATACTTCCCTTAGGCTCATAAGGAATTTTTCACTACATAAAATATTTCAGTAATATAATAAGAAAGTATTATCAGAGTTTGGTTTATATTAAAATATGAGAAATATAAAAATGTAACTTTTAAAGATATACTTTTTTTAACTTAATTAGTTGTAATATTTTAAGTGTTGTTGCATCTTTTTAAGGGAATTCCTCCGCCACGGGTGGCCGAGGTCGTCAAGACGCGTACTGTGGGCGGGGATGGAATCCCGCAAGAACCGTCCTCCCTGACTGAGGTTTTTCCAGGTTTTCCTCAGTCCTCATAAATGGCAAATCCCGCGGAGATACCCTAAACTTAGGTCTGGAAAAAATATCCTTTCCCAATATTATAATTTCATCTCATATATCATCAGTGTCCACCGCCTGTAATGTCTCAATAGTAAAAACAGACGTTAAACACTATTAAAAAAATTCCATGGTAGCCATATTTAATATAACCACAGAAACTTTAGGCTAATTGGTTGTTAAAAATGTTGCATATTAATAAGTGTCGCTCAGCTCAGGTTATTATGAACAGGGTTTTTGAATCGAAACATTTGGGAACTACTGTTGCCGTAGTATTATAATATATTAAAATATAACAAATATGAAATCAGTTGTTCAAATTATCTGTCAGATTTCAAATGGAAACGGCCGTTGATATGCATTTAACATATCACCCTATAACATGATTATATTTGTTTGATATGAACCCTTGGTCGCGGTTATCTCGCCTGTATTACACGCAAATCCGCTAAATCTCACCTATACATATTTTCGACCTGTCTGTTTTACTACTGTTATTTGCGCCTGTGTGAAACCATAATTTTTTTTTTTTTTAATAGCGCCCATTTACTTACTGCCGCTATGTATCGTCAAGTTCCACCACTTGGTAACACTTCCCTAGTACTTGCGCGGGAGTTATTGCCCGAGAAGTGATTTTTAGATGTACAGCTCTCAGCATGTGCTAATAACACACACGTGGCTACCTCGGCATGAAGTGCAGAAAAGCTGTGTCGCTGAGATAGTACCACTTTCTGATTATTATAAGCCTTGCAATGTAACACAACTTGACAATGCTGCAGGAGAGAAATGAGACACATTGCATGTCAACAGCTAATTTCAATTGTTTGTTTATCTTTGAAACAAATGAATGTTATGAGTCAGAACTCTGATTTCTCTTATTAACTTGCGTTAACTTATTAACTTCCTCAGCAAGAAATTAAAATTAACGAGCAATATTCTGTCACCATATATTGCTAGTTATTATTAATATTCATGTTTGTACATTTTACATGCTTCTTAATCTGGTATTTTGATTATTGTTGATGTACAAGGGATGTTCAATGAAGGATGTCTATAATTTTTATAATGTTTTATTTAATGTCGCTTTATTTATCCTGGCTGCAGGGCCGAACCGTAGCGAAGAAACCCGAGTGTTTACGATTTTAGTAGTAATTGCTTTAGGCAAACAATTTCCACGCGGAGCATGAAGCCTTGGTAACTCGGTAGGTTAGAGTAGAAGTAAGGGTCGGGTTCGATTCCCATTGTCATTTTTTTCTTATTTGTATTTTTTTTTCTGTAAGAATAAACAAAGTGACTAGTTGTTTCTTTTTAATCTTCATTATTTTTCTATACTATTAATCGAATAATTAATAGTATAGAAAAATCATAGGTTACGTTAGGTTAGGTTAGTTCAGTTTAAGCTTAACAAAAAAAAAACCCCCGCAAAAGATAATATCACTGCATAATAACTTAATAAAATAATAAGATAATAAAACACAATAGAATAAAAACAAATTAATTCATGCGATAGTTTACGTTAGTTAAAGTTAAAAACTTAATAGAACATACAAAAATAATATTATTACATGGCTCTTTTTTCTACACTATTCTAATCCAATTAATTATACTTTTTCATACATTAGGTTAAGGTTAGTTTAAGTTTAACAAAAAAATAATAGAACATAAAATAAACTTTTGCTCCATAATAACATTTATGGTATCATAACCAGTCGGCTTTCTTCGTTATGGTTTGGGACTGCAGCCGCAGCGCTTACAACTTCTAACGTCAAGGTTGCTTTCACTGCATTAGTCTTTTCGCGACGTCTGTAAATTGAAAACGTGAACTGTAGGTCTGTAATCATGAATGAAATGAATTAATGAGCGCAAATGAGCTCGGAGACCTTGGCGCCTTAAAGTTATCTGGCCTTTCCAGATACCTTCTTTAACATCTCAGGTCATCAGTGTTCCATTTAATTTAGGGCGTGAAACGGCCGACAAATTTTGCTTTTTTCAGGCTTGAGGTTCTTTTTCGTGCCGTAAATGTACGATACGGGACCCACGACTTTATTTCCCTTCCGAAGGAAGTATTACTTAGGATTTTTACGCCCGAAAAAATCCAACGATTACGGCCAGGTTCGAACCCGCGATCTTGGGTTTATGACCACCACTACGCCACCAGGACCGATACTGTTGATTTGTAGTAGTGATTTCTATTATTTACGATTTTCATTTGTCATTATGCGTAGTTGATTTTCATTGTTACCATGTAAGAAAACTCCCATCTTTTAAGCAAAATATTACTAGCAGGAAATGTCTCCTACTTTTATTATAATATTTAATATTATCCATACCTAAACGGGTCACCCTATATATCCAGCAATAAAAAAGAGATAAAAGGAGAGAAGGTTTCACACCAGTGTGTTCGGTGCTGTCAAACATTTTGGGGAATCTAATATGATGTAAGTATAATGTGAAAATTGAAAGAAAAATAGACCATAAAGTCCTTCAGTATCATGCTGTAACACCTGAATTGCATCAAGTAGGGAAAAGCAACAAGATAAGAATTCTGAACACCGATTTGGATACAGATGAGGTTCTAAAGCGAATGGTGCTGAAATATATTACCTGTCGCATAGCCCGGAATGCAATCCCACAAAATTGTAATGGGAGGTAATCAGGAAGTGCAAGGAGGGTTTAGTTGCATTTCATAGACTATGTAGCTCTCCGCGCCCTCCCGCAAAGCGTGCGCGCGGTGTGATGACCACCACCACTTTTCAGCTCGCTTAGGTGAGCGGCAACAAGGAACAAATCTGGGCGGGTATAAACATAAGCAAAATTAAATACTTCTGTGCTTCCGCTATACGCACAAAAATAATGCAATCTATTCTCGTTCAGGATTTGTTTTATTTCACTGTTGAATACATCATGTTAATCCTAATTTCTTTGTCTACTAAATTTATTTTCCCTTTTACTTTTGTTAAAAATAATGCAATAACATACCAACGCATGTATTTTTTCGTAATAACTTCTGCAACCTTGGCCAACTTCATGTTTTCTCTCGTCAGATCGCTTAACCCAGATTGCATCTTTTGGAGAAGAGATACAAGATCTGGAGAGCAGCTGAAGAATAAAATGTTGTAAGCTCTGAGCAGATAAAGAATCTGTTCTTTATTACAGATGGCCGTAAAATATCTAGGCAGATAGCTTTGATAGGCAAAATTGTAAAAATGTACATTTTCCAAAAAGTGAGCCAAAATTGTCTCAGAATAAAAGTATAAACTTTATATTAAAATACGAGTTTTTAAAAATGTCTTTTAAATATTTGTAATCAATTACCTAATTTTGACATTTTGTATTTAAATTTGTATGCTTCAGAAGTACTAGCTTTTAACAGTTCTTAGACAGTTGCCGAAAATATTTTACAGATTTGAGCGACTCACAGTGAATCTGTGATAACTGTTTTATGAAGCTATAATCAATAAGAATTAATATGGATAGAGTTTCTAAGTGTTTTTGAAAATGGAAGTTTCTAGTAAATCATCGCCAAAAAAAAAAAAAAAAAAAAAAAAACATAAAATAATGTAATTCGTATACTATGTGATTACGTTGAACATTTATTGAAGTTAAACCCAACCAAAAAAAAGTCACAGCTCTGAGTAAGCAAGCATCAATAACTGACTCTTGACAGGCAAGATCGAAGTATGAGGGACATTTAAACTTTTCAATTTTATTCGTAATTTCCTCAAAACTACATTTTCTTGCAGAGTATACTTCTATGGGAGGATAAATACCAAAACAATCATCAGTTTTATTTTTGACATAACAACGAAGCCATTAAATCAGAACTATAAATGCTTTAAATTATATATATATATATATATATATATATATATATATATATATATATATATAAAATTTAAAGCATTCAAAACTTTCCAATGCAAATCTAAAACTTCTAATAAGAACTTCATTAACCTTGTTACTACTTACGTGCCTGGAATTGAAAGCATCAGACCCATTTTGAAAGAATGTCACGATACTTTGTTAATGTATCCATCTTTAAATGATTTTTCTAAATTTGTACCCCGCCTTACTTTCAGAACACCCCCTAACCTTAAAAGTATATTTCGCCGTAACCTATACTCTACGTCCCTTTGCTGGCTCGTATCCTTGCCAACGCCCTAAATGTAAAACCTGTGCACTAATTATGCCGTGCAAATCATTCCACAGCCCTAATTTATCCAAGGAATTCTACATTTCTTAATTTGCTACCTGTTCTTCCAAGAACGTCGTATATATGTTATCTTGTAAGCTTTGCAAAGCATTTTATATTGGTTTAACTTCTACTGTTGTTTCGCTACGTATGAACAATCATAGACGTTCTGTTAAAACCAAGTCTCCCTTGCCGGTTGCCCAACATGCCTTGTCTCACTGTAAGGGTTTTAATGATGCTTTTAGTCTAACTCTTATTGATGCGTTACCTACACAATGTTCTGAAAGTTTACTTAGAGTTAGAGAAATGGCAGATATATTTTTACATAAAGCGCGTATACCACCTGGTTTAAATCTTATGTATTAATCCCCCCCCCCCACACTCTCATTTCTAGTTTCATCTGTTTCCATGCATAACGTTACCTTCGATACTCAATATTTACTTTTATCACTTTCACTTGTCTAGCTTCTTGCCATTGAGGAACTCGCAGTAGTTCGAAATATAGCAATTTCAAGTGTGACTTTATCTAAGTGTTTTATCCTTATCTACTTTTATTATTAGTGTTAATTTGTTACATTGTTAATAGTGTTACTTATTTTTATTTTTCATTAATATTATACATACATACATACATACATACATACATACACACATACATACACACATACATACACACACACATACATACATACATACATATATACATACATACATACATACATACATACATACATACATACATACATACATACATACATACATAATTATTGTCAAAAAATAGCAAAATAATTTTACTTCATTAAGTACATAAACCTAGCGAGATAAGGTCTTGTATCTGCTGTATGTATGAGAAGTAGAGAGTTATTATTATACCCGATCCATTTTAGCAGGTGTCACTGCAGTGTGCGACCGCCCGGAGCGTACGTAATCAGATAGTCTTAACAGTCTCTGACGGTGACAGCCGGTTCCCCTACGGACTGACAATACTCTTATCCATTGCCATCTCTGTTCAGCTGAATGCATGCAATGAGTTCATTTTTTGTGCAAGAAATGTTTTATTCTCTTTGTGTTTTTTTATATGCGTCATTCACAGAACCCATTTTGAAAGCTAACTGTATCACTGTCGCTCAATGGAAGACGGTAAAACTGCATAGTAATCCGGAAAGGTTCATAGTGCTCATAAAATATTTTATTTTCACACAAAAAAGCACAGAAAAAATGTTGCGTTATTTATTTTGGTAAATGAATAAGAAAAGATAAGACGGACAAAACAGTACACTGCAACAGGCCTGCAAATTTACAAATTGCTACCCTTGCTTACAAAGGGAATGGGAAAAAATAAATAAATACACTTTTTTAAAAACAATAGCAGGGCATCGGAATTTCTAAGCACTAAAACCAGAATGAAGAGGAGTGAAGTTATGTTGGTAATGGACAAGTCACAGCTACAAACCACTCCCTTGTCTTATGCCTATGGCGCACCAATTCTTGTTCACCTAGCGATCGGAGACTCATAACTTGTTCTCTTGCAATGTTTGTATTCACTAAGTAGTTTGAGTGCAATTAACTTGATGGAACTGCTTAAGAATTTCGATATGTAATAACAATAATAAATTAACAAAATTTGACATGTAAGGGAAATCAAAACATTTTCCCCTCTAATACCGCATTTCCCTATGAAGGCGATTCACACCGCTATATGACGTTTGAGTTCTTCAGATGTAATAGCTGCCAAAAGTTCGCGTTTATTGCACATTTACTAACATTGAGCGACACACTCTAGGCTAACGGACATGGTTTGTACGTATTAAATCGATTCCCAAGGAGGTAGTTTAGCAAAAGTTTCCTTTACGATGTCCCCCTCATCCCACATCTGATTTGTCCCTTCTGGATATTTTGTGTGGGGTCGAACGTGTTGTCCCGTTTATGAGACCCTACGGAAACAAAATCTGGGGCTACAATACTTGCAGAAGAAACGTTTAAACTGATCCTACAACCTTTGACCTTGTTAATATCCATGTCTCGAAGATATACCTAAGCTTTGTGCAGGCCAACGGAGGCAATTTTGAACCAGTTCATTCAAAATGAGATATGTAGTTCTAAGTGTTATGCAAATCTGTCAAGGCAAATGCTTTCTGTTACTTAATATGTAATGTTCTCGAAAAACTATACATAATACGAAAAAGTGGTATGTTTGTTTCCTTGCCCCCTGGGGTTGGTCCTGGTGGTGTAGTGGTAACCATATTTGCCTTCAAACCCGGCTAGGATCGATGGATTTTTTCGGGCGTAAAATTCCTAAGTATGGGTTCCTTCGGAAGGGAAGTAAAGCCGTGGGTCTCGTGCCGTACATTTAAGGCACGATAAAGAACCTCAAGCCTGAAAGAAGAGGCATCTGAGCAAAATTTGTTGGCCGTTTCACTCCCTGAATAGAATGGGACGCTGATGACCTGAGATGTTACAGAGCGTCCGTAAATAAATCAAATCAACAACAACCCTTGCCCCTTACACACTCTCAAAGTTTATCGATTCATTTTTTAAGGAAGAAAAATTGCATTATTCATTTCTTGCATTGTACTGGGGAAATTAATCCAGTTATGAGCTTTTTTCGAAAGTATGGCCCAAAACATAATTAATAGTTTTACACACCGTGGAGTGGTGCACTCCAAAATCTTGTGACACTCCACTCTGAAATCCAGGATCAGCAACATTCCGTAAAAATATTTCATGCGATTTCTCGGGGCTAGTGTGCTTTTTCATCGTTATTCGGCAGAAATTCTGATGTTAAAAAATCAATACTTTCAATCTCAAAACGCATCAGCTCCTTGCACCTACTCATAATTCTTCTTTCACCGTATGTTTCTCTCTCCCTCACATGCATGATCATCACCATGATGACCGACATAACTGGAGTGGAGTGTGCCCTCCCTTAGACTACAAAATAATGAAGTTGTAGCTACACCTAAGCAGTTGTATCTTCGGTTTATTCCGTCAAAAGTGAAGTTATAACTACGAAGTTACAGCTATAGCTGTTGCTACTTTTATTTACATCAAAGCAAGTTACAATTTAAAAATACCGAAGCGGTAGCATCATCTACTTTTTATTTCCTTTGCCCAATGTAATATAAAAACGCTTTAAAGTGCATGTGCGCATTTAAACTGACGCGTAATGATTATAGAAGCCTTCAAACAGACACTGGTGCCGTGCGTTCCAAGAAATGTGCCAAAGAGCAAGGTCGCCGCCTCGCACGTAGAATTTAACGGTTACATCACATTAGTCGCCCTGAAACCAGATCCCGCGCTGAGTCACCTGCATAGTGACGACATTAACTTATCATTGTCTTCGCTTACAGCCAGACAAACAAACAATAGCAACAAATTTAAAACGAAATAGCTCTGACATCAGATACGCCAACAAGAATTCTTGTCTCAGCTTTTGCGCAGCATGGCGTAACTAAACTGTCAAGTCAACTTTAAATGGCTGCCATTTAATACTTTTGGAGGTATGAACCATGTTTAGTCCGTTCCGGTGGTGTAGTGGTAATAACCACACTTGCCTTCTAAAACAAAGATCGCGGTTTCAAACCCGACCAAGATCGATGGATGTTTTCAGGCGTAAAAATCCTAAGTATGGTTTCCCTCGGAAGGGAACTAAAGCCGTGGGTCCCGTGTCGTACATTTACGGTACGATAAAGAACCTCAAACCTGAAAGAAGAGGCCTCAGCAAAATTTGTCGGCCGTTTCACGCCCTGAATTGAATGGGACGCTGATGACCTGAGCTGTTAAAAGAGCGTCCGCAAATAAATCAATCAAAAAACAACAAGAAGCATGTTTAGCTGTAGTTATCTAATACTCTAAACGCATTCGTCCAGAGTGTCACTTCCACCGATCATTCCACTTTCAAATTCCGATGTAATGTTGGTTGGAGAAGTTGTTAATAAAATAAGTAGAGAATTTTTGGACACTGTATCTTACCGAAACCGGAAAAATAATAGCCCGAAATAAATGCGTCTAGTAAAAAGTTCCTATTCTGAAAGATAAAAAAACACACCCCATCTAGCGCGCGTCTAATGACAAAAATGAAAAAGAGACCAGGAAGAATTAAAGTTCTAACTAACCTAACCTAACCTAACCTAACCAAATGTAATGGAGTAAACACAAAACTGCATATCGAAAAAATTTCAAAATATTCACTTTTACAGCCTTTGCGTTTTAATGCAATTGCAAAGAAAATGAAAGATTATAAACTGGCGAAGATAGGGTGAAAAATGTGAACGATTTTCTCTCAGGCCATTTTGAAACTGACCGGTTTTTTTCCCTAACTTCCATCACTGGGCGAATTAATCCTGCTAACTTAACCTAACCGAAAATTATTCATTGTTTTAAATGTTTTTAAAAAATATATTTCGCTTAACATTTAAGTCGATTCCTGAGTAACCATTCAAGCAGTCTAGTCAAACAATCCCATTGAAACAGAATCCATAACTGACGAGCTCTGAAATTCCCATGGCAAGAAATAAATACGTCTAATGGACACGGTTTCATGTAGGAATCAATGGCAATGAATTATCACACCTACTGGCAATAAATAAAATAATATCCAGAAGCCTGTTTCAGCAGAGTCCTTAATGTTGACCACTGGAAAATTATGGAAACGTATATGATAGACTGAGTAAATAAAGCAAAAGGAAAGGCATGGGGCAGGGGGGGGGACATTAGAAGGGGATCCCTCCCCATTACCATGGGATGTTGTGGTGTTCAATCTTTTCATAGAGGTCTGCGCATCCCGTAGGTTTTTGCATTAGGACGGCACCTAGAAGCTATTCCGACCCGCCGTTCGGCTGCAGACGTTTGCGACGCCCAGACGCGCCAAGTGAACTTGGCTTCAGAGCCGAGCGCACCTACCTGCCAGTATTTCACTGGTGGATAGGTCCTACTAGCTTGACCTACTCAAGGGGTGAGTTACCCCAGCATTAAGGTAGCCACCACCCTACCCACGAACGAAAGCGATTCATGCGCACCTGCCCCCAGGATACACACCTTCCGCACTCCCCTGGGATACGCTGCCGTCGTGAGTACTCAATTTCCCGTGAGTTCCGGGACCACTGCAAGCCGAGTCCAACCCAATCCGGACAACTCCCTTGCGGGAGGGGCTCGTTTCAAGTCCGGCCCGGCTGCTTCTTAGTAACGTCAGAGGTACCCGGGTACTCAGGGTCCGCAGAGCCCGCACCTGGAGCATCTGAAGAGCAACGACCAAAGCCGCCCCCCCCCCTTACACAAGATAGCTGGAAGTCATTCAACAATAGGCCAAGAAAGGAAGTACTAGCTAAATTTAGATTGACAACAAGCCCTGCTGCTTGGCTGAAATGGGGTAGCAACACTTGCAACAAGCGAGTGGTGAAGTTTACAGTGCAGCTGTTAACAACTCCGGCAGACGAGACCTCGCAGAAGCAGATAACATTTGCAAATCGTATTGGGATGCCGGAAATCGTCTCAAACCTATCATTTGTGCTTTTTAATGCCCATTACTAACTATATATTCATAATGTATTATTTGTTTTATAATTTTTTTAGATAATAAGATGCCAAATGTGATGAACTGAATTCCAATAAAGCCACATGCAACAACAACACTTTTTTTTTTTGAGTAGTGTTTAACGTCCGTTTTTACTACTGAGGCGGTGGACACCGATGATACATGAGATGAAATGATATATTGAGAAAGGATATATATATATATATATATATATATATATATATATATTTTTTAAAGAAGGAAGCGTTCCAGGCCTAAGTTTAGGTACCTCCCCGGCATTTGCCAGTTATGAAGAAAGGAAAACCTGGAAAAAACCTGTCAGTGAGGACGGTCCTGGCGGGATTCGAACCGCAGACCTCCCGCTCACGAGTCCGTGCCTTAACGACCTCGGCCACCCGTGGCGGTTAAAACAACACTTAGAAACAAGTATTTAAAATATATATGTTTTACGTAGTAACATCGTTTTAAAATGAAGGTAAAAAAAAAATTAAAATCGTAGGGATAAAGGCTGCCGTTTGATATTGTTAAAATTATTAAAAATGGAATAAAGATTCATTTAAAGACTATGTACCATTATATACTTCTAGCCTGATTCAAAGTACCCGCCACGGGTGGCCGAGGTCGTTAAGACGCGGACTCGTGAGCGGGAGGTCTTGGGTCCGAATCCCGCCAGAACCGTCCTCCCTGACTGAGATTTTTTTTTTTTTTTTCCAAGTTTTCCTCAGTCATAAATGGCAAATATCGGGGAGGTACCCTAAATGTTTCCTTCCTTAAAAATAAATCCTTTACCAATATATCATTTCATCTCATGTATCATTGGTGTCCATCGCCTACGGTGTTCCTGTAGTGGAAACGGACGTTAAACACAATTCATTATTATTGATTCAAAGTGATGAATGACAATGAGCTGGTGGAAAGAAAATGGACAAAGACACCACTTTTACTCGTACATCCCACGAGCTTTGCTTTTGTTTTTCCTCGACGCCAGTAAACTGTGGCTTATCTATGGCTGCATAAAATTTTTATTACACGAATGGCACTTAAAAGTATAATCAAGTTTATTGTTCGTTTGTTTTTTGTTGATAGTCACGAACGTTCTGTAGTCTACCAAAAATAAAAAAAAAAAATAAAAAATCATAATTACATTTAATATCATTATTTCGCAAATAGAGTAATTAAAACCAAGTAATAAACATAAAAATACATACTGTTATCAAAATAAGACATTAAATTCATTGACATAGCATATTTCGTATGCAGGAACGGCCTACTGCATTCCCAAATAAATAACTGAAATGTTTATTTACAAATAGGGCCATCTACGCCAATTGAAATAAATGATAAAACAATGACATAATAGAAATATCCACATTACAAAACTAAACTAAAGTTAGTAAATGAGTTACATTCCGTAAAAGCAAACGTTCTTTATACTTTACGCGGAGGAAATTGATGTTAATTGATTACTTCTGATTTTATTGATAATTAGGTACATAGAGTTTCGACAATTCGAGCTACCTGAGATTATTTCACATTCGGATTATACGGAAAAGGAAGTAAATTTTTTATATCACATATTTTATATAATTACAGTAGGGTGTAAATAAATAACATTTAATTTCCTAAATTCGGCTGAGTTTTCAAGTTAACCGTACCCATTATGGTCTAAATAAAACTAGAAATGAATTACATTTTAAATATGACAAGATGAGATATTAAAATATGTTCATTGTGTTTAAAATAAAATATGAACAAATTAACTATAATGATCTTAGGGACATATACTCTGAAATGATATATTTTTGAATTGGAACTGTGTTCTCAATATGCCTTACTAATAAATTTGTGTGTTAGGAAGAACGAAGAGTCTCATTTTAAGTGAAAAGTTATAATTGGTAGAAACAACTTATTAGACATATTTGCACATTTAGATTTGAATATTTTGGGTTTATAATGGGTCCTTATTGTCCTTTAGCAGTCCTACACATTCCCACACGATATCTTCTTCACAGATTCCTCTCTAGTATACTTAATTTTTCCAGATGAACTTGGTTTAATAATTCCTGTTTTGATAGTTTGATTCCTTTCCCTGTTTTGGGGGGTTATTTTATGATAATTAGGACCGAGAGTGCGCACCTCTGATTACATCTTCTTTCCGAAACAAAATAAACTTTTAGAAAGAAAGCTTTGCTGCTGTTCATGCCACGCTTCTTTTCTTACTTTAAGTGATGGAAACAGAGCACAAAATAAAATGTTCTCTTCTTCTCATCATCTGAGAGTCGACTTAGTACCTTGAGGTGTGTAAAATTATAACAACATAAGTAGAACCCGGTATTTATTATGTTATCATTTGATTAATTGTGATATTGTGTGGCTTATTATATGATTTATTTAATGTTAAGCAGTTGGCTAATTTGTGATCAATGCGTTTAAGTAGATAACGCTGATTACTCATTCATAGTAATGACATTTTTAATAACCGGCTTCAAGAGAGTATAGCAATAGGTCAGTGTAATAATTTTAACATTCTGCCCATCGCTTTAATTTCAATGTTTAAAATATTCCTTCAGAAAATAATAACTGGCTTTATATAAGAGCCAATAACTTGTGAGGTAGGAACAACATCCAAAAGTCAAAAAATTCCCGGGTCCACAGGTGTCACCATCTTCTGAGGTAGAAGTCAGGGAAATTTCCCACTGGTGTCTCCATCTTCTGAGGTAGAAGTCAGGGAAACTTCCCGGGTCCACTGGTGTCACCATCTTCTGAGGTAGAAGTCAAGGAAACTTCCCGCTGGTGTCACCATCTTCTGAGGTAGAAGTCAGGGAAACTTCCCACTGGTGTCACCATCTTCTGAGGTAGAAGTCAGGGAAACTTCCCACTGGTGTCTCCATCTTCTGAGGTAGAAGTCAGGGAAGCTTCCCACTGGTGTCTCCATCTTCTGAGGTAGAAGTCAAGGAAACTTCCCACTGGTGTCTCCATCTTCTGAGGTAGAAGTCAGGGAAGCTTCCCACAGGTGTCTCCATCTTCTGAGGTAGAAGTCAGGGAAGCTTCCCGCTGGTGTCTCCATCTTCTGAGGTAGAAGTCAGGAAACTTCCCACTGGTGTCTCCATCTTCTGAGGTAGAAGTCAAGGAAACTTCCCACTGGTGTCTCCATTTTCTGAGGTAGAAGTCAGGGAATCTTCCCACAGGTGTCACCATCTTCTGAGGTAGAAGTCAAGGAAGCTTTCCACTGGTGTCACCATCTTCTGAGGTAGAAGTCAGGGAAACTTCCCACTGGTGTCTCCATCTTCTGAGGTAGAAGTCAGGGAAGCTTTCCACTGGTGTCACCATCTTCTGAGGTAGAAGTCAGGGAAGCTTCCCACTGGTGTCTCCATCTTCTGAGGTAGAAGTCAGGGAAGCTTCCCGCTGGTGTCACCATCTTCTGAGGTAGAAGTCAGGGAAGCTTCCCGCTGGTGTCTCCATCTTCTGAGGTAGAAGTCAGGGAAGCTTCCCGCTGGTGTCACCATCTTCTGAGGTAGAAGCCAAGGAAACTTCCCGCTGGTGTCTCCATCTTCTGAGGTAGAAGTCAAGGAAACTTCCCACTGGTGTCTCCATCTTCTGAGGTAGAAGTCAGGGAAACTTCCCGCTGGTGTCACCATCTTCTGAGGTAGAAGTCAGGGAAACTTCCCACTGGTGTCACCATCTTCTGAGGTAGAAGTCAGGGAAACTTCCCGCTGGTGTCACCATCTTCTGAGGTAGAAGTCAGGGAAGCTTCCCACTGGTGTCTCCATCTTCTGAGGTAGAAGTCAGGGAAACTTCCCGCTGGTGTCACCATCTTCTGAGGTAGAAGTCAAGGAAGCTTCCCACTGGTGTCACCATCTTCTGAGGTAGAAGTCAGGGAATCTTCCCACTGGTGTCTCCATCTTCTGAGGTAGAAGTCAGGGAAGCTTCCCACTGGTGTCTCCATCTTCTGAGGTAGAAGTCAAGGAAGCTTCCCACTGGTGTCACCATCTTCTGAGGTAGAAGTCAGGGAATCTTCCCACTGGTGTCTCCATCTTCTGAGGTAGAAGTCAGGGAAACTTCCCACTGGTGTCTCCATCTTCTGAGGTAGAAGTCAGGGAAACTTCCCGGGTCCACTGGTGTCTCCATCTTCTGAGGTAGAAGTCAAGGAAACTTCCCACTGGTGTCTCCATCTTCTGAGGTAGAAGTCAAGGAAACTTCCCACTGGTGTCTCCATCTTCTGAGGTAGAAGTCAGGGAAGCTTCCCGCTGGTGTCTCCATCTTCTGAGGTAGAAGTCAGGGAAGCTTCCCACAGGTGTCTCCATCTTCTGAGGTAGAAGTCAGGGAAGCTTCCCACTGGTGTCTCCATCTTCTGAGGTAGAAGTCAAGGAAGCTTCCCACTGGTGTCACCATCTTCTGAGGTAGAAGTCAGGGAATCTTCCCACTGATGTCTCCATCTTCTGAGGTAGAAGTCAGGGAAACTTCCCACTGGTGTCTCCATCTTCTGAGGTAGAAGTCAGGGAAACTTCCCGGGTCCACTGGTGTCTCCATCTTCTGAGGTAGAAGTCAAGGAAACTTCCCACTGGTGTCTCCATCTTCTGAGGTAGAAGTCAAGGAAACTTCCCACTGGTGTCTCCATCTTCTGAGGTAGAAGTCAGGGAAGCTTCCCGCTGGTGTCTCCATCTTCTGAGGTAGAAGTCAGGGAAGCTTCCCACAGGTGTCTCCATCTTCTGAGGTAGAAGTCAGGGAAGCTTCCCGCTGGTGTCACCATCTTCTGAGGTAGAAGTCAGGGAAGCTTCCCACAGGTGTCTCCATCTTCTGAGGTAGAAGTCAGGGAAGCTTCCCGCTGGTGTCTCCATCTTCTGAGGTAGAAGTTAGGGAAACTTCCCACTGTTGTCTCCATCTTCTGAGGTAGAAGTCAGGGAAACTTCCCACTGGTGTCTCCATCTTCTGAGGTAGAAGTCAGGGAAACGTCCCACTGGTGTCTCCATCTTCTGAGGTAGAAGTCAGGGAAACTTCCCACTGGTGTCTCCATCTTCTGAGGTAGAAGTCAGGGAAGCTCCCCGGGTCCACTGGTGTCTCCATCTTCTGAGAAAGGACAAATCCAGAACTGAGGGAAGCTTCCCACTGGTGTCTCCATCTTATGGGTTTAGAACGCAACACAAGTGATTGTTAGAATACACATCTATCTTTTATGCAATGTCTCGCATTCATGAGTAAAAACATCTACAAGGGATGCTTTAGACTATGTTTCAGATTTCGCAGGACAAATTCCGCTCGATGTGTATCAACTGTCCTTGGAAATTTGAAACTTCTGCCTCTTGCTCTTCATCAATAGAACCGAGCTTTTCAGAAAAATTCATTACAATTTCAGCACAATTGACTTGGGCTGAAATCATTCTTGAAATACAGCTGACTGATCACAATTTTCACATGCTGGCAATCTCTTCACCAAATATTTTCATCTGCTTCATGAACAAAAATGATCATGCGTTTTAAATTACAAATCATGTATTGTTGTAAGATGTACCGTAACGAATTGTCATTTGTTAGATTTTATTTATTTTGATTCAGATTATACTGAACATCAAACTATCGAGAAACTACTATATCTACGAAGCAGGAAACAATTTCACTAACGATAACTTAAAAATGATGATAAAAGTCAACAGTTTTACAATAATACACAGCTGTCACTGAACAAAACTCAATATATGCTTGCAACATTTTGGTTAACGTATCAATGAAATAGTCACAATTAACGAATAGTAGACAATAACTACAAATAGTTCTCACTTATTCAATATATATCGTGATATTTTCGTCTATTTGAAGATCGCGTAATCACATAAGAATTAAAACATTCAAACAAATGTCATTCTTTGACTTTTTGATTTTAGTGCTCTCTTTTAGTGTATAGTTTCGAGTTTTAAAGCTTACCGAAGTGAAGCCCGTACACCTTGAAATTACAACGTCAAAAAAACAGTTTCTCATCTGTTTAGTAATACGCACCTGCAACATGGCTATACATTATTACATTAATGTATCTCTCCAATGGAATGAAAAATAAAACACAGGTTCTCAAGGCTGTTAAAAATAAAATAGTGGGAATGCAGTAATGGAGAAAACAGCTATATAAAATCCATTAGTATAAACAACAAACTAAGCAATTAAAATATTTTGCTGGAAAGGGTTATAGTGCAATTAAAAGAAATGATGCTAAAACAGATGCAGAGTCTCAATTTATAGCCCAACCCTCCCAGGGTTTAAATGCAGTAGAAATTGCACGCCATACAACAGTTCAGAATTATTTTTCACCATTCAAAACATGCATAGTCCTTTTATGCTATACATTGTGACCTCCGCACTATAAACAGACAAATATTCCGGAAAATGAAGCAAAGTATTTCAGTTCTTAAATACTTAAGCCATTACTGGTAGCGTGTATTGCATAAAGCACCCACTTACTGGTAGGTCGGTAAGTTTCCGGCCTCACCGATAAGGATTATTGCCTTCATAAAACCCTTATTTGGTGTCATATCTTAACTGTTAAGTAAATAATTGCAACTGTAACTTCCGCTCCGCTATGTTCAGTTTTCAGATATCCTTGCATAAAGAAGGCTATATGTAGAAGATTGTGACGTGTTCAAAATGGAGTATCGTCTTGCTATTAAATTGTTCACAAAAGAAGGACTTACTCCAAATGAAACTAAACTGCGATTGGACGATGTATATGGGGAAGCATCTCCCTCATATTCTACCGTAAAAGAATGGGCCAAACTTTTTCGAATAGGTCGAGAAAGGATTGAAGACAAAGAGCGTGCAGGTCGGTCCTTGGAGGTGCTCACTCCTGAAAACATCGCTCTTGTGGAAGCAGAAATTATGCAAGACCGCCGGCTCATAGTTACAGAAATAGAAGAAAGAAAAAAACAGTACTTCGAATTATTCATGAACATTTAACATGAATAATGTTAGTGCAAGATGGGTGTGCCTAGACTTCTTTCCTCAGTCCAAAAGCAGCAACGAGTCGTCTATTGTCAGGCATTTTGGAGTTCTGCCGCGGTAACGAGAGAGAAGTTCTGCAAACCACTGTTACGGGAGATGAAACTATGGTCCTCTACTATGATCCCTTGTCCAAAAGAGAATCAATGGATTGGCGTAAACCTAGCGAAACACCGCCTCTAAAAGCCAAGGTCACTGAGTTAACCAAGAAGATCATGACCACAATCTTTTGGGACTGTGAAGGAATACTCTTCATTGACTTCAAGGAGAGGAACACCACAGTAAATGGGGAGTACTATGCTGGCCTACTGCACAGACTACGTGCTTCCATCAAAGAGAAAAGGCGAGGAAAGCTGCGTGGTGGTGTGCGCCTTCTTCACGATAACGAGCCTGTGCACACAACTCTTGTTGCAAAGGAAGTTGTGAAGAAATGTGGCTTCAAGGAGATCGATCACTCTCCCTACAGCCCAGATCTAGCTCCCAGTGACTGTTTCCTCTTTTCAAAACGCGAGGAAGGAAATTTAAGTGTGAGGAAGAAGTGATGAATGCTGTTTATGCCCATTTTGTACATAAAACTTCTGACTATTTAGGGGGAGGGTTGAAATGTTAATTCAAAGATGTGAGAGGTGTATTGCAATCAAGGGTAACTATATTGAAAACTGAAATATAGTTTTTGTCTTTACCATACCTAGAAAATGGTTAGATCGGAAACTTATGGACCTATCCTCGTACATTTATATTTTAGATAGTATAAACTGTGCTGCGAATATGGACGTATACCTTATTCGTGCTTGATTAATAAGCATGCGCCTACGGACATTTCGATGCGAGCTTTAAATAATGAATAATGGCAGGTCGTTGGTTCTCTTGCACTAAATTTCCCATTGTTTAGGAGAGACTGTTCACCATACCAGATGTTAATTGGTTCATCGACTAAACGCTTTCGTTAAACTCAGTTAAAATCTAGTTAACCGAGTTGGTATGTTTGTAAAACTGCGCAGAGCAGTAAGCCTTTCTTTCCCAGGATGCCAGCCAGGCTGCATCTTTAATCAATTCATGGTAAACTCCTTTCAAAGCAAAACATGAAGAAGAGCGCTCTGTTTAAATTGAAAAACTGTGAAAAGAAAAATTGAATAAAAGGTTTTTGCGAAATTGAGTAAAGTTAAATAATTAGTAAACTGCATTGAGTTCTGAACTTAGTTCGTATATATCGTATCGTACTGTAATCTCATTTTGCTACACTAATGGATTCAGTGGAAGGACGATTCCTAGTAAGACTGGAATTAAAGCTCCGCTACGCAGACAATTGAGCTTGCTCAGTTGTGTTTACTGTCTCAGTTGAATTTCTGTAAAAGTGCGTGTTAAGACTTTTTACTCTGTATTTATGCATTGTGGAGTGTGTTGAGATTGAGATATATACTAGAACAAAAATAAAAATGTAATTTATGTTTGTTATGTCTAAAAGAAATTGTATATTTCCATCGGAGAGTGCAATTTCATATTTGTGGAAAGTGCGAAACCAAAGAACAAATCTGTCCCGCATCAAAAAAGTTTTTACAAATGCAAGAGTGCAGATACACATACGACATTGAAAAGTACAATTCAAAAGAAAGGAAGAAGAATTCTTAATAAGAATCGGAATAGAAATCCTTGAAGATCTGTAAAAAGGCAAGTGTTTAGGTCAGAACAGGCTAAAAGCTCAATCCTGAAACCAGAAAGAATAAAATAAAATTTTAATCGCCTTATGTTTTCGTGACATCTGCGCAAAATATTTTGTTTCGCACAAAATATTAATGTGCTAAAACAGAACGCTCCATGTGCAGGAAATTTTGCAACAGATAGGTTTGGAAGAAGTGTGGATAAATAGGGAATACCAAAACAGAGGATTTTGGAAAGAAGTGAATCTAAGATTGGAAGATGTTGAACGACCGGAAATAATTGGTAGTTTAGGTGAAAAGAAATCATTTGAGACTTTATAGGGGAATAGAAATAATATGGCGTAGGGAAAAATATATAGAACAATGTGATAAGTCAGGAAGAGAAGGGTTTGCTTGGGCTAGAACTGGAGTTATGAATTTTAAAGGATATGGCAAAGGAAATTGTTTAATGTGTGGCGAAACCATTACAGATTTTCATTGTTTGTTATATTGTAATCAAACAAAGCCATGAAGAGAAAAGGTTTGGAATAAAAAATGGGTAACTTTAGATAGGGGAATTTTAATTAGGGAGATATTAACTGTAAAAGGAGAGAAAGATTTAAAAATTTTAGAGAACTCCTTTGGTAACGTTAGAGAAAAAGTATAAGAATGACGAAGAGGATGATGGGAGTAAATGTAGAAAGAAGTGTAACCTTAGAAGTTTAATAATTTATGTATTTACCGTGTATATAGGGGAGGTGAGGGAGAAATGATAAAGAATGGTCAGACAGTTAATGATTGCTAAACTGAATAGGGGAGGGAATTAGAGTAAATTAGCACTAGAAACAGAATTATTATACCCCAACAACCTGGGTGTTAGTTGGATGTAGTGTTTAGCATTAAATTATTGTAATAGAGAAGGAATGAATGGTGTCTAACACCCGTTTTTTACTATTGAGGCACCATAGGCGGTGGACAATGATGATACATAAAATGAAATGATATATTGGGAAAGGATTTCTTTAAGGAAGAAAACGTTCCAGGCCTAAGTTTAGGGTACCTCCCCGGCATTTGTCATTTATGAAGACTGAGGAAAACCTGGAAAATGCTTCAACCAGGGAGGACGGTCCTGGCGGGATTCGAACCCCAGACCTCCGCTCACGAGTCCGCGCCTCGACCTCGACCTCGACCACTCGTGGCGGTTTGTAATAGAGACACAATGATATCTCAGTTAGCATTATGAAATTGACGAAGACATAGATCTTATTGTAAATTTTAAAATTGTATGTTGATGTAAAGAGAAATAAATTCAATTGAATTCAAACATTACTTTGGCCAGCCCTGGACAAGTTGTTTAAGTGCTCATATGAAATTTTGCTCACGCATTATCACGCGGCTATGTGTGTACGCCCAAAATGAAGTTGGTGAGGTGTGAGGGGACGCTTCTGCAACTCTCTCCAGAAAAGGAGTCCTGCGGAGGTGTGCCTTTGACGAATTTCTAATAATAGCTTGCGGTGCTCATGTAGAATCACTGTGGTGTAATGTGTTTTCAGCGACTATTTTAAGGAATTCACCACTGCACACCAAGGTCATCCAAACAGGGAAAACTGCAGAATTGCTTTAGGAACTTTCGCTCTAAAGTCATCCATCGGCAATACTCTCGGTAACTATCTTTAGAAGAATTTGCGAACAGTCGCGCGCTTGTATCTGCTCTCGTCCATGACAATGCTGAAACAGTACACATGAAGAAATGTTTCAACACTACCTATGGGAAATAATAATTGTCATCAGACTGTACAAAAGATAACGGAAGTCTAGAATAATAAACAACGAATGCTTTTTGGAAACTAAGGTCCCATTCACAAAGTAAATTAAACGTAAACATAATAAAATAAAATGTAACACGTTAACTTAGTAGTATGTAGGCGTTCACAAAGAAAGACGCAAACGTACGTGTTAGTCAGTCAAAAATAAGAACAAGCAAAGATCAACTAACAGCTGATTGAGAATGACTGCTTCTGAGCAGACGGCGGTACATGCAAAGTGCAGTAACTAATTTGCTTGGAATAATATGAGGAAGGTAGCTTTCTTATAATGCAATTAATCTTTTGTTCATTGACGCCATTCTGTCTTCAGAGTCACTGATCTTCAGCTCTCATGCCCTTGCATGGAGCACGAAATAAAGTGAAACTTCTGCTGCTAGCTGCTGCAAGTCCCGAGCGACAGCGGAGAGAGCCGAACTTCTGTGCGTGACTGCAGTGTAAATGTTGTATGTATTATTTTTTTGTTAAACATAATGTAACCTGCGTTGTCCTCCGTAACTTTTAAATATAAATTGATAGGGGATTGTTAGTTGATAAAATATTGTAACGGTGGCAAATTTGCTGTTATTGAAATTTGCAATTGATTCATATATGTATACAAATAAACTATATATTAATGCTAACCTCAGGAAAATCCTAGAAACCGGTGGAATCACTGGTTTTTCGTTGACATAAATTGATAGGGACGGGTAAATCACTGTAGTGGTGGCAAATATCCTTTGATTGCAGCAGAAAAAAAAATCATAAACATCAATTTATAGCACATTCTGAACGTGGTACTATTCGCTTGAAAGTCTTATATCTGTGGGTTACTACCTTCGGCCCTTTCCGCGTCGTTCGGGACTTGCAGCAGCACGCATCAAGAGGTGCATTTGATTTCCGTGCTCCGTGTAAGAATAAATTCTACCACAGAACTCTACAAACAGAGCAGTTGTGTTCTGATTGGCTGATTTCTTAAGTTTAAGTTAGACGTTGGCGCAATACCTTGGACTTTGCAAGTTTCTAATTAATAAATAATTGTATGTTTATTTTTATGTTTAAGTGATTCATTGTGAATGGTTCCATTACAATACATAGCATCTAGCTTTTACGTTTAAGTTTACGTTCGTTTAATTTTCATTGCGAATTGGGCCTAGCAGATGATGGAGAATCATTGGCATATTATCAACGTTATATTATTACCAAGGCTCAATTTATGTATAATAAAAACAGTGCAAAATAATACAAAGAATGTATGTAATTTATCCAATTTTCTCTTAACAATGGAAGAGGAATTTAACCATATTAACATGGGTATTTTTTTTTTTTTTTTTTTTTTAATTTTGACCAATATATTCAGTAAGCAAATAGAATTTCGTCTGTATGATATTTTATACGTTCCTTTTTTTAAAATGATCTCATTCGCTTCCTTCCAGCAGTAAGGCACTCTTCCCTGCCATAGACAGTTATGAAACAGTTGACACAGGTACGGAGTAATCTGATCTGTCGTAACACTTCCGACTTTATTTTGTCCAGTCCTGGAGATTTGTTCTTCTTTAATTTCTTTATAGTTTTTCTTATTTCAACTTCATGGTAGGGATAAATGACTATATTTTTAGTAATGAGTTCTTTTCTTAATTTACTGTGCTCTGGGTTTTCATTTTCTTTATTTATTATTATTAGTAGTAGTTTTAGAAACAGGAATTTTGTAGAATCTATCCAATTTACAGCCATTTTATCATTCCCTTTATCCAGAGTAGATATTACTTCTGGGATTTTTATTTTCTCCATTATTAGTTTGTAAGATGTACCCCATATAGTGTTGGAAAGGTTTACTCTACATTAGATAATGAAATTAATTACATACATAATAAAGCTTTAGTTATTACAGCGCTTTTAACTACCACTGTCTGCAAGAGAACTGTGTAACTGAAGTGCAATGCCGCCAAGCAATACTCCATGCACTGTTGTGGATGTCTTGGAGCTTCTCGGTGGCCAACGCAGGGCTCTAGTTATAAACTTGTTTTACATCTCGGGTACAAGGCGACTGCAGTCGGCGTATTTCGACTGCACCTCTCTCCTCCCCTTTGTAATGTCTTTAATGTCTCTTTCTGAACCTGTTTTCTGCCGGTATATACTCATTTTTAAAGGTAGTTAAATAATAATTCTAGAGCGACGTATTTTGGCGTATAGCGAACGTTAATTTAAATATGAATCAAATTGTCCTGATTCGAGAATTGCAAGTTTAAATCTATTGTTTTAGTGTAAAATGTACAGATATAACAGAGGAAAAAAATTAGACGAAACTTGTGCAAATCTCGAACGTTCACCAGCAAAAATCACTCCTGAAATTAGCATAAATGGGAGTTTCGGAATATAAAGGAAAACATTAGCAATGAATTCAGAAACATTGCAGTGACCGTATCTTCCAGATATGTTTGTTTAGCCGAAGAAATCATGCATCTTCTATCAGGTAGTTCCTATACTCATTTTAAGAAAAAAACAAGAAATGAAGTGTACAAGGTTTATAACTAAAACCCAGTAAAAATGTGTAATTCTTAAAAACAAATAACTTTTTTTTTATTTTTATTTATTTATTTATTTTTTCCAATCACAAGCCTATTGAACAGACAGACGTTATTACCAGCCGAGTCTCGAAGGTGAATGTATGTTCTATACAGACTTTCATTAGATGAATCTGAAGCAGGGTTCTCTTTCTTCCGGTAACCGTTAATGCAGTTTTGATATATTCGGCGCTTCACTATTGTCCATAACTTCTGTGGGACGTAGCATATAACAGTTCATTTAAATGGTTGTAGAATTTGTTTTCCAATGAGCTAAATTTAGCCGTTATAGGTGCTTACCGGTTTTTCAGATATTTCAATTTAGAGGACAAAGTAACACATCTGGAGTTCCGAAGAGCAATTGCGCTGACTCTACTAAAGTGTGGAAACACTGACGGAATCCGTAGAGGAGGACCAGCAGCTCCCGTTGTAAAGGACATAAGAAATGATATATTGATAGGCACGACTCAAGGGAGGTGTGTGTTATGCAAGAAAAACACAAAAAGGATGTGCGTAAAGTGTGAGAAGGGACTACATAGAAAATTCTATCACGAAAAATTTTATAAGAAGTGAATGTTTTATATAAGTAAAAGAAGTGTTTATTTTCCATTCGGAATGATGTGATCAATATCAAAAATAAATAATTACATTAGTTCAGTATCTTGATTTTTTTATATATTAGTGTCCAACGTTTCCTCTTTAGGAACAGCGTCTATTTTTGAAAATAGTAAAATTTTTGCAAAAATTTCATGTATATCTTATAAAACATATATTAAAAGAAACAGCTGAGTTATTAAGGTTAAACTTTTTTCAAAAGCAAAATGTATAAGATACTCTAACTTTCGTTTCTACATTTTATCTTTGATATCTTCTGATTTTATACTCTTAAACCGGCTATATATAACATAATGTGTTTAAAAGTATGAATCAAGCAATAACAGAAGTATAGCCGCTTGCAGGCATATGTCAACCTTGATAAAAAATGACTGGCTGAAAGCGATGTCGAGAAGGGAAAAGTGGCAAATATTTAGCAAAATAAACATGAACCTGACTTCAAAATTAATAATTGTAACAAATATAACTAAGAGTGGCACCGCTCCAAGCTCTACCTTGTTCCCAACATTTTTAGCACGGGCACGTAATCAAACAGGTGCTATTGACAAGCGTTGTGATGCGACGCGGGGATAGCATGTGACTTGCACCACGCTCTTATGTGTGGGTGCCGCGCCTCACAAGGTGAACTACGTCACATTCAATTAGATTTATTAAACACAAATTACATTACATGGTATGACCTTTACCGAGGTCATCCTACTCCCCAGGAAGGACAGCACTTGTTGTTTAGTGCCGGGTGACCTTCATGGTTGACCTTGGTAGAGGCGACTGTGCGGCAAGGTCGGTCGCAGGAGACGCTGTCATCCAGCTGGTGGGCGGGAGGGACGGATGCCTTTTACGTAACGCCGCCTACTTTGCCAAAAACCGAGCATTGCGATCGATGCTCAACTGGCTTCGCTTGCCTTCCGGCTCTGGAATCGATTCTCACCAGTTTAAGGAAAACTTTCTTCGATTTGAAAGCATTATTCCAATGAAATATAGCGGCCTATAGCGGTACACTTCCAATGTTTCACCTTGTATAAATTAAATAAATGCAGTAGAGAAAACTACTTATTACGTCATTTAAAATGGCAATTTTATTTTCTACTTTACGTTCTTTTACCATATCATGATCTTCACCACAGCAAAAATATTATTTAATGAAAGAGACAAATTTTTTTAAAAAACATTAAAACACTATAATATTCTTTATTTTTAACCGTATAGTATGTGATCTAATGATCTACTGTAGTGGTCTACACACACACAAATGGCAAATGTCTTCAATTATATGTTTGCCTTATTAATGGAATCAACAAGAAAGCAAATTCAAATAGCGCATCAATTCTGGATATGAGAAATGTTTCAGAATATTTTTATTTTAAAATTATATGGTAATAAATATTGGTAAAATGATTCAAAACAAGAACACGCCATTTTATAACAAATTTTAGAATATCAACTATAGTAAATAATGGTAGCAAATAAATAATAATATTATTAATATTAAAAATACAAGAGGAAAGTATTAAGCAATTAGATTAAAGGCACAGCACATTTATAATCATTTTGTTATTCACATGAATAATCAACCGAGAATATTATTAGCACACGCATATACGCACGCACCACAAAGCAAACATGGTATTTAATAAGTATAAAGGTGAACTATCATCTTATTTCTGCTGCTTTAACCGCCACGGGTAGCCGAGGTCGTTAAGGCGCGGTCTTGAGAGCGGGAGGTCTAGGGTTCGAATTCCGCCAGGATCGTCCTCCCCGACTGAGGTTTTTTCCAGGTTTGCTCAGTCCTTATAAATGGCAAATGCTGGGGAGGTACTATAAACTTGGTCTGGAACGTTTCCTTCCTCAGCAGTAAAAACGGGAGTTAAACACTACTAAGAAGCTACTTGTTTTAGGTGTGGGGAAAGTGTCACGATAATAATTATTGGCTTTACTCAATACACTAACACATTGTCACGAGAAACTAATGTGTAACCTCAGAAGAATGAATAACCATGTTATTCCACCACATGTACAAATTAGTATGTAATTTATATAAATAATTTAAAGATGAACTTTAGTACTCCTGGAAATGGAATAGGTTTCAAAGCTTAATCTAGAAAATAACAATCCTGATGATGTCTTATTACGTTTATGATTTTGCCAGATGTAATTTGCCGTATTCCGTTTTATATTAATCAGAGTTTATCTCTTGATTTTTGTCAGCAACCGGTAAGAAAATACGTATAGCTAAATTACTATGTGCTTCGTTTTGTTAACGAAATTTCTATTAATTATATAAACACTTTTGAAGAATCCTTTATGGGTCCTGCACTCTGGTACCGTAACAATCATCATAATGCATTTGTTGCTGCATAATATTATTAATTACAAATTGTGCCACTAATTGGTTCTTGCTAATAAAGAGTTTAATCATAAAATTTAACGAAAGTGGAAGACAGAGAAAGAAATCTCTCAGGTTTTATAAAGTCGAAAGTGGTGCAGACCGTTTGGGCACGGTGCGTTAAAAATAAATAAATACATAAATAAAAATAAAATAAAAATATGGTACTTTTCTGGGAAGCAACATTTAAGCACGCGAAGGCTATTTTACGTTAGAAACAATCGATTTCACTTTTTTAATGATAAAATATTTTACATGCAACTATAACATATTATTATGAATGTTTTTGTGAATTATGATATCCTTTGTTTAACAGTTTTCATGCAAAAATTCGCCAGAATTACTACATTTGAATAAAAATGTATTTTTATAGAGACATAACTGTTATTCCCTTAAAACAGAAATCTAAATAATTCATTTTAAAGGACATATATTACCAAACGTAATAATTTGTAAAACTGCGTTATTTTTTTACAGAATTAGAATAAAATTTAATTTAATTCAACAATTTCCATAAAAAGTTAACGAAAAACAAAAAAAAAAAAAAAAAAACCATGGCAAAATTGTCCATTATTAAGACAAGCTTTCAAATTCCAAATGAATATAGAAAACTTGTATAATCTTGCACGACAGTATTCTCAAGTAAAAGCAGTGCAGTGCTTCTCCCCCTCATAACCATATGTGCAAGCAGTCATTAATGCCCACACATTTCAAATATAATTTAAAGAAATTATTTTATGGCAGTTCTTCTTGATTGAACATCAAAATAATATTGATTTTTTTTGTCGGGGGGAGAGAAAGAGAGAGAAAGCAGGCAATCAGGTTATATTATTATTATTATTATTATTATTATTATTATTATTATTATTATTGCTTTCCATGAGGAAATTAAGCAAAGATGAATTGCCTGATTTATGTCCCGTTGAAATGGTCCGTAAGTTTGGGCCTCACCGATAAGGATTATCGCATTCATAAAATCCTTATCTGTTGTCATACCTTATCTGTTAAGTAAACAATTGCAGCTGTAACTTCCGCTCTGCTGTGTTTAGTTGTTCAAATATAGTTGCATAAAAAAAGTTATGTGTAGAAGATTGTGATATGCTCAAAATGGAGTATCGAGCTGGTCTTAAACAGCGATGGTGTATATGGGGAAGCACTCCCCCCCCTTATATTCTACCGTAAAATAATGGGCTAAACATTTTCGAATGGGATGGATAGAAAAAGCATTGAAGACGAAGAGCGTGCAGGTCGGCCCTTGGAGGTGCTCACTCCAGAAAACATTGCTCTTGTGGAAGGAGAAATTATGGAAAACCGGCAGCGGTGGCTCAAAGTTACAGAAATAGCAGCAAGGTTGGGCCTTTCTAAAACAAAAGTCCTTCGAATTATTCATGAACATTTAAACATGAATAAGGTTAGAATAAGATGGGTGGGTGCCTAGACTTCTTTCCTCAGAACAAAAGCAGCAACGAGTCATTTTTGGAGCTCTGGCGTGGCAACGAGGGAGAAGTTCTGCAAACCTTTGTTACAGGAGATGAAACTATGGTCCTCTACTATGATCCCTTGTCCAAAAGAGATCGAACTGATGTAGTGGCGTCAAACAGGTGAAGCACCGCCTTTAAAAGTTAAGGTCACTCAGTTAGCCAAGAAGACCGGCCAGGACCGATGGATTTTTTCGGGCGTAAAAATCGTAAGTATGGCTTCCTTCGGAAGGGAAGTAAAGCCGTGGGTCCCGTGTCGTACATTTGCGGCACGAAAAAGAACCTCAAGCCTGAAAGAGAGGCCTCTGAGCAAAATTTGTCGGCCGTTTCACGCCCTGAGTTGAATGGGACGCTGATGACCTGAGCTGTTAAAGAGCGTCCTTAAATAAATCAATCAAAAAAAAAAAAAGTTAGCCAAGAAGGTCATGGCCACAATCTTTTGGCACTGTGAAGGAATACTTTTCATTGACTTCAAGGAGAGGAACACCACACTAAATGGGGAGTACTATGCTGGCCTACTGCACAGACTACGTGCTTCCGTCAACAAGAAAAGACGAGGAAAGCTGAGTGATGGTGTGCGCCTTCTCTTGTTTCAAAAGAAGCTGTGAAGAATTCAAAGTGATCGACCATTCACCCTACAGCCCAGATCTAACTCCTAGTGACTATTTCCTCTTCTCAGAACTTAAGAAGGACCTTCGAGGAAGGAAACTGAAATGTGACCAAAAAGTGATACATGCTGTTTATGACCAAGACTTACTACTATTTTTGTGGGAGGAGGAACTGAAATTTTAACTCAAAGTTTATTGCTATAAAGGCTACCTATCTGAAAAGTGAAATATAGTTTTTGTATTTATCATACCAAGAAAATGGTTAGGCCCGAAACTTATGGAGCTACCCTCGTAATTACACGTTAACAGAATGTATTCTATTATAATATACATTTTTCTTGAAACGTTTAGCATTAGATTTTCAGGTTTATGTCCTTCGAAATGTTGATTTTCATAAATAGACGATAACTTTGTCGCATTCAAACAAGAAAACATCAGGACACAAAAAAGAACGGCCATTACATCTCTTACATAAAAAATATCCAAAGTTCGTTATTTTAATAGTATATTTCATATCCACATTACTTAATATTAATTTTATATATTGCTGTTTGGAATTTATTGTAAGATTATTTTCAAGCTAAAATAAAATAATAAAATGTTTAACTAAAGCATACACTTAAACTTTAACATCCTTCGAACAATAACAAATTCTAAATTTATCTTTTCCTGTCACCAGAACGGATTCTGCCTATAGTGAAAATAAATACTATTGAAATAATATTTACTGCAGCACATTGAACACTAGACCTTGATCTCTATATTGGGGAAGGGGGAGGGGGGAGGAAAAAAAGAAGAAAAAGGACGTTCGAGACACCAGAGAGATCCGCTCTTCTTTCTTCTGTTTCTTTATAGACTTGTGCCGTACTTGTTGGTGTTCAAGGACGTTTGCTTTGTGATTGATATACATTATTTTTAGAGCTCCCCCCTCCCCCTGTGCACAGACCAGTGAAGGACAAGCCGTTAAAATAACATCAATATGCCAAACGGACTACAGAGCGAAATGTTCTTGGATGAGGTTTTTACATCCGCATTGTTAGGTAATATAGCTTACTGTTGAGGGAAGGTAAGGTGTAACGGTACTTCCTCGAGTAGGTGAGAGGTTACGACCTTGTACTCACGGCCACCTCAGGGTCACTCTTCTGCTTTAGGTGCCTCTTGTCTATTAATATTTACTGCTTAAGAAAACTATGCAAGTTAAAGACGCAGGCTTCCTTATTTCTGTGCGTGAAGAAAACTACAAAATATGCAGCATTAGGCTTTGGGAAGAAAGTGTCTTAAAGATGATTGTTCTATCATGAAGTGATAGTTTTCAAGGACATGCTGGACTTGATGAACCTGTTCTCTGCTAAATGGATGTGGTCTATTTCCGTATCAAGAAATGCCTTGTTGATTTGGTTTATATACGGACGCTCTTTAACATCTCAGGTTATCAGCGTTCCATTCAATTCAAGGTGTGAAACGGCCGACAAATTTTGCTCAGAGGCCTGTTCTTTCAGGCTTGAGGTTCTTTATCATGCCGTAAATGTACGACACGGGACCCACGGTTTTACTTCCCTTCCGAAGGAAGGATTTTTACGCCTGAAAAAATCCATCGATCCTGGCCGGGTTTGAGCCTCGTGATCTTGGGTTAAGAAGGCAAGTATAGTTACCACTACATCACTAGGACCGACTTCAAGATTTTTTTAATGGTGTTTAACGTCCGCTTTTAGTACTGAGGCACCAGGGCATTTGCCATTTATGAGGACTGAGGAAAATCTGAAAAAAAAAACTCAGTCAGGGAGGACAGCCCTGGCGGGATTCGAACCCCAGACCTCCCGTTCACGAGTCCTTAACGACCTCGGCGACTCGTGGCGGTACTACAAGAAATGCATCCACCTTGACAATATAACAGTATTGCGATATAAACTGTCGAGCATTCGGTGAACAAGGCAGTGTCGGAGAGACGAATATAGTTCAGGGTCCAATGTGTAAAAGTTTGACAGAGAAACATTTATACTGGAATTAGGGTATTTTTTTAATGCCAGAACTATAAACAGTATTGATTGCGGTCAAAATCGTTAATAAAATGCTAAATTGCAGCATAAAAATTACAGAGTTATTAAAATATTCCCATAGGCCTACTTATGAATGTGACACATTTGACATAGAAAATGCAGAAAATTAACTTACACGTGCCATATCATTTCATGAGACCCCTTATAAATATTCACAGCAGAGGAGCAAAACATAGGCTTTTTAGTTTAAGTTAAATTTTCTTGCGGCAAATCCATTTTCGCTAACATAATAACAATAGACAATAAATCAACCACTCTTTGTGCTCCCACATGGCGACAAGCGCAGTTTGAATTACCAACTTTAACGCCACCAATAAACAGTCAAACATAACCTTCACACTAATATAATGTATCTCTCCGCTTTAAAAAAGCACTGCACCAAATTCAATAAACAGCATAACAAGCCGTATTATCACTACAGTATAATAAAATATTATCAATTATTGCCCCCGGAATCAACCACACCCGAACACATGATGGATTCACAAACCGGCTCGACTCGTCACAACTTCTTATATCAGTAGTGTAACTAACTATATGCGCTGTACCACAAAATTATTACGAACAGTTTAACAAACCTTCATATCGGCGTGCAGCTTACAGCATATAGCAGCCGTTCACACACTTTACTAAACACTTGATTTTTGACTCAATTAACGATAGCTACTATTCCTATCGTCTCCGCGCTATGCAGTGGAGATATAACGCATTTACTTATTTATTTAAATACTTTTTGTATATTATGAAAGGCACGTACGGTCCTGTGAACCCGTGCGAAAGTTGTAAATTATTAATATGTATGTTAATTTGAATAAATACACTGAAATAAATAAATAAATTAATTCATTCATTCATTCATTCATTCATTCATTCAACAATAGACAAACGAACTAAATAATCTATCCATTCAATGATGCCTCAAATACCGAGAAATTACATACACACTTTCACAGTAGATATGTATTTAATATATTTCACATTTGAACCGAAAAACAGCAGTAATGTGTAGCATGATGTTCTGTAAACAGATGTGACTCACATACATTATGATAGCGTTGTTACGTAACAGATAAATCAACAATGAACAAATGAAGCCAAGATTATTGTATGATGTTCTGTAAACAGATGTGACTCACATTACGTTATGCTAGCTTGCTACAACAAAATGGAGCCAAGATTATCGTTTGAACAACGGAAAGCAATTTTGAAGTGGTATTGAAAAACCGAGAATGGTGTTTAAGTTCAAAGGCAATGTGTACAGAACAGAACCGCCAACGCGAGTAAAATTACTTCTTACCCGCCATTCATACACTCTATGGAATGAGGAATTTTACTTCCAAACAGATGGTGCACCACCGCATTACCACCGAGATGTACGTGCATATCTTGATGACAATCTTCCAAGGCAATGGATAGGACGAATAGGTCCGATTAAGTTTCCACCACGTTCTCCGTATCTATCTACGTTGATCTTCTACCTATGGGAAACTCTTAAGGATGTTGTTTACCGTAGAAAACCAGCTACACTGACAGCACTTCGGGAAGAAATTGAAACGGCATGTCTGCAATCGCTGAGGACACTTTCGCAAACGTAGCTCAATCAGTAGTTCAACGTACTCAGAAGTGTATCGATGCTGATGGTGGGATTTTTTTTTTGATTCGTTTTATTTAAGGACGCTCTTTAACATCTCAGATCATCGGCGTACCATTTTATTCCGGGCGTGAAACTGCCGACAAATTTTGCTCAGAGGTCTATTCTTTCAGGCTTGAGGTTCTTTTTCGTGCCGTAAATGTACGACACGAGACCCGTGGCTTTACTTCCCTTCCGAAGAAGCCATACTCAGGATTTTTACGCCCGATATAATACATCGATCCTGGCCGTGTTTGAACCCGCGACCTTGAGTATAGAAGACAAGTATGATTACCACTACACCACCAGGACCGATTACTGCTGATGGTGGGCATTTTCAGCTACTGTTGTAAATGTAAAATCCTAAGATGATTAGTGCTCATCATTTTCTGTTTGTGTTAATTCAGTTTTGTCATAATGCATATAATAGAGCAGAGAATTAGTTTGTTTTTTGTTTTGTTTTTTTTTTTTTCTTTCTTTTCCTTTGCTGAAGTGTATATACAATTTTGGCAGCCTTTGTCGATATAAAAAGGAAGAACATTGACTTCAGAGTATTTCATTAGAAACCGAACACAGCCGGTAACACTAGAAATTCATCTTGACTTTGGGATTTGTTTTTTTCGTGGTTTCCCTTGGTCAGTTAGGCAAATGCTGGAATAGTCTGCTATTCCATTCCCCAGCATCAGTTACAAGGTCGAAAGACGGAGGTAGCTTCTTGCTTTCTGGGGTCTATGCGGAGCCTCCAAGGGCTTCCTTGATAGTGAACCAAGAGATGGTACTCTCGAGGACCTCCGGGGTCTGGGACTTATGTGAGAAAACGTTAGGGACCTCACCTACGCTTGTACATCGCCTCTTCGCATTTCTCCCCCCCCCCCAGTGGATGTATCCTCCCTCGAGGGCATTTGCACAATGGGAAAATCTGGCGGCCTCGGTGTAAATCCTCTTCTGTGGACCATCCTATCCAGTCCAAATTCATTATACAATGGACTTGTACTCGTGCAATAAAGTATAACACTATAAACTAATATTATTATATATTATTCTTTTACACACCCATATCTAATGAATAACATAGCTTGAGTACTTATTTACCTGTCTTTCTTCAAACTTTATTTGCAGGTCTAACTCAACTTTCAGCTCTTCTTAGAATTTCATCTTATACCAATAATTCTTTCTCCAGAACAATTCAACGCAAGCATATTCTGAACTTCCACAACACTGTGATTCTGTGTGCATAGTCGGTATATTGGTAACCATATTTGCCTTCTAAACTCAAAATCGCGGGTTCAATTCCGGCCAGAACCGATGGATTTTTTTCGGGCGTAAAAATCCTAAATAAGGCTTCCTTCAGAAGGGAAGTAAAGCCTTGAGAACCGTGCAGTACATTTACGGCACGTAAAAAACCTCATGCCTGAAAGAAAAGGCCTCTGGGCAAAATTTGTCGGCCATTTCAGGCCCTGAATTGAATGGGACGCTGATGACCTGAGATGTTAAAGAGCGTCCGTAAATAAAACAAATCAACAAATCTGTGTGCATGTTCCTTGCTTGAAAATGTCAATAATAGAAGTATTCATTTATCATATATTTATTAAAATATTGATAATCTTTCAAGTTTTCTCTGTGCGATGAACAATATCTGCTTTATAATTCTCTGAACTGTCCATTCTTTACATTTTAGTCGTTATTTCATTGTAAACGCTTTATCTTACGGTTTCAAACATCATTAAAATATTTTTGTGTAAGAAAAAAATTATTAATTTTGGTACGTATTTAATGAAAAATTAAGTAACTTTAGTGAAAAAGTTCATGATGTGGATCCCAATATGTGCCGAAAACTATGAGGGGAAATATTTATATAACTATTAATTAAACGATAACAGCATCTGCGTAAATATTTTAATTTCGTATAATGCAGTTTATGGAACAAAGTTAGTTAATGCATGTTACGATGGTATGCGTTTTACTTGTATCTTCATTTTTCTCTCCCACTTACTGATAATAGGCAGTTTGTAAAAGGAAATCCCCGGCACTAATTCTGTGGGTCACAGTCGTGATCATTATTAATTCTGGATGTTTACAGAATTTCCAGCAATTAGTAGTAGGTTCATCCCCCATACAGGAAAAACTAATGCTGAAATGTTCTCCTAAATCTCTCTTATGTAAGACCAAGCGAAGATTTTGCCACTTACTCGAGTGTTGATTAGATAATGCCATCAGCGGAATAAAACTTTAGTTGATAAGAGCGGAATGAAGTTATTTGTAAACAGTTCAAGAATTTCATTTTCATGACAAAATGTTAAAAAAAGGAAAGTAGGCAACGCAGGTTATTTTCTTATTGCACAACAGTGTTTGATATCAGATCAAATGAAACGGAAATCAGCTGAGTGTCATTTTATTATTTAAATGCTTTTTATTTATTTGCTTGTTTGGTTAAACTCTTCAAGGTTCTGCAAAGAACTTCGGACGAATTCCCCTATTATATCAGTGGCGGCTGAAGCAATGATGTGTAATGGTACAACTGGAACTTGTAAAAGTAATATTTCTGACAACGCCTCAGCTGTTGCAGATTCTGTGAACCAGCATGTGCATCATGAGACGCTCAAAAATCTTGCTACTAGTCTTCTATGACTTAATAACAGGAAAATGGATATCTAGGAAGTTGCCTATTTTATTTTAGTACGTGCACAAGTTCATAAAATGAAGCATTCTGAAGAAGTTTTATTTTTTCTTTTTGCAACTTTTTTTGACTTTTAGTCAATCATTTTAGTGATTTTTTTTCTTATAATCGATATGTTTAAGAAAATTTAGAAATTTTGTTCTTAGCCTTTGTTGGAAAAAATATGAAATTATCACTTAATAAAAGAATCAGAATTGAATCACAGCTAGGATTCGAAGCACGAATCTTCAGACCTTCACTCTTCCGGGTTGACGCCCTAACCAACTAAACTACCCTGTCCGCCTTCAAGAACGGAACGACGAACCTCTCTCATCTGATTCTACGGGGTGAACAATCCTTGACGCAACCAGTATCGCGGGGTACATATACGCCAACATAGCGTTCTGGCCGGTTCTGCGGTTGCGTCAAACATTGCTCATCTTGTATATAACCCCTATGCCTGCCTAAGGTTTCTCTACTGTTACAGAGTTATTTCTCAATTAGGATCTCCCTAGTATCCGGGGTATAAGAATCAGACAGAGAAGTACGTGGTTCCGTTAGCGTCAGTCCGAAGATTGAAGATCCGTGGTTCAAATCCCGGCCGTGACTCCATTTTTTTGTAATCTGACTCCTCATTTTGAGCAATATATTTTTATGAGCAACTTCTCCATTCTACTCTCGGCAATTGAAAGTAATGCACACTGATGTTTTATCTTTGCTGAATAGCAATAATGCAACTGTGGAAAGATGCCAACATTTAACCTCAATAAGGAGACTTAGCATCGGCAGCGACTAGCGGAATTTCCAGAATGCGATATAACAATGTGGCACATCTGCAACAAATTGATACGAGAGAGAGAATTGATCCCTCCTCGTCAGACAACAATGCCTTTCTAAGCTCAAAAGCACATGCTTTTACTTTCAAGATATGCACGTAAGATTTTTTACACTGTGCTTTCAAATATAGACTTAGTCAAAATATCTCCAGACTTTTTTTTTACAACGTAGCTCATAATGAACAGTAATCAGTAATGAAACTATCAAGACAAAGAAAACGCCAATAGATACAGCAACTATGAAAGTGTTTTATTTATTTCAAATATGTTGACCTTTGATACTACACCTTGCACGTACACTTCAGAAGGATGCGTTTCCTTTTGCACAGCCAGAAGTTTTAAATTGCGCATACCATGTCAGTGGTTCCTTGCAGTATTCTGCTCGAAAGCGAATGAAATTCCAGCACACAAAATGCCTTCGCTGTTGTGCCCACTATTTTTACAAAACAATGTTTGGTGATCAACACGGACTGATGTTCAGCAAGGACCGTATAAATACAACTTTTCAAAGTTGCCTCTTGTCGTTCTAGATAAAAAGAATTTTCGGAAAGCAGTGCTTTAAAAAAAAACTCGAAACATTAACTTTTTATTTTAAAGAAATTGTTTAATAGAGTCATAATTCCCAAATTTAAATTATTCAGAGGTTTAACGACGAAGTATGTAAGTTTGCGTAATAAGATGCCAAGTTTGAAGGAACTATTACATACCGGGTGTTAATAAACTATGCCACCATAATTTCAGATTGTAGAGCAGTCTTAGGTAGCAATTTGAAATAAGAAATCTCTGGCCCACGAAGAAAAATAATGGAGTTATATTGTGACAAAAAAATTAAAAATAGACGCTGATAAGGGTAAAATCAAATTTCCTAAATGTCTTGAATTTTATTTCATGCACAAGGAAATCTCGATTATCAATCAATAGCTCATCATCGGCGTTCAATATTTAGTGCTATGAAGGTTCTGTAATATCTCGGATTAATCGTACCAAAAACACAGCTAAGAATAATAGTTAACTGATATAACTTGATCTAGAGGAAGTTATCCGTCGAAATGGATAAGGCGAATAACTGTGGCTTAGGAAAATGAACGTTCCGGCCCGTTATTTATTTTATTGATGACGAGCATACGAATACATAAAGTAAAATAAGTAATCAACGAAACTGAATAAAACGACCCGCTTTTACTTGACGCGAATGCGTCAGAGTGACTTGTTTCACAACTTGCTCGTTATTATGTACTGCCATTTATTTCGATAGACAGCAAACTGGTTCAATAGAAACAGATATACCTATATCTCAAATCGCTTGTCTAAGATCGCTGTACAAGCTGAAATTATTACGGTGAAGTTCATAACATTCCCTAAATGGCTATACACTCCATGCATATTTATTTGTTTTCCTTAACCAAAGTCAATAAACAGCTTACGATGACACATAAGCTTGAGGAGGGGAGAACATGCGAGAATATATCCATAAGTTTCCGGCCTAACAATTTTCTAGGTATGATAAAGACAAAAACTATATTTCACTTTTCAATATAGTTATCTTTTATTGCAATACACTTATCACATTCTGAATTAACATTTCAACCCCCTTCCCCCAAAGGTCAGAAGTCTTGTCTGCAAAATGGACATAAACAGCATTCCATCAATTCTACGTCACAGTTAAATTTCCTTCCTCGAAGGTCCTTCTTGAATTTAAAGAAGATGAAACAGTAACTGGGAGCTAGATATGGGCTGTAGGGTGGATGGTCAATCTCCTTGAAGTCACTTTTTTCACAGCTTCCTTTGCAACAAGATCTGTGTGCACAGGCGCGTTGTCGTGAAGAAGGCGCACACCATCGCTCAGCTTTCCTCGCCTTTTCTCTTTGATGGAACTCGTAGTCTGTGCAGTAGACCGGCATAGTACTCCCCATTTACTATGGTTAATGAAGAGTATTCATTCCTTTACAGTCCCAAAAGAGTGTGGCCATGATCTTCTTGATTGAGTCACCTTGACCTTTAGAGGCGGTGCTTCGCCAGGTTTACGTAACTCCATTGATTTTCTTTTGGACAAGGGATCATAGTAGAGACCCATAGTTTCATCTCCTTAACACTGGTTTGCAGAACTTTTCTCTCGTTGCCATGGCAGAACTCCAAAAAATGCCTGACAACAGATGCTGCTTTTGGACTGAGGAAAGAAGTCTAGGCACCCAGCCATCTTGCAATAACCTTATTCATGTTTAAATGTTCATGAATAATTCGGACTATTGTTTTAGGAAGGCCCAACTTTGCTGCTATTTCTGTAACTTTGAGCCGCCAGTCTTCCACAAGAGCGATGTTTTCAGGAGTGAGCATCTCCAAGGGCCGACCTGCACGCTCTTCGTCTTCAATGCTTTCTCCATCCATTCGAAAAAGTTTGACCCATTCTTTTACGGTAGAATATGAGGGGAATGCTTCCCCATATATATTGTCGGTCCTGGTGTTGTAGTGGTTACCATACTTGCCTCCTAAACCCAAGATCGCGGGTTCAAACCCGGCCAGGACCGATGGATTTTTTCGGGGCGTAAAAATCCTAAGTATGGCTTCCTTCGGAAGGGAAGTAAAGCCGTGGGTCCCGTGTCGTACATTTACGGCACAATAAAGAACCTCAAGCCTGAAAGAGAGGCCTCTGAGCAAAATTAGTCGGCCGTTTCACGCCCTGAATTGAATGGGACGCTGATGACCTGAGATGTTAAATGCGTCCATAAATAAATCAATCATTCAATCAATCAATCAATTCCCCATATAAACAGTCCAATCGCTGTAATTTCATTTGGAGCAAGTCTTTCTTTTGTGAAGAATTTAATAACAGCTCGACACTCCATTTTGAACATGTCACAATGTTCTACACATAGCCTTCTTTTTGCAGCTATATTTGAACTGAACATGGCGGAGCGGAAGTTATAGCTGCAATTATTGATATAACAGATAAGGTATGACACCAGATAAGGGTTTTGTGAAGGCGATATACCTTATGGGCGAATCCGGAAACTTATGGACCTTCCCTTCTGCTCCTGCAATAGTAAGGAATATCTGATTTTATATTCTGTATATGAATATCATGTGCTCAATAATCACTTTATTTCTTAATGCTGCTCATGAAAGATTTTGGTAAAGGATCCTTATGTTAACACGCTGCCGGAGATCTCACCTTTAACCCGAAAAATACAGAAACATCACGACGTAATTGCTTCTCATACAACAATTACACACTATTACTTACACGGATGCGAATTAATTGACGAAATGGCCTCTGACGTTACATAAAGCTTATGAGGAATGGGCAATGTAATTGTTTTCACGAAACGGTTTATAAATTAAAGGTTAAGTAGCGTGGCTGAGGGGCACTCCCTGTCCAAACACGTTCTCACGGTATTGAGAACTTCTAGTAAGCGACAAGGTCGGAAATCCTTAACTTGCATTCAGATCCTGGTTCATCAGAAGTTCATGTTAGCGTTTTTATTGGTGAAAACATAAAATACAAAAGCGCCTTAATAGCCTTGGTGGCCTTCAGTTTTTGCATTGTGCTGGCACGTGGACCGTTAGTGCGTCCATGAAATCATTCTCATTGTTTACATTATGTTAATAATCGTATTTGTTAGACAAACATGCTGCAGAGCGCCTCGGTCGCACTTGCTTAGCTCCAGAACACTTGAAACTAAGACCTACATTGCGTCTGTCATTCTATGCAAAGTTAATATTTATAACAGATGTAAAAGAAAGCTCTGGAACTGAATAACAGCTCTTGGGAAAAAAATGGAGTTTTTAGAAGGAATAGAAAGAAAAGGAGCAGTAAAAGAAGAATAGGAGGAAGATAACACATATTTAGAGTCAGGCGGATTGTTATCACCGAAAATATTCCAAAATGTTATCCCTGGTGAAACAGAAAACAGTGCCACTCTTATAGTGGGAACATTTCTTAGCCCCCTCAACTCTAGTGTGACAGCACAGACATTTTAATAGTTGGCTTATGATACAGGAAGGTGTTTACTTAATATCTTTCCTATCTTACAAGGGAACTGTCAGGTAGCTCATCTCGAAATCTGATCTCAAACTTTACATACAATTAGATATTGATAGGAGATATGTAAGTGTAAAATATTAGCTGCTCATACGAATAATAAGGGTATGAAATTAAGGTTAGAACAAACATAGTCATCCCCCTATCCCCGCCACTCTACTCACAGTGTCATACCAGTTGACGTTCATATGCCATTTCGTTCAGTCACTTGGGGCATAAAGAATGTCGTGGTATTCCAAGTCATTAAGCAGTCTTCAAATGAGAGTCTAGGTAAATTACTTGCCCACTGACTCATAATTGGCCAATCACAGCCCTCATTTCAAGAAATTGATCTGCGTTTTCTCCACGTGGAATTTCAGTTGACACATTTCTACAAGTTTTCAAATAGTTTTTAAAGTTTAAATCAGATGTGCGTATTTAAAAATGAAAACAGTTTGAAGAGATAGTCATACGCTCAAATGCCTTGACGAAATTTGGTAAGACATAGTGTTTCAAGGAAGAGCTGGAATTTACTGTTAATGTTCTTGCACTCTACCAGCCCTTGTGTCCAAAATTATACGTTCCATTCCAAAATTCTGAGGTTTCGGTTAAAAAAGCTATGAGTTTTGAGAGATGGTTTGAAGTCATCTCATGGATAATTTGTCAAGAGATCAAAAAAAAAAAAAAAAAGTGTGATCGTTTTAGACTATGTCAGTTACCATTTCCTCCTAAAATTCAATAAACTACTGTGTCCATAAACTTGAAGGATATTGTGCATTGCATACTTATGAACAATAACGACGTATCAGACCATTTTCCAACAAAGGCATAGTCCAAAGACAAATATTGGGAAGTTTTATGTAACTGCAATATGGACCGTGACTATATAAAACGTTCACCTTACTACCGCTGCCTTAACACATTTCTTTCACAATGGCAAATATTTGCAATTTATTGCAAATTTTATTCAAAGGAAAGTAGAAATGAGGCACGTGCAAAGAAGATTGAACTTAAATACAAGAAATATGAAGCAGTAGATTTGTCATTCATGTTTTTAAATGCCTCAGCTCTTTTGTATTTCTAATGTCCAGTTGTACGTATGTTGTAAATCTATTAAGGAGAGATGATCAAAGAAGCATGCCGAATTGTACTTCTGTTTACTGAACAGGCAAGGATAAGAGAGAGGAGATACCAGTTGCTGTTCAACTGCTGTCAACAGTTATCTAAATGGAACATTCCAAGAATGTTTTCACACTCTCTTTATTTATATGAGCAGCTAATATGTTGCATTAACATTTCTTCTATTAATAACTAACTATGTGTAAAGTTTGAAATAGGGTTTCGTTATGAGCTATCTGATAGTTCCCCTGTTCGTGTATGTGTCTTAGGAGTAGATATTAGGTTAGCACCACGCCAGGATCCTTCTTGACATTTTTTTATAGCTTTTCCTCAGTAGTAAATGCCAGGGAGACACTAAACTCCTTCCCAAAACGAAACTTCCTTTCCCATTTTTAAGTTTAATATCATGTATCATCAGTGTCCATCACATGTGATTCCATAGTACTAAAAGGGGATGCGCTCCAGAAGCTAATACAGTAATACCCTCTTAACCGAACTTTACTTATCCGAAACGCTTAAACACTGAAGATAAGAAAGTTTCTATAAGGTTATTTTATTACTGCATGCATTGTACAGCATTTTAATTGTGTGTAATAATTTTGGCATAGCAACTAAAGAATTGCTGTGCTGTTTCAGGTTGCTTAACGTTTCGTTGAACCGACGCTTGCTAATATTTGTCTCATCAAGATGTGCTGTGATATAGTAAACCGTGTCAGAAGAAGAAAATGATTACTGTATTAGCTTCCAGAGCGCATATGTACAGAACTAAAAAATACTATCTTTAAATAAATCGAATTCTTTTTTGAAGCATACAAATTATATTTTTAAATATTATTTATTTAATAGTATTTAGCTCCCTTTTTAGTGATTACAATCTGCACGAGGATTCTCGACCTCTCCCGAGAGGGATTAGCTGCAAATATGACATGAATTCATCTTAGTTCTAACTGTGTATTTGTTACTAAGTTTTTTGTTTCCCCAAACTTATGTTTTTGCAAAAATAAGAAATTCTCCATAGTACCAAAGTCATAACTAGAAAATCGACAGCTGGCATTATATTATCGGTAAGCAAATAAACAATGGAAGGACGTTCAAAAAAGGCGAAACGTCACAGGAATCGGGTACCGATCTACAGCCCAATTCTCCAGGATTCGAATTTGAGGCTACTTTCTAATGCGTTTGCTACTTTCCACTATCTTTCAGCTGTCGGTTAAGAAGAAGGAAAGGTAAATATCTTGAAGTTGCCAAATTTAATACGTTAAACTTAGAAATTATATAGAAAATACGCATACATTTTTTTTTTCTGTCGGACCTGGTGGTGTAGTGCTAATCATACTTGCCTTCTAAACTCAAGTTCGCGGGTTCAAACCCGGCCAGGATCGATGGATTTTTGCGGGTGTAAAAATCCTAAGTATGGCTTCCTTCGGAAGGGAAGTAAAGCCGTGGGTCCCGTGTCGTACATTTACGGCACGAAAAAGAACCTCACGCCTGTTGTCAGAAGTTTCACGTCCTGATTTGAATGGGACGCTGATGATCTGAGATGTTAAAGAGCGTCCGTTAATAAAACCAAATCAAAGCATACATTTTCATACAGTACATTTGAAATTCCTCGGGTAAATCATGTAGGGAAGAAAAAAATATTTTGTTCATTTGCAGTTCATTACTTTATAAAAATTGCTTCTTGCAGTGCACGCACGTAATATAATAGCACTAATATATGACGCTAAAATATTACATTACAATAACTGAGGGTCGTTATAAAGTGCCGGTAAATTTCAATTTTATGGCGCGAAAGTTCGTTAAGTTGCATTACATTCTATGTAGTCAACTGAATCAACCACTATCGCCCCTGGGGGGGGGGCGATAAATAGATGAATAAAATAGAATTCAGTGCTGTAATTGAACATATGTATTTGCAGTAGTGAGGGGTGCTCGATAAAGCTCATAGGAACTTTACAACCGATCGAAAGCATAATAACAAATATCTTTATCGTCACCCCCCTCAAATTAAAATCTCATTGCAAATTCATAGTTTTCCATAAGAATAAGGTTTTAATCTTGAAGTTCAGAAAGGAAAATACTATCTATTTTGCATCATACATGAATTAAATTTTTGCAACCAGAACTATTTTCAAAACCAAAAAATAAACTATTGCATCTAACATACTTTCCTTCTCGCTAGATGCCTAAATTATTAATACACATCAGTTTACTTACTTCATGTTCTTTCACGAATGTAACAGCAGAAAGACACAGGTTAAATAAGTGCTTACAGTTTACCTTAAATTTGCAACTAGTAACAAATGAACTGAAGGAATAAAAACAAAAGCAAATCACGTTGCTTTGCATTCGCAATGAGACCAATGAAGCTGTTAAGTGCAGCAATTGTTCAGTTCCTAAATTTCTTTTTTTCTTGATAGCACTTTTCACGTAATATTTCGGAGCAGAAAAGAATAAGAAAGAAGAATGAAATGAAGCGAAACAGTAAACAAAGAGGAAAGCGAAATTGGAAAACAAATTTAAAGGCGAATGAGAGAGTAAGAGGGAAAGAAATAAAGAAAGAAAATATAAAGTTTACAATAATAAGATTGTCAAGGACACTTGTTTCTTTTTTATACTAGGAGGAACAGGCCCTAAATCATAATGAGGTCTGTGGCGGCGGTCGGATGGCATTGAAGTCAGATTGGAGATGGCCTGGTATGGGGATTCTTTACCTGCATTTTAACAATGGAATGTGGGTCAGCGGGATTATTACCTTTATAGCTTCTCCGTTGCCATTGTGAATCCCCCTCAATTCATATCTGAAACGAAGACGGTTATCGCAGCCCTTTCGCCAGTACCCTAATTCAGTGCGCACAATATGGGTCTCAGGTAGATCGAGAACGGCAAATGTATCAAGGCCATGGTGCAAGGTCATAAAATGTATGCCAACCCTCAAAGCACAATGTATGTAGTCCAAATCCTGGCGCACCCCAATATATTAAGGAAATCTTCAAGTACCTGCTGCTTTTAAATATATCGGAATATAAAGTTGATAGGGGCATTATGCATACCGAGGGTGCCAAAAATTTATACACACTTTCACAGTAGATATCTATTTAATATATTTCAAAGTTGAACCTAAAAACAACAGTAATGTGTAGTATGATGTTCTGTAAATAGATGTGACATAAATTATGATAGCGTTACTACGTGACGGGAACAAATGAAGGCAAGATTATCGTATTATGTGACTCGCATTAGGATATGCTAGCGTTGCTACTACAAAATGGAGTCAAGATTATCGGTTGAACAGCGGAAATCAATTTTGAAGTGATATTGGAAAACCGAGAATGTTGTTGAAGTTCAAAGGCAATGGAGACATGTGTACAGAACAGAACCGCCAAAGCGAGTAACAATTGCACGTATTCGAGACACATTTGATACTCATGGTACCGTATGCGATGTTCACAAGGGCAGATCTGAGAGACCTCACATGCAACAAGCCCCACGCACTGGATCCAAGGCACTATCCTAGGCACTGGATAGGACGAAGAGGTCCGATAGAGTTTCCACTGCATTCTCCGGATCTAACTCCGTTGGACGTCTACCTATGGGGAACTCTTAAGGATGTTGTATACCGTAGAAAATCAGCTACACTGACAGCACTTCGGGAAGAAATTGAAACGGCATGTGCTGCAATCGGTGAGGACACTTTCGCAAACGTTGCTCAATCAGTAGTTCAACGTACTCAGAAGTGTATCGACGCCGATGGTGAGCATTTTGAGTAACTGCTGTAACTGTAAAAGTCTAAGATGATTAGTGCTCAGCATTTTCTGTTTGTGTGGATTCAGTTTCGTTATGTTAGCACAGTTTTGCTTTGCTTGAAGTGTGTATACATTTTTTGGCACCCTCTGTATTTGGCTAGCTATATCGCGATTTTTAGGCAACTATCGAAACTTGCTTACCTGTATACTATTGGTTACGGAAATTGTTACTCTATTTGGCGTTGTAGTTTCAATGACAACATTAAACTATTAAGTAAGGATTCAAATGAGAATGACGCGCTAATACAGTATTGGTGTGAATGTGTACAGAACAAAATTTCCACTTCACACAAAGGTGAAGTACAAACGAATTATTGTTTGCACAATAGGCTGTGAAAATGTTTTGGAAATATGCGACTGTAAGAAGCTGATAAAGCCACTGAACGATTTTGATGGTGAAATCAAACGTGTCATGCTAATGAACTATTTGACACCTGCATGCAAAACATCGCATCTGTGAACATGGGAATTGGGATAAAATGCTGTGCATTTCAATACGCGGAGGGAGGACTTAGGCATTAACACTTAGGACTCGTATTGAGGAGATCCCTGGTTCAAATTCTCAGGATCGGTCATTCAGACCTTGTGATTTTCCCTGGTCACTCAGGCGAATGCTGGGATGGACATTTCCACGAATTTTCTACCCTCCCATTTCATATTCAAGCCCACAGTTCTGGTTGCTGGACTTAAAAGTGCCAGGCGAGATAGCTGATGTGCGCAGCAGCAGTGAACTTGCAATTTGGAGAACTGCCCTGGCGTCTGACGGATCTGGGAGGTCTCCTCACCTTTCCATAAAGAATCAATTAGAATAAACTGCTAAAGGAAGAACTGAGTTTGATTCATAGGACCAAAACATTTCTGTGGCATTAACCACCATTTCGGAAGCATCTATGGACGATGGGACTCCACCATGGAAATCTCGTATACCGTCTTTGTGAGCAGTCTCGTGAGTCTGCAAGAACATTTCTATTAGGATTCATTCCTTTAGGAGATTAATTTGTAAGCTTGTAGGGAAGATTCTACAGTTCACTGAAGTTCAAGATCTGAAACTACAATTGAAGTAGTTCACAAAATGCCCGTGTGAATTAAAATACAAAGGTGTATTACTACACACTTCAAAAACAATCAATCAAACATGATTAGAAAAAGTTGGGGATTTCGCCCATGTTCCTTGGCCGCCCTGGCATCCCTTTCTCCCAGAGGTGCCCCCCCCCCCTTTGGGGGCCTTAGATACAGAAGACCGAGGTGCCTAATCATCCTCCATTTCTTTCTATCTTACCCTACTCCAACCTATCATAAGACATCATGATGTGCCTAATTTATGAATATGCTGTCAAAAATGCAATACTATGAAAAATATAATTTTAGTTTAACCAAATATTTTTAAAAGGTGTAGAATACGAGGAAGTTGAATTTTCTCGATATGCACACTTGTGCTAATGGGGAGTGTAGAAATGGTGTACCAGAACCATCTATCAAAAACAAGATTACGTACCTCGTAAAGTAAGGGAGCAAGAGAGTTGACCTAGAATCTCCTTTATATAGCTAAGTTAGTTTCGATTACAAAGAAGCATTTTAATCAGATCGCGAATTTGCAAAGGTGTAATAACAGAGAAAATAAGAAAATGTCAATTGTAAAGCTGGCTTGAAGATGTTAAAATAGAGATTGTCTTTGATATTCAAAATATCTTAGTTCACTCTCTTATTTGAACAAATAGCTAGCAGGAAAATATTTCAGCTTTCTTTAACAACTCATATATCCATGAAGCCGTTTCTTTATGTTGGCCTATACTTTCAGTGCCAATTTTGAAGCGGTTTGTTGTTGTCGTTGTTATTGATGTCTTGGCCTGCTGCCCACGCTTAATTTTCGCTGTTTTGTGGAGCCATGTTCAACAGGACTGGGACAGAATACTTTTCGTTACAATAATTACACGATGTAACATTTTACATTACACAGTTTATTGCTCGTAAGGTTATTTATAATAGCAGGCCTTTCTGAAAATAACCGGGTTCGGTGTGACTTTGACCTACATTTTATCTTCGTAACGTCACTTTCCCAGGTAATAGAATCTGGCTTAGATCTTAGGACTGCACTGCCCTCGCGTTTGGTTCACCAGCCCTCTAATTACTATACGTAAACTTTTCGCTACTCACACTGGCATTAGAAGTCTTGATTTTTCTAAGCGAACGATCCATCAGGAATTTAATTCTTATCACCGATCATGTGATTCTTGCGCCGGTAAACAAATGCACTATGCATAACATTAAAAAGATTACATAGAAGATGAGATGCGTCGTGTTCGCAGCTTGTAGAAGAACACGAAGTCATGTTGGAGTGTGTTGAATAAGTGACCAAATGATCCTAAATGAGGCGAACTGCCTCCTTATGTACTCCCGTAAAAAATCACCTCCACGTGGTTAATAGACGGCCACGGGGCTCACGATACTTTAAAAGTTCAAAATACACAGAAAGGATTGGCTCACTCAAAACTAAATAGTCATAAGGGGCGAAAACCAGCGTCCTAATGAGAGCGAATTACAAATAAAACCACCTTCTACCTGACGCTTGATTTTTAAAAAGACACAAAGCTTGCCTTTTGTTACATTTTTGATATTTCTCATCTTGTAATTCTTTCCTACTAGTTTTGCATTGTACACATGAGTTGTTATATAAAAAGTTACTATCCTAAAATTATAGATTAAAATGAATACGTAATTTAAACATTAATTTAAAAAAATAATCTACTGTAAAATATTTACTGTGTACAATGCATTAAAACTATAGCGTACGATATAATGTTTAACTCGTTTCATGTTTGGCTGAAATGTATCGGAGACCTTTTGATTTTGCAATTAATACTTCAATAAGTAAACAACAGAATATCTCCTTAGCAACTTCTTTTATAAATTTATATGAATAACAGCTACAGAGAAAACAGTTGATCCATATAATTTAGGACTTGCAATTTAAGTTTTATCATGATTAGATTAGGATTCTGATACCATTTCACTAAAGGCAAAGCTACGAAGAAAGTAAAGTTTAGGCCCAGCTTTTAAATTCAATTTTTACATTGATCTCAATACGTAGTTCTCAGTCATTACAAACAAATCCACGTGTGAGCATTAAAATGCTCTACAAAGGTCATTGCTTTCTTCAAGAAGGCAATAATTTTATTTTTCTGTTTTGTATGCTAATGCAAAATTTTAAAACTTTTTGCTATATTTTTATGTAGAACTCCATTTTATTTGTTTTCTTAATTTAATTAATGGAATATAATTGCTTTTGAATCTATACAACTTGTCCGTTTGTATCACTCAGTTTTATTTGGATTGAGGGAAATAAGACTATGCTTAAAATACTGTTCTGCAGTGAAAATCCCCAGCTCGAAAACCCTTAATTTCCTAATCGTAGAGAACTGAAAAATTGGTACCTTTCTGACATCTTAGGTTGCTGCAGTGAGAGAGAAATCGAAAACATGATAAAGAGGGGCGGAAAAGCTGAAAGAAGCTTTGATCGAGTTGATATTTAATGACCTATTATTATTCGGATTCTTGTTGCAAGGCGACTGGATATAATTCGAACTAGATAATTAGATGATATAACAAGCAAGCGTATCGGCTGGGGAGAAAAGTCACAGGTATAAAAAATTATATATTATATTCAAACCTTTTGCTGTACATTTTGAAATTCGACTGCAATAAGTGAAGGCAAGGAGCATATATACTACGAATATTCTATAGAATGGGCCTAGGGAATGCTTGAACGCTAGAAAAGTAGAGTTAAAAATATAAATAGCCTTTGCAAAAATTGACCATTATTTTCTAGTTTTCTAAGAGTTTATGGAGGGGTTTTCATACGAGTATATTCTGAGTTATTTTTCCTTAACTGGGCCGCTCCATGTGCAGTTTTACAGTAGCAGCCGAGCTCTGCAGTTCCAGTTTCGTTACCACGCTTAAAAGTCGACCGGAGAGCCGGAGGGGAGGTCAATACGAGTTCTTGTGTGTTGTGTAACAGTGTATTAAATATTCATTACGAAGCTTAATAGAGTGTATTGTTTCAAGAGAGATTCCCTGACGTTAAACTTCCAAGTGGAAGTTCCATTCACAGATTGGTGAACAAATTTCGTTAAACAAGAAATGTTCTCGGGAAAAAAAAAGCGTACACAGCAATGTACGGTACTCAGAGATGAAACGTTAGCTAACATTATACGTGCTGTAGAACATTCCTCCTAATAAACCACTTCGACATCTTTCTCAGCAAACTGGAAATTCCTATTCGAACGGCTGCATATACACGAAGTCACAAATACAGACGGTTTTGAATAAAGAATTAGCACACTTGTATACAGGCATAATTTCTGGCGTTAAAATTAAAACTTACAATATTTTGTTAACTTAATGCGTTACGTACACGTGGTACTAGATTCATTCTTGTCACTTCCGGTTCCTGCTTATGAGAGGTGTGCAAAGTGAGATATGGACGAACATAATGCTGCTTTGAAAGCCCGCTTTAGTCTCAAAAAAGCTTCAGCTGGGATCTATGCATTATTTCAGTAGGCCTATGAAAAGTTTGTTCTTTCTTATGGCACAACTAGAAATTGTTTAAAATATTTAAAGAGGGAGGGGAGGGCAATCAATTTCAAAGAAAGTGGACCCTGCTTTCCAGTTTCTGTTCTATCAGAAGAAAATATTAACATAACTGCTGCCATTGTAAGAGAGGATTGTCGCATAACTTTGGGAAGTTTTACAAATGTTGAATATTTTACTGGGTGCACTCACTGAAAAGTTGCACATGAGAAGTGTTTGGGCTCGGTGGGTACCAAGATTGCTGATTTCCGAACAAAAGGACGTTCGCGTGCAGGCTTGCATGCACCTGAAGATGCTACAGGAAGATGCGGAGTTTCTTTCAAAAGTAATCGCTGCTGCTGATGATTCGATCCTGGAAAAGTAGTGGTCATCTCATTTTTCGATATTCAAGGAATAGTTCTACACAAACAGCTGGTCAACACTACAGAGCTGTTCTGAAAACTCTGCAAGGCGACATCGCTACAATTTCCATGTAGCAAGCTTAATGTTGCACCATGATAATGCACGGCCGCACATCAAAAATGTTATTGCGGAATATCTCGCAACAAGCCACATAAAGTGTGTCCGCCATCCTCCCTATAGTCCAGATTTAGCCCATGTGACTTCTTTCTTTCCCCAAATTGAAGAAACGCCTTCTTGGAAGGCATTTTCCATCATCAGAAGCAATGGTCAAGGCTATGAGGCTGTTCTGAAGGATCCGTCAAAAAATTGTTTCCAACATGTCTTTGAAGACTGGCAGAAACACCGGGAAAGACACTTTGCATCCAACGAGGACATCAAAATGTTGTTAAAAAGTATGATCAATCTTTATTGAACAGCTCTCGTATAACAAAGTCTTCTTCTTCTTCCGCTAAGTTTATCATCCTCAGTTTGCAGTACTTGCACCTTTTAAAACACCACCATTTTCTAATATTTTGACATTTTAACATTGATAAATAATACCTATATTTTTTCACTCTTTGATTCTTCCTCATCTATTAGTAATATTTCACTAAACTGAACTAATACCCGGGTCAATCGCAAGTCTGGAAGCACATGTACACTGAGAGTCTCCCTGAATGTATGGTCCATCCAATGTCAGGGCCTCCTCAACGAATCTCAAACACAGAAGAAGCAGGCACATACCTAATGATGAACTGAAGGAGAATGATGAAATGGAAGGTGAAATCATGGCAGAGAAATATTAATTCCACTTTTACTTTTTCTTAAAATGGACTATGGAAAGCAGCAGAAAACCTCCCGAATAGCAATCCCAAGTGTTACCATCTATCAATCGATATGAAAATAATAATGGTATAAATATACTTTGCAAGGCAGTCATTTTTTTCACTGGTGTTTAACGCCCGTTTTTACTACTGAAGCACCACAGGGGTTAGCACGGATGATACATGAAACGAAGTGATATATTGGGAAAGGATTGTTTTTTAAGAAAGGAAACGTTCCAGGACTAAGTTTAGGGTACCTCCCCGGCATTTTGCATTTATGAGGACTGAGGAAAACCTCAGTCAGGGAGGACGGTCCTGGCGGGATTCGAGCCCCATACCTCCCGCTCCTGATTCCGCACCTTAACGACCTCGGCCATCCCAGGAGGTCAGCAGTCATTTCTTTTTGTACCTAAATCGGAACCTCAAATTAATATTTTTTTTAAAAAAAGCTCGTAAATGGCGTCATTATTATTAAGCCAGATTATGAATAAAATACAGCCCTGTGTAACAAATTACAAGCGGAAAATAACTTGGAAGAAAACCAGACACATGGAAAATATTCAGTCATCTATAATGCACAATAACCGCAACCTGAACAAATTCAAGAAAGGGAAATCCAGAACTAACTAAAACAAAACAGCAGCAAAGGAAGGTGCAAACTACACAAACAAACACCAAGATGTCACAATGTGTAACCAGAAGTGTCTGTAACTTCTGGCAAACAACTTGGACACTACGGCGATCTATCAGACTACATGATATAAAACAGAACTCAAGAACACCATGTCCACAGCACAAATTGAATCGTAAGGACTAAATCATCATTACTCCCCTTTGGAATGAACACACTAAACTAACACGCTTACATTTACTGAATAAAATTGTTCATACATGCAATTGTTGAACATCTTTCACCCCGCCATCTCTGTACGGCATACACTTTTTAATATTCAATATCAACTTTAGAAAGCACAATAATCTACCAGACCTTAAGAAGTTCCTAACAAGCAATTTCACAGGAAAAGTCTGTTTAAATTCTTAAAATCAATAAATTTATATAATGAAATATAATATATGATGAAATTCCTGTAATAATATTATATAAATGCTAAGCTTCTAACATATAAAATTGTAAATTCTCTAATTAACATATTGTCGCGATATCACTAGCAATGTAAGTGAAGAAGAAAAAATAGGAACATCTAAAGATCTAAACTATTTGTTCATAATGATGATGATGATATTGCCATTTTGGTGATAGAAAAATCAGAGCAACGTATTCATATCCACAACGTTATTCACAAACAGGCGCGGTATTCGTCCCGCAGTAAGAACTGGAAAAATGCCCATTCATCTTCCCAGAACGGAAGGACAACATGAAATGTTCATGAAGGAATGACCGGTGCCGCCGAGCAGACCCAAGCTTTCACTTTCTTGTCCGACGGGCGGGTTGACTGGGTCACTGGCATCGCGCTTGCCGCGGTAAGTGGGTCGCTGGGTCAAGGGCACCTCATACTTACTCTCGCTCGCTGCTTGTTGTGATGGTTCCACTTTCTCCATTCGTTCTTCCTTACCCTTGGGATACGAGGACAAGTTCTGTTTTAAAATTGTTGTATTATAGTAGCCTTACTGCCTCCCTCTTCCTTTCCTCTACAGTTGAGTTGCTTGTCTTCCTTTTGTGCTGGCCCAAAGAGGAGTCTCCAACAAACTACTCTATTTCTTTTGTGTTAAATAAATGCCAGAGAATTAAAATTAATATCTCTTTGTAAATGTTGAGGCAAGTAGGACTGTAAACAAAAACGTTTTCCTAAGTATATCTGTTTACTCAGCAGACAGTTTGATATTGGAACTCATTGTCACAAGATATGGAGAAGTCGGAAGGCTTTACTCTCGTTTATTCGACTTTAAGTTAGTAGTCAGAAGTGGCCCCTTATTTTATTTTGTTCATGTTCGTTGTTCAAGAATGCTAATAAATGTTAACTCTTTATATGTAATTTTGTTCAAGGCAATGCTAATTTGTAAGATTTCTTGGTGTTCGATTTCACTGGAATCACCACAATCATCGGTCGACTAACAAACCAGCATGTTTCCCTTATGAATAAAACGCCGAACCAATCATTACATGCTCACTTGCGCATGTCCATTGCGTTGTTTAGAAATAGTAACCTAGTGCGACGTTGTTATAACCGCCACGGGTGGCTGAGGTTGATCAGGCGCGGAATCGTGGGCGGGAGGTCTGGGGTTTCACTCCCGCCAGGACCGTCCTTCCTGACTGAGGGTTTTCCCCAGGTTTTCCTCAGTGCTCCTAAATGGCAAATGTTGTGGAGGTACTCTAAACGTAGGCCTGGGACATTTCCTTCCTTAAAAATCCTTTCCCAATTTATCATTTCATCTCATGTACCATCAGTGTCCACCGCCTATGGTGCCTCAGTAGTAAAAACGGACGTTAAGCAATATTAAAAAACCTATACTCTTTATTATAAAACATTAAAAAAGAAAAGAAAATTGTTAAGATTTATTATGAAGAAATAAATTGAACAACGTAGACTTGATACACCTTCTAATTGGTGCCTTGGCAAGTTTGCGACGGATCTAAGAGACAAGGATAGCCTTGTCATTAATTAAATCAATTACTGAAATGTTACGTTTCAGGGAATATAAAAAGCAAAGGATGGCTAAGAATAACGCATATTCCAAGAAAAGTCAAACTTGGCACGCAAGGTATTTTAAACTACATGTACAATATTACCATCTTATGCAAGCAATTTAACTTTCACACAGTTGTGATCTTACTATTCAGCAGGTATTTGGTTAGTTTTAAACTTGTAATAATGTGAGTATAAAGGATAAATAAACAAATGCAATATAGAAGTATAAAGTGTAGTGGAGTAGCGAAAGGGATCTTTTAATATGATATAACAGTATTGTGTATATGGAATAACAGAAGGGTAAAGATTGTGGGAAAAGGGTATGGCGAAAGAGTGAAGAAGAAAAAGAAGAGGAAGATAAAGAAGAAGTAAAGTAAGATAAAGAAAAAGTAAAGTAATATATAATAAAATTGTTATAATTAATACTACTAATGATATTATTATTACTATTGTTATCGACATCAGAGTAATGAATTGGTAGGGTAAATGTTGCATTGATAACTGTCAATTAGATTCGCAAACAAAGAATATAATTAGTGTTTAAAAAATTGGCTAATATAAAATATAAATGTGAAATTAACACGAATATATTTATAAGGATGGTATAATATTGAAATATTATATGACATAATTTGGAAAATAAAGAAACCTATATAGATATAAATATATAATATATATTTTATATAAATAAATACATATAAGTAGTAAAGTAAAAGTATGTAAGAAATGTACTGGTCACTAGTACAGTTTCTACCGGATATCGGTGAGTAGTAGTTTAATAATTTATAGTTAAAGATTAAGTGAAAGTAGCAGCTGGTTTCCAGCAATTAGGAAGTAGTTGAAGGGAATGTAATTTTGTTATTTTTATTATTTGGGTAAATTTCTAATTGTAACCTAGGCATAAGTTTCATGTGTAAAATAATAATGTAAGAATGTAATTTGGTAATTTAGAAATAAAGTGTAAGAGGTTGCAATACACGTTCCGGTGTAGGAAACGAGGTACTTTTTATCATTTTTTAATAAGCATTTAGGATAAGGGCGGGGAAATCGTGTCAAAAGTTGGAAAATTCTTTCGAGCTAATAAGTCGTTCACATAAATTCTGTTTACTGTACGTGTTTATAAACTACATTATTCTATGAACACAAATCACTATTTAGATCACTAAGAATTAATAAATATTGTCCAGAGTTCTGTAAAATTATTTCGATCATAGTGTTGCAGGCCCTATTCACCTTCCTCAAGTAGGGGTCAAAGAGATGGCTGAGTGGGATCAGTAGAAATATTGAAATTTCATATGAGAGCAACACATTTCCCATAGATAAATTTATTTTTTCCCACTGCATCAACACATCTCTCGTGGTACCATTCTTTTTCTTTGACTTGACATTGAATATGGTCATCAAGTTTGACGGATTTGGGATCACTGTATTTCATCTTGCACAATACACATGATGTATCGTTATCATCATTCATAGGTTACTGATGACTCTGGTGATGACGTAGATTGATTACGTGTTGTCGTATTAATGACACGCCTGTGATACTTTCTTGCTGAGGAAAGTTTCCTTTTCCTATGTAACTTTTCTGCAGTCTCTTAGAATATTTTCTGGAGAAGATAGAAAAACTGCTGTTTGCTTGCTGCCTATGTATGGTGTGATTCAGGATTCTCGAAACTAATTCTTGTTCCTGATCTTTATTAAATATTATTTGACCACTATTTGCTTTGCTGGAGTATCCTTGCTGCTTTGTAACCTCCTTTGAAGACGGGAATGCGAAAATCCAAATAATTCTGCAACGTGGTGCTGTCTTCTGTCTTAACAGAAAGCTTTAATTACCTTCAGCATACCATCTTCTGTCCACTTGGAGGTTGTTTTACGTTTGTATTTCCCCATCTATAATATAAACTTAATATGTCAATTTCGAAAATATTTACTCTTTTCACTTGCATTTTTGTGACCCTGTTCGCCGAAATACAGAATTTTATTTGACTATGTTGGTACACCTCAAAGGGTGGACACCGATGTAACCTCTAACAGAAAGTTTAGCTTATTAGATAACCAATGCTCAATAAATAATTAAGGAAATTATCCCAACTATTTCGATATCACATTTATACTATTTTAAAAAAGAAAAACAAATACGAACTCACCTCAAACAGCACAATTTTAAACAACAAACGACACACGACTCACACAGACTTCTTCCTTCCAATTTCTGGAAGGAGTTCTAATAGTTATCGCCAGATAGTAGTACTTCCTTACGTACGTCTTCTTTGGTAGTGAGGACGTAATTTTAAAAATGACCCTATTCACACTTCCTTACCCTATTTTTAAATTGCAAGGCCCATCCTTGAATATGAAAATTTTCATCTATTTCGTTCAAACAGCTGCACTCTTACACACTTTCAATAACAGCATTTATTATGCACCAGTATCAATCTACTCTTATTACATAGAAGGTAAGCCATAAAATGATATATTTCATTTGTTTATTACAGGACTGTGCAGACAATAAAACAACTGAAAGTCGCAAACGTGTGTATAGAAGCAGATAATTTTTTAAAATGTTAGATAAAACTCATTCGAGAGTTGAAGCACTCAACCCTACCATGGTAGTTTCCGGTTTGGTTAGGGTGACCAAGAAATGTCCTACTTTTTTACATATTTGTACTCGGTCCGGGAGAAATTTTTAAAAAGTCATTGAAATTCTCTATTTCGTAACTTCAAATTATTTGATTTAACGCCTTATTAAAGTAATTTGCTTGTAGGTGGTAGCAGCAATCAACGGAATTTACCCTTTGCTAACAGAAGCTAGTAAATAGAAGTGGATCAGGATGCAAAGTATTTTCTCCACATTTTTAGCTCTGCCTAACATGCTTTGCGGGCACTGAGGGTTTGACGTGTGTCTAAAACACGCTATAAAGCATTATTAAATGCAACTCTCTTTGCTTGCAAATATAGATAACTGTAAAATTATTTTAATTAAGTTATATTATAAATATTTTGTATAAAAATTGATTCAAATATAATTTAAGTGTGATAAGTCTAAATTTTATTGGATATTTTGTGTCCTCTTTTTTGAAATCTTTTATCAATGTGAATCTGATCTCCTTAAACTTGCTATGTCACCTGGAAGAAAAGAGGTTAAAAAAAAGAAAAAAGAAAGAAAGAAAAAGAACGATGGTCATATTTAACGAGGTGCCAAGGAGACAGAATGAGTAGGAAATTTTGTAGAAGTAGCTTGTTTAAGTAACTTGTTGGCTAGATTAGAGTGTAATGGGAAATTTCTTCTGAAGTTTTAGAACCCTGGAACCCAAGATGCAATTAGATCAGGGAGAGGGAGATAGTCGATATTGCTTTTCCAGCTAAGCCCAAACTCTTCCCTTACGAACAAATGACTTCGCACAGTAGCCTTACCCCTCCCTCCTATGATGCGTTCACTGTAAACAAATAAGAATGCATGACTTCCCAGTTCATGACTCCGATTGGTTAAGTACAATTATTAGTCTCACAAACAGCTGATAAAATGTATTTCATTGTTAGCTCTGGTTACTATTCACAAATGTCATTAATAATTTTTTTTACGAAAATGTGTTGCCATTTTTCAACGAATTTTCTTGACAGTGTTTTACAATACTAGCGGTACCAGCACATGTTTCCGCCGACTCTTTGCATTGAAACTGATTGCACTATACAAAGAACAATTTGAGCGTGAATTACTAACAATTAAAACGTATAATAAGGAACTCATGACGACAGGTATCTCTCAAGATTTTTAAAGTATCCACTAATATGGATTTCTCAATGAAAACTAGTACTTAATGAAGTCTAAATTCCTTTAGGAACTCTTGTGCTTAACACCAGGAATATAAATCGTCCTGCAGCCAATGGAAATAGAGCTGTACCACTTGGTTATATTTACATTAGTATAGAAGTAAAGCGAACTTTTTTTTTTTTTAAATAATATTTAACGCCCGCTTTCACTACTCAGGCATCACACACAGTGGACACTGATGATGCGTGAGATGAAATGATAAATTCGAAACATTTTTTTTTAAGGACAAGAGCGTTCCAGGCCTAAGTTTAGAGTACCTCCCCGGCATTTGCCATTTATGAGGACTGAGGAAAACCTGAAATAAACCTCAGTCAGGCAGAACGGTGCTGATAGAAATCGAACCCCAGACCTCCCGCCCAGGAGTTCACGCCTTAACGACCTCGGCCACCTGTAGCCGTTACAGCGAACTGATAATAGAGCATTGCCGTCAAAACAACCTCTAATCTGTGCCGGCTGGTTAATATACATATATCCAAGCATTTACTATTTCACGACGAATGAAAGAAGAACATTTTTGTGCTGAGGAAGAGAAAATGGTTGTTTGTTTGCAAAAAGTATTTACCAAGGGTTTTCCAATATAACAATTGAAATTCTGTCAGGCACGCGTCAGCAACTTACTTGCTATTAGGTTATTAATTTGAATCTGTTGACTGCATTTTGAATTAATTATATTATTCATATATTACATAGGCAGATGAAGCTAGTTTACAAAAACTATATAGGCTTACTCCTGAATTCCCTAATGCTGACTATATTTGAAAGTTTTATGCCAAATTGCCGAACAAGCAAAATGGAGTTTGTAAAAGAATGTTTAATTATTGCGGCTAAAGAAAATTGCCTTAATTTAATCGATGCATTTGTAATCTTTTCTTGAAATACTGTGGTATGACGCATGAAAGAATCGGGGGTGATATAGCGAAACAGCTGCAGGGTAAAATTAAACAATTTGTTTTTCTTTAGATTTAGATGAAAACACTAACAAAAGCGATAAATCTCAATTGGCTGTGTTTATGAGAGAATTAAAGGTTACAGAAAAGCTTCTAGATTTGGTTTCTCGAAACTCATACTTGTGGAGAAGATATTGTCAATTCTGTGCATGACGGAGGATGCAAGAACTTCCATGGACTAAGTTTGTTAGAGTTGCAACCGACCAGGCACCCTCGATGAAAGGAGACGAAAATGATTTTGTTAGCAGACTAACAGAGTACCTATATATGCCATCTGATTTTTTTTATCTATATAATGCATAATTCATAGAATGGCAAACTTGTGTGCTTAATAACTCTAAAGCTTTCTTGCAAAGAATTTCCACACGATCTATAAATGTAGGTAGTTGATATGTATAGTTACACAACCACAAAATGTTCTCAGAAAAAAATTGGGAATTATATAAATTCTCCCCCAGTAACATCGCGAATGTTTGCAGCAATTTAATTACAATCTTTGGATAAATATATTAACATGCAGATATTATAGCTGTATCGAAACAACCAATCGGCCTACAATTTAAGGCTCTGTAGTTCATCTTTTGCCGGATGAACTCCTTAAAATTAAACAGTGTTACAGAAACTACAGTAAAAGTGATATACAAACATCAGATTTGGTTTTGTTTCCATCAGACAAGAATGACAGCACAGTCAACTAAAGCCGGCACTGTGACAAAGTGAATTAGAGTTGTTATAACCGTGAGGAGAGCATGCAAGTCTGTATTCCCTTGATATTTCTTAGAAATACTTAGCAAATGTACTAAATTTGAAAGTCATTGTCGTGACAAGTTTGAAAAACATTCATGTCCACGACGTTGAGTTTACCATCATACAAATGCACGCGTTATTATTTTAATGCGGACCTCGGTGAGATATTTTTGCTGTGTGTTTCCGCAAGATTAAGCACTGATTGAGTCCGGGATCCGGAAAAAATTACAAGAATGGTCAAGTATAAATCTCTTTTAGCAGTCTCAATACACTCAGGAGTATTGAAATACAAATATACGATCTACGAAAGTTCAAAACATAAAAATAATATTACCAATTTTCCGTGCATGTGGGAGAGTGGTAAAATGCAAAATTGTTGTCCCCTCCCCCCAGCGGTATTAATTTTGCGTCTGCAATTCAAAATCGCTTCTAATCATGTCTAATCGTGATGCCTCGCCTGTTGTACCGCTTGACAATAACATAATGTCAGGGCTTATAGCTGTGTTTTGTGAGCCCCTCTCAAAGGACTGGAGAGGATGTGATTTAGTATACTTAAGAAGCAAACACAACTTTATGTAGTACGTCACTCTTTATTATGTACAACACTAGTTCGCATACAGGCTGGGAGATAATTACGTTCCACTTGATTGTTAGAATAAATACCTGTGTCGATTATGTAACTCGGTGGCGAGAGAGTGCTATTACCCTTGAACTTGGATTTGTTTCTACCTGTCCACAGGTTTACGGTTCCCTCATAATGTGGGTCACGGTCAGCAATTTACCACACTCGCAAACTTCGTTACCTTTACATCTCCTTAGATACTTTTAAAGACACTTGTTACAAACTTGGCTGAGAAGGAAATACTATTCATGGCTGAAAAACACGTTGTCTCTGCTTACGTACAAAACTGATGGTGAATAATTCACGGCCGAGCAAGAACGTAGTCACATCGTAAACCTCAAGTGAGCAAAAATCGAAAACTGAGCAGAAAAGAGCCAAGAACACTAGCGTGACGAAGTAAGAAGTAACATGACTAAGCAATGCATAATGTATTATAATACTCTCAAGTAACATACAGATTCTTTCTGTGTAAATTCGTATTCTTAAATCCCAATTGTATTTCTCGTGCCCTCCGAATAGCAGATCCTACGTGCCCGTCAGTTACACCCCTGGTAGAGTCTATGAACAGTTAGCTGAAAAACAGAGCGAACTACAAAGGCTACAAAAAGAGCCCAATGAATACGAAACTTGAGATGATGAGGTTTTCATTTATGAAACTACATTTTCCCTTCAAATTCAATGTATTAACGAAAGAGCAAGAAACCGCCACGGGTGGCCGAGGTCGTTAAGGCGCGGACTTGTGAAAGGGAGATATGGGGTTCGAGTCCCGCCAGGACCGTCCTCCCTGACTAAGGTTCTTTCCAGGTTTTCCTCAGTCTTCATAACTAGCAAATGCCAGGGAGGTACCCTAAACTAAGGCCTGGAACGTTTCCTTCCTTAAAAAAATTCTTTCCCAATATATAATTTCATCTCATGTAATCATCAGTGTTCACCACCTGTGGTGCCTCGGTAGTGAAAACGGGCGTTAAAAACCATAAAAAAAAAAAAAGCAAGGAAGAGAAATGCGTATTTGGATTAATAATATAACATCGACATTTTCTATTTATTTAATATTAATAATAATGTCACACACTTGAAAACGAATTAATTTTGTTACAAAAATAAAATATTTCACTATCAGGATTTTTAGCTATAAGCTAACTTGAACAAAATTCAGGAATTAATAATTAAAAACAAAGTTTACTCTATTGCATGTTATCTACTTGTGTGCAAATTAATGTGAAAAATAAATACACTTTATTTCAGCACTGCACTTATTAATGCGTCTATTATTGTGTAAAATGCGCATTTCTTTATTATATTTCATGAACTTGACATCTCGAACTGTAAATGCGAGCACTTCATTTTTTATAAAGAAAGATCACAGTAAACTGTAACGTTGGTCTTGATATTAAAATAATTTATATTGAAAATGTACCAATAGTTTAAGAAAACAGGGCTCTGTGGAAGAAAAAGAACCACAAGGGCTAATGGCGTTTCCTATTTGATTCAAGCGGCTGTAGTCAAGAAGGCTGTAAAGAAGCCACTCCTTTCAGCGCAAATGAAGGAATTGCTTCAACTAGACCATGCAATACAGAAAATGCAATAGGAAAGCTATTTTCTCAGATGAAAACTAAGCTTTTCACCCAAAATTGTGAAACAGTTCACTAAAAATACTTTAACAGTTAGTCAAATATCTAATACACTCGGAGAGCGTTAATTGTAATGTTGGTTCTTTATAATAATCCCAAAATTTTTAAAAGGAAATAAAAAGTAATGTTCCAATTACAGAAACATGTTTTTTAATACTTCCTATAAGATACATGCAAAAATTCTGAGAAACAGAATAAAAATTGGAATGGAAATCTTTTTGTTACATGATGAATGTGAATTTAAAAAGGACAGATCCTGCACCACTGTATTCTGACTATAGGTGAAAACCAGATCAGGTAAATAATGAGAAAGAAGCTTTCCCAATCATATTATGTGGGAATAGAGTTAAAAATTAAAAGTGGAAATAAACTATAAAGTTGGAGTAGAAATAAATTAAGGTGTACACTCACATTATTTAATACATGTTTTTACGATGAAATTAGAAATTAGCAACAACTTTTAACTGATGATTTTAGAACACAACAAAGTATTTTCGAAGATTTTTTTTTGAATGGCGTTTAACGTCTGTTTTTACTACTGAGGCAACGCAGGCGGTGGACACTGATGATACACGAGATGAAATGATATATTGGGAAAGGATTTTTTTTTGCAAGGAAGGAAACGTTCCAGGCCTAAGTTTAGGGTACCTCCCGGCATTTGCCAGTTATGAGGACTGAGGAAAACCTTGAAAAAACCTCAGTCAGGGAGGACAGTCCTGGCGGACCTTGGCCACCCATGACGGTTTTCTGAAGATAAACAAGTAATAATGGCATCTTGAGATTACAACATATAGAAGGCGATTTATCGTCTTAATAATGCAATGGTTCAATATAATCTTAGAGATATTGACAGTTAAGCATTTTTGAGAAAGAACCAATTATAACAAAATTAAAATTAAGAATACTGCTGTCGATCAGTTCCTAGTACTCACGTTGCAATAATGTACACTATCAATTACACCGATTTTATTTTTAATAACGTTTAAAGCCCATTTTCACAACAGATGCATCATTCGTATTATGTGTTCCAAACCTAAGTTCAAGGCACCTTCCTGACATCTGTCATTGATAAGGACTGAGTAAAATCTGAAGAAAAAGAAACTCAAAGGGGGGGGGGGGTGGAACAGCAGACCTCTCGTTCCGAATCCGTGCTTTATCGACTTTCTCAAATACACTTTATGCCTGAAATACAGCAAAGAGCAACTTTATTATTGGTTCAAGATAGTTTAATCCTCTCTAAAGCGACAGAAATCAAAATAAAATGTGTATATTTATTTGCGCTTGAGACAGTGCTACGGCCACGAGGAGAGAAAAACTTGTTCCCAAATTTTATAAGCAGCGCGCTGTTTCGCTTTTAGCTTATGGTGCGTTGTTCTAGGCACAGCCTTCGGATTTCGTGAGTTATTCTTATTATGGCCATAAAAATAGAACGTATCACTTTGGTAAACTGCACTGCTTTTCCAGGTTTCAAGGATAAATAAACAGCACTTTGCTGCAAGTTATTTACAGAATTGAGACGCAAATTGCGCTTTCTTAGCTCGACCTCCACATGAGAAACTCGGTCTGGGCATCCCCCGCAAAAGAATGGCGGGCGTATCGCGCGCAGCTTGTCCGGAAATGCCACAACACTCGCTTCATCACGTATCAGCACGCCCTGGCGAAGGACATCCACACTTATCTGCACGTCTCATACTCTAAACACGCGGTTCCCAGAAGTGTCAGCTAGTCAAACACTTTTTGATGCGCCACAGTTCTCCCAGCAATGGAAATCTTTTCTTAGTCTACAGTGCGAAGCTCCTAAAACGATGAAATAGAATAAATTACAAATTAAATGTTCCCGATAGTTTCTTCCGCAGACATTAACAATTCCTTTAGAAGTATATTTATTTATTTAAATAGGCATTTGAACACCCTTAATAAAAGGCTTTTTAAATACTTATTAAATTAATATTTATATTATTAATTTATAATTATTATTATTATTAGGTTAAATATAACATTATCATACTTTCAGGGAAAAAAACACTGAAAAACAGAAATATTTAATATATATATATATATATATATATATATATATATATATATATAAAACAATGTATATTTAACCTACACAATATAAATGCTCATTTACACCATGATCGGTTCCGTATGCAATCGTCGCAGGGTACTGATTCTCTGGGCGGGAGCGCCAGCTGTCGCCGGTGTCAAAAACCAATCATTCCAGCAGCATTACCGAAACCGCAACAAATTATCGAACATACAGAAGTTCAAAGATTGGCGACACTCAATTTTCAAGAATTTTTACCGTCTACTGACGAAATTAAACAACGGTTGTTGCTTCCTTTGTTGGTAATGATGCTCTACACATCCTTTATAAATAAAGAGTATCAAGGAAAGTGTAAGCATTTGGCTATAAACAAACGTAACTAAACTAATATTTATTTGTGCATTGTCAAGTATGTAGAATGAATTGTACACGTGCTGAGCTTACATACTTCCATTTTGTGTATGGTTTTGCTGATGGGGGGGGGGGGGGAGAGAACCTCAAGCCTGAGAGGCCTCTGAGCAAAATTTGTCGGCCGTTTCACGCCCTGAGTTGAATGGGACGCTGATGACCTGAGATGTTAAAGAGCGTTCATAAATAAATCAATCAAAAAAAAAATTGCTGATGAAAACTGTCATGTTTCGTGAAGGTCATTGTCAAAGTAAGAAGCTATCAAATCAAGGATTTTCGTTGATGCTGATCGTCAATAATGTTTATGTACCAGTGAATTATGCATTCACGGAATGCACAAATGGGCATCAAAATGGTAGTAGCAGGCTTTCTGTCGGTGATTTTGGCTTTTAAACCTTCCAAATCAGAGTGTGCACGCTCTGGGGCACGAGGATTCCCCAAGGCAGATTGCATTTGTTCGTTGATTCTTGCAGCACCGCATCAACGCCATTCATTTTACAATGCTTTATTTTCCTTTACAAGGTTGCTATATTTAACAGTCACTAAAACAATGTCTAAGCCAGGCAGAACTCGCGGGCAAGATCTATGAAAAACTATCGGCAACAGTTATCGATGTTGTTAAAGGGTCTTGCTGCCTAGGAAACTTATATCCATACTTCTTTCTTACTTATGTCATGGGAAGCAAGATGCAGAGAAGACAAAATACTGAATTGCTTATTTTTTACAATTTTTTTAACCATCGGATGGACCTTAATTGTGTTATAGCCGAAAAAACATATACTGTTAGATATGATAAACTTTAAAAAGAAGGAATGAGTACTAGTGATTTTGAAAATACATGGGAGAAGAGGGAAAAAAAGCTGATGTGGTGGTTTCTCTTGTAAGAAAAAAAGAAGAAGAAGAAAGAAAAAGAAAGACTTAATGATGGTACGCAAGTCTGAAGTATCATATTAGTACAGACAATAAAACGTGCATTTGCATATGGAACCCTTTGTCTCTGTTAATGCATGCGGATGTCACATTCAACAAGCGGAAATAGCGAGGAAGGATATTTTTCCAAGTACTGCGAGAAGAGACAATGTCAAACGCGCAGTTGAGGTATCGTATCGCAGCACGCTCCTGTCTACTTCGGTTCACCAAGGTTACGATGATTTGGGTGGTACCCTCCTCCTGTGTCCTCGGCCTGCTATAAATAATGTCTAGCTCTAGCTGATTCACGATGTCATACAGCTATAAGGTTACCCTAAGAGAAAATCAGCGCGTTCGATAGCGCTGCGTTTTTTGTTACGAAAGCATGTAGCACTTCCATTTTAAAACTTGCCAGTCTAAATAACCTCCTATTTAAGATAATCAATTTACATAAAAACGGGGGGACATTTAAACCTAACGTTGCTATATTTTAGATTTCACCCCACTAACTGCCACTCTGAAAATTTAAATTCCATTCCTACCTTAGAGAATGCGCTTGTTATCGAACTGTTTTCTTCATCGTGAACTGGTGTTATTGTTGTGTGAATTTAGATAGAATAAAAAAATAAGAATATTAATTGTAGGATGAATGAATGTGTTTAATGCCCGTTTTTACTACTGAGGCACCACAGGCGATGGACACTGATGATACGTGAAATGAAATGATATATTGGGAAAGGATTTATTTTTATGGAAGGAATCGTTCCAGGCCTAAGTTTAGGGTACCTCCCCGGCATTTGCCATTTGTGAGGACTGAGAAAAACCTGGAAAAAACCTCAGTCAGGAAGGACGGTCCTGGCAGTATTCGAACCCAGACCTTCCGCTCACGAGTCCGAGACTTAACGACCTCGGCCACCCGTGGCTGTAATTGTAGGATGAAAAACACAATTTATTTTGGATAAAATTACAATTATTGACATTACTTATATAGCCTATATCAGAACTATTGACTAATCTGCTCACTTCTATTTTTTACTGTAGGATATACAACATTTTGAAACAATAACATTGCCGAAACAAAATTATTACATTAAATGTTCAGTAGGTTTTGTAGTTTAATTATATCCAGATATTTTGAGGAGTGTAACATAAAATATAATCAACACTGGTTTAAACTTTCCCCTCCATATGTAAATTACTGTACTCTTGTTTAAATTCAAATTATTTCAAATATATAGTTATTAAATGTGGGAATTTTTTAAATAAACTTTCTGTATACGTAGGCTGTAGAAGAAATTATATTACATTTTTAAAAAAATGTTATTCAGTTATATAATTTTTCTGTTTAAGAATACACCATAATAATAATAATAATAATAATAATAATAATAATAATAATAATTGTCGTAGTTGTAGTAGTAGGTTCTTGCAACCAATAATCTAGACACAGATTATCAAATCAATTTGTTAATTTTTTATAAAGTTTTCCTCTTTGAAAAAATGCTACGCTTCTCTCAAAATAATTAATTTCCAAATCAAATTTAGTAATTTCACTCCCAAGACAATGCATTAAAAGTTGACATGGATTTTTAAATATAATTGTTAACTGATATTTTAAAAGCAAATTAATGCAGGCAAGAATAAAGTTACGAAAATATTTTAAAAAAAAATTGTGTTTGAGGTCTAAAGAGTAAAATTAATTTCAAGTGAAACGTAATTATTGGTAGGAATTTAATGAAGGCAAACGTGCAAAAAATTCTTAGAAAAATTAAGCTATAGATTTTAATGTATAACATGAAAACGTTTCCAGCTAAATTACTTGCATTTAGCTTTTCTTGTTTTCTTTACTATTTTTATAGCAAATATTTTTGCGACAATGAAATATCAGATACAAGGCCTTATAACTAAGTATCACAGGCTCCTATATTAAACATGAATTAATTCACATCCAAAAATACTAATACCCACAAGAAAGAGCTGTAAGACTTTAAAAGCAAAATATCTTTGCCAGGCACACAGATATGATGTTGGAATGTTTACAAAGAGAAATATTACTACCAATACAGAAACCTATTTCTGAGCAATTGGGCTGTACAACTACTTATCACTGAATACAATCACTAATCCATAGAAATATCAATAGAAATAAATGTAAAATATACATTGAAACGTTTTAATAACATCAGGTATTTGTTTTTCTAATTTAAACAACACAGGCAATTAAAATGGCAACATGGACTTGTGTTAGAAGAGGCGTAAGTAATTTAAACTCTTAGGAAAGCTGCTCTAAGTGATACTATTTTTTAAAGTAAAAAAGGGTATTTTCAACAACAATTTTTTTCCTTCCCTCTTCGGTATACCACAGTATATGATACAGCTCCGAACTACGTGCACATTATTGAAACATTTCCAACTCCAATTTTCATTCTTTTAGTTCCTTTTCCTTATGGATGAAATTTTACCCATTTTTATGGCATTTCCTAGGACTCTTTCATTTCCATTACAATTTGCGCTCTCCCATTTCACTCATTTCATTCCGCTGGATCTGATACAGAATCGCAAGTGGCAGGGTGAGGTGGGCTGGTGTTGTGTGCTGCATATGGTGGCTTGCACCTGGAAAAACTACGGTCTGGTATGGGAGATATTCTTCTAAGGACTCGAATTCTTTGGAGGGATCTATCTGGAAACACTGTTAGGGACACTCCCCTAGCTTCTGGCCACCCAATGTCTCCCCCCTCAACCCCTCCTTCCGGAGATATATCTACTGGGGGCTTAGGTGCAAGCAGCCAACCTTTGAGCAAGGCTCAAGTACTAAAATAACCCCCCCCCCCCCTCAATCCAATCTAACAATGTGTCACGGTGACTTCACATGTGAACAAGACTCCGTAACATATTTGTTTGCAAACTTTATGTACGCCGCATAAAGCAATGACTTTGGCAGGAAAGACTAAGAACTTATGATTTCTCTTCTTAATGTACTCTAAAATCAGGGAGTTGTTTTGGATTACTTCTTTTTAAACATAACGATAGCCCAAAGTTCAGTTCAAATACCTATACCTCCTCAACTCGTATCTATACATTCTGTACAAGTAGCTAGCTGGTATATAACAAAATTACTATTGTTAAATGTAAGGGAAAATCTTCCAAAGACCTGGAATGCAATGCTGATTTAACTCTCCCTTTACAATTATCTGGACTGCAACAGATTTGTTTACCCGCTGATCTCCCTAGGCTGGAAGCTTGAAACCAAGACCGACTGTATTTACAGACCCTAATACGAAAAAAATATGTCGGCCGAAGTGGCCCAATTGCAGTCAAAAGCAAATACGAAACTTTCATACAGTATTTTGTCGAAAGATGACATTATTCACTAGAAAATATTTCGATGGTTTTAAGAAAATTAAATTATTTACAATCAATATTTATCACATGTAAAAGAAATATAAAATAATACGAATTATTAACTACTCCATAGGTAAGCACTATTTATAAAATGCAACCTCCAAATAACAGAACACATTAAAACTAATCGACATGTCTTCCTTGGTAATAGTCATAAATGGAAGTACCTGTCTACCTTAACCTCACTTGCAAAGAAGTCGAAACACTTTTCCCTCTAGCCTAAAAGCCTTAATAAACAATGATAAATCCTTTAAATCTGTTCTTAGAAAATACTTATGTAAAAAGGACTGTTATTCTGTAAAGGGATATATACATTATATCGAGTTAAAGCACTGCAATAATTTTATATCAATGCATACAGTAAAATTTGTGTGATTACCTGTTTCTGCTTCTCTGGTTCTGATAATAATCTGGGATAATGAGTGCACTGCCATAATTAAGATATACAAGAGCAACCCATTTTGTATTAAACAAATTCTTGGTCTGATTTCGCTGATTCAATATTAAATTAATAAAAAACAAAAGAAGTAACATTCTACTGTTGACTTCTAACTATAAACCATTGCAATTAACTACGTAACTGCAACAGACCAAACCCATGTGTTAATAACTGTAACATGACCGACTCCGCTATGACAGTAGTCCTTGCATAACCTCCAACTATAAACTACTGTAATAAAGCACATAACTGCAATGAACCAAAATAAAAACGCATGTGTTTAATTGCAGTAACATGAACGATTTAACTACCAGTGTAGCGCCTGCATAACCTCACTTGCAAACGAGTCGAAACATATCAGGCTCACTAAAACTCTCATCTTCTCGATCCAATCCCCACTTCATACGCTTTTTCTGATTTTTCATTTCTTTACTAATCCACAACGTCACATACATCGATAGATTAGAGAAATTTGCTGGGGAAAATGTCCTCCCTAACCACAAACTTTGGTACGATGGGTTTAATACACGCTACAGTTTCACCACTAACTTCAAAATTTACACGCTTCATCCACTCCTCCTTTAATTACTGTTATTTAGGAAATGTAAATATGAAATTATGCCATGCACTACCGTAATAAAGACACGAAGAGCAAAGCCATGTGTTTCGAACACTTACCATTAAACAAGTTCCTAGTGTAATTTCACTAAATCAATATTGACTTATTAAAAAACAAAAGAATCAACACGCTAATGTTCATTTACTTCCACTTTGTAATAAACGAGAACACTGCAAATTAATAACTTGAGAAATTTATACACCCGTCACATATCCCGCCATTTGTTTACTTTCCATACCAACCTTAGGGTCTGTTAAACATAGTTGGTACTACTTGAACCAACGTGTTTTCTGGATCAAGCACATTGATGGCGCGTTTTTAAGTAATAATGTTATATCTATAACAATTGTAGCTCGGATGCGATAGTTTGTTTACTTTAGCTTCAGCAATGTTATCATAAAGTAGGCGCTAAGTCATTAAATTATTGTTCATTTTATGCTTTAAGTCTGGTGCTAGGACGTTTTGGAGACAACGGATTTGGAAATAATTTTAAAAAACTGTTCATAGTGAGAAAAGATAATCAATATGTTAAACTTTAATACCAATTAAAAGAGAATTTCTTTATCAATGTATGTATTTATATCTAAAGTGTTTTTAGAGAATTCCGAAGAAATGAAGTTATAGCGATCGGACCCGTGAAAAATGTGCTTATCTTTTCACGATTTTTTTAAACGAATTCCGAAGGAATGTAAGGAAATTGCGCTTATACCCATGGAACGATGTTTTAATAATCTATCCATACCGGCTTTGATCGTACCTACTAGCCCCCTTACAACTAAATAAACAAATATATAAATGCATGTGTGTGTATGTGTGTGTCCGTTCTCGCTTAGCGGTCTCAAAAAAACTCGGTATATAACCATCAATTAAAAACAATTCGTTGAGTTCGTTAAACAGAAAATTGGGCCTTTGGAGCGGGGTTAATCTAAAGCGAAAATGAAAAATTGCTTCAGCGGCCGAAATTTTTGTCCTTTTTCAACAAAACTTGGTAGATTTCTTTAAAGTAACTTGATATAAGTAGTTTTCGAAAATCATGGCAATCGAGTCGTTAGGAGTTGGAGGTATACCTGAGAAACGAGGGGCGGGGGTTTAAAGCGAAATTTTAAAATCGCTCTAGCGACCATAATTAGAGATTCTTTTAAGTCAACTCGATATACATCGTTGAAACAAAATACGGGAAAAAAAAAAAAAAAAAAAAGAGTTGGGAACAAGTGAAATCGAACTATTAGTAGGGTTTACCCAAAATTTAAAAATCGCTCAAGTGGCATTAAAATTTGTTTTTCTCGACGAAATCCGTATATAACGCTTAAATAGAATAAGAAAAATAGTTGCCGCAAATCAGGGAATTCGGGCCACTAGGAATGGGGGTTTACCTGATACCGAAAATTTAAAATCGCTTAGCGTCACCAAATTTGTTTCTTCACAATGAAACTCGATATACACTATTTAAATAAAATAAAAATAATTTCTGAAAATTGGGAAGTTGGATCATTAGGAGTAAGGTCATACTTGAAAACCGAAATTTAAAAAGCGCTTTTGCTTTTAATTTTCTCTCTATTGTTTTAAAATAAAAGGAGAACTTAATTCTGATATAAATGTATTTATAATGATGCATATGTTTTATATTTAACAAAAGCATCGCCATGAAGATAGCAAATGTGAAATATTAATCTAATATGTGTTTGGGAATTATATTTATATATAAGAGAGTGCTTTGTAATAACCTTCACGTTTTGCGTTACGAGTTTTTACTACAATCACATTTAAATTATATTTCAAAGCCACTGAAAATCGGTGAAACTTTCGACTGTTTATTGTTGATTGTGTATTTTTGCTTAGTATATTGTTATTGTTTTTAAAAGTAATATGTTTTTGTTTTATTGACACGCAAAAACATCTTAAATATACAATGTAACTCGAAACTTTGTATTATTTTTCTCTATTTTGATGAATGAAAAGATGATACCAAGGCCTCATAAGAGTTCATAAATATGGTTACATTTGAAAATATTTAAAAATGATCACACAATATAGTTTAGTGTATCATTTAATTAATAGTATAGCATTTATCTTTGTGGTTTAATCTCAATAATAATAATAATAATAATAATAATAATAATAATAATAATAATAATAATAAGTCTACAACAGTCATTTCTCTTTCGTGATACTTATAGAGTGCAAGAATTCTAATTTTGTTACGCTAACATGACATAGTAATGTCATAACTTATTTCATTTCATTAATTAATAAGGCCTAATTTAGATTTTGTTTCTATTAAAAGTTAACTCAAATCTGGGAACTCACTTAGTTTACGCAGCTCATGCGTGACGGATTTTCTTTTGTTTTGTTTATCATTTATAAAGGTTCTTGTCGCTTCTGACATATATTTCTGAAGCGATATAGGCTGTTGATGCCTGATGCAGAGGCAGATGGGTCTAGTGGTTCTTTAGGGAACATTCACCCACAAGTGGCCTTGGAAGTGCTCACTCACCCATTATTATTGAAAACATTTAAATTAAAGTAGTTAGAATAGTAAATAATGCAATCCAAAAATGTTCAGTGCAATGCATTTACCTGTGTGTCTATAATCTTTATTTACATACTTTCCACAGCAGAAATCTTCATTTGTCTGTCGATTCTCTGGCTTGCCACCGAGCGGGGTAGCTCTTGTGACTCGCATTCGGAAAATCCTTAAGTCTAGCTATCCTGACCTTGAGTTTGTAGTTTCTCTTGTCCGCTTAGGAGAACGCTGGAGTTCATCTTTTGTTTCCACGAATTTTCATCTCAATCCATTCCGCTGGTCACATTCCAGGGTCGAAAGTGATAGGGTAAGGTGGTTTGTGCGGTGTGACTGTGACTTGCGCCTTAGAAAAGTTTCTTCCCCACCATTTGATATGGAAGCCGGCTTTTTGAAACGTTTGATTCCTTGGCAAAAGGTGTACTTTCTGGAAACATGTTAAGGACCCCGTCACGTCTCTGCCTCAACGATCTGGTGTCTGCCTCCCCTCATCCCGTGCTCCCTGCCAGCCCTTGAGCCTCCGTTCCTAGCAATTCAATCTCCGATTTGCTGATATATCATCTCCAAAGGTTGCATGCAAATGAATCTACTGAGTTTAAAACACAGCTTATCTAAGGGGACATGCAGCTCAGGAATGTGCAGTCTTCTTCTTCTCCTCCTCCGGAACTTGCTGCTAATAGAAATATTGTTTAAGCGTTATGTATTGGTAAATACCAGTACTTCCAAAGATATTAGTAATAGAATGGGCCGACAATTGTCTTATTCCAACAAATATTTAATTAAAATGTTCATCAGGCTGCTCTATTTGTGTAGCCCTCAGTTAGTAACAAAAGGAACAAATAGATGACTGGATTTAGTGATTTAAAAATTGCAGTTTTTGCAGTTTTATTTGGGAATTGGTAATTTTTAAAGGATGTCTGACGACATTTTTTTTTCTTTTTATATATATTTACGAGGTTAAGTTCATAAGTTTCCCGCCTAAACAGTTTCTAGCTATGATAAAGACAAAAACCTTATTTCAATTTTCAATATAGTTTCACTTCTCACGTTTTGAATTAACATTTCAATTCCCCATAAAAATAGAAGTCTTGTCTGCAAAATGGGCATAAACAGTAACCATCACTTCTTCGTCACACTTAAATTTCTTTCCTCGAAGGTCCTTCTTGAATTTTGAGGAGAGGAAATAATCACTGGGAGCTAGATCTGGGCTGTAGGGTGGATGGTTGATCTGCTTGAAGTCACATTTCTTCACATTTTCCTTTGCAACAAGAGCTGTATGCACAGGCAGGGGTGTTGTCGTGAAGAAGGTGCACATCACCACTGAGTTTTCCTCTCCTTTTATCTTTAATGGAAGCACGTAGTCTGTGCAGTAGGCCAGCATAGTACTCCCCATTTACTGTGGTGTTCCTCTCCTTGAAGTCAATGAAGAGCATTCATACCTTCACAGTCCCAAAAGATTATGGCCATCATCTTCTTGGTTGACTGAGTGACCTTGGCCTTTAAAGGCGGTGTTTCGCTAGGTTTACGCCAATCCATTGATTCTCTTTTGGACGAGGGACCATAGTAGAGGACCATAGTTTCATCTCCTGTAACTAGAGCACTTCTCTCTTTGACACGGCAGAGCTCCAAAAATGCCTGACAACAGATGACTCGTTGTTGCTTTTGGACTGAGGAAAGAAATATAGGCACCCACCCATCTTGCACTAACCTTATTCATGTTAAAATGTTCATGAATAATTCGAAGGACTGTTGTTTTAGAAAGGTCCAAGCTATTCTGTAACTTTGAGCCGCTAGTCTTGCATACGTTCTCCTTCCACAAGAGCGATGTTTTCAGGAGTGAGCACCTCCAAGGGCCGACCTGCACGCTGTTCGTCTTCAATGCTTTCTCGACCCTTTCGAAAAAGTTTGGCCCATTCTTTTACGGTGGAATGCGAGAGGGATGCTTCCCCATATACACCGTCCAATCGCTGTTTAATTTCATTTGGAGTAAGTTTCTAATTCGTGAAGAACTTAATAATAGGTCGATACTGCATCTTGAACATGTCACAATCTTCTACACAGAGCCTTCTTTATGAACTATATCTGAACAATAAACACAACGGAGCGGAAGTTACAGTAGCAATTATTTAGACACCAGTTAAGGGGTTTTATGAAAACGACAATTCTTATCGACGAGGCCGGAAGCTTATGGACCTACCTCGCATTTAGCTTGTAACATTATGTTTCCCGCACTTTTTATGAGAGCAACTTCTTGATCTTGTACTGTCCAGCAGTACAAGATTCTCGTTCTCAGAAAACACGGTATCGTCTCACGTTCCTTGTAAAAGTTTAATTCTGGATCGCCTTGATGTGGAAGGCCCGACCTTCAAGATAGCCTCCACCCTCATTACAACCGCTAAGAATATCCGGAAAACGAAACGAGTGGTTGTGAAATTGCTCTTAAACCCAGTGTACGTGCTTTTACTGCTGTTTAAAATCACTTCTTTTGAAATCATAAGAACTGCGTACAAGAGAGAGAGACTGAATTTCAATTCGTGCCACTCCCTTGTACTCCAAAGGTCATGGGTGAGATTTCAGATGGTGCCTAAAAATTTCACTTGTGCATTAACCAACATAAAAACATTTGCATTTAAAAATAAAGGCGTTTTCTTATCTTTAAGGTAAAAATGGGTCCTAGTATTTAATTGCATCTAGAATGAGCCTAGATTTTAAAAGCGTTGCTTAGACCTCATTTTTCGATGCAGAATTGGCCATATGAAGAGAAAAAATTCGCAAATGAATGATAGTAACAAGAAGAGCAAAGGAAAGAATCTTTGTTGAAACAGGGAACAAATTCCTGAACACTTAAGAAGAAATTGAGCTTATCAAATTTTTAATGGCAACTTCATATATTCGGAAAGGTTTCGAACAGAAGTGCATGATTGTTTTACCGATGACTTCATGGCTGTGAAACCAGAAAATGAAAACGTTACAAAATTCTGTGACCCTTTTTTTCGAAAAATCTCTCTCCAGATGGCCCAATTTTACTCATTATATGTGCAAACGAAGAGGCCACGGATCATGGTATACAAGGAAAAACAAACGCACTAGAGCTATTATTCCCAGATTAAATTCAACATTTTACCATTACAAACATAATATTTTTATGCTCAGGATGCTTCTTCACTTTCAACTCTATGCACATAAGAAAATCAGATTTCAAAATGAAATGGTAGTAAAAAGGATAGCAAATATTCTCGCATAAATCTATGTTTACATTATGAAATACCCAGCTTCAATTTTATTAAAAACATTTCATACATGAAGAAGTACATAATTTGAAGTTGACAATGTACTTTGTCTAACGTTATTAACCATGCCTGTGTAACTGTATGGCCAGTCCTAAAACATTGCAAATAAAATGTTAGTACATTACAAATATTTAAGAATCACTTTACAATACTTAGGTGAAGCATTAGATATGCCGGTGACGGAGTTTACTTATCTACATGAGGATATACAGAGAAACCTTTTTAACCCGGACAGTATAGTTCAATAAAAATTGTCCAATTAACGTAATATAAAGGAAAGCAGATGTTCATAGTATATATGTTCATAATTTAAAGGTTAATGAAATAAGAACTACTATCTTATTGAAACTGCACACTGTAACATAAAGTAAACTTTTGTATTTCACACATCAACAATACCAATGACCACTCTGCTTGTTTTATTCATGCAAATGTTTGCTTTTATAAATTTACAAGAGTACCAATTTTATATAAGGAAGCACAACATAGAATAAAAATTCAAGAAAAACCCACATTTTCCATACCACTGTGCTTAATGACCAATTGCAAAGCATAGAGATAAATGTCAATCAAGCTCAAATAAGTTGCGAAAGCCAGTTAGAGAAAATCCCCATCCTTTTGATGTTGGTATTATGTACTTGCCAATGACCCATTTAAGGCTTTAGTGATAAATGTCAATCAAGTTTAAACAACTTCGCAGAAATACTGCATACAGAAAGAGAAATTGTTCTAACATGGCCATACGGGGTGTCCAGCTTTCAGGATTCAGGGGTATCCAACACGTGTTAAAGCATAGAAATTTGTGCGATTTCAACAAATATAATGCGGTGTCTAACATGCAGATGTGTCAGGGTTTACTTTATCATCGACCGTGGCGCAGATTACCATCGACGGTTTTATCGGCCGGGAAGACGTTAGTTACTGAAGGTGTTAGTTAGGGATTTCCTAGAGCTCTTGGTAGAGTAAAAAAATAACAGTTGAACATCATGCTGTACTACACGTCGTAGTCAAAATGTTAAAAAGGGCATGAAGTAGGCAACGAATAGATTATTCATCTATCTTATTCCAGGACTTACTCCTAGCAAATTTAAAAATTTGTCTCAAGGGGAAGAAATTATGTCGAATGAAGCTGTCATCGACTGCAAGATATTCAATTCTGGTCTTTAACTTGCTGAAACGATCAGTTCTTTATAAATGTGAGTCGTTCAGAATGTTTCTCCAGGAATGTGGAGAATATCTTGGTATTATCAAAAAATGAAAATGTTCATGTTGTTAAAAATGGGGACATTTTCTCTTATCAGTTTATCATCAAAATGTATCATAATCATTTGATCTCATATTTTCTTACAATTTCGGCTTTATGAAATACGGAGACTTATACAGTAGTGGTAAAAAGAATAGGGACAGAAAATAAATACGTTTTGGACAAACCTTCAAAGGACAGCTGACAGAAATCTGTTGTGCTTGTTTTGGGAGGAGGGTAAGGAGAGAAAGAAAAATATCGTAAACAACATATACCGAGTGTGCCAAAAAAAATATATATATATATAACACTTTCACAGTAGATATCTATTTTAATATATTTCAAAGTTGAACCGAAAAACAACAGTAATGTGTAGTTTGATGTTCTGTAAACAGATGTAACTCACATTATGTTATGATAGCGTTGCTACAACAAAATGGAGCCAAGATTATCGTTTGAACAGCGGAAAGATATTTTAAAGTGTATTGGAAAACCGAGAATGTTGTTGAAGTTCAAAGGCAATGGAGACGTGTGTACACAACAGAACCGCCAACGCAAGTAACAATTGCACGTATTCGAGACACATTTGAGACTCATGGTAACGTATGCGATGTTCACAAGGGCAGATCTGGGAGACCTCGCACAGCAACAAGTACCACGCACTGGATCCAAGGCACTGTCCAAGGCACTGGATAGGACGAAGAGATCCGATTGAGTTTCCACCGCGTTCTCCGGATCTAACTCCGTTGGACTTCTATCTATGCGGAACTCTTAAGGGTGTTGTATTTTGTTTCAAATGAGGACAAGGAAATATTTCTATTAGAATGGATTGGAAATAAAAAAAGCATTAAGAGTAATGTAAACCATAAAGAAGATCTATCTTCTATAATAACACGAAAAAAGAAAATGAACTCTTTTTAGACAAAATAATTTTATACTGGGATGCAACGATCCCGTGTATTAGGAATTACAATTGACATAAAATTTATAAGGTCACATAAACCAATATGAAATTGAACATACCATACACTGAAAAAGGTTTTTTTCATAATCATTAGGAGGCCCACCAGCTGTCATTGCTTAAGACCTCGTTTAGTGGATTCGGAAGTGTTTTAACAAGAGAATGGCAAATATCAGTGCCTCAATCTTAAGCCTTCCCGCACATCTCTCCTTAATCTTGGAATCGGGCCATCCGAAATCGGACACAGTCTTCTGACTTATCGAATGCAATGGCGATACAGCTAATAGCAGAACTGACTTAGCGCGGCAGCTGCCAGCCCTAATTATGAGCAACAAGACATGTTTACCAACCACGTACTCTGTGAAGACCAGGGGTTAGTAAAATTTGTAATGTAAAATGTAAAATTTGCGGTACTTGTTTATCCTTTTTAAGGCTACCAAGATGCCCTTTCTTCCTGGTATCCTGCAAACAGCTGCGTTCAAAAAACGTATTATAGTATACAGTTCCTTTCCTTTTTGGACGCATAACGAGCTTATTAAATCAGTGAACTCTAACTGATGCTAAAAGCAGAATTTCACTCCACTTCTCATATACATTAAAACCTCAACGTAGGTAATTATTACCTTAAGTTTTCCTTATTATTATTATTATTATTATTATTATTATTACGAAGTTAAGGATTTGTCCGTTTCCATGACCATATTTGCTAGAAAAGTATTATGCTTTGACTCTCCTGAGGTGCATTAACTGCGGCTTTGATTCTCTTTTTGGACATTGTGTTTACATTCGTATGTATGCATAGATTAAGAAAAATAAATAACAAATAATTTCGGCTGATTATATGGATTCTACTTAATTTCCCCTCCCAAAGCTAGTAATGTGAAGAATGTTTAATGTTAAAATGATGATAGTAACTGATTCTATTCCAATTTGAGTACAAGGCGCTATGTACACTGTAATTGTAAAAGTGCTTCAGACTCCTATGGACCTCTAAATGGAACATATTACATGTAATTTTAACACTTTAGATATCTCCGTGAACACGTACATTAAGATACGTAGCAGTGTGGAAAAAGAGGGGGCTAAGAATTCTTAGAAATATTCTTGAGAAAGACCCAGGATATTCAACTGTTTGCAAGAAACAAATTTGGGCAGAGAAACATACAGGAGTCCTGTATGTTTTCAGCTTAATTCTTCCAAATCTTGTGATATAGGGAAAGTATTTGCCGAATTCAAAGGTTGTTTACCCAAAATGGAAAAGCTTTGTTTTGGACACTGATGCTTAAACATACGGCCGTTTGTAGCTGTACAAATTAGCTACAAATACACGTACAGTAATTTTGCAATTTAAAAATGTAAAATGCATAAAAGTGCTTATTTATTTATTTTTCAAAGAACGCATTGTAAATGTTCATTGTTTGGTGCGAGACAAGCGTTGAGTCGTATAAACTACTTTTTATTTAAATGTTGCAACCTTGCTTCCGACATGTTGGCTATTTCTTCTCATATATTCTTTTGTACTTCAACTTATGTTCTCGGATTTGATTTACAGACTGTGCCTTTTGAGCTTCCTGACAAAAATAATCGCAGGAATATGAAGCATGTCATAGCCCATTACTAGCACTAAACTTCTCTAAGATTCATTTACTTATTAAAACTCTTGACTAAAATAGCGAATAGGAGTGAAACAGTACAACATACGGATAAACATGGCACTGAGGAGAGCTGTTTTATGACTGCTGAATCCAGCTTTCTATGTCACTCCATCTTGAGGCCATATTCTGCATCTTTCCTGGGTGTTACACCTCTTTAAATTCCTGAGTTCCTGTTCTTTGGAAGCAAACTTCCTACGTTTAAGCTTCTTGCATTTTCAGGAAGCACACGACTACGGGACGGATAAATTAATTGAAAAGAAGTCGGATTTCTTAGTTGTGGCACGCAAACTTATCGAGACCGCAAGAAAAGAAAGAGAGTTTTTTAAAAACCAGTTTGCCATTTATGCGTAATTTATCATCTTACATCAAAAACTGAAATTAAAGCAAGATAATGTCTGTAGTTTTGAATTATAGGTAAGATGATATATGAGTATTAAGCTAACAGCTTTCCACCTCATTTCTCCATTGGAAAAAGTGATTGCAACATTTTAAGGTCTTCCAGTGTTTCCCAAATTGTGATTTGGGAACCATTTGTGAGCTCCAGAAATCTTACAAGGGTTTTGCAATGGTGTTTATTATTATTATTATTATTATTATTATTATTATTATTATTATTATTATTATTACAATTTTAAACCTGCAATATCGAACGGTCTTCACCGTGGGTTAGATATGTTTTCAATTCTTTGAAATGCTACATGTGTTTAGATATTGCGTGACAGGGAGTGTTTTCTTAGTCTGTTATAAGGAAGGATAAAATTGTTATTATGGACCGGAAATTCTTGCCAGGTGATGGAAGTTCAATAAAGTCTTGGACCACTTTCGTTCCTGGCTTCAAAGCTTTGAGTCACCCAAAGCCAAGATACGACGGTAGCGTCCATAAGTTTCCGACGTCACCAATAAGGATTATCGCCTTAGCAACCTAATCTGATGTCATACCTTACATATTATGTAAATAATTGTAGCTGTAACTTCCGTTCCACTGTGTTCACTTGTTCAGATATAGTTGCATAAAATGGCTATGTGTAGAAGATTGTGACATGTTCACAATGCAGTATCGAGCTGTTATTAAGTTCTTCACAAAAGAAAGACTTACTCCAAATGAAATTAAACAGTGATTAGAGCGTGTATAAGGGGAAACACTCCCCTCATATTCTACCGTAAAAGAATGGGCCAAACCTTTTTTGCAATGGGTCGAGAAAGCAATGAAGGCGAACAGCGTGCAGGTCGGCCCTTGGAGGTGCTCATTCCTAAAAAACATTGCTCTTGTGGAAGGAGAAATTAGAAAAGACCGGCGGCTCAAAGTTACAGAAATAGCAGCCTATAAAAAGCTAATTCAATATTAGCTGAGTAATGTATGGCTAAGAATAGTCCTGTTAAGATTTGTATAAGGCTGTCAAGTCATTCGAATTGTTCATGAACATTTAAACATGAATAGGGTTAGTGCAAGATGGGTACCTGGATTTCTTTCCTCAGTCCAAAAGCAGCAACGAGTCATCTGTTGAACTATGATCCTCTACTATGATCCCTTGTCCAAAAGAGAATCAATGGAGTGGCGTAAACCTGGCGAAGCACCACCTCTAAAGACCAAGGTCACTCAGTCAACCAAGAAGATCATGGCCACAATCTTTTGGGACTGTGAAGGAATACTCTTCATTGACTTCGTCCAAGATATAATTCCATTAGCAATTAACCGTGATAATGGAAATAAACTAATGATTACTTTCACTTGAGTTTTTCTAGATAGAGGAGAATTGGCAGAACAACAAGACTAAGCAACTCGTCGCTGGCCAGCGAGACACTTCCTGAAGACTGAAGACTCTAAAGTGATGACTAGAACTCGGCTAATTTCTGTGCTAAGTAGATATCAGCATGAGCCAGACACAAGTTAGGGTGCATGACGTTAACACAAGGCTAAAGTTTCCATCGCTAGTAATGACACAAGTAAATGACAAGTTGGGAAAGGGAGGGAGGGGTAGTGATGAACACTGAGGTTCTATCCGTTTGTTGCACAACCTAAGACACTTAACTCAGAAGAAAAACCCAATTTTGTAAGGTGCTGGCGGCTTGCATGCTATATCAATGTAAACTTGAACTTTAACAAACACTGCCAGCAACCACTAAGAGGAAATTCTTGATGTTTATGGCAAGACATATCCCTTTAGGTCAAAAAAGAATTGACAATGTAAGACAAAAACTAGAATATTTAACATAAATGAAAAAATGAAAGAATGCAAAAGAAATGGATAAAACGCTTAGTAAAACAGGCACTATTATATTATAAAGTTAAAGGAAAAAGTTGTAGGCCTCAACCGTTCTTCAAGACATTTCTGCATTCAACAAACGTTTCAGCTATGTGGGGGAACTGCGACTCGCATTCCATTTAAATACTGTGGGGCTGTCCATCAAGACCTTTGGGTTTCACTTGGTTGCTTAGGCAAATATTAGAATAGACCCTTCCTTTCATGAATTTTCTGCTCTCCCTGTTCATATTATTTTATTCCACCAGTTCTCTTACAGCGTCGAAAATGCCAGGCCAGGTGTGCTGGTGCTATGTGCTGTGTGATTGGAACTTGCGAGTTCCCCAACGTCTGGTAACCGCCACTGGCGGCCGAGGTCGTTAAGGTGCGGACTCGTGAGTAGAAGGTCTGGGGTTCGAATCCCGCCAGCACGGTCTTCCCTGACTGAGGTTTTTTTCCAGGTTTTCCTCAGTCCTCATAAATGAAAAATGCCGGGGTGTCACTTTACGCTTCCTTCCTTAAAAAAAATCCTTTCCCAATATATCATTTCATCTCATGTATCATCAGTGTCACCGCCTGCGGTGCCTCGATAGTTCAAACGGACGTTAAACACTATTAAAAAAATGCAAGCGACCCTTGTGCGGGGCTCGAACTCCTTAGAGAGGGGGGAAGGTGCTCTGCCGGCGTCAGGAAAACAAAGGAAGCCATTATTCTTGCCTCAATTCTATGTAATTATTTAATTTCTCACAAACAAACAAAATACATACACACAGCAGCACTAACTTTGGGTGATTTCCCCTAATAAATACTAGACCACCGGCGATATTCTCCTAACTATACCATGCATAAATACAGGTGGCAATAGAAAACATTGCCTTTAAATTCTGCAACAAAAATAAAAAATTGAAACCGGAGAAAGTCTTTACGCCTAATACGTGAATAACAAACTGAGATGATAGTCTCCCGAGAGAATCTCAGGTGGTGTTTTTCAATCCATTATGTTGGCAACAATAATACTCGCCTAAACACTTTACCATTGCTGCCCTTCCCTTCCCGTTCTTTCTCATTTCTCTCAGCAGATATAACTGTAACGGTAAAGGCGCAGAAGTGAAGAGGTTAAGGACGCCCAGTCCATAACCATTCCGGGTATTCGTCCTTGTGCACTGCACTGACTCTCCAGTCACAATACACGCGCAGCGGAAAAAACTGCAAGCAATCATCGTGGAAGGAGAATTATTAAGTATCGCTGCAAGTTTCAACAACTTGTTATTGACTTCCTTATGATTGTAATTAGTAGTGAAGAAAACGTGCTTGTGTAAGGATTGCGTTATATCACAATGCTACCTATTGTCGATGCATATAAAGAATTCCGGACCTCTGTTGCACGGGTTCGTATGCTTGGTGACTGTGGACTTAGACTTGCTATTCAGGAAATGCACCTCTTAAAGAGCGAATAGCTGCCATATCCCAGTCAACAGGTATTTAATCTGGACTACACTCAAGACACTTTGTTTTAGATGAATGTAAGCAATGCATGCAGTTTACTCGTTTTTCATTGTTCAGAAGCAGAGTGCACACCACGGGGCACGAATGATAATAACAAGCATGGGCATGTATTATAACAGAAGTTGAAAATGATGTCCCTCAAAGGCAATACATTGCCGGCGGCATCTGCGTAGGCAATGCCTGTATTTCATCTAGCTTTTCTTCCGTAAGAACATGTTTCTTGTTTTTGAGAGATGCTGTCTCTGGTAACTTTTTAACAAGTCGGCGAAATGTTTCTCTTACTGGAACATGAATGCCAGCGAATCATCTTACACTTCGTTTCATTCTGCAAGATTTCGCACATGTATCGTGCAAGTGACAAGTAGGGTTACCGTTTGATCACCAGTAATAACCCTGGGCCAAAATGAAAAAAGTCTAACGCTAAGAAAATTTGGATAGCTTACTCTTGGACCTATCAAACTCACTTAGTTGTTCTTTAGCATTTTGCCCTGTAACATTAAGTGATGTAAAGCAATTATTTTTAGCCTTGTAGAAATCCTTGGAAATAAAATATGGTTACTGGAAATCTTTAGAAATGTTAATCTTGTTCTATAAACAGGAAAAAATAACACACACACACACACACACACACACACACACATACATATCACATTCTTTCTTGATTTATACGTCCCCTTGTTGGCATATTACCTTCGAAAAACTTTTTTTTGGTTTTCCCTGTAGCATTCCTTGCATTTAGTAAGCTGTGGGAGGTCGAAAACTTCTTACGTCATCTTTAAATGGCCAAAAAAGATTGCAATCACAGGTAGTGAAATCGCAGTAAGCTCTAATACCTCAAAATGCAGCTTCCAAAGCGTTAAGAAACACAAGCCAGTTATGAATTATTTCATATGCAGAATTATGACTATTTTGCATATCTATCATTCATCAGTTTGAATTAACGACACATGCTCAGTACTACTGCCAGTGGTGAACAACTCTACCCATACTGTGGAGAAAAGGGGGGGGGGTTGTCTTTGATCTTCTTTGATGCAAATGGCGAGTGGTATACCATGTTCACCGAACAAGAGGAGGAAAGCTGATAAAGATCAAACATTTCTCAAGCAAATGGTTTCGCTAGTCTTAGTTCGGTAAGCCTTCTGTTCATGTCAGACAAGTTTAAACTTTAGGAATCTGCTGGAAGAAAACACCCAGGAGTAGTTATGAAAAGTAACTTTGTAGTTTCGGAGCAGAAGAAAATTTTAAAATTTCTAACAGTGGAAAACTAGTATTACATTCTTAACAACGGAAGTCATATAACGCATGTAAAATAGATCTTAATTTTGGATAACAACAAATGGTTTGAATCAGTAAAGAATTTTAACATTGAGCTGGTGTAAACGACATACATAAAACTACTGAAATAATAAAATTGAAACTTTGAATGTTTAAGTTTTAAACTGAAAATCTTTAAATGTTTCGACTTTTATCATATAATATTCAATACAATCATTAGCTACTAAAACATGAAAATATCGTAAAATCTCCTGATTTAAGGAAAATAAAAGACCTAAATGCTAAGCCTTTATTGGAATAACTTGGTATGTTAACTTTTCTTGCTAAGTAAATGTATAAAAACAGAATCGTAAGCCAACATAATACAATAAATTTCACTGTAAAATATTCTATAAGATACATTCTATCTGGGTACTAAGAATTGCTAACGAAGTAGGCTCCGGACCTAACCGTTTAGAACTTAAGATACGAAAGTTGTGCATTCAAGATGTCCTTGCTGTGTGTAGGAAGAATTGAAGTAAAGCGAAGTCGATATGTGATCTGTCTGAGACAATTATCGACAACTGTACTCATCATGCCATGCTTGATTGGTGGCATAAGAACAAGGAAGAAGGAAGATTAGTGTATGGATCGCAAAGGAAAGAATGCGCGCAAATACGGCAAAATTTAACAAACTTATAAGGACACAATGTCTCGATATGCTTGCGCAAAATGCAGTGCACCTAACTTAAAAACAATTACAGCAACAGTGCGAATATCTATTGGCTCATGTTCGTACATTAGTCTGTTTATGAAGCAATATATTGAATCGAATATACTTATATGCACATTGAAGAAAAAAGACTTTGCTTTGGCGAAAAAAATACGAAGGTAAACTAGGCAACATACACTCATAAGTAGAAAATATTCGCGCAATTACACTGCTGAGCCTCTCTTAGATGTAACTGTGAGATGCCATTAAGTTCTAGAAGGCATAGCACACGTTCTATTACATGTACCAACCACAAGATTCTGCATGCGGATTGATATAAATTAAAATTCTACATTTGGATCCATAGGGAGCCAACAATCATTGTGACTGAAGAACTAGGGAATGCGTAATTGGAATGTGCTGTTAGCAGAGCTATACGTTTGTTATTCAAGAATCGAAAACAGTACGAGGGTAGGTCCACAAGTTTCCGGCCTAATCAATGAATGAATGAATGAATGAATGTGTTTAACGCCCGTTTTTGCTACAGAGGCACCACAGGCGATGGACACTGGTGATACATGAGATGAAATGATCTATTGGGAAAGGATTTTATGGAAGGAATCGTTCCAGGCCTATGTTTAGGGTACCTCCCCGGCATTTGCCATTTATGAGGACTGAGGAAAACCTGGAAAAAACCTCAGTCAGGAAGGACGGTCCTGGCGGTATTCGAACCCAGACCTCCCGCTCACGAGTCCGAGACTTAACGACCCCGGCCACCCGTGGCGGTTTTCTATGTATGATTAAGACAAAAACTATATTTCACTTTTAAATATAGTTACCCTTTATTGCATTACACTTCTCACATCTTTGAATTAACATATCACCCCCCCCCAAATAGTCAAAGTTTTGTCTGTAAAATGAGCGCAAATAGCATGCATCACTTCTTCGTCACACTTAAATTTCCTTCCTCGAAGGTTCTTCTTGAGTTTTGAGAAGAGGAAATAATCACTGGGAGTTAGGTCTGGACTGTAGGGTGGATGATCGATCTCCTTGAAGCCACATTTCCTCACAGCTTCCTTTGCAACAAGAGCTGTGTGCATAGGCAGGGGCGTTGTCGTGAAGAAGGCGCACACCACCACTCAGCTTTCCTCGCCTTTTCTCTTTGATGGAAGCACGTGGTCTGTGCAGTAGGCCAGCATAGTACTCCCCATTTACTGTTGTGTTCCTATCCTTGAAGTCAATGAAGAGTATTCCTTTGCAGTCCAAAAAGTTTGTGGCCATCATCTTCTTGGTTGACTGAGTGACCACCTTGGCCTTTAGAGGCGGAGGTGCTTCGCCAGGTTTACGCCACTTACTGCATTGATTCTCTTTTGGGCAAGGGATCACAGCAGAGGACACAGTTTCATCTCCTGTAACAAAGGTTTGCAGAACTTCTCCCTCGTTGCCACGGCAGAGCTCCAAAAATGCCTGACAACAGATGCTGCTTTTGGACTGAGGAAAGAAGTCTAGGCACCCACCCATCTTGCACTAACCTTATTCATGTTTAAATGTTCATGAATAATTCGAAGGGCTGTTGTTTTAGAGAGGCCCAAACTTGCTGCTATTTCTGTTACTTTGAGTAGCCGGTCTTTCATAATTTCTCCTTCCACAAGAGCGAAAATTGAATGGGACGCTGATGACCTAAGATGTTAAAGAATATCCGTAAATAAATAAAATCATAGTAATTCGTGATTTAATTGATATTTACATAATTATATTAACAAATATCACGTCATCATTTTTCTCTTTCATGCCGGAAAACAAAACAACAAAGGGATACTTTCCTGGGCGATTATTTGAGCAACACTAGTCAGAAATGCCGAGGGGTGCATAGCAACCAATTCGACTGTATCGATACGACACAGAGCACAGGTTATGGGATAGTCTGTAAAAACGTCGTGGATTATATAACTTCTCAATCTGCAGGATGAGAAATCCATTATAATATATGAAAGTTCGTCACTAGCATACAAAATTTAAATATATAGAAATATAAATAAACAAACAAATGTATTGCACATTAATTATTATTAATATTAATAATATTACTTTAAAAGTGTATAAAACGTAAAGTATTAATATTAATAAAAACTAATACATGTGATGGCACAACATTATTCATTAATTTTATTTCTTGAATGAAGGGAAAATGCTATACTATACTACAAGCTGTGATGTATTCTACATAAAAGAGAAATCTGTTTTCCGAACAGCTTCTTTAACTTTTTTTTAAATAAATTATTAGAGAAAACAATTTTAAACACAATTTCTACGAAACACATCAACACTTTCATGGTTCTTCTTTGATAGTGGGGAAATCCGGGACTATATTCCGTTCATTATTAGAATGGGTTCTAGTGCAAACAAAACAATTTGTATCCATGCACCCAAATCAATTTAGTTCTAAACGGCATTACTCATTAATAATGATATAATAATAATTTAACAATTGAAGGGGTTATCTTATGGAAACTGGTTAATAATTCTCATTTATCACTTTCCCGGCAACTTGGAGATGTGGACTCACATGATGTGATCCACAGTAGTGTCGCAAAGCCGTCCATTTACGAACATTTATTTTCTTCTACTGTCACGACATGCTCTATGTACTTTTATTGCGCCTCTATTGGAATTTAACTTTCGCCACGAAGTGCCATTGTGTTTTATTTAACTAAAAGCTAACTATGATACGAATGAATAATAGCTGTTAGTAAGCTGTGGATTTTTGTGTTTTATTATGTGTGTTTACATTTTGTTTCCCCTTTTTACGTTTATGTAGGCTGTGCACTACTTTTACGTGAGTAGAAGGTCAATGCCACGTGGTTAATGTTAACATTAGAACCCATTCTAAGCATGAACGGAGTACAACATTTTGCTGCAGTTTTCCACGTGTTGTTGCCAGGAAACTATGACGCTACACATTAGGGTTCTGTCTGTACACGCTTCCGGCTTAACTATTTGAAAGCTCCCAAATAGACATCTTGAATTTGAATTCTAAATTACTTTATCTCAATCATCGTAAGTGGTCTCGCGGGCCACAGTTTGGAAACTATTGTCTTACAGAGGAAATGCTGATAGGTGCCTAAGCGCAAATTTCCACTAAAGTGCACTTCTGTACAAGGAACTTTAGCAACTCTGAGAAGTCAGTTGAAATGGTTCCGACCTTGAAAACGTTCTAGGAAAGACACATTGAAATATCACGCGCTTGACTGAATGAATACATGATATCGATAATTGGACCCTCAGCGAAACTTCAAATCCTCCGTCTAAGAAATCGTTACATTCTTCAACTTTAAAAGGCTCAATTAAAATAAATGATAATTGGTTTTAGAGTATACTTTACTGCAAACCGCAATGTATACAATTTTATTTCTTTATTAAAAAATACAGCAAGGAAAGAAATAAAGTTGCTCTTCTATGTTATTCTATGTTTGCACTTCAATAAAAAGAAATGAATGATGTTTAAAGCACGTTTTTACTACAGGGGTACCATAGGGAGGACGGTCCTGGTGGAATTCAAACCCCAGACCTCCCGCTCACGAGTCCTCGCCTTGACGATCTCGGCCCCCGTGGCGGAAATAAATAAGAAATAAAAGAAAAGAAAAACATAAAAATGAAATTATAGTACTTTTTGAGTTTCACTTCATATTTAATCGGAAATTAAAAATTGTTTATTATAGCTTAAGAGTTGAGTAAATATTTAACTGTGGAAGAACTATTTTTTAAAAAAAATTACATCTGTTGTATTCTTTTTTACTGAAGTGCAATTTTTAATTTGTTCTCTCTGCTTAGGTGCAGTCTATTACCCTATTCTTTTTTATTTAAATCAAATGTTTCTATCCTTCACCAGTCATTTCATTTTGTTTCTCGAAATACTACAACACTTTTTCATATTTTATATTTAAAGTTAGCACTTCCATCTTCTCGCAGTCATACACTCAGTAAACCCCATGTGATCAACGTAAGAGAGTTCCCCTGTTACTGTGACGTAGTGTCAGATATAGATCACGAAGCTATATGGTCGACCTTGCCCCGGGGAGATAATAACGGTGCCTGTTGAAGGCGAGCGGTCGTTGTCTGCTGCACACAAACCGCAGCTTAATGAATGACACACTTGGTGGCTGCTTTTTTTTACTATTTTTGACTTTTCCATACATCGGCATCATTTTCGATATGCACTGGCCAGGCAAGTGATCTTTAATAACTTTCCGAACTAAGACATAAAAGTGCACACTCATAGATACAATGGTCAATTAAGGTCGATAGATTGTGTTGGTAAGGGAAAATATGCTTCCAAGGCTATCATTGCAAAACTCTTTTAACTTATTAAATGGCTTACTTTAAATAAAATCACGTTTAAACGGTGTTTCTTTAGTTTTAGTCGACTGTTTAGTATTTGTAAATAAATGAGACATATCTTCAGCTTGCCAGCTATCATCGTTTGTCAGTTGTTTAAACAGTGGAAAGTCGTTTACTTTTAGTTTTATGTTTTTCTATAATATCATTGCTAGGGTAATAGTTTCGTTTCAGTTAGAGACTAAAATTAAGTTCGCCGACAGGATTTTGCATAACGAAAGGGCATATTTTCAATCCCAGAAGTTGCAACTTCATCTCGAGAAATGAATAAGATCTTACTGTTCCAGGACATAGAATTTCTAAAATTTGCGGCGGCAATAAAGAGGTGTGTGTGTGTGTCGTCGACCTACACTAGTAACACCACAATATGCACGGCTAGCTCACAGTTTCTTATTATAGCTGGATTTTCCAGATTGATACTTCTGGGGTGAAAGCAATGTGAATTTTTAAACAGATATATTAACACACAACTGTACACCTTTCTGATAAATGAGCTCTGGTATTATTATTACATGTACACTGAATACAAGACAGACGTGACGGAATTTATATTTCTCTTCCAACAAACGTGCTTTAGTGGCAATGTTCCTACTTGGCTGGTAAGCCGACACTAATCTGTTTGATTTTATTCGATATTCCATGCATATTCTCTTTTTATTGCCAATAGATCTTTAACACGCCTTATTTTATCTTTGTCCTGGTATAAATCATATAATATATTCCTTTACGGATACTAATTCGAACTCGTGACTCTTATTATTCACCACGAATCATAATTTGTAACTTCTTCCCACGAAATATAAATCATAACTTCTCTTTACGGAGTATGAACCAGGACTTCTTCTCACAGAATACAAAGCACATTCTCTCCCTACGGAGTACAAAATATAGCAAACTAAACATTTTGGAATATAAATCATTATTTATCACAATGGATTGTAATAATACTATTCATTTCAATAAAATGTTTTTAACTAAACGAATAAAATTCGTTAATTTCTATTGAATCTCAACAAAGCTGTCTGTCTCGTGTTTCATTCTTGGTACACATTATTAATGTTGTTACGTTTGCCATTGGTTGATTCTCTTAATATTACAATTGTTTGTGGTTAATCTATTCACATTCTTGGCTATGTGTGTGCGTGTGTGTGTGTCCTTTGAAACGTTACATTTATATTATTGAGTATTGTCATAAAGGCCAACAAACAAACATTAAGACATAAGTTGTAATAGCCCTTATCTGATATGCGAAATCTATACAACTGAGCTTACTAGATTTATATGATTTAAAACATAGTATCAACGAATATTTGTTATTTGAATTGAAAATTAAAGTCATTACCTAACATAAAAAACACGTGCAAATGAACTTATTAAATTTATATGAATTAAAACATATTATCAGTGAAAATTTAGAGCTTTAAATCAAATGTTATAGCCTTTATCTAACGTTTTAACATACGCAAATGAACTTCTTAAATTAACATCGCTAAATAACTATTGCCATTAAAAGTTTGGTGCTTTATATTCATCATAGCATTTACCTAATATAATAACATATGAAAATGAGCTTATTAAATTAATATAATTAAACAACTGCTGGCAATGAGTGTTTAGGCCCTTAAATCGGATACTTCACTTCTATATTTAGTGTTTCTAATGTTTCTAAATATAGCCTCCGTTTGTTTGTGCTTACTGCAGTAGTTTTTTTTTTTTTTTTTTTTTTTTAATTTATTTACGGACGCTCTTTAACACCTCAGGTCATTAGCGTCCCATTCAATTCAGGGCGTGAAACGGCCGACAAATTTTGCTCAGAGCCTCTTTTTTTCAGGCTTGAGGTTCTTTATCGCGCCGTAAATATACGACACGGACCCACGGCTTTACCTTCCTTCCAAAAGAGGCCATATTTAGGACTTTTACGCCCAAAAAAATCCATCGATCCTGGCCGGGTTTGAACCCGCGATCTTGGTTTAGGAGACAATTATGGTTACCACTACACCACCAGGACCGACTTTACTGCAGTAGTACGGTAAGTATTTATAGCAGCACTGAAAAGTCTTTTGTTTCTATAGCAACTTAAGAGAAACCAACCTTTAAATTTTTGTTTGTGTTTTGTTTGTTTTGTTTTATTCATTATTTCTATGACTTCATTGGTCTTCTCGCGACGTCTGTAGATTGTGGACTGAATACTGTAGGTGTAAATCTGTAGGGATAAATTCATTTCATTCATTTATGATGGCACAAATGAGCTCGAATTCCTTGGCGCCTCAAAGCTTTTCCTCACCTTCTTAGGGAAAAAAAAAAAAAAAAAAAAAAAAAAAACCTTACCTAAACAGCTTGACCTAATTGAGATTCCAAGCCAGGAGTTGCGAATTAATAGTCGCAAACGTTACATTAGACCACGGACGCGGTCGAAACATATTTCATTTTATGCATTTTCACTTAAAACCAGAAACAGGGAAAATACAGACTTATAAATACTTAATTCTTTACAAATATATGAAAATAAATTAGTGCGGTTTCTGCAGCATTTTCTATATGCGAATTTTCAGATTCGCTCAGTTTTCAAGATTTATATATATAAGCTTCAGTTTCAATGCCGCTTGTTTAATGATTTGGCATCGAACTGAACATTCTATTCCAAGCCATTGCATAGCAGCCTGTGAGACATTTGAAAGGTCACTAATGTAATGAGGTCTAAACAAAGAATAATTTAATTGTCCCTTAATGAATTGACAATTTTGAAGCGGCTGTCTACAATATTTATGTAATGAGTTCAAAAGATGAACATTATGCACATTTTGCAAATTTTTCATGATCTTATTATTTGTGTATAAATACGTCAAATCTTTCGAACCTTTAAGTGCAAAATACGTGTTATAAAATGATACATTTTTTTAAAATGAATGTTTAGAATTCAGTAATAATTTAATTTATTTGGATAGTGCTTGCATTGCATTTAAAACTTAAAACATATGTGAGAAAAATTAGTCAGAATTAAAAACATTAAACAATGCCTGTTAAAGATTACCTTTATATTCAAATTAACAATAAATAGATGTACGTGCATAACGATATTCCTTTCTTGGATCATGTGAGTTATATAACTATCTAGTAAACAATATAACTATTATCACGCGTTTCTTGGAGTTTTAAAAACATTTTTATTCTCAGTATTTTAAAATAATACACGTTAAATGTGAAATTTGCTTTAACATATGTACAAACACATTTGCAAATTTTATAGCTTAATTTAAGCTAAAATGGAGTTATATACTTTATAATGGCAAAAATCAGTCTCCTAAGAGCTGAGAGTAGTTAAGAAGGGTAAACAGGGGTAAAATAATTTGAAATGTCGCATCAGAGCACAGTTTCGGTTCAAAAGCCTGTGTTGATTATTTATAATTTCGAGTGGAAACTAAAGCTACACACCATTTATTGGATTTGATTGGAATGTATTGTTAAGGACGGAGGTGGATATTTCGGTACTTTAGAGTCTTGCTCAACGGCTGGCCGTTTGTGCCTACGCCCCGAGATGGAGGAATGCAATGAGGGAGATATCAGACAACATGGATGCACGGTGCTAAGGCACGAACGTAGACGGGTCCCTAATTTTTTTTTCATAAAAGTTTTTCAAAGCGCATGCCACCGTCACACCGCACATAACACCAGCGCTCTCCTGGCACATTCGACCCTGTAACTGAACCAATGGAATGAAATATTAAATAGGAGAGAGGAAACTTCTGGAAAGGAACGATCATCCCAGCATCTACCCTAAACTTCCAGGGGAAACAATGAAATAGCCCACAAGATCAGCCGAAACTTGGAAGCTTTCAAATGCGAGTTCCAAGCGTTACCTCTTGAGCCACCAGTTCATTCATACTGGTCACAAAAGTACGTTAACATAACACTCTAAATGATATATCATTTTACTATAAATTTATTTGGTCCAAAAATGGTTTTTAAAATGTCATATAATGAAAACACGTTAATAACAACAAAGTATTCCAAAATCTCAAGAAACTGCGTAATGCGGAGAATGTCAAGGGCAATCGTTACATATACAGCCTTGAGAGATGTTTTCCGTAATCTGCGGGCTTCTTCGAGGTCATAGCTATGCAAACAGACTACTTTATTTGTAAACTATTTTTCAAAGGAATTCCTTTCAGTTTCTGGGCTCTGAAAAACACTAGTAAGAGTTTAACAGTCCATATATGCACCAGACAACGGTACGGATATTTATAACAGGGAACAGTTGACAATCCACTACTACAGCTCAAGGACAACAAGTATTTTAGACATAAATATAACAGCATATTTCTGTGGTTGCCTAAGTACCCATCGATCAGGATTTGGAATAAGTCAAGAATTACCGTAAAATCGCCCCCTTCCCGCCTCTGACAGTACGCAACTTGAAACATTTTATGAGTAAACCACTAAATCTGAACGGAATTTATTTCAACAGCATTGAAATTGGAAATAATTGCACCAAATTGTTTTAATGTGTAGAAGTATAAAATTTTTAAATATCTTTTGATGATAGCAAAGGTAGTTTAGTGTGGTATTTATACGAAATACGCAAATAATCTGCATTTTTTTCTACCCGACATGAATTACGCTGAACCCGATTATCCACTCTTTCTGTCAGCTCTCGAAGATGTGTGATATTTCAAGGACGCCTTCGACAATGTGTTGAAACTAATGCTTTGAAATAAGAGCTGTTCCTAATAGGACATCAAATAAAGACAATATTGAAATTATAGTGTATCATGTACAAAAAACATTTCTCATCTTTTTACTTCCTGGCTTGGTCTTGTGCATATCTCCCTTTGTACATGCAGAATTTTAGCTATTTTATCTAAAACGAAGAAGGTTTCTATCCTACTTCAGACCCCTAATGGGTAAATTTGACACTAAAATTATGATACAACAGCCATCTTCTGAGAGAGTTTAAAGCATATTGTTTACAAGATCACGCATTCATTATACATCATCATGGTCAACAACTGGAACAAACAACGGATCGTTCTCGCGTTAACAAAAAACAACACAGGAATTAATATGAGTCTTCTTTACTGTTGATGAAGTATTGGAAACCCCTGCACGTTTAAAAATTGCTATTTCTTTATCGTGCTGACCTTCATGGTGCAAAGTTATAAACTACGTTTAATGAACGGCAATTAAAACTTCGCTCAGATTACAAGCTTATCTGAACCTCAGCCATTGTAATGTTACGTACTTTTAGTGGCACTTTATTACTAATGAATTATATTAAGAATAATATTTCTTGAAATGCTGGCAAGGCTGCCTTCGAAAGTGTGGCACACTACCCCTGTCCTATTCCATCTCTTTGTATTGATATGATTGTTAAAATGTGTCAGGTGTTGAATAGGATTTGATTGGTAGAGACAGAGGAACACATTTCGGTACTTCAGCCTTGATCAAGGGTTGCTGTTTGTACGGGAGTATGGAGACACACGGCGCCAGAACCCAAGGGTGGTGAGGTACGGACATAGATCGGCTATCTAGCTTTGTCTCCAAGACAGAAACATTGCATAGCGCAAGCTACCGTCATACCGCACATGGCACCAGCACACCTATCTTGACACTTTTGACTCTACAACATTACTGATAGATTGAAATGTTGTGAAATGAGAGAGCGGAAATTTCGTAGAATTAAACATCTATCCCAGCATTGCCTAAGCGATCTGGAGAAAATGACCAGTCATATGGAATTTGAACCTAGGATCTCCCGAATGTCAGTTCAAGCGTTACCGCCTAAGTCACTCCGCTCGGTTACCGCATTGTTGGTATCTAATTTTGTTGCGATCTGCACGATTTACCTACTTGCAAGTTATATGTAAAATTAATGGCAAATTAACCATAGAGCAATTTGTTTATGAACACTGGATTGGTGATAGCATACTTTCTGACGCTGGATAAACGATTTCAGCAAATAGAATCTGTCAGGACTTAACGAGGCAAGAATGCAAGAAAATAAATATCCATTTGCTCAAAGTTATGTCATCAAAAATGTTTCAGGAATTGTCAATTAATCATTACACTTTAAGAAGTCTATACATGATCTGAAACTGAGACCATGTCTAAAAACCTTTGCAAGTGCACCTTAAGATGATACGGTCATCTTTTGAAGTTCTGCGATTGGTTCCTCATGAGGCATGAGGCTGATTTTCGTTTTTGGAAAATGATTAATGGGCATTTAAGTTGATCGACGTTCTTGTTTACTGGGCTAGTAAAAACCCATATAAAGTGTCACCGAAGACAAACACTTCTGTTGGGACTTTTTGGAGTGACATTTAGAGTGGAGTGGTCTAGTCCTAAAATATTCTCCTTTGATGAAACGAGTGCTTGAGATGTTACAAGAGGGTATTTCACAAACTTGAAAACAGCTCTCGTTTTGCCGAGATGCAGTTGATATGGCAACAGAATAGAGCGCCGCCTCATTGTAGTACAGAGGCGAGGAGCTTCTTAAACAAGTGTTTGGTTGAGTTAGCCGTAATGGCATCCAGGTTATGTGACCTCAAACTGTAGGTATATATTTGCTTTTGAGTATGAAAAGATATAGGTTTTATTTAGATTCCAATCACAGAACTTGGATACGTACCGTCCATTATGTTCTACCATCGAGAATCAATGTCTCTATTGCGAAAAAGCTTTGTAAAGAAATGTACAGTGATATCTCTCTACGTGGCAAATATGGGACAAGCCATTGCCGAATAACTGGAAAATACTTTTATAGGTAATGTAAAGACATACTATACGAAACATTTGTCCAGGCAGAATTGAGCATTATTAATGTGGGTATTTTTTTAAATGAAAATTTTAAATACAAGCTTTATTTTCAGAACTTAATACGGTACATTAGTTCCTAACAAACATCATTCTAAAATTGTGTTACCTGAAAACTGTGCTAATTGGTGGACATTTGACTTCGAGATCAAGGTGCACGTCGCAAACGAAGGCACTGTTAAGACGATGAAGTTATGGCGCGATTATTTTGTCATTAACTGTGCCCTACCAACACCAGTTCCCCTTTTATCCATCAGCTCCAACTTCTGTTTAAGCTTAACAACATTTCACTTGTGTTTCAAGGAATCCATCGTGCAGCAGCGGGTCAACTTGCTACTGTGAAAGACTGAAGGAGCAGTTTTGGAGTTAACACTACTTTGAAGCAACGCTGCGTCCATACGCTGCATCTATGACGATGAAATGTTTGCCAAAATGATATCACGTCTAAAACTGTGATGCTATATTCTATTTCCCCCCCCCCTTTTTTCACGCTCTATCTCTCTCTCATAAAAAAATCCGTTGTTTTGATATTGCCGGTTATTTTGATGCCGGTTAAGAGGAATTTTACTGTATAACAAAATGTTGTGCCTTGTTAATTTTATTTATTTTTTGGAAAAGTGCCTCATTCTGTACATTTGAATCAACCGGGATACATTTATTACGAGTGAGACATATACTTTGTCCTTAGTATAAAGTCTAAGAAACATTTATAATTAAAGGGAAAGCTAACTCTGATTAAATTAACCAGGGCACTGTTTACACAAATTAAATTTCTCTGAAAGTTGTTAAAGCCAACATCTTTCCTCATATTTAGCCGAAAAACAACTTCATTTAGACCAGTATAGTAAGGATCAGGTTCATAGCACTGAGGATTCCGGAAGTGAAGTATGGAGACAAGGAATTCGGCGACATTTATATTTCAGCAAAGTTTTATTAAGAAAAAAATATCGGATTCTCAAGGTAAAATGCTCAAGAGATATTCCGTTTTTATTGATTTTTTTCAAAATACCTTCGATTGGGCTTCTGTGTTTATACGTTTCATGGTTTTAACGTGTTCGTTTATTATAAATTACATATATATTTTTGTTTATTTTATATTAGCGTCAGTATATAAGTTACGTCACAAATGAAACTATCTCAGAGAACTTTATTTTTGTATAGGTAGCGAAATTTTCCCCTAATATGAACGGTGTTTATCCGTTTCAATGGAGTTTTTCTACTAAAAAATGTAAGCCAGTATAGAGTGTTTTTAGTGTTTTATTTCTTTACGGACTCTTTCCGGCTTGAGGTTCTTTTTTTACGTGCCGTGAACCTATGATATGGACCCTTCAGTGTAATACTTTAGCTTTTTGAAAAAAATCCATCGACCCTGGCCGGGATTGAACCTGCAATTATGTCCATGTGGCAAGTAGGACTGACAGCTAGCATGGAGCTTATGCTATGATGTGGCATATCCAATTCTTTGCTATTTTGAGCCACAGATATTATCTATTTAATAACAAGCTTTTGAAAAACGAAAGAAAGAAAATTACATTGCAAACGTCAAAAGTGAGGGCATGTAATTTTCTAGAGCGTTCGGTCACCTTGGCTTATTGTTGAGCCAGTCAACATGCAGATAGATGTACCGCGGGAGAGGGCCAGCCTATTTGTTTAATCAACTTCAAGGTCTGACCTTGGGACATCTTAAAATATTCCGGAACCAGTCTATTTGTTGGTTTGACGAGCCGTGGCCCTGATCTTCCCGAGAAACAACTTCGCAATGTTTGGCATTGACCTGCCACATTATTTACTGGCCGGCAGCCAGAGAAAATAAAGTGTTGCTATGTGCTACAGTACCGGACCATTCCTTGCACAGACTAACAATGTGGCCAACGCAATGAATTCTGCTGCACATCTCAGGAAGGAAATTTATTCAGAAAATGATGATTAATACCAAGTCACTTGTCTTATCGACATTCAAGTTATGCGTTTGGCGGATAGGTGGCGTTGCTGAGGCACTTCAGTACTCACCAGTCGCAAGAAAGAGCTTTATCCTGTGGCCGAGCTCAGGCGATGTATGATGCTGTTTTTTCAGGTTTTCTTGTAATGCTATACGAGTATGCCTGAATCAAAATATTTAACACGAAACTTCTTTTTTATTAATTACTGTACACATATCTTTCCATCAACCATGTTACAATGTTACTCCATCCTATGCTGCGGTTAAGTGCGCTCGTAACACCACCCACTTCTTCTCCCGTTAGGGTGTCCTGATTGAGAGCTTCGTTTCTTGGTGACGAAGTAAACTGTTTATAAGCTGAACTTTATGGATGCTTCATCGAGCACTGAGTAAATTATAAAGTATTTGTGTATACAGATTCTGCCCCCCCCCCTCCTTTTTGAATGGTGTTCAACGCCCGTTTTTACTGCTGAGGAACCACAGTGCGGTGAACACTGATGATACATGAGATGAAATGATATATTGGGAAAGGATATTTTTTTAAGGAAGGAAACGTTCAAGGCCTAAGTTTAGGGTACCTCCCCGGCATTTGCCATTTATGAGGACTGAGGAAAACCTGAAAAAAAAACTCAGTCAGGGAGGACGGTTCTGACGGGATTTGAACTCCAGACCTTCCGCTCACGAGTACGCGCCTTAACGACCTCGGCCACCCGTGGCGTTATTCTGGCCCTTAACACTCTCCATAGCACAGAGCAACATATCAAATAACACAAAAAGAAAAGGAGCGTATTAATATAACAAACATGTTGGTACTACCAAGTTTTTTCCTTTATACTGTCCTTCTTATCTATTTTCCTTTAACTTTTAAACAAAAATTCGCCCAATTTGGTCAGCATTCTCAAACATGTTCCTATACGCTACTAATTTTCTTATTGTAAGTCACTTTTCTTTCATTATCTCCTTTTTCCATCACTAGCACCTGGACATTCAAGTAATATATGGATTGCACTTCAATTCCCTTATAGGTAGGACATATGCTCTGTTCAAAAACATTTCTAAATCCTCTCAATTCCCGGCATCGTAACCTCAGTCAATAAATTCTCCCTCTTGCCCCGTTATTGCACTTCTGAATATATCTTTCCCTTCCAAAGTTAATTTTCAGATACTTAAAGACAATAAACTGACTTTTCTCCCTCATTGAACGCAGCTTTAATACATCTGTTATTTTCCTGATATTTCACCGATTGCTTAACTGTCCCTCATTTACCTGGTATGCCCAAAAGCAATATTTCATCAACAAAACCCATACATTTCAAATAATGCCTTATGTTTGCATAATTTTGAGCACCAATTATTACAAGCATTTTACAAAAGCTAATGCTACTCAACCATTTTTTTTTTTCTGTTTTATTTGTTGTGCAGAATTAAGCTTTGAATATCAAACAATATTCTCGATTAGGACTTCAACCTGAAACACAAAAGATTATGAAATACCCTATATAAAGTTGTTGGACTAGCTGAGAGCTACAGCAGTAAAAGCAAACGGACAAGTAAAATGCAGCTGATTATAAAGAAGTTTTAAACTTATAGGAAAGTGAATATGAACATTATTAAAAGAGGGAAGTAAATGCGTAGAAAGCTATTAACCCACACACTGCCCCGAAAAACGAGTCCACTTTTATAGCTGAAATCTGAACAGTGGGAGAAAATGGTGTAGTGTAGCCATATCATGCAAAAAAAAAAAAAAAAAAAAAAAAAAAAATGCATTAAATAGCAGGAGGGTAAGGAGTATAGTTGAATGCAGGCGAATTGATTGAACCATGTAGTGAAGGGAAGTAGTGGGAGAATGGCTAGCAATTACGTCATCGGGAGGTTTGGGGTTCCATTCCTGACAGGACCGTCCCATCTGAGTTTATTCCCAGGTTTTCCTGAGTCCTCATAAAGGGTAAATGCCACGGAGGTATCCTAAGCATAGATCTGCAACTAACCTCCTTAAAAAAATCCTTTCCCAATTCACCATTTCATTTCATGTATCACCAGTGTTCACCGCCTATGGTGCCTCAGTAGTAAAACGGGCGTTAAACACTATTAAAAAGAACCTTAAGCTGGTAAAAAGGAACGTATGTGTTTAAAATCTAATTTGCGAAACATTTAATTAAAGATAAACGGTACATAGTGCATTGCTGACCCCATATTGAAGATCATCCTCGTGTCCTGAACTCTAATGAACAACTCAGTTTTCAATCGAACCTGGGACCACCCAGACTACTAAATCAACACCAACCACTAGGTCGGGGAGGCTATATGCCATGTTTAAGGTAGTTTTTCTTGTTCAATAAAACAGTGGCAGAATTTTAAATATAGTAACTGAAATTTCCTCTTACTTTTATAAACCTTACATAGCGTTGTTATAAATTTGTTAAATATATTTATTTAATAGAGTGCAATGAAAATTTCAAGTACAATGAGCAGATGGCATAGCAAATTCGTGACTAAACAATGATACTTATTATTCTGTTGGTGTATTATTTCTAGAAACTGTGCTGTATATTATTCGTGGAACATCTGCTGTCTAAACAAGTTTTTGCTAGTGGCGATGTTTGTGTTTACAATGCTTCTGTCATATTTATGTAAAATATTCATTATTGCCTTTATTACATTTTTATACCATATCTGCTGTATAAACCACTTCTTATTATGCTATTTTGGTGTACATATGGACACTCTTTTACCGTCTTTTGTTCATTTTGTCTCATAAATGCAAATAAAGCTTGTTTATTTGCATCGTGATACTTTCTTTTTAATGGACAAATAAGTAACTAACAAAGATTGCAACTATGTATGTCTTTCACGGTTTATATATCTGCAACATTATACTGAATGTCAGCCAACATATTGATCTAATATCATAATACACATTAAAATTAGTAAAAGAAACATAAGACACAGGTAATTTCTATAAAAGAAGTGTAATGGTAAAATGTAATAAGAGTATGGAATTCCATAGGGCACTCCAAAAACCCAATACTATGAATTTTCAAGCGTTAGAAAATCGACACTGCACCCACAACTGTTATAATACATAGTGTTTTTCAAAAGTAAGAGGTAATTAATTGCAGGATGGTGTACCTCCTCACATATGTAACCAGAAAAATAATTTTAGGCAACATTTTTAGTGCTATCAGCAGGCACTTTCCTGCAAGATTCTTATTGTAACTTAGCAGATAATTGGTTATGGTGTTGTCTGAAGAAAAATCTATATACAATCATACAGGTCTGTTATACGCAGAAAAATTTAGTCCACAAAAAACAGGATAATAAATTTAAAAAATTCATAATACATTAACTTCTGCCACACTTCCATATTATTCTATTATTACCTCAACTAAATTTAAAAACTGAATTTTTTAAATTCGCATTGGTTCTTTTGCATTTCAGCTCTCTCTGCTGCTTAAGTGTTGGAGTTAAGACATGTTCAGCACTCCAGCGATAAACTTTCAGCCCAAGGTGTTGTCTGAGCAATCTGGACATTGATTTCCTAGAAATGTTCATCTCACGAGCCATCACTGTTTGTTTCCGCACTGGATTTCCCCAAATACGAGCCGCCGCTGCTTTCACAGCTTTGCTGGTCCTCACAGAGCACGGACGTCCCGATCTTGATCAGACAGCAATTGTACCAGTTTCATTAAAACTCTCAGCGATGAGATACACACATGTCCTGCTGATTTTAACTTTCTTAAAGGTCTGAAAAATTTCAGGTGACGATTTTCTGACCATATGTAGGGCAATCACAGATAGTCTCCTCAATCCATGACGTGCTCACTTAGCTGCAGTTGAAGTCAACAATGTATAAGGTAGCGTTATCTGATCGCCCCAACATCTGGTAAAGTACCTATCACAAGCTTGTAACATAACTTATGCTAGACTAGGTAGTAACTCCAGTGTGCTCTGTACATTATCCAGGTGGGAAACTATCTTAAGCCAAAATCTGCTTTCTGTTGCTGGGTATTATCGTCTAACTGTTCCGGAATGTAAGGGAAATTTTGCCCTTTTTGATGATAATTGACTATCAGCATCCCTTCTGCATCCCAGAAAACTGATGCTATGACTTTGTCAGCTGAATTTACTATTAAGTGACAAAAGTCACTTTTGAGTTGGGCAACCGGGTTCCGTTCACTGTTTCCATTTCTGAGGTATGGTGTCCAATTTCAAGATGAACTAAGTTCATCAGTAGTGATACATCGATGCGAAAATCGGTTGGACATTTTTCAAACGATGTACACACTTGGGAAGTTTGCACTCGAAGCGTTTTTCGATCGATTATATATCAGTCGCGCCATTCATCTTGCTGTAAGCTTTTCCATGCCTAGTTCTTCCGTTAAAATATGTGAAACCGTCCTTTGAGATGTTTACCATGTGGCTATTTATTTGCCGCCATGGGTAACCGAGGTCGTTAAGGCGCGAACTCGTGAGCGGGAGGTCTGGGGTTCGATTCCCACCAGGTCCGTCCTCCATGACAGGCTTTTTTTTCCCAGGTTTTCCTCAGTCCTCATAAATGGCAAATGCCGGGAAGGTAACCTAAACTTAGGCCTGGAACATTTCCTTCCTTAAAAATAAATCCTTTTCCAATTTATCATTTCATCTCATGTATCATCAGTGTCCCCGCCTGTGGTGCCTCTGTAGCAAAAATGCTGTTTCATGTGGCTATTTCACTCAATATGTCTTGTGTGCCAGCACTATATCATGTATTTTCATGATCATTTCTTCTGTGGCTACACTGACGGTATTCATTTTGTGTGCTACCCAATTTTTTACAGTCGTATATGATAGAGCTCTTTACTCCAGTAAACTTAAAATTAAAATAATAACAGCGCGATTTTTAACGTTGCCTATATTTGAGCAAACAGGAAATGAGATTACTTTCAGTAATACCTGACAAAAATTAATTAAAAAGATGACAAGTCCAGTACTGCCTGCTAAAAATTACTTTTCAAACTGTGAAAAAACATTTTACCGATTACTATCCATTGTGTAAAAGGTAACCAATTATATACGCCCTTCCTTTCACAAACACATACAGTGAGAGCAATTTAAAAGTCCCGATGCACAGTTCGGCCGGTTGGCGGTTAGATCCTAAGTTGCTGCTGATATTTTCTTGCGTAGACTCGCGGCGCTAAAGAGCTTCGCCATTTTAAAACTTAGGTACACCTTAAGAGAATTACGTACTCTCCCTTGTTACGGTGGGTGCTGAAAATGTTTTCCAATTTTCCTGACAAATAGTTCGCACGTTCTTAGAAAATTATCACTGAATACATCAGTTCTTCATCATTAATGGCTTTAACTTCAATGTCCCCAAAGACGAATATGATAAACTGTTAGATATGTGGATCGAGGTCATAAAACCAAGGTCCATATTTCTGGGATCAAATATACGGCTCACGGATTGATAAGCAGTCTTTGATATTTTCCCGGTCAGTCACAGAACTTGTTTCATTAAACTTCAGTACTAAACTTTATATTGTTTTAGGTGTTAGAACCGCGCTGCTGCTTAAATACCTGTGTCGTTCTGCCATATGACTTTCTGTACCTGAAGTTTGCTTGAAGATGAGTATAGAACGATGCAGTGTATCTCCCCATTGCACAACACTACTGCCCGACTCTGTCGAAATTCCACTCGTGGTAGAGAGAATGGCGCCGCGGGGCGTGTGGCGCATAGGGAGTCTCAGCGCTAGTCGGGGCGGAGCTGTTAAACTGCTCTCATTGTATATATTATATAAGTTACATAGTAGAAGTAGGTACATAGTATATACATGGTTATATTTATAAAAATAAGAATATTATATTTAATATACGTAGACATTTCTTGAAAAGAGAATCAAGACTTTTCTTATTGCTTTTCCTTTCAAATGGAACATGTTGTTAATAGGTTTAGATCAATACTTCAACCAATTCCAAAGGAGACAACATGTGTTTTTATTATTTTTTTTCTATAGCTATTCGTTCAACGCATGTGTGTCACGTTATTAATAAAACTTCCAAGAACCTTGACTTAGAGGAGAGGAACCAAAATATATCATGTCTCCGTGACCGTGACGGAGCAGCCTTGAGTTATGTAAGGAGCATGTCACATTGGTCATCCATGATCCACCAGAAAATTCGGTCACTTGCGTCAGTTTACATTAATCATACTGCTTACTGCTGGTTTTCCCTTTGTATTTAAAGTCCACCAAGGCTAAGGACTGTGTACTTACCTCTTTTGCCTTCAAAGCAGAGGTCACTCCGTTTAAAGTGGAAAATTTCGTTGTTTTTTGTAAGTACAGCTTATGTAAATGTATTACTGAAGTTGTACGTCTGCGCAGTAATGCACTGCAGCTGCAATAGGTCCATAAGTCTGTCAAGCCGAATACAATGTGATATAATCTACCGCAAGCCAGAGCAATTCCCCCAGCTAAATTGGAAGTCACTCAGTACACAAAGAGTGTAACTTGAAGGCGATGTACTTCATATTGCTATGTAAGATGTGTTTCTACCCACCGTCAAGGGCTCGCTGACCAGTGCTAAAGAAGCGATGGGCAGCCTAAAGCAGTTGCGGTACCATCCTGGAGGGTTGATTTTTGTTCATTTGTTTTATTTACGGACGCTCTTTAACATCTCAGGTCATCAGCGTCCCATTCAATTCAAGGCATCAAACGGCCGACAAATTTTGCTCAGATGCCTCTTTTTCAGGCTTGAGGTTCTTTTTCGTGCCGTAAATGTACGACACGGGACCCAAGGCTTTACTTCCCTTCCGAAGGAAGCCATACTTTGGATTTTTACGCCCGAAAAAATCCATCGACCCTAGTCGGGTGTGCATCTTGGGTTTAGGAGGCAAGTACGATTTTCACTACACCATCAGGACCGACATCCCAATAACAACACCAAAAAAGTCATTTCCAGATTCCATGTGTCAATCGGAGAACTTTGGGAACGCTCGTAGACGTGTATTCACAACGCGCATGCAGCGACAGGCACACTGCAGTGGGCGCTCTTTGCATGTAAACGTAATGATCACAATCTCAAGTACCTGGAAAGAGAACATCAGGGTAGAATGGCGGTGGCCGGGCGGTTTAGAAGGCATTGCTATTCTGCATAAGCTCCTGGGTTCAAATCCCACACAATCTTTTTGTTTTATAGGTTTAATAAGTGTATATGTAGAACATTATGTTGCCTTCATATTATATTTTAACTTATCATTTGAGTTTATGACATTACCTATAAACACAAAAACGTAACCACAAACTGACGTATTCTTTACAAATAACTAAATAAATACACGAACAGAACCATTTGTCTTCTAAAGTGAAAACACATTAAATAAACACAAATTAATATCGATGTATGAACCCTCAGCACGTATAACTGCCCTCAATCTACGGGACATAGATGATTTCTACAGTAACGTGGAAGAGAGGCTACAACACCCCAGGCTTCTTGAATTTGTGCCCATAAGCCATCTTTCGTCCTTCGTTCATGCGCAGGGAATGCGTGTGCATCATATTGCATTTAGATAGAACAAATTCTGAAGGAAGTATTATAATGTTCATTATTATATATACATAAATTTTAAAGTTAAAGCTTGCTGTGTATGGAAAACAATATTACGACACTAATTTGTCATAATATGTTGCATAGGTTAATAACAAAAGTGCTTCATGCCGGGAGGCGAACTTATGGCATCATTGCACAGAGCTAGCGAAACAACACACTCTAATCAGCGACTTTAGTACATGCTATATAACACAACTGCTGCAGTCGCTACAGCTTTGCTCGATACCTTGTGAACCGCGCGCTCCAACAAGTAGGACTTAAGAGGACTTACATTAAAGAGATGACTTTTTTATTTCTAAAATATGATCTATCATTTATTAAAATTGTTATTCTTGTGCGATTGTTTCCTATGAAGGCCATGTTTTCTATAGGAATTGTTCATATATATTGTTTCCAAAATGAATTTAGTTAATATATTAATATTTGTAATCATCCTCTATTTTCTTCTTAACTAGAATGTCGTCTGCATATAATAAATTATTTAGATAATTAATGCCATTAAGTTTAATTCCATTTGAACAATTAATTTTCCACTTTTAATGGCGTCTTCAATATTCTTGATATATTGATAAAGTTGGTGATTGAGAACATCTTTGTCTTCTCCTTTGCTAGTTAAAATTACATATTTACTTATCGCATTTTTTGAATTATCTTTGCATCATTATATAGGGTTTTGATACATTCCATCAGCCACCGCCTTTTTCCTTGCCTCTGCCTTTTTCTCCTTTTTGTTTCCAATACTTCCATTATTTTCCCCCTCATCTTCAATATTTATTTTCTTTCTTGGCCTTTCCTTGCCCTATTTAATTCCAGATATTTTTTTTCTTTCTTGCCTTTTCTTTCTCCCCCCCCCCTTACTGTCCTTCCATTCTCTCCTTCCTTCCTTCCCTTTTCTCTGTTTTCATTGAGGTATTCGTTCTTTCTTTCTGAGCAACACCTCTACCTTCCCTCTTATTTCCTTCTCCTTTAGTCCTTTCCTTTTATTGCTATTTTCCATCTATTATTCGGTATTTTCTTTCTCCTCTGTTTTATTTCTTGTTCTTCCTAGGCTATTTTTTTCATATCTTTGGTCATTTGTTGCCCTGAGTGTTCCATTCTAATGATCAGTTCTGCAGTATCAGTAACGGAAATGCTCCTTCCACCTTTGACCACTCTGCAGGAGACGCCACTGGCTTTCACGATTACGTTCTTGTCTTTAAAGTGAATTAGCGAAATCATAAAAAACGATGGCGACATGCCAAGCAAAGTGTGGGCAAGGCTTTTAAAGAGATGACCATGTATAGGTCAGGGCTACGAACGAATGACATCATCATCCTGAACTTGATCGTTGAGATGACGAGTTGAGACCTTCAATTCATTCCCTCCCGGAAGCCTAGCTGCAAGTTGGAGTGCACTTGCGAAAACAACTGCCAAGTTACAACATCCTGATATCCCAAGAACATGTTTCGGCTATTCGGCTCTTGACCTGTGCTTACAGAAGTACACTGTAAAGTAAAGCAGGCATGGGTGCAGTGCGGATCATCTGCGATTGCTTATCCTTCACTCTGAACAAACTCCCGTCATCTCCCTACTGAGTCATCATAAAACGCTCTTCTGTTGAAAATGTACAGACATTTCTCGCGATTTAACTTCATTAAAGCCCACACACTGCCGATTCAAGTCTGCAGCTCCTACAACGAATGCTGAAGGTGGAATGAAAGAAATCTCCTGCAGTTTCATTCTTGTCTCGACTTGAGTTCAGATTTCTTTTGCTAATTTATTAACTTTTATTGTTCTTTTGCTAGCTGGATTAATCATAGGATTTCAAACCACTTTCAACCACCATTTTCTTAGGTTGTGTGTGTGTGTGTGTTTTTTTTTTTTTTTTTTTTTTTTTTAACGCCCGTTTTTACTGCTCAGGCATCACAGGTGGTGAGCACTGATGATACATGAATCGAAATGATAATTGGGAAAGGATTTTTTGTATGGTAGGAAACGTTCCAGGCCTAAGTTTAGGGTACCTCCCCGGCATTTATCATTTATGAGGCCTTTTTTTTTTTTTGATTCGTTTTATTTAAGGACGCTCTTTAACATCTCAGGTCATCAGCGTCCCATTCAATTCATGATGTAAAACGGCCGAAAAATGTTCCTCAGAGGCCTCTCTTTGAGGCTTGAGGTTCTTTTTCGTGCCGTAAATGTACGACACGGGACCCACGGCTTTACTTCCCTTCCGAAGGATTTTTACGCCCGAAAAAATCCATCGGCATCGAACCAGCGATCTGTGGTTTAGAAGGCAAGTATGGTTACCACTACACCATGACCGACAAATTGGAGGAAAAAAACAGTAATGTGTATGATGTTCTGTAAACAGAGGTGAGTGACTCACATACATTATGACAGCGTTGCTACATGACAGGTGAATCAACAATGAACAAATGGATCTAAGATTATCGTTTGAACAGCGGAAAGGAATTTTGAAGTGGTATTGGAAAACCGAGAATGATGTTGAAGTTCAAAGGCAATGGAGACGTGTGTGCAGAACAGAACCGCCAACGCGAGTAACAATTGCACGCTTTCCAGACAAATTTGAGACTCATGGTACTCCATGCAACAGAATGGTGCACCACCGCATTACCACCGAGATGTACATGTGTACCTTAATGACAATCTTCCAAAGTACTGGATAGGACGAAGAGGTCCGATTGAGTTTCTGTCCCGTTTTCCGGACTTCTCCGTTGGACTTCTACCTATGGGGAACTCTTAAGGTTGTTATATACCATAGAAAACCAGCTACATTGACAGCACTACGGGAAGAAATTGTAACGGCATGTGCTGCAATCGCTGAGGACACTTTCGCAAACGTTGTCAATCAGTAGTTCAACGTACTCAGAAGTGTATCGGTGCCGATTGTGGGCATTTTGAGCAACTGTTGTAACTGTAAAAGTCTAAGACGATTAGTGCTCATCATTTTCTGTTTGTGTGAATTCAGTTTTGTTATGTTAACACAGTTTTTTTCTTTGCTTGAAGTGTGTGCACATTTTGGCACCCTCTGTATGTAGATATAGAGCATTTCGGAAAGAGGATGTCAATTGGTTCACAGTATTAATAAACAAACAAACTAATGTTATTTTTTATCCATCGACAATGAATAAGCAATACGTTAAATGCTTCGTGCGTTTCCTTATGTTACGAACAACTCCGCTGTTGAAAGGAAACTGTAGTAAATGCAAAGCATATAACTGTGTTATTTTTCAATGGGAATGCTGCTGCAATACTGTCATAATTGTGTAACACAAGCAGTTTATCCGGCTACGAATAAATGGAAATAATTAACTGAAAACTGCTTATGCTAAAATAATGCAGTTTTCATAGTCATGTTCTAAAAATTGCTTGGTACGTTCCTCATACGTTATTTACTGCGAATTTATAGTATAAATGGTATGAGAGGGGTTAACTCCGTGGGATCTCAGTGGGAACATAATATGGCAACATTGCAAGACTCTAATTTGAGAATCTGAATGTGCTGCTCAAGGGCATTCATCATCCTATTTGAAAGCCATTGTGGAGCTGTTCTTATTTTTAAGGTTATCAAAGGTAGAGAGCCTTGCAGATTTCGAACCCTAGCTAGATATGCATCTAATTTTCAGTTTCCCATTTCCACACTTACACTTACATGCAATAAATACAATTATGTTACATAGCAAATGAGTACAGTCTAACGTCTTTAACAGCAAGTGCTCCTATCCGATTTTACCAAGAGTTTTACATCCATGGAAAAGAGTAACGGGTTCCTACTATTTCTTTTCTTTTCTTTTTTGAATACACCTGCTTGGAAATTCGTTTTAAACGAGTTCAATTATAATTAACCAGAAAAAGTTATCTGCTGATCTCTATATATAATTTAACTCCACTATCTTCATTTTCAGACATGTGATATGGCATTTTGCACCCTCTGTGTGCAAGCAAGGGAACCTCATTATATATGTAACAAGATACAGTCTCATATATACAAACTATCCCCCCCTTCCAGAATATCCAAACGCTTCACAGCTGTTCGTATACCGACACCAGGTGACACAATTTTCTTCGTCGTTCTTTTGTTTTTGGAGAGGTCTCCTATCTTATAAAGCATTAAGCATCAAAATAATCAAAATCAAATTTTCTGTATTTCATGAAGGGTTGAGCAACATTTTTTTTTTCCCGCATACACTAAAATATCATAAAGTTTAATCCTTAGAAACAACGGGGGAGGGGGACTATTGATTGATTTATCGTTTATGGTGATAGCTTTACTTATATTCTATTGTAAATCTCTTGTATTATTCTGAAACGAGAGTATAATATCATTTCCACCTAACTTACAGTGTTTAATAAGGCTCTTAATTCAGAAATACAAAAGGGGAGAGGGCTAGCAGATCAGCATTGGTAAGAAAAGATACTCAGAAGTCCCGCCCCCCTTTTGTGGGAAGATTTAGAAATAAGCCATTATTGAAAAGGGCACCACAACAACGTAACACAAAATACAGAAGCAATCAAACTTTATTTGTAAGGAATACCACAGTGACAAATGCACCAACGTGGAACAGCACATTTGGCTCTCTTGTCCCTCGCGCCTGCGACCGTTATCGATTGCAGTTTCTCTCTTGTTTTTGCTCGACCATAAATTATTCATAGAACAGGGGAAGCTGAACTTAAAACATTTCAAAGTTATTCAGGACCATATATTTATTGCATTACAAATATTTTACGTGGTAGATATGATGTGCATTATGTATACATTGCGGTTGAAATATGACTAAACGCTATATAAATATTTGCAGCTTACTTGTAGTTTATAGAAAACGCTCGGTATTTGTATTATTTACATACATTTAACCTCTTTTATTTCACTTGATTGTTAATTAAATAAAAGGTCGCATCTGGAATTTTGCAATCTGGGTTTTTATGATTATATTTAGAGTGATACTATCTAATTTAAGTTGCATCTGGCTACAGGAAGTAGCCGAACCGGAGAGTCACGGTAAAACAATATATAGAAAAAACGTGGTTACATCCTAGCACTAATGGATGAATTTTGCTTCCGAAATGTTTCCATTTCTCCTCTTATATTGTTTAGTAAGTGCGCTTAATGTTCGTGGAACTGTAACGTGTGAATATGTCTCAACAAAACGAAAGTAAACAGAATGCGTACACTTTCCACTCGCGAGTAAAATCCTAATTTATTCTGCTATAACGTAAATAACTATTAAGCAAGTATAGCAATTTTAGCTGTCCGTTGTCATGGTTTGTCTTGCCTATACTTGATTTATAAGGATGTATGAATCTATTTTGTTTTGCTGATAGCTGAAAGTATCATGGCTTAACAGTATGGCGCGCGCTTCATTGTCGACTATTCTATTTATAAAGCAAGGTCGGAGCAAATGGATGATTACAAAGCTTAAAAGTGTTATTTTTTATTATACTTAAGGGGAGTATGTAGGGTCTATCCTTATAATGTTAAATTTACCAACTTCAATTCCCATTTTCTCAAGGACTGTTGAAGCTAATGAAATGAAATCTTTACAGCATACAGATGCACATATTGAAATTTGTTTATCTATTTTCATTACTGTACCGTGGCTCTGAAGAAACTATAAATTCTTTTTTGTTTGCTCTTTTTCTATCTTTTCCCTGACATTTTATTTTGTTACATTGCCATATTTTGTTCTAGCTGTACCATAATAGATCACATCATCACAATAATATCATAAATAAGTGATAAAAGTTTCAAAGTGATATTTATACATATCCTTAAAAAATGGAAAACATGCAAACAAATGTCGTTTTTTAATAATTATAGCAAAAAAAAAAGTTTTTACAGAAAAACTAACTTTTTGAGGGAAACACCAACTAAAACCTTCCAACATTGCAAAACAACAACGGATGATGCCATGGAAACAAACGTTACCAATTTATAAAATACAACATTTTCTATCATTAAAAATAAACCACAGTCTTCTAGAGCAAATAGTTCTTGAGAAATAAAAATTTAACAGAATAAGTGTTCGAGAAATTAAAAAAGGGTGGGAGGCTTCTGCAGTGACACAATTAAAATTTTATTAAAATAATTATAATCAAGGAACATAAATGAAAATCATATAAAAATTAAACAGAATATTCTAAATATTAAAATGATACAAAAAACAAAAATATTATTTTGACCTTCCCCCCTTTTTCCCTTTAATACTTCTCTTAAATAATCTAAAGAAATGGCAGTATTCTTATGTTTATATGTCCAAAGTGAAGTATTTTACAAATTCTTTCATTAGTATATGTCTTCGGAACTTTGCATAAAGCACTTCCACATAAAGGACGAGGCGCAACAATATATAAAGCATCATCATCTAAGTATATTAATGCTATTAAAATGTTCTGTAATGTATCGGCAGCTGGAAGCACAGCCCGTTGTCGCAATGAGATGAAAATCTAGGACAAATGCTGGGACTCTGTAAGCAAAAGTAAACTGCTTCGAAACAAAAGATATCGTCGAGCACGAGCTGCTTTTGCCAAGTCATTGAGGCAACAAGGATGGAGATATAGGAACAACTTGATGTAGTCTCCAAACAGAATTTAAACAACGCTTTGACAATCGACAGGAAGAATGTGAAAGGGTGGTTATTAATCCTACAGTGCGCGTTGAGAGAGAGATCACCCTACAAGCCACATCTTCATCTTTTGGCAACTTTCCATACCATCCTCGGTTTCCACATTTAATCTGGATTTAATGAAAATCTTAAAACATTTCAAAGGACTCTGTACAATTATTACAGTATCGTTTACAAAATGTTTCTAATTAATTTTGTTTTGTTATGTAATTTTTACATTTCCTTATTATAATCAATGTTAATTGTTACTAATTGAAAAGTTTAGTTCAGTTTTTTTAAAATTGTTTGTTCTCTAATGAGTTTTACCAAGTTGATGAAGATACGAGGGTAGATTCATAAGTTTCCGGCCTAACCATTTTCTACCTATGATAAAGACATATTTCACTTTTCAATATAGTTACCCTTTATTGCAATACACTTCTCACATCTTTGAATTAACATTTCAATACCCCCCAAATAATCTGAAGTCTTATCTGCAAAATGAGCATAAACAGCATCCATCACTTCTTCGCCACACTTAAATTTCCTTCCTGCAAGGTCCTTCTTGAGTTTAGAAAAGAAGAAATAGTCACTGGGAGCTAGATCTGGGCTTTAGGGTGGCTGGTCGATCGCCTTGAAGCCACATTTCTTCACAGCTTCCTTTGTAACAAGAGTTGTGTGCACAGGCGCGTTGTCGTGAAGAAGGCGCACATCACCACTGAGTTTTCCTCTCCTTTTCTCTTTGATGGAAGCACGTAGTGTGTGCAGTAGGCCAGCATAGTACTCCCTGTTTACTGTTGTGTTTCTCTACTTGAAGTCAATGAAGAGCATTCCTTCACAGTCCCAAAAGATTGTGGCCATGATCTTCTTGGTTGTCTGAGTGACCTTGGCCTTTAGAGGCGGTGCTTCGCCAGGTTAACGCCACCCCATTGGTTCTCTTTTGGGCAAAGCATCATAGAAGAGGACCACAGTTTCATCTCCTGTAACAATGGTTTGCAGAACTTCTCTCTCGTTACCACTCCAAAAATGCCTGACAACAAATGACTAATGCTGTTTTTGGACTGAGGAAAAAAGTCTAGGTATCCATCTTGCACTAACGTTATTCATGTTAAAATGTTGATGAATAATTCGAAGGACTGTTGCTTTAGAGAGGGCCAATCTTGCTGCTATTTATGTAACTTTGAGCCGCCGGTCTTCCATAATTTCTTCTTCCACAAGAGCGATGTTTTCAGGAATGAGCACCTCTAAGGGGCGACCTGCACGCTCTTGTCTTCAATGCTTTCTCGACCCAATCAAAAATTTTGGCCCATTCTTTTACGGTAGAATATGAGGGGGATGCTTCCCCATATACAATCTTCTACACATAGCCTTCTTTAGGCAACTATATCTTAAAACTGAACATAGCGGAGCGTAAGTTACAGCTGCAGTTATTTAACAGGTAAGGTATGACACCAGATAAGGGTTTGGTGAAGCCTTTAATCCTTATCGGTGAGGACGGAAACTTATGGACCTACACCCCTATATTGGACTTTGGCAATACGTATATACTATTTTTTGTTTACATCCCGTTTGAAGAGCCAATGAGGATTGTTTATTTTCGCATTTGTGTTCATTGTGAATGGCCTGTAACATTGATACTTTAAATGCAATATATTTTTTTTCTGTATAATTTTCTCGGCGATAATCCTTAATAGTAACCTACAGTTCAAACGTTGAACCCGAAAACTTTCCTCTTAAGTAGAAATTCTAAGATAGAACATATCAGTTAATTCACATAACATACATACTGCATCTTCTTTAAATGTTATCAATGAATGGTCGCTGCACATAGCAACTTCTTGTTTCTCCCGGTTAAAGGGTAAATAACAAAGCGATTCTCTAGTACAAAGTCCAAATAAACTACACAAACTTGGAAGCAAAGACCGACCTTTCTCCTTCGTACATGAGGACGTTGGCTCTGCAAAAGCACCAAGGTCTCTCTCTGATCAGAGGTTGCAGAAACTTTTGGCAGGAATCCCCAGGTTTAATTCTTAGAGAAGGGAGTACATATACAAAATTATAATAATTACCTACAAAAAATAAACAGACTTTAAAAAATAAAAAACAAACAAATTAAAAACATACAGCACTTCTAACTTGTATTCTAGAACAGCACATTATACCTGGCTTCCTTAGAGTACAAGCAAAGCAGTGTCTTAAGGGAATATAGGAGTGCGTTTTTTTTTTTTTTTTTTTGGAGGGGGCTCAAATAGATAAAATAACCATTTTTTTCTGCTAATGAGCCCTTCAACCTTTGGGCGTCTACAGTCAAAATTTGCATGTTTCCTCATCTCTTTGATACTGCCATTTAAAAGAGCTCCGCGTGTCATTTTAAATCACACTGATTTCCAGCATACCATTTTATAAAACAGAGTTTTTCTCAAAATTTCATTATCACACATTGTAAATATCCCACGCTTAGCAGTTTTTGTTTAAATTAAAATAAAATTTACCAAAATGTGTAGCAGTATCCATTGTAACATTCTATAATAAAAAAAATGCTAACATCAATAATAACACAAAAAAAATCTAGGGAAAAATAATTAGCAAAGTAGTTATTCAATTTGAATTAAATTTAACATAACAGTATTGCAACCATAATAAATGTTTTAGAAAAATTCCATACAAAAATGCGAAATTCCCTCCTAGTATCTCTTAAGTTATGTTCTTTAACAGTATAAAAGGAATGATTAAAAAATAACAATAAATTCAAAGTTTAACATATAGTAACTTTTCCATAAAATATATTAAATTTCTTATGCCTTAGATAATTTTTTTCCCAAGATAAGTGTCAGTAAAACACAATAAAATACAGTATTGAGCCCCCCCCCAAAAAAAAATAGTTTTATGCACTGAAATATGCCTGGCGATTGACCAGAGGTGTAAAATCTGAGATGAATCTTAAATTTTATCTACGCCCAATGCAAACCAAATAGTCACATGTTTGCAATTTCTTCATCTTAACCTCTCAAATAAGAGCATTATTTACGAAACGTTCTGTATACTCAAATGAAGTAAAAACTGATAATCACAGTCTGAATAAATTTAAATGGTTTTAACATTTTTCCTCAAATTTCAAGAACTTTACGACAAAGAATGCATTAAAACGTACCCAAAGTTTAGCATAGATGAATAAATTTGCTAGTAATTAATTTAAGAAAGAGCTGGTAATGACGAAATTCGGCGTCCCATTTGCTGCATTACAATGATACGGAGATGGCCCAGATGTCTAGGATAAAGAGCTGAATACGTCATAAATGTGTTATGTTTGATGTCCAAGGTCGGTCGTCACATGCAGAGATGTCAGAAAACGTGTCCCATACCTGCACTGCACTTGTTCTGCTTCATCTGCAGTTCACTGGGTCGGTTTAGCTCTAGTGTTTCGTCATAATCAACTTCTAGGTCAAGTCTCAAACGTCGCAATCTTCCGTCCTCTGTTCCGTAACTATATATAACCCGGTAACGTTTACGACCTTCAACGCTGTAAAAGTATTTTCTGTTGTATCATCCGTAAATAGAGTTAAATTATCTCTTAACAAATTTTGTGAGAGATCTCTGCCGTTTAAGATGTTAACTGAACCCTTCCAGTAGTATGAAAAGAAAGTTTAAGAGAAGTTTTTAAAACTACTTGCCATATTTGGAGATTTAAAAAATCGTCAATAATAATTCAGAGATTCAATAATAAATACAGTCTGTGACAATCTATAAGCAGAGGATGCCAATATATACATACTACACGCAAAACTGTGTTAACATAACAAAACTGAATTCACAAACAGAAAATGATGAGCACTAATCATCTTAGGCATTTACAGTTACAACAGTTGCTCAAAATGCCCATCATCGGCGTCGATACACTTCTGAGTACGTTGAACTACTGATTGAGCAACGTTTGCGAATGTGTCCTCAGCGATTGCAGCACATGCCGTTTCAATTTCTTCCCGAAGTGCTGCCAGTGTAGCTGGTTTCCTACGGTATACAGTATCCTTAAGAGTTCCCCATAGGTAGAAGCTCAACGGAGTTAGATCCGCGGTGGAAACCTCTTCGTTCTATTGCCTTTGGACTTCAACAACATTCTCGGTTTTCCAATACCACTCCAAAATTGCTTTCAGCTTTTAAACGATAATCTTGGCTTCATTTTGTTGTAGCAACGCTAGCTAGTGCTTATGTGAGCCACATCTGTTTATTGAACATCATACTATACATTACTGTTGTTTTTCCGGCCCAACTTTGAAATATAGTACATAGATATCTACGGTGAAAGTGTGTATATATTTTTGGCACCCTCGGTTTTGTTTTGCTACTGTAAACAAATGCCTTGCAGATAATACCGGCAAGAGAGAAGAACTTTACATTGTTGTTTTTTAATCCATGGAAACTCATTAATTAGTTATAAGAAGTAAAACGTTGAAAATGTTGGGATTAGTGGAAAACCAGGAACCTTCTATGCAGAGAAGCCGCCGCTCATATTAATAAAAATGGTATATAAACGATAACAAAGTGTTTGTAGTCTTCTAGATAACTTTGTTGGTCATATAAGTGATATGACTGACTAATTATTTACAAAATGTCTACTAATTCTATAACGAAGAATCGTCTATCAACACTTTTCACTGACTGTTTATAAGATCCCATATATCTTGCGATGTTTCTTGCGTAAATTTTCATATTCTAATGGTTATTAAGTACCCAAGTTCTAAGAGCGGATTCTGATCTTAATACGACTCATCTCCAAGGGTAGAAAAATGCATCATAAGTGCTGCTCTTGTTGCCAGGCCGTGGACTTATTACAGTCACGGATCAAAAACATCTGCACTGAACATCCGTAAAGTGCAGACAATGTTGCTGAGGAAGATGGAGATGTACATGTACTCAATTTGTACTTTAGCTGGAGTAAATTCGTAACTTTATGCTAACGTTACGTATGCCTAAAAATTCATGTGACAGTATATCGTTAATTTTATCACCTTATCGACTAATTTCTACTGAACTAGATCAGAATGGGAATATAATTTTATTTATTTGTAGACAATTCGGTAGCAGTATTCGATGTGTTTAACGTGTAAATATTGCATATATTATTGTTTTTAGGCAGTTTTACTTCCAAAATGATGCACAGTATTCCGAAACAGAGAAGCAGCTAAGTGCTTCTAAATGGCATGTTCAATACTAAATGCTATATACGTATGGTATATAGAATTCTGAACGGAAATGTTCACAAAAAGCAGTCTTAGATTGAGAAATACAGCAGAAGTTGTTCGCCGAATATGCTATATACATGATGGGTCACCACCACATTTTTATATTGCTGTCAGAAACACTATATTAGTGACTCCAAAACAAATAGTTAGGTTGTGAAGGACTAGTAGCCTGGCCTGTTCTTTACCCATTTGATTTATGATTGTTCATAAACTATCAAAAGTTAGTTTAAAGCCTATATTGTTGCATAATGCCAATGAATTCCAATTAATGTCCGCCTCCCCCTGCTAATATGAAAGAGATGTATGCAGACATAAGCATGGCTTTGAAAAACAATCGAATATAGAAATACAACTGGAATATCAGTAGAGATATGAAAAGTGTAGCTCTTTTGCTTGGTATGCAACTTGAACGCACTAAATTCTGTGAATGGGACATCAGAGGTAGAAAATCTCCTTACATTAGAGCCAAATAGCCTAAACGAGAATTTCTCATTCCTCAATAGAACTTGGTCCTGCTGGTAGTGGTAATTCTACTTGCTTCGTAGACCCAAGATAGCGGATTCAAAACAGACCAGGGTCGAGGGATTATTAGGATGTAAAAACTATAAGTATGGTTTCCTTCGGAGGTTATAAAGTCGTGGATCCCTTATCATAGGTTTACGGCATGTAAAAGAACTTCAAGCCTGAAAGAAGAGGCCTCTGAACAAAATCTATCTGACGTTCACGCCCTGAATTGAATGGGATGCTGATGAATTGATATATAAAAAGCGTCCATAAACAAACCAAATAAATAATAATGTGTGAAATACCCTTTTAGAGAACCCCAAAACGGTATATTTACTTCCCCCGCTGGCTCATAAAATATTGTAAAAGCAATTAAAAAGAGCTCTGTTGCATGATAATTGAACCTAAATTTACCTAACTTACACTGAATAAAAAGGTGTTTTATACGATCACAAATAAAATGAATAATGAACATTTTTGTGGTTTATAATAGTGTTTAACATCCGTTTTTACTACTGAGGCACCAAAGGCGGTTTTTCAACAGTGTTTAACATCCGTTTTTACTACTGAGGCACCACAGGCGGTTTTCAATAGTGTTTAACATCCGTTTTTACTACTGAGGCACCAAAGGCGGTTTTTCAACAGTGTTTAACATCCGTTTTTACTACTGAGGCACCACAGGCGGTTTTCAATAGTGTTTAACACCCGTTTTTACTACTGAGACACCACAGGCGGTTTTCAATAGTGTTTAACACCCGTTTTTACTACTGAGACACCACAGGCGGTTTTCAATAGTGTTTAACACCCGTTTTTACTACTGAGACACCACAGGCGGTTTTCAATAGTGTTTAACACCCGTTTTTACTACTGAGGCACAACAGGCGGTTTTCAATAGTGTTTAACACCCGTTTTTACTACTGAGGCACAACAGGCGGTTTTCAATAGTGTTTAACACCCGTTTTTACTACTGAGACACCACAGGCGGTTTTCAATAGTGTTTAACACCCGTTTTTACTACTGAGACACCACAGGCGGTTTTCAATAGTGTTTAACACCCGTTTTTACTACTGAGGCACAACAGGCGGTTTTCAATAGTGTTTAACACCCGTTTTTACTACTGAGGCACAACAGGCGGTTTTCAATAGTGTTTAACACCCGTTTTTACTACTGAGGCACCACAGGCGGTTTTCAATAGTGTTTAACACCCGTTTTTACTACTGAGGCACCACAGGCGGTTTTCAATAGTGTTTAACACCCGTTTTTACTACTGGGGCACCACAGGCGGTTTTCAATAGTGTTTAACACCCGTTTTTACTACTGAGGCACCACAGGCGGTTTTCAATAGTGTTTAACACCCGTTTTTACTACTGAGGCACCACAGGCGGTTTTCAATAGTGTTTAACACCCGTTTTTACTACTGAGGCACCACAGGCGGTTTTCAATAGTGTTTAACACCCGTTTTTACTACTGAGGCACCACAGGCGGTGGACACTGATGATACATGAGATGAAATGATAAATTGGGAAAGGATTTAGGAAGGAAACGTACTAGGTCTAAGCTTAGGGTACCTTCCCGTATTTGTCTCTTATGAGAATTGAGGAAAACCTGGAAAAAACCTCAGTCGGGGAGGATGGTCCTGGCGGGATTCGAACCCCTGACCTCCCGCTCACGAGTCCGCGCCTAAACGACATCTGCCAGTGGCGGTTCACAGGCGGTGGACACTGGTAATACATTAGATCAAATGATATATTGGGAAAGGATTTTTTTTAAGGAAGCAAACGTTCCAGGTCTAAGTTTAAGGTACTTCTTCGGCATTTGCCATTTGTGAGGACTAAGGAAAACCTGGAAAAATACCTGTCAAGGAGGACGGTCCTGGCGGGATTCGAACCCTAGACCTCTCGCCCACGCGCCTTAACAACCTCGGTTACCCATAGTGGTAATGAACATTGTGAGAAACTATTAAATATACCGAATAAAAAGTTTGGTAAACATTAAACATGTTCTTTAGGTTTTGGAAATCCTAAAGTAAAAACTACCGTAATAGTGAGTGTTCTTGTGAATTCATACAAAGCTAAGATGTAACGGGTCATTAAAATTTCATTTCTTAGACTCCCTCATAGGCTACTCTCTAGAAAATATTTGGGGAAGAAATTGGCGAGAATTTTCTTTACCACATTTCCACGATGATAAAGAGGTACCAAGGCAAACGGAGTTCAGCTGGCTGACTATTGCTGGACCATGAAGAGAGAATCCCAAAGGTAAAAGGTGCCCGAAAATCATCATACACACATTTTCGTGTTAGCCAAATTGAAGCACACATTTAGCATTTAGACATACACAAGAAATTGATTTTATAAAAATTTAAACGTGTGTCACAAGAAATAAGTAAATAAAAATCTTGTCTTATATGGAAAATCAACACAAAAGTACGTTTAGATTCTGTTTATGTTATTGCAACTGCCTGAGGAAGCTGTTGGTTTATTTTTTATTTACAAATTCATGAATTGGTGATTTCCTTTCACGTACATTTAAAACTAGCATCGTGTGTCTTGAATACAAAATACTTTTAGAGTGGTGAATTATCCGTGAGAATATTTTGAGGTTAAAGGTTACTGCATTTGCCAATAGATTGTGTAGCTTTTAATGTGTCTGGATGAGAGTGAATATTCAAATGATGTAAAATTAATATACTGCAAAACCGTCTTCTGGATTCTATAGAATTCCTTCAAAGATAAACAGTTTCAAATTTATTATATTTACCCAGACATCAGAAAACATTGTTTCGTCATAATAAAAAACAACATAAGGATGGTTGGTTATTAGTTACGAAAAAAGATGAACAGTGACGGTAATTATTTTGTTAATAAGGTTTAAATAGAATTATTCTACTAGCTAACTTAGTTACCTGGGCAAGTCGCTGTTTTAGTTTATCTTTATCCCTGCTATCTTTCTACACGCACAGAAAAAGGTCTACCAACCTCACACAGCACAACATATTAGAAACAGTTGAGCAACGCGGCTCGTGCAGGCAATAACAGCAGCAAAGTAGATAGCACTTTGAACTTTCATGCCTGTACAGTTTGAGCTACTTTTTTAATACATGGATCGTCTGGCAAAGTGCACTGTATGTAATATTTGCCGACATTTTATATAATGATAGTTACGGAGAAAGGGTGTATCTGCGACATAGGACAGCGTTCTGGGAAATGGCAAGGGTAATATGAAGCGGGGGTTGTTGTGAGGGACGATCAAGGTTATGTGCTGCGTGACATTCCCTGCTGAAATCGATTCAGAGCCCACGTGCCTTCAAAACGACCACGTGCAACGTTCTTTTCTAGACATTTCTTGTGTGCGCAGTTACGGTCCACCTTCAATGTATAAACTGCGGAAAATATTACTTTCAAATTCTTTCTTTCTTTCTTTCTTTCTTCCTTTCTTTCTGTCTTGCTTTCTTGCTTCCTTCCTTCCTTCCTTCCTTCCTTCCTTCCTTCCTTCTCTTTCTTTTTCCTTCCTTCTTTCCCTCCTCTCTCTTTCTTTCCCTCTTTCTTCATAGTAGTAGCAGTGATACTTGCATCAAGATCTTTTTCAAGGTTCTGGGTAGGGACACGTTTAATCTCTCTCTCTCTCTCTCTCTCTCTCTCTCTTTCTTTCTCTCCCTTTCTCTTTATATCTTTCTTTCTCTCTCCTTTCCTCTCTCTTTCTCTCTCACTTTCTTCCTCTCTCTCTCTCTTTCTTCACAGTAGTAGCAGTGATATTTGCATCAAGATCTTTTTCAAGGTTCTGGGTAGGGACACGTTTAATTTCTTTGCTTGTTTGTTTGTTTGTTTCTTTCTTTCTCTCCTTCTCTAACCCCCGCCGTTTCTGACGTCTGGTGGTTACCACACTTGCCTCATAACCCAAGTTCGTGGATTCGATCCCGGCTAGAGTCGATGGATTTTTAGGGCGTAAAAATCCTAAGTATCCCTTGTCGACGGCACGATAAAGAACGTCAATCCTGAAAGAAGAGGCCTCTGAGCAAAATTTGTCGGTCGTTTCAAGCCCTGAATTGAATGGGACGCTGATGACCTGAGATGTTAAAGAGCGTCCGTAAATAAAACAAGTGAACATTCAATGCAGTGATTTGCAACGATTGACTCAGTCTATGGTAGCAGTAGTTACCAAATGTGCTTTGAACAGAAATGCCTTAAATAAAAACGAGCGTAAAGTGAGAAAATAAGCTTCAAGAGGAACTTAAAAAAAGAAATAAATGTTGAATGATTTATTCCTGGGCGTTTGAAAAAATAAATGGTGATTTAACATTTCAACTCCAGTAAGCAAAGAGTGTTCCTGTTCAGAAAATTTTTATGAATGTTCGGGTAACATTTTCTCCCAATTTCCCTAAGATTTGTGTGGTTTTACAATGAAAGTGTTGAACCTATTCGAAAACACGCTACACACAATTTTGTGTATGTGTTAGTTTATTTTTTTTTTAATGCTTGTTTTTACTACTGAAGCACAACAGGCGGTGACACTGATTATACATGAGATGAAATGATATACTGAGAAAGAATTTTTTTTAAGGAAGGAAACGTTCCAGGCTAAGTTTAGGGTACCTCCCCGGCATTTGCCATTTATGAGAACTGAGGAAAACCTGGAAAAAACCTCATTCAGTGAGAACGGACCTGGCGGGATTCGAACCCTAGACCTCCCGCTCATGAGTCCGCGATTTAACGACCTCGGTCACCCGTGGCAGTTATATATATATATATAACTGCCATTGAAGAACTCGCAGTAGTTCGAAATATAGCAGTTTCAAGTGTGACTCTTTCTCTGTGTTTTATCTTTATCTACTTTTATTTTAGTGTTAATTTGTTACATTGTTAATAGTGTTTCTTTATTTTTATGTTTCATTAATATTATATATATATATATATATATATATATATATATATTAGTTGATGGAACAATAAAGTGCAAAGGAAAAATATTACAAAACTTACAGTTGGTTGACTTAAAAATGAATAATTTGCTTTTTTTCTGCTCGCTGTGGACGAATTCGAAATCAGAAAAGATCCACAATTACAACATTTTTCATTAGAGCAAATTTACTATGACCGGTGTCCTGTTTCACGAAGCCGATGATCTAGCAAAACTAGTCTTCATTCTAACATGACTTGTTTATTTTACAGGTGTGTGTTTCTAGAACTTGTGAATGTAAACTACAGTTACTAATATGGCAAATTGATATTACCAACGTGCGATTTTTGTTTTATCATTGTTCTGTTTCACGAAACATTTGATCTTGCAGTAATGCATATTGTAACTAGTAGAATTCTACCCGCGAATCTCGAAAGGTGAATTTTACATACTAGTGTGTATGTTTTAGGTTAGGCTGATTCTATCAATTAAGCTCTATCCATTTTAATTGTAAAGTTCATTTTATTGTAAAGTTCATGAAGTATTTGGTCTCAAATCCACCACCTCTTCCCGTACTTTTTGAATTATCTGTTTTCACCTGAAAATATACCATAGAAACTGAGCTACATAATTACACCATTTTATGTAGATATTAATATGAATGGCGAATATAAATGTACAATAAAAGCATTTACCGTTGCAGCTTTCTTGCTGCTTGGCCAAAATACGTCCCTCACATATGCTTAATCTTTTTCCAATGTGATTAACCCCAACGCTGTCACAATTTGTGTTATTATTTTCCATGTGTCATCTTTGGCTTTCTTCGTTATTTTGTCGGAGAATTGTCCAAATATTACTTCTTAATGTAATTAAATAAATGCAGCATGTTACTTTGTTTTGAATACTAGATATTCTTTTCGATGCGGCACACACAATGCTATTTCTTGACTTGAATATACGATTTAAACTACATACCGCGTAAACAAAATCGCATCAACAAACAGTCCACGAAACAGCCTTCTCGACGCTCGGATACAATTGCTACGCTAGTAATTTTGACAAGTGACTAATGATACAATTTTTGCGATTCCACTATTGTAGAATAAATGTTCGTGGAACAGTTTTTACTAGAACTGGTGGAATTACGGCTGGTAACTAATAAACTAGCAGTGAATAAGAGCACAGACGACATTGAATACAAATCAGTATTGTTTTTTTTAAGAGATGGTGCTAAGCTACATGATCAAAACCGATACGGTTTGCAGCTACGGAACTATTCGCATATTTGAACATCCAACTGGTCTTGTATATGCGTTACATCGTGTAGGTATCAGAGGTACAGTTGATGACAAACCTATCTTCTGCTAATAAAATGTTTTCATGAAAGCACCAGTATTTAAAACAATGGCTCTAGATATAGCCCCCGTTGCAGAATAAAGATTTAACTCGTTGAAGCACATGCCTGCTTGCTACCATTTGCTATACAAAATACCTAGAAAAAATTACAAATGTAGCGAATTTTTCGATCCCAGTGATCTGCATGAATCTAAGTGGCTCTAAAGGCTCTTTCAATGTCGATGGAAATTAATCTCTGTTTCAAAGGCGCACATTTCACTTATTTCTGTCATTTCATCATTGAAAGCAAATACAATTAAAAGTTGCGAGTTGCTAAACTATTTTAAAACCAGCTAATAGTAATAATGGCGAAATTGTTAAAGAAAATGTTCAGAACATTTTTTTCATAAATCCACGATATGAACGAATAAAATAAGTTCAAGAAATTTTTGGAAAGGTAACGGCTATGACGCCAAGCACAACGAAATTGCTCATGCTATAGGGACATTAAATCTAAAACACTGGTGGCTACAAACTGCGAAAGAAAAGATGAATCCGAACAAGAGGAGGTGAATTCAGAATTTAAAAAAAAAATTACTTTACTGATAGCGAACATAAATTACACAAAGATTAACTGCACATTGTTGCATATATTTAATTACGTAAATGCATATTTAAGCGATTTTAGTGCATGAAAAAACTTTTTCGGGTGGAATGCACAGTAAGAACTCTAATGGAGAATTAAAAATTTGACCGCAAGAGACCCTTAGGTAAAGTGGAGAAGAAGAAGAATTGCATTTCGTAGCAAAGGTAGCTGCTTACGAAACGGTACAAAATATGGAAGCGGTACAAGAACTTAACGCAAAAATGTGAGGACTTCCAAGATAGGGCTGGGAGTAAACTACACGTGTGTGAAACGTTGGGTCTGTACCGAGGTCTTGGAAATCTCAATGTCACTTCGAACGTCAAAAGCATTCCGATAAAATGCGAGGTAGGAAGAGGAGTTGGCAGGGGAACGGGCGGGGTTCGCCCCAGTGCAGCTGCACTTACATTATATGATGAGACAGTGTTTAATTGGATTCATGTGTTGGAAACTGTCAGTGGCAGCTTCTTAACACACACAACTTCCCCAGAGAGACATTAGGTTTATGGTACTTTATTTCGGCATTTCAAAGATAATGCATATCCAATAGCACGGGGAGTTATGTTCTTGAGAACAGCTCATGGCAGCATGAAGCCGGGGTGCACGCTTTTATCGCTGCTACTGCTACTGCTATATATAGATCGAGAGGTTCTAGAATCTTTATAACTAGAATTAATATGTTTATTTAGCTAGCACGTATGCATAACAGAGAAAGAGAGAATATTTAATAATAATAATAATAATAATAATAATAATAATAATGTAATGCAGTAATTTAAATAAAAAAAATCAATTCTGGTTTTCCTGCAAGCAAAACTTGTGGATGTCCCTTCTCTAGTTTCTTTCAAAGCTACATTTGATGCAAGTTGTTCATCAGAAGCTCTTAATGATCTAACATGGGATTTAAATTTGTCTAAACAGTTGACTGAGGTTTTAGTTCCAGGCTCAAAGGTTGGAATCTACTCCAAAAAGATACAAGGTTTTCGAGGTCGCGACAGTGATTTCAAATATTACCTCTCTAAAGATGACGGTGTAGTGTTTTGTAATAATATTTGTTCAGTAATGCAGGCTTTTTGGCATCAACACCAGCAAGATGAGTGACGATAGACTCGTCAAAAATTAGTTTGAAGGTTGTACTTCTACATATAGCAATGAAGTACCGTCAATATCTGTAGCATATGTCACTGATATGAAAGAGACATATGAAACTATCCAGTACACAAAATATAACTGGAATATTTGTGCAGTTTAAATAGTTACAACTTTATTGTTAAGTTTGCAACTTGATACACTAAATTCTGCTGTTTCTTGTGTGAGTGGGACAGGGAATAGGAAATATCACTCACTATATGAAAAATTGTTTAAATATGAATACCTTGGGCATAAAAATGTGCCAAATGCCGCATTAGTGAATCCCGAAAAGAAGTATTTACCTCTCCTACATATAAAACTGGAACTTGTAAAAAATTTGGTAAAAGCAACAGATAAAAGTCCCTCTGCATTTACTTGTATGAAATGTAAATTTCTCAAAATTAGTGATGCAAAATTGAAGAAACGAATTTTTATAGGAACGCAAATAAAATCACTAATAAATCATGAACATTTTGAGTAACTGTTACATTCACCGGAAAAAAACCACATTGACATCATTCAAAAATATCTGTTGTGGTTTTCTTGGCAATAATAAAGAAGAAAACTACAAGATAGTGAGTGATCTTGTGAATTCATACAAAGCTATGCGAAGCAACATGACTTTAAAAAGTCACTTCTTCAACTCCCGTCTAGATTTCTTCCCAGAAAATCTTGGGGCTGTCTCTGACAAGCATGGTGGAGGTACCAAGGCAAATTCCTAGTATACTGGCCGACTACTGCTGGACCACGAAGAGAGAAAATCCGGATGCAAAATATGGCCGAAAATCATCATATTCAACATTTTAGGCAAGTCAAAATCTGGCGCATATTTATCATTTAGTTTCGTGATTATATATTAAACTTTAAACACATGCCACAAAATAACCTCCCTGATGGAAAAATCTGAAAGAATATTTGAGCTAGTATGAAAAAAGTATATATGTTCCGTTAATTAATTTATTTATTTACTTTTTTGTCTACTATTATCATTGCTGAATGTGTCTGCATGAAAGCATTGCTACTTTTAATGTAATATTGTTTGATACTGAAATAGTTGTTTCCCCATATTTATATAGGTACATGACTGTGTTGCCATTAATGTACTCAAAGTTCATAGGCTTTCACGGCCGGTGTCATCACTAGGTACAACAATTTTCGGGCTTATGGGCCATGGTCTACTAGGCTCCTTCTCCTTCGCAAACGTTTCGACTTCTTCCACGGTAGACATCTTCAGTGGCAGTAGCGAAGTCGTAATGTTCTGTCGGTCCTGGTGGTGTAGTGGTAACCATACTTGCCTCCTAAACCCAAGATCGTGAATTCACTCCCCGCCAGGATCAATGAATTTTTTCGGGCGTAAAAATTCCAAGTATGGCTTCCTGGGTCCCTTGTCGTACATTTACGGCACGAAAAAGAAACTCAAGTCTGAAAAAAAAAAACAAAACAAAGAGGCCTCTGAGCAAAATTTGACTGCCGTTTCACGCCCTGGATGGAGCACGCTGATGACCTGAGATGTTAAAGAGTGCTTGTAAATAAAACAAATGAACAAACAACAATCGAAGTGTTCTGGCGGGAGTCTCGGCGGCGGTATGTCGTAGCTAGTTATTAATGTACTGTCGCACTAAAATTACCTTTTAAATATTTCATTTAAGTCTGTAACGCACCAACAATCGGTTTGTATAAAAATCGGAACAACATTTTCTCAGGTGGTGCATGCACAAAATGGCATAGCCGACCGCTTCTTCTCACCTCATCTGCAACAAACCACCACGGGTGGCCGAGGTCGTTAAGGCGCGGACTCGTGAGCGGGAAGTATGGGGTTCGAATGCCACCAGGACCGTCCTCCCTAACTGAGTTTTTTTCCAGGTTTTCCTCAGTCCTCATAAATGGCAAATGCCGGGGAGATACCCTAAACTTAGGCCTGGAACGCTTCCTTCCTTTAAAAACAAATCTTTCCCAATTTATGATTTCATCTCATATATCATCAGTGTCCACCGCCTGTGGTGCCTCAATAGTAAAAACGGGCGTTAATATTAAAATTCACCTGCCACAAGTTTACCAAGACAGCAAGGCTGCAAACCAAATCCCCTAGAGATAAACCCAAATACAAACACCAGGCACAATAGAAGTCCGCAGACAGAACGTATTTATACACAAAAACGTACCAAGCAACAGTTACAAGATATTAAAGTTGAAATTTCTGGGGGTAACCAAATCAACAATCTCCTAGAGCAGCCGACCCTACACCTAAGTAATAGCAATTTTAAGACTGATCCTAAATAAATAACTAATGAACTTGTAGCAATTAAAAAATCTAATCAACACTATGTATCAACTAGAGCATACATTACATACTCCAGCGGCTAAATCTACAACTACGCCATGGGGGTCTATTACGAATGCAAACTCGGAAAGACACTCCTTCCATTGACATAAGCGCTTCAATCCCCGAAACCAGGGAAGGGCTTGAGATTCACACTGTATTATTAGATTTATTGTCTAAATGTAGATTATTTTATAAAATGTTTTATTTAGAGCATTTGGAATTAATGCAGCAAAAGAACATTTTTACATAAGCTTTCCTCAGAAAATGTTCTCTGCGTTTTGAAGATTCTCATTAAGGAATAATATTACTGTTATTATTTTGAAGGTAGATTTTAATTGTAGCAGAAAAAAAACTGATTAATGAAAAGAAACAATGTTAATCTTTGCATAATTTTTTCAGCATTAAGAAGAATAAACAGCTATTTGCATAACAATATTGGAAATTACATACTTTCCTTGTTCTGTAATCTGTTCATCAAATAACGGTTTACTTAAAACGGAAGAGGTATTTTCACGCTCTCCTGGAAGATTTGCAGTGTGACCAATTTTTAACGAGTGAGAGCATTTATAGACCAACCTTTGTAATTTAAAGTCGGTTACTACGATAGTTAGAAAAAACATTTCTGCCATTATTTTTTTACGCACTACACAAAAAACAGCTATATTTGTATAGCTCAGGGCTGCTTAGTTCCAATATTCTCTTTTAATACTTATATAAATTTCTGCTTCTTCCAAATAAAACATAACTATCAAAAACTACTGTTAACAGGAAGATGAAGAGAAGAGACTGAGAATGACAACTCAGCGTGCTGCGCATGAGTGGCAGAGGGCTGTAACACGCTCAGTTCAAGCCAAGCCAAGCATTGCGCTTCAGTAGCACTGTATGGCGACGTGACGGATGCTGCGTTGGATATAAAGAGCATTAATCAAGGAGATACCTACAGCTATGATGTCATTAACCACAGTATCAAGCCTGTTAAAAAGAAATCATGGGGTAGCAAAGGCGAAACGCGTAAGATACATGAGAGGCTGTGTGAGGGTATTGAAGAAATATGACTGCTTGTAGTATCAATATTTCAGAAAGTTCGTAATATAAATAATGACCAGTAAATGATGACACTGACCGTTTAAAAGTTTCCCTCACTTATAAAAAAAGAATCAAATATTTGAAAGTGATTATTATTTCAGAGTCCGGACTTGCTTAAAATAGGCAGGCAAAAAGACGCTTAAAATACTGAAAATACGCAATGATATTATTAAAATAGGCATTTATTTAAAATGGAAACAGAGAGTAATATCACTCATTAATCAAAATAGATATTTAAGATATTTAATTTCTTTATCACATAATTAAAGAATTTAAGCATCCTTTTCTTGGCTACAAGGAACAAAAGGATGTTTTTTCGAGGTATTAACCGTCATAGTCAGCCGCTTGCCAAAAAGAATGTTCTACTTCCACTGAAGTGAATGGAACATTATTTAAAACAAGCCACTTCGAAGGGACTCATACCAGTTACAACACAACATTCACCTTTCAGGATACCGTGGAAATGTTGATAAGAACAAACAGTTGAACAGTCCTGGCGAATGAGCAAAAGATGTGCATGCAGTGGTTTCTGGTAGAGTTCAATTTCTATTCATAGGAGCATCAGGTTAGTGTCCCTCTTTCTTCCGTACTGAACACATTGTAGGAACGGTTTATTGCACATCTGTACCGCTCTCATCTTTATCGCTTGCAAATGTTACATTTATGCAGCTGAGAAGTTATCCCCACCACTAATTCCCTGAATTATCTCGCTCAGATCTGTACAAAGTCATTCGCCAGGATTATTCAAAGCTAGCACTTCCCTCATTCTCTCGATTTCGTGGTTGATATTCGCATGCCCGAGGTAACCGTTCGTTTCTTTCACTCATGAAATGAACTATTTAAAGAGCTCAAGTGAATGGGCTGGAGAGAAAGTTTTTAATTGCTTAATATATATAGTTTTGTGAGCTGTACATATCATTTAATTTTTATAACTATTTTTACTTCGATATATTGAAATTGTGTGTTTTTTAAAGTGCATAATAATAGCAGGAAAAATCCATAACTATCCAAAACATGCAGTAAAGTTTTAAACCTTAAAATAGGCAACAGAAGCAAAACATGCAATAAATAATAAATAAAACATTTTAAAAAAGGCAAAATAAACACTGGCCCTTTTCAGTCAAAATGTATGGAAACACGTTCATATCTATCTGACTATTAAATATATCCAGTCACATAGAAAGGCATTTTGTCTAACTTCCGAGCTATTATTACTTTTAGATGTGTTCAAAATATTATATGCCACGTTCTTGAAGTTCTTACAGTGTTCGTGGCCTCTTTTCTCTTTGATTTTGTATTTTTGCATGTCTTAGACTTCAATTCATAGCTTCTACGTGTTTTTCAAAAATCTCAGTCAGGATATCGTCAAGGCCATGTTGAATAAGTGCAAACAGCAACATAACATTACGTGGCGAGCGTGTCCGACCCTGAGACACACCTGTTGTTAACCTTGACTGATAAGACATTTACTATTTGATCACGTTGCTATCAGCAGCGATAAATTTCAATGCCATCTGACACTGTATGTCTCAAACAAACATTACGCTTTATTGCAGGATGTGAAGCACGTATTTTGTACCGAAACAATTTTCAACTGCTCTCCGCTGCTTTAATGTACCAATTTGCATCTTACAGTTTCTTCAAGAGTAATTTAATTATTTTTTTCCGGTTGTGTGTTAGAGCATTTATTTGAATTTTTAAACAAGTAATTTTCAAAATATATATTTTCTTATTTTCTTTTTTCACAGATCTTATGTGCAAACGCATAAATCTTTGGTTTCTGGGCTTCAGTTCTGTATTGTTTTATGTTGTAATACGTCATATAAAGTCTTAATATCCATCTAAAGTGCTTAGGAACCTTTAAATAGAGATTAAAATAGCCAGTTTCTGCCAGTAAGATAGCAAAACAATACCGCAAAACAGACTTTTTCAATATATAAGCTACTATTACTATTTTATTAAATTTGCGATTTTATTTGCCTTTCTAATCTTCAAATGAACAGTATTAGGTTCAAACAGACCCTCAATGCCATTTGCATTACTATATTAATAGTTGATATTTCTGCCAACAGAGAGGTGAATTGCACCACAGCACGAAATGCTGTGGGGAGCAAAACAGAAGGGAACAGCAATCACGCGTTGTGATAGGTTTAAATTTATAGAATCTGCTAGATGTAAAAATATAAAAAAAAAAAAAAAAATTTACAATGCCAATTTTAGAAGAAATTAGATACTTTATTAAGTTAAGCTTTAAGATAAGAAACGTAACGGAGAATTATACAAGGAGTGAACATACATTTTATTGCATATTATATAACATTTAACTATCGTAAGAGGGCCTGCGATCTTCCACCATTGTTGAAGTAACACAAATAAGCAATTATTGCAAAAAATGCAAAAACAAATGAATAAAATAAACACAAGATGAATAGTGATGGTATTTGAATTCGTACCTGAGCAGTATGCTTTATATATAGGGTCCTTCAAAAGCCAATTCAAACCTACAAGCAGTTAAAAATATCACACGAGGTAGGAAAAACAAACAAACAAAAATAGCACTATGTTGATCAAAATGGCATTAGGTTTTTCATTTGTTTCTTTTTGCATTCCACAGCTACCACTTTGTTGATTAAAACATTAATTACTTAATTAGTACTACTACAGGAATTTTAAGTTGCAAGTTGCAACGTTAGATATTACGAAAGAAATAAAGATTTTTCTTAATATCTAAAGAAAATATAGAACACGTAATAATTTAAGGGAGGCGTATTCGTAATCATAGAATATAGTCAGCAAATTTGAAGAAAATTTCTGTTACTGATAAGAAAAAAATGCAAGACCACGTGGTGTCATTATTACTGAGGTGCCACTTGCAATTAATGAAATAATTATTATCGAATTAGAAGTGCAGTCAGGGGCTACATATCTTAAATGATCAATAGCACGGTTTGGAGTGTTCTAACAAAGCATACCATATAAACCCTTAACTCAAAGAAAGTGACAAGGAGACAAGATTTGATTTTGCTTTAATTGCGCTAGCAAATATTTAAATGAACAATGTCTGGTTGATAAAGATTATGGAAGACGAAGCATACTAATGATATTGCAATTGGTCCGAAAAAGTAAATTTTTATTTTGCTATTTTTACAAAAAGTACTCACCTAATTTTGAATACTTTATCCTAGGGTAGATCCATAAGTTTCCGGCCTCGCTAATTATCTCCTTCACAAAACCCTTATCTGATATCATACCTTATCTGTTAAATAAATAATTGCAGCTGTAACTTTCGCTCCGCTACGTTCTGTTATTTAGATATTGCTGTATAAAGAAGGTTATGTGTATAAGATTGTGACATATTCAAAAGGAGTTTCGAGCTTCTTACGTTTTTCACGAATTAGAAACTTACTCCAAATGAAATTGAACAGCCATTGACGGTGTATATAGGGAAGTATCCCCCTCATATTCTACCGTAAAAGAATGGGCCAAACTTTTTCGAATGGATAGGGAAAGAATTGAAGAAGAAAAAGAAGAAGAAGAAGAAGAAGAAGAAGAAGAAGAAGAAGAAGAAGAAGAAGAAGAGCGTGCAGGTCGGTCCTTGAAGGTGCTCACTCCTGAAAACATCGCTCTTGTGGAAGAAGAAGTTATGGAAGACCGGTGGCTCAAAGTTACAGCAACAGCAGCCAAATTTGGCCTTTCTAAAACAACATTCCTTCGAAGTATTCAAGAACATTTAAAACGTGAATAAGGTTAGTGCAAGATGGGTGAATACCTAGACTTCTTTCCTCAGTCCAAAAGCAGCAACGAGTTATCGTTGTAAGGCATATTTGGAGCTCTGTCGTGGCAACGACAGAGAAATTCTGCAAACCATTGTTACTGGAGATGAAACTGTGGTCCTCTACTATGATCCCTTGTCCAAAAGAGAATCAATGGAGTGGCGTAAACCTAGCGAAGCACCGCCTCTAAAGGCCAAAGTCACTCAGTCAACCAAGAAGATCATGGCCAATATTTTGGGACTGCGAAGGAATACTCTTCATTGACTTCAAGGAGAGAAACACTACAGGAAATGGGGAGTACTATGCTGGCCTAGTGCACAGACTACGTGCTTCCATCAAAGAGAAAAGGCGAGGAAAACGGGGTGGTGGTGTGCGCCTTCTTCACAACGCGCCTACCTGTGCACAAGTTTTTGTTGCAAAGGAAGCTGTGAAGAAACCTGGCTTCAAAGAGATCAAGGAGTCCACATCTAGCTCCCAGTGACTATTTCCTCTTCTCAGAACTCAAGAAGGACTTTCGAGGTAGGAAATTTAAGTGTGACGAAGTATTGGATGCTGTTTATGCCCATTTTGCAGACATGGCTTCTAAATACTTTTGAGGTGGGGTTGAACGTTGTGAGACCACGTATTTCAGTGCTATAGTGTGTTAGTGCCGTTATAATGCCAAAAAGTCCGTATACTTTAGCACACAGAATCTTCATGTATGCTTTATATGTGACAAACTCACGTAGAGAGGGCGATTTATAAAAAGATTCTCTGCTGTTCGTGCGCCTGACAGAGCAACGGTTCCTACCTTGTGAATAGATTTAGGGAAACGGGATCTGTTCTTGAAAAGAGACCGACAGTAAAATGACATGTTCTTACAGAGGTAAAATTCGATGGCAATCGGAGAATAGTTTGAACGAAGTGAAACAAATCTCTAAGTAAGCTTGCAGAAGAAACATTAGGCTTGGAATGCCACTAAACTTTTAAAATCAAAACCCTATTAGTTTAACTATAGTTCAGGAATTGCAATCAAGTGATGATGCGAGTAGAGTTCATTTCTGCAATTGGGTATTGGATAATGCTAATGTTCGCTCTATCGACCCGGGTCGCCTGTGATGCTTCAATAGTAAAAACAAAAATTTAAAAGCAAAATTTTCGGCTGTTTCACGCCTTGAATTGAATGGGACACTGATGACCTGAGATGTTAAAGAGCGTCCGTAATAAATAAATAAATAAATAAATAAATAAATAAACAAATAAAAAATAAATCAACAACTTCAATTTTATGTGAAAATTCAGATCTTTAGAAAACCGACGCTTTCCAATTGTAAAGAATGCAATAAACAGAGGGTGCCAAAATACATTCACACTTCAAACAAAGAAAAAACTATGTTAACATAACAAAACTGAAATCACACAAACAGAATATGATGAGCACTAATCATCTTAGGCTTTTACAGTTACAACAGTTGCTCAAAATGCCCACCATCGGCGTCGATACACTTCTGAGTACGTTGAACTGCGCATGCCGTTTCAATTTCTTCCCGAAGTGCTGTCAGTGTAGCTGGCTGGTTTTCTACGGTATACAGCATCCTTAAGAGTTCCCCATAGGTAGAAGTACAACGGCGGTTCTGTTCTGTACACACGTCTCTATTGCCTTTGAACTTCAACAACATTCTCGGTTTTCCAATACCACTTCAAAATTGCTTTCCGCTGTTCAAACGATAATCTTGGCTCCACTTTCTTGTAGCAACGCTAGCATAACGTAATGTGAGTGACATCTGTTTATTGAACAGCATACGGTAATCTTGGCTTCATTTGTTCATTGTTGATTTACCTGTCACGTAGCAACGCTATCATAATGTATGTGAGTCGCATCTGTTTACAGAACATCATACTACACATTATTGTTGTATTTCGATACAACTTTGAAATACATTAAATAGATATCTATTGTGAAAGTGTGCATACATTTTGGCACCTTCTGTATAAAAATTCTATTTTTATTTGCATGTATTAGAATAGTATACAATAGGTAATAATATAATAAGATTTGATTTAATGACATCCTTGGAGTCTTCGTTATGCCAGTAGAAAATTCTAAATATTAACGCACATTACACGAAACAAAGTGTATCGATTTATCTCTAATGTGACTCTGTCTACCCTAAAGTTTCAGAGATTCTTTTTATATCGCGAAAGCGATTGTATTGTAGCCTTGATATAGCGATAAAAGAGTTTTATGATTAATTCGTTTGCGATAGTTAAAAGTCACTGTGACTGACGAGTGATGGATGACAAACGAGCTCATTGGAATGCCCAGTGGATGCGATACGGCACTTCGAAGAAGACCTTGGGTCTAACGCCGTGCAGTGTTTGACGCAAGGTCAATATAGACAAGCCACGATAATGACAACGCGGAGATAAGATTCTCGAAGCTTCCATATTTCCTGTAGCAGCCATCTTACTCGTTCTATCCATGTGCAGTGGAAGATTCCTTTAAGCGAGCGAGTAAGCAGAGATAATGAATAAAATTGGCTGCTGTCATCAACTGTGATTTGATTATTCCTCTAAATGACAGTAACAAAGAGCACCATAACGCTCAGATGCTGCTCGCAGATAGCCAGTAGTCCCAGTGCAAGCCACTACGGTACATAAGAGCTAGGTTTTCTACTGCTTGTACATAAACATTGTTTTGGTTCAATAACTACATATTGTAATAGTTTTTCGTCTGCATTTGGTGTGTTGTTCTTTCATGTATTTCAAACATTTAGCGCTAATCATCTCTGAGATTGCTTTGTCTCTCTGGTTATTCATTTTTAGCAGAATGTACTGTCTCTGTTGGGAAATCAGCCACTACTGACTCCAAAGTCCGCTTGAAACTCTCAATATAAGAGAGCTTTTCTTGCAAACCTTGCCCTCAGTACTGACTACAGTTTGTAGTTCTTGAGATTCAAGTGGAAACTGCAAAGAGGAAATCTTGAGCACACAAGATAAGTGTAACTGGATCTTTCCTTTGGCATAGTTATTACCACCCACCTCCACTGAAATGTAAATATAATGAAATATGTACGTTGCAAACCTAATTACCATTATATTTCATACGATGTAATTAGAAATATATATGTACTGTGGCATACTGTTAACATATGAACTGTACGTCGACAAAAGAGAGAGTCTCCGGTGTTTTCTTTTACGGTAGCTTGGAAAGCCAAGAGGGCCATAAAACTACATTCAGATGGAGATGAAACCCGAGGGTCGAGTATTATGCCATTTTTAAACGGACTGCCGTTCCAGGGTTAATAAACTGAAGAACTTTTAAATCCGTTAGGACTCTGGATCCGACAGGCCATTGAGCTTTTAACCTTTAAACTAGCCAACGTCAACAAAATTTTTTTTAAACTTTCAAAAATAGCAACTAGCACGTGTGGCCAGTGAACTTAAACCAGCCAAAGGTAAATGCATGTTAGAACTTTTAAAAATAAACGCAAAACTTGCGCGTGTCTTTGTGACCTCCTTTGGCGTCGTTAAGCCAAAGATTACTTGATTCAAATTTAGTATATAAGGAAGCGTTTGCCCTACTGAGACACGCAGTTATAAGATCTACATGGGGCAAGATACACGCTCATACATCATTAGCCAGAATTATTTGGCAGTTCTGATGTCAGTTCCACACCTAACGAAAAGCAATTCCAAAATGTGCTCGTCTTAAGTTCCAGAAGCAGTGAGAAGCAGCTCATTCAGTTCTCACTTATACGCGAAGCAGTTTTCGATTTCACACGCCGCGGTACTCGTCTGTAAGTTTCACATGCGGCGAGAGGTACTTGTTATTCCGATTCCGACTCAGGCACTCAGTTGCAAGATATACACTGCAATATATGCGTACTCATTTTCACTTCTAAATTCCACTCCCGGCAACTAAGTTTTATTCGACGTAGCTAAAGTCCGTACGCAAACACCAGAGGACGCGAAAGGTTTTGAATATAATGAAGTAACAATATATATATATATATATATATATATATATATATAATGTCGCATCGTGTGCTTATTTAGATTATTGAAATCCTCTCCCATTCTGCTGATTATGAATCAACAAAATTGCAGAATTCGCCCTAAAAATTGTTGTAATTGAAGCTTAGGCAACATCACCGAAGCAATCATTCATCCATTTACCTAACTTCTTCGGCCCGACAACAAACAACTTTGTACCCAACCTGAGGCACTCAGTCGGAGGCTACTAAACTGCTCCACCTTGTGGGCTGCTGTTTAATCTTTCTGGTTTTTTCTTTGTTTTTTTTTTTTGTTGTTTATTTAAACAAAGTCGCGTTTAGATTCTTGAGCTAAATGTTTTCATACACCTTACAGTTGTGTTCAATACCTTTTGTCAGAAATGGGGTTTGATGACACCATCATAGTTCCACCAAACCGCTACTGAGACAGGATGGTGACTTCTCTGGACTTTCAGAATCCTCTGACAAGCTTGTCCAGAACTTTGTCATTCTGACAGCTGTAGCTTTCTTAAACGTTGAACACTTTAAAGAATTTTCCAGTGGCGTTGTTACGGTAAAGCTGCGGCAGTAATTAGTATCTAAACATTCTCTGCTACTTCAGTTCAGTTAAGAAATGAGACAAAGTGCCCCCAGTTCAAGATTTTTCTAAGCACACTGGACAAGGGTCTCATGGATATGTTCATGGATATATTCATCTCACTGTCTCTTCCAAATTGGAATTCGTCAAACACCGTGCGCCACAATTACAGTGCTTACAGAGCATCTCTAGTGCCCTGTATCAAGAAGGTCGTGATCTAGTAAAACTAGCCTTCATTCTAGTATTACTTGCTTATTTTACAAGCGTGTGTTTCTTGAACTTAGGAGCGCAAACTGGTAATTACTAGCGTGGCAGGCTGATGTTATCGGGTGCTATTTTGTTTTTCAGTGCTCTGTCCCACAAAACATTTGGTCTTGTGACACTACGTATTGTCAACTAGTAGAATTCTACCCATGAATCTCGTTCAAATGGTGAATTTACATATTAGTGTACATATTTTAAGTTAGGTATTAATTCTATCAATTAAACTCGATGTATTTTAATTATAAAGCTCATTAAGAGTCATTAATGCAATATGTGTTCTCAAATCCACACCCATTTTCGTATCTATTTCTTGAACTACATATTTTCACCTGAAATAATCCCATAGAAACTGAGCTATACTTACACCAATATTTGTAAATAATAATATAAATGTAAAATTAAAGCTTCATATCCTCTGCTGACGTGACACAATATAAAACAGATGTCAGCTCGTGCCCCTTCTGAGACATTGTCAACTCTTGTGGAACTCAGCGACCGAGTTTATATCTTTTCCCAGTTGATGGAGATGCACTGACGTCGAATTGCCGTGCTATGTCCTCACAAGTCTGGATGTTGTTAGCATCAACAGTCGCTAAAAGAGCCTCATTATCCATTGTTATTGTTGTTGGTCTTTTTGTCGGTGACTCAGCCTTGAGAGTTTCACAGCATCAGCACCAAAGGCCTAACAAATTTTCCGCGCCGCTTGGCTATGTTCCCCACACATGCTCGTGTAATCTACGGGGTGCTCATGCTTGATCGCGCTTCTCGGAATACTAAGAACCAGCTTAACAGTCTCACTGTCGGCAAAATTCGTTCCTGTCTTAACTTTATCTTCTTGCGCATATTAACGCTTGAAATTGTAGCATTCCGAATAAAGTAACAGAATTTTGTTGTTCAACTGCTTAGAAAAGAGGTGCGAAGTCATGTGCTTTGTATCTTAATAGATTTATTTCAGTTATAACAATTACAGCTATTTGAAATTATGCTTTGATAAATGAAACGCGCTGTATAACGAGATACTGTTCATTTCATTGCCATATTTTTACCTTGCTTGCTATATTTCCTTCACACATGGTATATTTAGTACCTTTAGTGCTTTATGCACAAGAACCTTCATTAACTCTCTTTGTCGGCGTCAACAAGGATGATAGTTCGCTTTTATCAGTCATGATCCACGCCTCTTAATCTCTCAAACAAGTTTTTTACAGAGTTTCTGGGAAACTGAAGTTGTGCATCATATCTAATAAGCAGAAGAAACACAAGACAATAGGCTTTACCTGTTGTCTGTTGAACACACATCCTTGAATTTATGAATGATGCTATCTCGTGATTAATCCTCAAGTGTAATAATAGAACACGTGGCGTGAGTAATGCTAGTCAAATAACTCTTTTAAACGAATTTTCACGTGCAACTATGTAAAGCTTATCTCACACGTCATCTATATCATGTGAAAAGACCTTATCTTGACGCCAGTCATGTTTGTGTCACGAAATATAAACAGGGATATTTTCACTTAGGTGGGGAGATAAAATAAATCATGATGCAATGGAAGAAAGCTTTTAATGAGAAAATGAAATCCACCAAGTTAGTAATTTTAATTATTATCTACAAAAATTGTACTTACTGTTCTTTGGAAAATACCTGAGTATAGTCCAAATCCTTTTTCTTTCTTCCCTCTGGTAAAATTTATTATTATTATTATTATTATTATTATTATTATTATTATTATTATATAACCACTTATAGATCGAATTATAAGCACATTTTCCAAACACTACAAAAGAAACATAGGCTGATCTTAGTAAATGGAACCAAACATCGATAAGGAAATGTTTTGGAATCACGAAAATTGCAATTTATAACACAAGTTTCAAAACGTTTCTATTTTACTTAAAATATGAAAGTTAAAATGGAAATATTTTTGTACATAGAGCCTTTGGTGTGTTCTAATATGCACACAAATAATGATTGATCGTTCATGCCTTTCCATTTTCTATAGTAAAATTAAAGCTTTACAGGGCTTACCATTGAGGTAATAAATTATAAACTTAATTACTTAATTAAGAGTTTGCTGCCCTTTAAGGGTACCTAAGATTCTTCAAAGTAATCTGATTGGGGAATATAATATACCGAGGGTGCCAAAAAAAATGTATACACACTTTCACAGTTGATATTTATTTAATATATTTCAAAGTTGGAAAGAAGAATAACAGTAATGTGTAGTATGATATTCTGAAAACAGATGTGATTCTCATACATTATGATAGCGTTGCTACGTGACAGGTAAATCAACAATGAACAAATGAAGCCAAGATTATCCTAAATGAAAAAATGAAGCCAAGATTATCGTAAGATGTTCTGTAAACATATGTGACTCACATTACGTTATGCTAGCGTTGCTACAACAAAATGGAGCCAAGATTACCGTTTGAACAGCGGAAAGAAATTTTGAAGTGTGTTGGAAAACCGAGAATGTTGTTGAGGTTCAAAGACGATGGAGACGTGTGTACCGAACAGAACCGTCAACGTGAGTAACAATTGCACGCATTCGAGCCAAATTTGAGACTCGTGGAACCGTATGCGATGTTCTCAAGGGCAGTTGTGCGCAGACCAGCTACACTGGCAACACTCCGGGATGAAATTGAAACGGCATGTGCTGCAATCGCTGAGGACACTTACGCAAACGTTGTCAATCAGTAGTTCAACGTACTCAGAGTGTATCGACGCCGATGGTGAGCATTTGAGCAACTGTGATAACTGTAAAAGTCTAAGATGATTAGTGCTCATCATTTACTGATTGTGTGAATTTGTTATGCACAGTTTTTTCTTTGCTTGAAGTGTGTATACCTTTTTGGCACCCTCTGTATATATGGAAGGAAGGATAAATATGTTTCTCCAAAATATATTACACACGTGTTCTTTAAAAACGTCATTTTTTGCTAGTCATGTGCGCGACTACACATTATCTAGTTATTTATAAAATATAACATTTCAACACATTTCTTGAAAGAGCAGATGGTGTCTTCATTCATTGGGTAACCGATTGTTTTGTCCTTGCTGTATTTCTTATCAATTCTCAATACTTTTTTTGACCTCCCTCAGCTTCCGAGTCTGGAGCATCGAACTTCGCCCATAAAATGTTATGTTTGTGAGATTTACCAATCCAAGAAGTTTACTACATAGAAGCTGAGAAATTAATAAGAGAGAGAAAAGTATTTCCTTTACACGTGCATGCAAACCACGCTGCCAACAATAACTATCAAGGAAAATATAAAGTAACTGTTTCTCTGCAAAGCCTTGTAAAGCAATGGAGTGTTATGTTTCAGGGCACACAGTAGGAAAATGTAATATACGTTTTTCTCTTATTTAGCAGCAAGTGCTTTGTTAAGAATAAACCTGCACCTATACTTTATTACGTTTAATTTTAATTTGGGCCACTGAATTGTACTGAGTTTTGCAAAACTTGTCCATTTCACTCTTCTGTCAACACAATAAATATTGAACTCAGCAAAATTTGACATCATGGAATGAAGAGAGGCATAAGGTAGGGACCGACACTAAATATAACTATTGTTTTTTCAAATATGGTCTTTATCAAGCTTAAAAAACCACTCCTCAATTGTATATAGCCTGTTTTATGTTTTGACAGCAACACGCACATATATTACATTTTATTTGTTGTCAAGCTCTTTGAAAAACGGTTTTATTTAATGTGTTGAATAATATGGACCTAACAGAATTGTTGCTCCCCTGCTTTTCCCTAACTTCTTTCTTTAAAGCGATGCAATGGGGAGGAACTGAAAAGAATAGGAATCTTCATATCACCTTGTTGCATATAGCTGGGGGGTCTTCTGGAAGTGAAACACAATTTTTTTATAGCTCACCCAATTCCCCTGGTTTCAACCCCTTAACCTCTAAGTACTGCTATAGAAACTTGGGTATTAATACTTCAATTTCAAAAGCTGATATAATGTACAATGCAGGCACAGACAATTTATACGTTATGTCTCAATAATGGCCAACCTACAACTGTGTCAGCATTTCAACAACGAGCTTGACGGCATTAATCAAGCTGCGTGACAGTTTGCAACCTTGCCATCTTGTTATTTCGATTTTCTTAGGATTTTAAATATTTAATACTTTTCTTTCCTTCTTTTACAACTCTACAACCAATCGGTACTAGTTATGAATTACTGCATATTTTATATAACAAAAATATCGTGGTTAGGAAACAAAATTCAATGTGTCTAAAATTGTGTAAATCTAATGAACGTTTTCAAAATAAGATGCTTGAAATATATTGCAGCTCTAGTACGAGCCGAACTGAATATAGTGTTGGTAAAATTATCATGTTATTGAAACGTTAAATACGTTACGTTTCGTGATACAGAGCAAACCACCATCCGCCCCTACATGCAGAAGCAGAGGTGGGGTGGAGAAGGATGATTCTCAATAATTCCTAAAGTCAAAAGCTAGAGTCAAAGAACACGAAAATCTAAACGTTTTTGTAACGAGTAAAACATTTCCATTAGCTTCACATGATTTTACGCGAGCTTGGAAATACACAAGTAGATGAAAAACCTTAGTGCTGTGTCAGGAAAGCTTAGCTAACACCGCCTGGCACTTCCTGGCTGTCACAAAAGAGCTTGTTTGAATAACTGGGTCTGTTAAGTAGGTAGACAGACGATAGAAAATACACCAAAACATGCTTTATGAAACTAGGACAAACCGACTTTGTGCTAGCGACATCATTAACCCTTTCAAAAGTAGTATTGGCACAATCGATAGAGCAAATATGCCAGTAAGGGGCGAGTTGTGTTGAACAGGGGTGTCTGTTCGTTACACAGAAGTAGATCAAGCATGCCACTGACCTATCCCGTGTCCATAAGTTTCCGGCCTAACCATTTTCACTGCCACGGGTGGCCGAGGTCGTTAAGGCTCGGACTCGTGAGCGGTAGTTTTAGTGTTCGAATCTCGCCAGGACTTTACTCCCTGATTTAGGGGTTTTTCAGGTTTTTCTCAGTCCTCATAAATGGCATATGCCGGGAAGGTACCCTAAACTTAGACTCGAGACGTTCTCCTTCCTTAAACAATCCTTTTCCAATAAATAATTTCATCTCATATATCATCAGTGTCCACCGCCTGTGGTGCCTTAGTAGTAAAGACGGGAGTTAAACATTATTCATGCAAAAAAATAATAATAAGCATTTTCTAGGTATGATAAAGACAAAAACTATATTTCACTTATCATTTATTGCAACACATTTTTTACATCTTTGAATTAATCAATCACCCCCCAAAAATGGTCTGAAGTATTGTCTGCAAAATGGGCAAAAACAGCATTCATTACTTCGTCACACTTAAATGTCCTTCCTCGAAGATCCTTCTTTAATTTTGAGAAGAGGAAATAGTCACTGGGAGCTAGATCTGGGCTGTAGGCTGGATGGTCGATCTCCTTAAAGCCACATTTCTTCACAGCTTCCTTTGCAACAAGAGAGCTGTGTGCACAGACAGGCGCGTTGTCTTGAAGAAGGCGCACACCACCACTCAGTTTTCCTCGCCTTTTCTCTTTGATGGAAGCACGTAGTGTGTGCAGTAGGCCAGTATAGTACTCCCCATTTACTGTGGTGTTCCTCTCCTTGAAGTCAATGGAGAGTCACAGTGCCAAAAGATAGTGGCCATGATCTTCTTGGTGACTGAGTGACTTGGCCTTTAGAGGTGGTGCTTCGCCAGATTTACGCCACTCTATTGATTCTTTTTGGACAAGGGATCACAGAAGATGACCATAGTTTCATCTCCTTTATCAATGGTTGGCACAACTTCTCTCTCGTTGACACGGCAGAGCTCCAAAAGTGCCTGACAACAGATGACTCGTTGCTGCTTTTGGACTGAGGAAAGAAGTCTAGGCACCTACTCATCTTGCACTAACCTTATTCATGTTTAAATGTTAATGAATAATTCAAAGGACTGTTGTTTTAGAAAGGCCCAACCTTTGTAACTTTGAGCCGCCGGTCTTCCATAATTTCTCCTTCCACAAGGGCGAGCGATGTTTTCAGGAGTGAGTACCTCCAAGGGCCGACCTGCACGCTCTTCGTCTTAATGCTTTCTCCACCCATTCGAAAAAGTTTGGCTCTAGAATATGAGGGGGATGCTTCCTCATGTACACCGTCCAACCGCTGCTTAATTTCATTTGGAGTAAGGTCTTCTTTTGTAAAGAACTTAATAACAGTTCGAAATGCCATTTTGAACATGTCACATATACTTCTTTATACAAGTATATCTGAACAAATGAACACAGTGGAGTGGAAATTACAGCTGCAATTATGTACTTAACAGATAAGATATGACACCAGTTAAGAGTTTTGAGATGATATTTCTTATTGGCGAGGCCGGAAACTTTTGGACCTACCCTCATAAGTGTACTAGAGTATTGCAACCAATACGATGGTGGTTTAACGAGTCATTTCACTGTACGTGGTTTTACATTATCATGCAGTTCTTCATCGACACGTCTTAAGAGTGCACAATGCTGTTGATTGCTTGAATCACTTCACGATGCACAAACATAACCTTATTTTGGCACAGTGGTGGTTTCGATTGTTGGGGATTAATTTAAGGGGTGCTAACCAATGACGAGGCTTCTTAGAGAACCACTTCAGCAGTATTGTCAAGAAAGGAATGTTTCTTGTACGTCACAACAATGCAAATCAGGGGCCAGCTCATGCCACAGCAGACTCGTGTGGAGCTCTTACTCCTAACTGACGGAGATGGAACTGTATGGTTTCTAAACTGACATTGACTACTGTGTCGCTAAGAGAGCTCGCTATTCATTGTTGTTGGTCTTCCCATTCTCGAGGGAACTTCGCCAACTATCTTTGCACGGCATCAACACGAAGACCTGGAGTACTTTTTGCTTCACTGCAGCTGCATTGTTCCAAATTCATAGAACATACAAACTGGTATAACCATTTCTGACCATACAAATTAACACTAGCAAAAATTAAAACTACCAACTTAGCAGTCTTAAATCCTTTCCCGCATTAACTTTATTTGTTGGAAATTTAATGTTGCCACCGATTGAAAATTGAGCAAAAAAATATCTATATATACTTTTTACAAATGTTTTCATGCAACCCTCTAAGTTAGAATTTCATATTACTTATATTTCTAAAGAATTTACTGAATTTTGGCACTTTGATATTATTTTTCCTGTTTGCCAAAGAAATTGGTTTAGTTTTTGAACTGTAAAAGATGAAGTAGCGATGCTCATACAGCCAAAATACGAGCTAACCGTCAAGGACTTATAAGGTATTTAGCTTGGTTTTCTTGTTGACATCTAGCAGAAATTCTTCTTACTTGTGGTATTTTTTTAAACTGTGTTATTTATTTATTTTTTACTGACATTTTACAAGTCTGATGAGAGATATTTATTTTATACAGCAATGAACCACACCACCCCCATGAGACTTTGCGCCCACTTTTTGTCTATTACATTGAAACCAATAATGAACATATTCCGAAAAAAAAGTTAGTGGTGAAATTGTGCTATTGACATAAAGAGCAGAAGGCAAACACACACACACGCACACACACGCACGCGCACATGCACATATAATATAAAATAAAAATAAAGTAACACTATTAACATGTAACAAATTAACAGTAATTATAATAGTAGAAAAGGATAAAACACTAAGAAAAAGTCACACTTAAGATCGCTATATTTCGAACTCGTGGAGTCTTTCTATGGCAAGAAGACAAGTGACTTAATTGTGCATATATATGCGCGTTTACAATTAATGCACAATTCCTGACAGCTTTTCATGGAAAAAGTTTACAAAAACTAACACATTTAAAATAAGTAGCAGGAATTTAATTACCAAAAGAGAGACATCGCTGCAAATGTATATAAACGCAAATACTCGAAATGGAAAAATAACGTAAGCAACACTCTAAAGAGAGGGGGAAAATGATAGAATGTGGAGCTAGAAAAACCTTTGTGTAATATGCAGAAAGCGGGCTGTTGTTTCGCAATAAAAAATAATTTACAAAGTCTTGGAAAGAATGAAAAATATTCGATGATCGATCGATACATGGACGTCCTGACAGAATGTCTACAGCACAGTTGGAAGGCGAGGATGTACGTTCCCAATGAGTGGTGCCCCATTGTTCCCCATGATTCATCCGCCCCTTGGCTCACTCATCAACGTGACACGACATGACCTCGTCCAGTCGCGACTGCGATGATGTGGCCGTTTCCGTTGTCATCGCTTTGTCCGAACATCATCAAGGGGGAAAGGATGGTCAAGAGAGTGGCTTCAAGAAGTAGGCAACAAAATTAATTGCGTCTTATGCAGCATTTTTTTAAATATTTTACACATTAAAACAGGTAGATGGTACTCTTCTTCGAGTACCTAATATTGCTAATTTGATTAAGTTTTATGCATAGATCATAAATCCAATAACACAAATATTAAATACAGTAACAAGTTAACAAGAAATTCTCTACGTTGCAATAAAAGACACTTCCTGGTCTTGCAGTATTGGGTACAGTTCTTGAAAGATGTTAAATGTTGTAATAAAATCGAAATTATCTAAAATGTCACAATTTCAATTACCATATAAAGGTTCAATTGTGAAATTTAGTAACAAGTCACTTGAAAAACTGTCTTAAAACGATAAAATAAATTGCAGTAGCTTTCATTACATACCCACTTTCAAACGTCTGGGAAAATCCAGCAAATTACATACTCGCACATCATTTTCTTCTTCTGCATTTAAGGAATAATTTCTTTATTTGTTAGAATTCTTTCTCATTTGGCCTTTAAGTTCCTTAATAATTCATTTTCTTATACAGAGTTAAACATACACGTACAGAATATTCCATTTTTGTTTAGAAAAATCTGGCTATAGTTATGATAATTAGAGTAGCTAGCAAAATAAGGAAAACTAATTTGAAAGCTGGAATAAAATTAATAATACATTAAATATAATGCTTTTTGCGAAATAATAATATAAGAAAATGAATGAGGTTTCGAAAAAAAATCATTTACAGTGAGGTTATTTGAGGTATGAGCCGCCTGAGTACAGCTAATAAATGGGCAAGTGTAACCACCGCAACCGGAAAATGTTCGGTTAATTCGCCGAGCATTAAGTTGGTATTTTTAGCATTATATTTTTACTTAAAACATAAAATGATAATAAGAGGTGATTCGGAACACGATACTTATCATTGAGAAACCCTGTCTCTCGTTACTCTTTAACTTGTTGGTGATCAGTTTCTCTACCTGCAATACGATTGCCAGGATATTTTCTAGCATCGTCTTAAAACTCTCTGCAAGAATTTGTTTTCACATATGTATCGTCCATAAATATCCTTATTCATGATTATATGTATTAGCACACAATTTACACTAGCTGCAACCTGCACATAAGCCTTAACAACTGCCTTCTTCCAGTACGAGCCACATGCCGCCGGCCCTTAACTCAAATAGCCTCACTGTATACATTAAACATACCCACGTAAATATTATAAATTTAAAAACATCACTAACAAACATAAGAAATGGCATGGTAAGGAAAATATTCGTATAAAATAAAAATAGCAACTGATGACAAAAGGAAACAAGAGGAAATTTTCATTTCTCAGATGTGAAATATATTTTCATGATGCTGAAAACTGAAAGAAACAAATTCACAAATTTCTATACATTTGTGGTAGAGGAGGACATTGAGAAAGAAAAGAAAAGATAGTAAGATAAAAAAATTTGAAAAACAATTGCAAACACCTGATGTGTGGTAGTAAAAATTGTGCAGACAAAACCGATCAATAAAATGAACTAATGAATATAAACAAGAAAATGCAAAAAGTTCATCACTAAGAGGGATAAATCAACAAATATATTTAATCAAATGGATAGAATACTACAAAATAAAGATAAACGTAACATTTAATGGAACTGGAAGAAAAAAGAATTCCTAAATAAGTTTATAATAATAATAATAATAATAATAATAATAATAATAATAATAATAATAATAAGTCAAAAGGAAGAACAGATCCAAATAAGGGTATTTAAAAAAATATGGTCTAATGTTTAAGTACGGAAGAGGACATAAAACAGAATATTTGCTATGCAATTTAAACGTACACATCCTTTGACACTGCTGAAAATTCGTTTCTGCAGTTTGAATTCTCACTTCAATACAGAATGCGAGAAAACAATATGCAGAAATGTTTAGAGTCGGAAAAGCAATACCATTCTAAGTATTTTGAGGTTAGGAAAATGGAGTCGCAGATGCAGTATAATAGCAGGAGAGCTGCATGGTAATAATTGAAAGCTGGCGTTATTAAACATCATTTTCAGTCAAAATGAAATAACGACGTACTATCTTAACTAATGAGCATTGGTACACAGTAAGAAACTAAATATTACATACGCGTACTTAAGTGATGTACTGTGGACATCACCACGCCCGATCCATCTATCACCAAATGTTCTGTTCAGATAATTTCGAGCTGCAAGTTGAAATGTGCAGGGGTGCCGTCATGTTGGCATAAGTTTCGCCTGATTTCAAGACGAGAGTTCTGTATTACCGCACCATCCAGTGGATTTCAAAACATAAATGTTGCATTGAACATGAAACCCAATCAGCGACAGTGACTAGTATTGTACAAGAGTGCGTTTTGTTTACATTTGACACGCCACAAACAAGTTTCACAATCTGATACTCTAACATGACCGATTTAATTTTGACATGTGTAGCGCAGCAAAAAAACTTCTGCGACCGCTCGTTCCTGTCCTCAAAATGCTTAGTTGGTGCTGCCTTTCTACTCTACAATTTTCTGCACGTTGTTTTTCTGCACTCAGTATAATAAACCATATGTGCCATAGTTTGTGTTTCTATTATCTTCTTCTTTGAAATTCTTTTAATGCTTCCCTAAACATTTTAAAGTTTATAAATCTTTATAATTATATTATTTATTATCAATAATAATTATTATACAAAAAATAGGTCTCATTAGCTTGGTATTATTATTTCAAACAAAAGAAAAATTCCCGAAAATAATTCAGCCAAATTTTCCATCACCACCCTGTAATTCCCTTATCTTTATGTAACTTTTCCAATCCACTGGCGTATTTGAAATTTTAATTTTTTAGTTACTATTTTTTATAGAAGGAAACCTACAAATATCTTAGCATCAATGTAAATGCCATTAAAAATTCCTTGGTATAATAAATCATATCTGTGTAGTCTGTATCTTTAAAGAACATTTAAGACATCATTCTAAGTTCTAAATGAAATGAATCGCTCCTTTGGTGTACTGAATAAAATAATGGACCGTACAAAACTGTCTTGTTTCAGAACATTATCCATGCAGTTTAAAACGGAGGTCAGATAAATTAAGATAACAATAGGGAGGGCGCCTCTACTTCTGTGGAGGAAATATCCTCTTAATCAGAATCCCGCCTGTCCGAACCTAATTCAGGAAGGGAAGGTAATAAATTAGAGGACTGTAGTTCCTCTTTAGTGGGTTTGTTTTAGCTGATGGGAAATATGGAAGTTCAGAGGTTAACCCTTCACCAAACATGTGATCATCCCAAGGAAGTAATTGACTATAGAATTTGTTAAACAGAAAACGAGTTAAACAATTCTCCATGATCTGATAACGAGGACTTAAAAGCTAAGAATATGTGGGCATTTTATGTCCGTGAATTTGATGCGAAAAACAACCCAGAACACCTCTGTTAAAAATCTCGAGCAAGCAACGATTTGACAGTTTGCCTTTTGGCTTAGAACTGACACTAGAACTAAGTGGGCCACGAATAAGTAAGTAAATGTTCGTGTTAACGCATTTACAGTTGTTGGATGCATTACGAAATGGATATAAATAAATGTAAGAAATATAAAACAAGCATGAAATGAAGGAATAGGATGGTGGGAAACAAGAAAGAAACAAGGAGGAAAGAAAGAAAATGATAAACAATGAATAAAGAACATTTTTAAAAAGAAAAAAAAAATAAAGAATTGAAAGAGGAATGAAAAATACAAGGAAAAGGGGGAAAAAATGCAAAAGAGAGGAAAGTGAAAGAAAGAACATATAGAACAAGAAAGGAAGAAAGTGAGGAAGAACGGATGAAGGAGGAAATTAAATTGAAAGGAAGAAAGAAAGATGAAAAGACAGAGGAAAGCAAAAGAAGGAAGAAGCAAACAATAGGAACGAAAGAACATATGATAAAAAAAAAGAGAAATAATTAAGAAAGACAAAACTATAAATCCTCTTAAAGAAGTAGAAACACTAAGAGAAAGAACACTTAAAGAAAAGAAGGGATAGGAAAAATACAATAAATAGGGAAGTATAAAAGAGAGACGTATGTCTTACGAGTTTTGACAGAAAGCGGTTTTATCTGCAATTGCACATTTTCCAAATAATCCCCCCCCACTCCCCCACATATTTTCCTTCCGCTTCTTATAAAAAATTGAAACTCAACGAACATTTATCAAATAACTTTATGAAATGACTTGTATAAAACTTTCGCTTCTAATTCTAAAGATCCGTGTGAAGTTCGTTAGCAGTCACTTGTGCCATCCGGGTCGAATCCGGACCTCTGGTGGAGAAAGTTCTCAGGCCTTTTTTTCTTCAGGCGCTCCTCAAAGCGAATTTCAAATGCAGCCTTGAAGTGCCCCATCTTTCTGCGTCTCTTACTCGTCTTGGAGACACGCCTCTTCCTTGGTAGCACCCTAGCCTTGAAAACGGGGGCAAAACCCACTTCTTCGAATGTCACAACAGACCTACCCATTACTCTTCTCAAATAAATGTAATCTTTGTTTCCTGCACACGTAGGTTTTTCGCGCGAAGCTTCACTCATGCCATACAGTACTAATAAACGCACCTGTAAAACAAATTATCTTTGCAAGCGATTTTCAAGGTTTCCGGCTAATCGTTTGGCTGTACTGCCTCTCTGAGGTATTTCACAAAAGTATTTCGTGCGATATGCCAGAGGAAATGTCACTTGACTCATTAACATGACTTATGCTTCAACCCCATCCTTTATTGATCTGTAATGACTTTCAATATTCCATACTATCATTTTCATCAGCAGTTCTTTCCGGTATTAGAGCGCGGAGAGAATTACTTGGGAAAGAGTTTTAAGGCATGTACAGAATGCAAACAGAAAGAGATGTTAAGACATGTAAAGAATGCAGACAGGAATTTAGTTGGGTTATATAGATGCCTTTGTTAATTTGAACACTCTCCGAAGTCTCAAATAAAATGATAATTTATTTTATTCACGCTCAATAAATTTAAAAGCCTAGACAAGTTTTAATGGCTGAATATAATCCATTCCACGTGCAATTAATCAACCTTGTCATATTTGCATTACTAAAGTTTCAAAGATCTCCGCCGACAAGTATTTCATTGATGCACCCAGTCTTCTTGCTTCGTCCTTGTTTATCATGTTGTGCAACGCTAGTGATCCTGCATTTGGAAAATGACGAAACAGAAGATCCTAAGCTGCAGGAAATGCTTCAGTGCAGTAAACATTGACCTGTTATTGCGTTAAACAGACACCATTGGAGATTTTTATTCCATTATAAGTGCTACAGATAAGAAAACAATTGTGTATTGGTTCATAAATACAGAGGGTGCCAAAAAATTGTATACACACTTCAAGCAAAGAAAAACCTGTGTTAACATAACAAAACTGAATTCACACAAACAGAAAATGATGAGCACTAATCATCTTACACTTTTACAGTTACAACAGTTACTTAAAATGCCCACCATCGCGTTGATACACTTCTGAGTACGTTGAACTACTGATTGAGCAACGTTTGCGAAAGTATCCTCAGCGATTGCAGCATTTGCCGTTTCAATTTCTTCCCGAAATGCTGTCAGTGTAACTGGTTTTCTACGGTATACAACATCCTTAAGAGTTCCCCATAGGTAGACGTCCAATGGAGTTAGATCCGTTCTGTTCTGTACACACCTCTCCATTGCCTTTGAACTTCATCAACATTCTCAGTTTTCCAATATCACTTCAAAATTGCTTTCCGCTTTTCAAACGATAATCTTGGCTCCATTTTGTTGCATCATAACGTAAGGTAAGTCACATCTGTTTACAGAACATCATACGATAATCTTGCTTCATTTGTTCATTGTTCATTTACCTGTCACGTAGTAACGCTATCATAATTTGTGTGAGTCACATCTGTTTACAGAACATCATACTACACATTACTGTTATTTTTCGGTTCAGCTTTGAAATATATTACTTAGATATCAACTGTGAAAGTGTGTATACGTTTTTTGGCACCCTCGGTGTATGTTGACAGACGAAGAAGCGATATACCATGGGTGGTAAGGATATCAGCAGCTGTAAAAGCTGTTGCTGAAAGGATTACAGGAAATCCGCTAAGGAAGCAGAAATTCGTGGCAAGAGAAACGAAAATTTCAGCCGAATGATATCAATCATAATTAAAAGCGACCTATTACTTTTAGCCTATCGCCGAAACACTTGATAGAAACTGACAATAAGTTTATGTCATACAAATACCCCAAGAAAGAGAAGCTTACTTCAGCTTTACGCAAATAGCGATGCAAAAATTAAAAAATCTTCACTGTGGAATCGTCAAAATTATTCAGTTTATACTCATAGTTCTTAAGATTCCATCGAATAATTTCCTAAAGTAGAAAGAGGACACCATTCGGCTTCAGAATAAAGCACCCCATCTCTGCACAACATTTAGGTCTATCAGCATTTTCCCTGCATTATCTCAAGTACTGGAACGCACACAGCTGACAGATTATCTTAACGTGCATTGTGCATGCTTGACAATCATCAGTCAGTTTCAGTGCTGAACATTACACCAACATGGCATTACTGAAAGTGACAAAAGACACTCGCGCAGCTTGCAACGAGCAAAAATTAACTCTACATGTATTATTTGCCTTTTTATCACGAACTCCTACTGTATAAACTTAAAAAGTATTATCTCTTCAGCAGTGTTACTATCTGATTCGAATCTTACCGTAGTAGCGTCATCTATGTGTATTTATTACCTCATGCTGTTTTTTCTTTTGGCTTATCTACTTTCACACCATCCCTCGTTCTGTCAATGATGCCGTGACTGTAAATGAAGATCTAACCTTTGGGCACAAACATTTAGACTAAAATTGAACTCACTTAAAGCACAGGCTATAGTTGTGGAACATAAACATGCACAACGAAAAATAAACCCAATCGATGTGTGTCTGCCAGGATAAACAGTAACGTTATTAATTACACCAGCACGGTAAAATACTTTTTTTTCTATTCCTTTTATTTAAGGACACTCTTTAACATTTCAGGTTATCAGCGTCCCATTCAATTCCGGGCGTAAAATGGCCGAGAAAGTTTGCTCAGAGGCCTTTTCTTTCAGGCTAAAATACCTAGGTGCTTATTAGACTCTCATCTAGAATGGCACAGCCAGGTAACCCATACATGCTATAAAATATTTTCTTTGATTTACACATTAAAACATTATCAAATGTTCTACCTCTCAATCTAAAAAGGAATCTCATTCAAGTGTTATGTTAAACCTCGTGTGGATTATTGTGATGCCAATCTGAATACTGGGCAGATTTACAGATTGCAACGCTTTCATAATGTCTTTGTTCGTTTCGTCTTTAACACCCGTAAATTTGATCATGTGACGCTCCTAGGAAATGGCTTAGCGTTACCCGCAGATCAAATTCTTGAACGGTAGAGCTGCAGCCCCGAGCCACTCCCGAGCGATTGCGGAGAAAGCCGAAGGTAGTGCAACTTTCAAGATATTTAAGTACTCAAGCACGACACAATAGTTCAGACGATAAGAGCGTCATGCTATAGTTGTGAAGGTTGTGCGTTCCAATTCTCACCTCCTCCTCCTCCTCCTCCTCCTCCTCCTCCTCCTCCTCCTCCTCCTCCTCCTTCTCCTCCTTCTTCTTCCTCCTCCTCCTCCTCCTGCAGTAGTTAGAGCACATTTGCCAATCATTTACTCCCTAACTTGTACCACACACACAATGCGCTATAAATTGATATTTATGATATTTTTTCTGCAGCAATCAAAGGAGATTTGTCACCATTACAGTGATTTACCCGCCCCTAATAACTTGTATTTACGAAAAGGATTGAGCGTAGGCCATAGCGAGCCGCAGCAAACCACTGGATCCACCGGTTTCTAGGATTTACCTTAGGTTAGCGTTAAGGTTAGTGTGAGTGAGTGTGTATGTGTGTGCGTGTGTATATATGAAATTAATTGCGAATTCCAATAATACAATGGCTCTTTATTCAACTCTTATTTATTTTTGTCGGAATTGTTTTATCAAACACTACAGGCCTTTGAGCAAAATTTATCGATTTTTTCACGCCCTGAATAATGGGACGCTGATGACCTGAGATGTTAAAGAGCGTCCGTAAATAAGCCAGATCAACAAACAACAAACAACATACCCAATAAAGGCAATTCTACTCTGACTTTACTTTTTCCTCGATGAAATGATACCATACATCACCCGCTGAGATGTTGAACTGTCTTATTTTAACCATGTTTCACGCATTTCGTCTTAAAGTACTATAAACAACAATATTAACATATAATACATTTCTTTAAAATGCATTCCTCTGAAATTAGTGCTTAGAATGAGTGTAAAGTAAAAATAATATAAATGTTATTATAAATCATATAATTGAAAGCAAATACTTAATCATGTAATATTAGCTATTTTTCTTACTTGTACATTTCTGCTACTTTTGCTTTACTACTAAAGCCACGCTGTAGAAAATATTATACATTCATTCCCTTGTAATGAATCGTTTACTTACATATTGAATAACTTTACAATTATTTTCAGCGATGGCAATACTGAATCTTTCATGGTTTTGTCGCCCGTTTCACGGCAGCTGGCCGGTCGGCAGTCAGAGTGGTAACTTCTGGAGAAGCGAACACAATACCCGCGCAACTAATTCAAGTTCTTGCAATTGCAACAAAAATAAGCACAGATAGACGATATTAGAAATGTTGTTCTGATATATTTACACATGTCTGCCCCGCCCCTTTTTTAAAAAAAATTGTCAGGCACACGCATCAAATCATCTTCCAATATTGAATCAATTTCTCGCCCGATATTTTCTTTCCGCCCTTCTAATGTGTGGGGATTTATTTGATACATTATATTTTTAAGCTTTCCTCATAAATAAAAATTACATCAGTATCTTTGTGATTTTTGGTATTCGCAAAAAAAGGCCTTAGCTACTACTGTAAAAAGTTCGGTTTTTCTGTACTACCATTGCGTCCAAGTAAATGCAGCCGTAAAAAATATTAGACGTGGAATCAATTACTCTATCATTAACTATCCATAACATCTAACCACAGAAATTTACTTGAATATTAAGATCACTTGACTGTAATTTGTTGACAACAGTGATGCTTTTAATTGACACAATTTCGGAATACAGCCTGTGGATGACATTTTTCTAAAAATATGTCATAAATGTGTAGAAAACATTCTTGTCATAAAAACTTGCGCCAGTTGTGCGGATATAACATCCGCCTTGCCGGGAGTTACCGCTCTGGCTGTCAGCTGCCTTGAAGCGGGCGACATAACCGTGAAAATAACCGTATGTATAGTGTATACAGAAGAAATGTATGAAGAAAAACGTGTTGCCGTCATTTAAAGTAACAAATATCTCCTTTACTCTCGAGTTCACTGCATGAGAGCTATTACAGAATATTACTTGTTCTTTTCAGTTATTTCTAATTAAATGTTTATTTTATATGACAAGCAATGATTTACTTCTACATGCAGGGTTTAGTGTTAGAGATCTACCAGTGCATGTTTAACTGGTGAAATGTTGTATAAAGGATGCATAAATGTCTGAACAACAAATGCTGCTTTATATCACCAAAGCTCAATAAAATGCAAAATGCTTAGTACTTAAAATAAAATTTTGTTTAGCTTGATTAAGAATACAAAATTAAAGGCTGGGGGAGGTAAGACATGTGTTTCTGATCGTCACATTCTCCCTCGTGTTGATGCTATTTATTTTTCCTAATAATCCAATTTTCTGAAACTCTTTTTGTGCATATAAGTAACGGAAACATGCACCAAATGCTTCTACAGAGTTAATTTTGTTAATTCTTTCTATTAGAACGAGGGGCTGAAGTAGAGTGCCCTGTTCGATGTACATACGTGTCGACTGCTAGCTGCTGCACCTCGTGACTCCAGAGGCCGCTAAATGAGCAGCGAGAGTGCTTGCTCAGTAATTCAATTGTTCGTCCCGCTGAGTACCTCGCGTACAGAGGCAACCCAATTTCGCCAACTAGCGAGGTTACAGCGTTTCACCCTCCATTTTCCTCTAAAGTGGAAGGCTCCATTTGGTTGCTGGCTGACTGCATCAAGATATTTGCTTCAGGGGTCATCCGACTGTTGTGCCTATTTATCAACTGTTGAATGTTCGTAGTTTTTCTAGTGTCAACCATTTTGTTGTAACGTAACAAAAAAGTTGAACCATTTGTCTTGGAAGCTATTTTATGTTGCACTCCTTCAGCTTTGAGGAGAGAAAGAACAACTGAAATTCTTCAATGATCTTTCTTTTTCCTCCCTTCCTTACTCCCGCGTTTACGAATTGCATGCGGAGAGGAAAAATGCGTCCAAACTGCATGCCAAGATTTTCTAATGAGTATCCAAATTACATGCCGTCACGTTCCGTGCTTTTAACAAGATAAAAGCAAACCTTCCATTGCAAAACGTGTGACATTTTCCTTCCTATTTATCATACTTAGGTCTGGTCTTGCTGTTGAAACTTAGGCCTACCTTAACTACATTTTTTTTCAGCTTAAGCTCCTCGAGTTTTACAGTTACCTTTAGCTTTGGTAAGTTGAACATATTTTGGTATAGCTGTAGTTGGCAATGCATGGGCATGCGCAGTTAATTTAAGTTTTTTTTTTTTTTTTTATTGTTTACGATATTGCAAGTTAGGAAAATAAAATGTAGGGCTATAATATAACATAAAAAATATTATTTCAAAATTTGCTACTCTGTATAGTTTCTCTCTATTTTTAACTGCCTCTCTATCTTTTCATGTGTTGAAGGAAATTTTATAAATCTTTCTTTAAACAGTTCTACATGAAGCAAAATTTTTTCACCACTATGCTCACTGTTGATTTTCATACCCAGCAGAAATCGCCCGTTGTTACCAGCATACAGCCTCAAGGTAAAAGAAATATTGTTTCCGCAGATAGAACCTTGTTCCTGAAACTTTAATTATTAAAATCGTTGTTAAATATTTCCAACTCTTTTCTAAAATATTTTATACCTATATGATTGATGCTATTACCACGTGTTGCATGTTTTATTTCATCTCCAATGATTTCCAATATCATGTTTACTGATTGTTTACTTAACCTAGATATCTCGTAGAATTCAGAATCGCTCCATAAATTAAAAAGATCTGAACGTGTTCTAAATGTTCTTGGTCTTCTTGTCCTTCCAATTTAAGATAGAAGAAACTGAATTTCTTTGTCACTTATATCTTCTTCTTCTTCTTCTTCTTCTTCTTCTTCTTCTTCTTTTTCCGAAAACATTCTGACGTACAATAATAACTTAATAGTTTAAACCATGCTCCGCCTCAGCTTAAGCCAAGAGTCAATTAAGCGAAGTTTATCGTTCAATTTGTACATATGTAGCTTAAATTTCAGCTTAAGCTCCTAACTAACTTAAGCCTGAACTGTAATACAAGGCCTTAGGACTGACAGCATAGCTTCACTGAATAGCTAACATTTTTGTGGTTACATTCTTTATTTTTATTGGGGAGTCAAACTTCGTCATAGTTTAGGCGCACACTGATAAAAGACCTTCCTACTGAACTGAAATGCTGTTATTTCATTGGCCAATATTCCATCATTGCTATCTAAGTAACAATATTCTATGATAACAAGCTATTTAATTCATTGTTTAGCAATTTTTTTAAAACAAGCATTTCTAAGATTAGAATTGGTGATATGATACAATGATTTTTTTTTCTGGAAAAGAAATCAGCATCTCAGCTAAGGGATTTCATTTTATTTCGCATAATGAATTACAAACGAAAGAAACTTTGCTCAAGGTGAGTACCGCCGTTTGTTCACTACGGAGCAAAAGTGAAACCGTGTAATCATCGATAGACTGTTCATAAATGTTTAAGAAGAGCCGAACAATTTTTATTGCATTTTGTGACATGTGCGAAACGTCGATTCATTCATTACTTTACACCGGAAATAAACAGTAGCCTAAACAGTGAACCGCCCGAGGCGTTTCATCGCTGGAAAGATAATGGCTGCAGCATTTTTGGACTGCAAAAACGAATTCTCTTCATCGACTGATCGAAACAGAAAACCATTACTGGAAAATACTATGTATCACTTTTGGATTTGTTGATTTGATTTATTTACGAACGCTCTTGAACATCTCTGGTCATTAGCGTCCCATTCAAATCAGGGCATGAAACGGCCGATAAATTTTGCTTAGAGGTCTCTTCTTTCAAGCTTGAAGTTCTTTATCGTGACGTAAATGTACGACACGGGACCAACAGCTCTTCCGAAGGAATCTTAGGATTTTCACGCCCGAAAAAACCCATCGACCCTGGCCGGGATCGAACCCGTGATCTTGGTTTTAGGAGGCGAGTATGGTTACCACTACCGCCAGAACCGATTTCACTTTTGGAAAAACAGAAGAGAGTCGATCGTGGTCTTTCCTTGCTTGTTTCTAAAAAGAAAAAGCAATAATTTATGACCTTGACAAGTTAAAACAGCAAAGTTTTACCACTGTAAAACTTCTGCATTATTAGTACGTCCTGTTTGTGATGCATTATCAACTTGTGCTGAATTGATACAGTTAATAAACTTTGATCCGTACTGGTTGTTTCTTATAACACGGATGAAACTTTCTGTGTTTTAAGCAGTGTTACATAAATGTACCTTAATACACACCAAAATAACGTATTGTCAAAGTCGTCAAAAAAAGAAAGTGACACAAAAATGTAAGAACTAAATGCATTTTAATAAGAATTTGAAAAACAGAATGTAATATTTTTTATCCATGTGGTAAATCATTAAATGTGAAATACACAAATATTTCTGTTTTGAGGGCTAAAACGTTATAAATTGAGCTGCCTAGTTTGCATATATATATATATATATATATATATATATATATATATATATACACGTAGATATTATACAGCCATAATAATTGGTCTTATTCACTCAAAATAAAATTCACTTTCTTTTAACATAAACAAAGATATACACGTTGTTTTACAGCAAATTTGCAAAGTGCAGTAACTAGTATGTTAGAACTGATAAGCCTGAATTCCGGGTGCAAATTCCCCAGAGAACCGAATGCCACATCCGCAATTCAACAATAACCACATATAACTAGGTTTCAAGTTTTACTTGTATCTAAATGTGCAATAATCTTTCTCTTTTATAGTTGATATATGAAAACAAGTCTCATTTGCAACAACAAAAATAATCCGCTGAACCTGTACGAAATACTACTAGGAATGGAAAACAAAACCAAATATACCGATGTCTTCTACTGTGGAAGATAAAAACCTGACGATTAAAGTTCGTATTTTCTAGGCGTTAATGCGTGCAAATGTGAAATATCCTTACGGAACAAAACCTTAAAATATTTTCAGAAGATGTCCAAGACACATAAATGAGTACTTAGGAAACATTATAGTTGTAGTTGTACAAAAAATAAGACTCCCTCCAACAGGAAAGTCTCATTTTATTTTATTGAAAATCTTATAGAACAAATAGCAGTATAAAGAGTCGTTGTGTCGGTCCTGATGGTGTAGTGGTTACCATACTTGCCTCCTATACCCAAAACGTGGGTTCGAACCCGGCCAGGACCGATGGATTTTTTCGGGCGTAAAAATGCTAAGTATGGCTTCCTTCGGAAGGGAAGTAAAGCCGTGGGTCCCGTGTCGTACATTTGCGGCACGAAAAAGAACCTCAAGCCTGAAAGAGAGGCCCCTGAGCAAAATTTGTCGGCCGTTTCACGCCTTGAGTTGAATGGGACGCTGATGACCAGAGCTGTTAAAGAGCGTCCTTAAATAAATCAATAAAAAAAAACAGTCGTTGTGGTGGTCTAGTGGTAACCATACTTTCCTCGTAGACCCAAGATACAATACCGGCCTTGATCGATGGAATTTTTGGCGCGTAAAAATCCTTTGCCGTAAAGCTATGGGTCCCGGGTCGTACATTTACGGCATGTAAAAGAACTTCAAGCCTGAAAGAAGAGGCCTCTGAGCAAAATGCATCCGCCATTTCACTCCCTGAGTTGAATGGGACGCTGATGATGTTAAAGAGCGTCCACCAAACCAAAGAAAACAAAAGAAAGTCTACAATTCGGGATGCCTGGGGAAGACCGAAATAATAAATGTTGCATCTAATTACTCAAAGGCAGGCGAAGTGCTGCATCTTTGTGCAATATGCACCCCATGCGATAGTTTGCACCCTTTGACCGAAAAGAGTAAATATTTTCGGTAAACTAATAAACTTATCTCCTTGAGAAAACAAAAATAACTAAATAAAAAGCATAATAATAACATAATGATGAATAAATAAAATAAAAACCAAGAAAAAAAATAATCTTAAAGCATAGCTACCAAGTCAATGGCCCAGACACACCGCTCTCACCGTTGGAGGATTTCAATGTATGCTGTCCTTATTATTCCGAATATTCCGGATTTACTTGTTACCTTCAACATGAACAAAGGCTCATACACAAAAAAATTCTTCATAACAATAATATCAGGAGTGCCCTAATTCTACTACGGCTCAGCTCACCTTAGAGCTAATTAACTCGGAGATCTGCAGCAGTTGTAGTACCCATGACGTAATGTAAAGTGAAATAAAGCTTTTCTGCGTTTAAATGCTAAACGGCAACATAAAGGAATAATTTGCAGAGAGTCTTAACACAGGTTTAGTAGCTTATTGTAGCCAACGGAAGAAGAAAGTATATTTATTTATTTACTCCAATTTAATATCGAATAATTCATCATGGGTATTTTATGTAGTTGGAATATTGAAAATATTGAAAAATTGCTTTTATAGAACCCAAAAAATCTAAAAGGAGGATTTTTGTTTATAGCATTCTATTTTTAACTATAGACGTACTACTGCCATTTCGCAAGCATCGGTGGTTCAGTGGTAGAATGCTCGCCTGCCACGCGGGCGGCCCGGGTTCGATTCCCGGCCGATGCAATTACTTTTTATTTTTAAAATATTTATTTAATTCAACAATTGGGTACCGGTGGATTGCATATTAAAATTTTTATACGTTGGAATACGTTTTCTATGATTACAATAAAATTAATTTACCGCTTCTTGACCGCACTATTTCTACTCTCTTTTATCTTATATGCATTCATATCAACACTGATACAACACTCAGGATAAGAGATACATAACAGTTAATAATAGGATTAAAAACGTGTCATATATATATTATAGGGGAACTGCATCGAGTGCTGAAATGTCTAAGGGTTTTGTAACAAAATATTTAAAATTATTATCGCGTGATTGCAGCAATAATAATAATAATAATAATAATAATAATAATAATAATAATTTAGTATTTATAATTATTATTATCATCTTTATTGAAATTGGTCGAAATTAATTGTATTGCAATGTTGTCGTATCTTAATGTATCCAATCGTTAACAGTGTATTAAAATACGTTTTAATTACAAAAAATTTGAAGAGTGCATATATGGGTATACATAATGTTATTTAACTAAGAAACCTCCTAAGAAAGCATATAAGAACTCGAAACACAGATAAAAATTGAGATAAACATATGCTCAAATGCACTTAGTTTTTTGTTACCTACAATCATTTTTAGTGGTGCATTGATGAACAAGCCGCAGGTAGTTTTGTTCCATTAGAAAGTTGTGCTTTTTGCAGTTTGTAGCCAAAGCCAACTGCTATATACCACAGTAGCCATAGAATGGACGTTCTGTTCACAATATTCAAGTATAGTGACGAAAATTCCCCATGCAGTTTCGAAAACAAGAGCGAACAGTTTGGTGTTAATGCATGGGCTGGAATAATTCTTGACTCTTTCTTTTATTTTTACCTGAAACATTGTCAGCAGCATAATACTGTGATTTTTAATGGACTTTTTAAATGTTTTTTTGAAGAATTTCCGCTAAACTTTATATGCCATATGTAGTTCACGCAGTATGGGGCACCGTCTCATTGTCGTTGAAAGTTTAAATATCTTCCTAAGACTTGAAAATGAAAATCCGGGGATTCTTATTGAATTAGAAATGAGGATTCTTAATTAGTAAAGATGTTAGATTAAATATTATGTTAGCTGACAGCATTGTTATGTTGACTGAAAATGAAAAAGATATTAAAAGTATATATAAAAATTCCAGGTAATCTCTGAAAATGTTAATCGCCAAATATCTATTCAAAAGAAAAAACTTATGCACTTGGTGATAAACATCCCAAAAACTTTAAATATAAAATTGAAAATAGATTTATTGAACACGTGCTGTTACCTATGCTGCTATTTAATTTACAAAAAAGGCGATATTTCCAGAAAGGTATCTAAATTTCAGTCATGTGCAGAATGGTGAAATTAACGTTAGGAAGGGAAATTAGAAAAGAAATCAAACTAAAACTCTATAAGACATGAACAGTTAGATTTAAGTCCAGAAATGATGAACCCGAGATATGTCAAAGGATGTACACTCATGGACAAAATTAAAAGCACAGACATACAAGATTTACATGTACAAAGCATCGAGGATAAAATGTATAGCTTCACGATAAATTATACAGACGATTTCACTCATGTGACGTCATCTTAAAATGGACTAATGAAACGAAACAAAATTTTGAGTTCGGCGGATTACAGAGTGGCCGGATTACAGAGTGAAATTATCGGGGGGGGGGGGACCAAATCCGTTTTATTACTTGACGTGCATTTGTCTTGTGTAGCCAACTGTATACCTCCACTATATAATTCCTGAACACGAATCACTGACACCTTTTTTAAAGGCGGTGGAGAGCTACTGATAGCAACAAAAGTAGGAACAATCGACAACCATAACGCAAAATGGAGGGTTCTTCAAAGCGTTTTGGTGATGCATCAAATGTGCAAATTGATCTTATCTTTAGAAATTCCAAATCACAAAATACAAAGAAAAATAGAAGCACTGCATGTTATCTTTTTTCTCTCTCTCTCTGTTGGTATTATATAATCGAATGGTAGCAATTGTAATAGTTCATTTTTTGTCCATTTCAATCTCGCGGTTTCTGAATAGAATAGGTATGCACAAGTATAACATTGTATACAAGTGTTAATATTCTGTGCGCGAATTTCAAACATATATCACTTTTAATCGTATTCTATTCATGAAATAGTCCTAAACTCGTATTTTGGTCTTCTCTATTGGTATTACTGATAATCGGCATTCCTTTATCCCATAATTACTTGAAAAGGTTAAGTACAAATGTAAAATATTACAATTTTGTACGCCAAGTTTAGAGGAATAACATTTAAATTCTTATTTTATTCGTGAAATGTCCTAATAAATATCACTCGAGGAACTAAACTTTCCGGATAAACTCACTACGTTCGTGAATTTATCGGTAATCTCAGACCCTCTGGTGATATTACTTATGATAATCTATTTGGATGATTGCCAAAAGCCTTAGATGGCATATCTGTATAAACCTTGGTGGAGATGGATTCCTATTCGAACATGGCCGAAACTGGCTGATCAGCCTAAGCCATCTTGATGATGATGACTTTTTATAGCATTTAAGGTTTCTATTGCATAGCTTGCAGTGTAAAAAACATTGCTGAATGAGACTTCTTTTTAAATCTTCATATGCAGGTGACCATTTAACTAGTTTTCTCAGATACTCTTTATAAGGGTAAGACTTTTATTATAAATAGGAGAGCTCCACCCGATACATTTTCATAATTACGTTAAATATGTGCAAAAGTTATGTCAAATCTACACTTGTTTTTTAATTTAAATTAAAAGGTATAAACTTATGTACATAATGAAATAATGCCGTGCCTAAAGTTATACAATATTTAAACAGAGATAAGGAATAAAGTCCATATTGATGTTAGTATAAGGTGTTTATAATGAAAATTCAACATAAAAACTTAATGATGTGAACGCACAGAGCAAACTCTCAACATTTACTAAAAAATAATATTTCGAAAACGAATGCAATCGTTTATTGAAAATATCTATGCAGTAATGCAACAAATCCCTTATCTGTATGCAAAGTTAAAGAATATTCAATTCAGAACTGCAGTGTTTTTGAAATGAAAGTCGTCGCGATTTCATTGAAACATGTTCGGTGTTGTCTCGTGTCTTTGCACCACATACTGAAGTGACACTATATATTTACATACATGCAATAAACAGCGTTTGCATTGAAACGAAACAGTGCTGGAATATATTTTCAGCGTCACCACACCTTACCTTTTTGGAATTTTCCCCGAATTTGGCGAAAGCGCAGCTCACTTCTGAGTGAAGAGCTAAACCGAAAATCATTACCCCAATCTCACTGTGAAAATTTCAAAGTTAATGGCACCGAGATCGGTAGGCAGGGACCATAAACCAGGACGCCACTGCATTATTTAACGTCGAGTTGTAGACTACATGTATCATACGTGCTGAGGAAGTTAACCGGAACCGTTCTCTGCGAGCTGTGGCACAAGATGCGGTCGGCGAACAGGCACGCACAAATTCTTTCATGTACGAGTGTAGGATTTTCTGTTGCCCAGTAGTTTTTACATGTTAAGACATCCATGCCTCGGCTGTGAATAACACAAATTGCGGGGTTTAAGTTGCAGTCACATATGGACTTGCGCAAAGTTCTGTTCTCCTCTGCGGGTCCCTGTTCTTCAAGGCTTGCACTTCTGTTGTTTTGTAGGACGAAACTTCAGTAAATGTGTCGCTTCTGCTTACTATACTAGCTTAGGAGGCTTCGATATCATCAATCCTTTCTCTGTTAACGTGACATCTATTGGTTTCGGTAAAATATTCTCTATTAATTTGTAACTATTTTATGAACTGTACAACTGCTAGGTTGATCAATTTTAGGAAAGTGTTCCCTAAATGCTCTACGAAACAAAGCCGGTGATACGTGTTTTATAAAGTTGCAGTATACGAATATTTCTGTTTTGTAGTAAATTACACCATGACTCACTCACTGAAGGACAGCACCACAGACGCTTCTCCGCTGCCTTGTACTTGATGGTGACCTTGCATACGCGTGTGGCTGTGTGAGCACAAAACTGTCACGCAACTCTGAGCCCGTTTAATCCAAAATATAGAAGCATGGCTTAGAAGCAAAAATACAATTTAATTGTTTATAGAAAGTTTATCGCTTTGAAGTCGTTTTCGGTAGGTCACAGGTTCAAATCCTGCGGTTAACTAACCTGAAAATGACTTTTCGTCATTTTCTTCGGTCCATTTTCAGGAAGTACAAATGCCAGGTTATTATTTCTCTGTCATATTGCAATTCGTCATTTACCTTCACTCCATCTCTGTGTGCGTGATTAAGCATCTTTCTGTGTTTGTAATGTCTTCAAGGCGGCCTGACATTAGATTGACCACCCTTTCTGGGAGTGCTCTATGGATGTCCAGAGATAATTTAACTGCCGAACATGTGCTTTGCCTGGACATTGGCTTGTAAGTCCATGAGGGCGTGAGTTAGGCAAACAGTTAAAAAAGTATAGAAAGTTCGCTTGAGAATTTTAAATTACTGCGAACATTAGATCAACAGAGGTTCGATTATGCTTACTTCACTTATGAGATATTTTATAAAGATATTTTATATGTTCACTTATGAGATATTTTTAGAAATGCTTGTGACATGAAGGCTGTTTGCATGCACTTTAGAGATGAACTGGGATATTTGAAAAATTCTTGCATTGGTTTCACACACCTCAGTAAGTATACATGGCTTGTACATGTCTTAATGTTCGTATAACATTTCACATTCTCGAAAAACGCGCGATTCTATACCTTCTGTTCTCTTTCTAATGGACACAAGGCTTTCACTCTATCCGTTTTCTCTCGCTACTTTAGTTTTTTAATGTCAGCATTTTTATTTTCATTTTTTATCACGAAGCGACGAAGCACATCTTTCTTATTTAATGTTGCACTTTCCTCACTTTAATAACAACGCCCAGATTTCCATGTTCATTCTGCATTTGCAAAACAGCTGCAAAAACGTAAATGTTTATTCATCATATAGCACCATTTTTTTCAATGTGATTATTTTTTTTTCTTATTTATTTTGTCACATAAACTGATTTTAGTGCCATTTGTTCGCTTATTTTAGTAGATGGGTATGTCCAATACATTGTTTTCGAATTTAAAACAAGCATTTCACAAGTTTCATTTTCGTACTTTTAGAAATGAAGGTTAATAATAGCCAGCAAGGTGGCATGGGCGGTGACGCTTGGGATCGGGTTGAAATCCCTTAGGACTGGCACTTTTATATATATAATTCCTAAATGCCCGTGGTTTACGCTGATCATTAGAGAGCTAATGCTGGGATACATGTTTACTTTCTACTCCTAATTCCCTTTCGTTTTATTTCCTTGTTCATCGTTTCAAGGTTGCAAGGCCAGGCAAAATGGGTAGGCAGTGGGGTGATGTGCAGTGGTGCAATTCGCATATTGGAAAATTTGCCTTAGTGTCCGGTATGACGGCAGCCCTTCTGAAGGGTTCGAACTCCTGGAAGGGAGGGGGGTGTGCCCGCATCGTGACAAACCAACAAAACAGATCCCACCTGCATCCGTCGCACTTGCCGTCCCACAAACCTGTCTGCCTCGTATCCCTCGCACATTCCTTCCTCAGGTGAGTCCTCGTTAGGCTTCCGTCTCTGAAATCCTTGCCCATGTCACTTAATCCATTCCAATTGATATTAATATACACATATATTATCTTGCATTGTTACATTTTGAACTACATAAACCTCTATTAAATAAATCGGGTAATGCAACTCCGCTAAGGCTAAATATGTCTAATTTTTTATGTCCTGTACCAAACAAAATAAATCTAATAATTAACGAAGTCACAAATTATGAATGCAGAATGCATAGGCGCATTATATTGATCTCACTGGAATCTTATATAAATTTTAATACATAATAAAAGAACACATTGAAAATAACATTAATGAAGAGTTAAGTTTAGCTTATATTCAGTTGCACAAAAAACATTAATGAAATGCATTTTTAAATATACTGTTAATGCTATTAATTGTTACATTTTTAACCTAAACAAGGCCAAAATAATAATAATAATAATAATAATACTATCATGTTTATGTGCAGAATATAACATTGTCTAAAATTTCCTCTTTTTTTAATTAAAAAGAACATGAAGTTCATTTCATTGGATTCTTTTGGTCATTATATTAACAATTTTTCAATTTTTAACGCCATCAAAACTGGGTCTCGGTTTAATCAAGGTACTATATGTTAAAAGCACCATATTACATTTTGGAAATCGTATATAGGGAGGGTCGCGAGACATTTACTTTTTAATAGATGGCTTTAGTAATTTGAATTAACACCACTTTAGTTCTGGTGTTTTAAATCTCTTTTGAACACATGGAGGTGCAATGCAGGGTAACTCTACTGAGCTTAGTTAATACTAATAGGCCAGGTACTAAGCATACGTCAATGTATATAATCTTATCTTATAGAATGCTGCAACTTTCAAGTTTCATACAATTTAATTTGGCGTTCTTTCTTTAATGCCACAGCAACGCATTTGCAATTGGAAAGAAAACCCCCAGAATTTGAACTAGGAAAGGCAAATTGCCTTTTGAACTGAAGCAACAGAAAGTTTAACATTAACTTTGAGTTATTTTAATAATTTAGAATAACAACAGGTAAGTATAACTACAGTGAAACACCACTATTAAAATTCCCCTAGACATTAACAAAAAATTACAAATCACTGGAAACAATTGTCAGTAAATTAAGAGAAAGTGAAATTTCCTCATATTCCTTTGAGTAAAACTTCCCAGGAAAATGAAATCTGAAGAAAGAATTCCCTACCATAAAAAACAAAGAAAAAAGAATCATTTCATACCTTGCAAATATTAAATATCCATATAGATTTAAATTATCTATAACCTGAATTAAAACTGAAACAAATTTTGATGTACCGTAGGCAGTATGCGGGATTGATGAAGCATTATTAAATTATACTACGAATCCCCAATGGCAGCTCCCGTGTGATGAAGCCACTGCCCTAATGAACTATCCTCCCCAAAGTTCCAGAACCAAATCAAACTAGAAATTAAAGGCCAAAAGTTTATAACATGGGAAGGTTGGCGTCACATACTGGAAAGGATCGATACCAAGGTGCTCTTCAGACCAACAAGGAAAGATGATTGTATAACCACAAAGCGATCAAGAAAGGTCAAATCACATGGCAAATATTGGCAAGATGGGTTGAAATGGTCGTCCACTGGGCTAAACAAACTTTGACTGGGAAAACACATTCCGATTACACGATTAAGATGGGTCACCATAAAATTTCTGATCGTTGCTACTTTTTTACTTCCAAGACCGTCACTTGTGATAAGATCGGGGGTGATTTTGTTGCTGAAATACACGGCAATGTCTTCCTGGAACGTTTCCTTCCTTTAAAAAAATAACCCTTTCCCAATATATCATTACATCTCATGTATCATCAGTGTCCACCGCCTGTGTGCCTCAGTAGTAAAAACGGGCGTTAAACACAACTAAAAAAAAAAAGAAGGAAAAAACTCCATATATGAAACTTGAGAAGAAGGAAGTGTCTTAAAATCAAAGCGATGACGCCTGCTGAGAATATCGAAGCATCATCATCGGTTTCCAAATATTCTGAACCTGTTTAAAGTATAATTTAACATGAAACATTTCAATAAAGTATATTTTGAAAACGATTTAATGAATTTCATGGACCACTCTGTAGTTAAAATTCCATTCTCCTTACATAACAGCTTTGATGTATGTGATGTAATAAATTTACGACTGTACTACAGGAAAAAACACATTTACGTTTGACGTAAATTCAAAAGCCTTCAAAATCCCTCTCGAGTATCGTATGCCTATCGCGCTCTGAAATTGCGTCATAACCCAAACTCGCAGTGTATACATTGCACAAAGCATTTTCCTGAAAGCCGTATCATCTCCACACATACACCCTCCCCCTCCCCAATAAAGAGATTAGTGTTTGTGACGAAGGACACATCCGGCCTTTCTGCGAAGTGCTGCATCACACGTGTTTGCACAAGGAAGTACTTGTCAATGACGTCAGTGCGGGACGAATCGATGCCAACCTTCACATCTTGTTACGTGCCTTAGCTCATTGACAAGATAGTTCGACTCACGCCCTTGGACCTAACACTTGGGTTGTCCAGCCGTAAACTGCGTCGCAAACTTTCATGTTGATATCTAAAAGCTCTTTACCAAGGAATAAAAAACCATTTTAATGCCAAGTCTAAGAATCGTCAAATACTTAACGACCCTCTCTAGTTGAGGTGTACGTAAGCTGTTGTCTTGCCATATCTAACCCCACAACGGCTGGAGACCTTCGCAATAGGATTAGCATTAGGCATTTTGTTTCCTTTGCACTGATGGTTTGGAGCAGTGTTTTACGCCCGTTTTCACTACTGAGGCACCACAGGCGGTGGACACTGATGATACATGAGATGAAATGATAAATTGGGAAAGGATATTTTTTTTTAAGGAAGGAAGCGTTCCAGGTCTAAGTTTAGGTACCTCCCCGGCATTTGCCAGTTATGAAGACTGAGGAAAACCTGGAAAAAACCCCAGTCAGGGAGGACGGTCCTGGCGGGATTCGAACCGCAGACCTCCCGCTCACGAGTCCGTGCCTTAATGACCTCGGCCACCCGTGGCGGTTGCATTGATGGTGGTTCTCTAGAAATAACAGTATATATTCACACGAATGTGAAAAGAATAATTTTAGGAGGACTCAAAATAAAATCAATTTTAACATGCCTAGCATACTGTTATTTTTTTTACACAACTGTTCATTTATTGTGAATGTTACTGGAATAATTTATTTAAGACACATACAATATACCGCCGGGAGGTCTGGGATTCGAATCCCGCCAGGACCGTCCTCCCTGACAGGTTTTTTCCAGGTTTTCCTCAGTCATCATAAACGACAAATGCCAGGGAAGTACCCTAAACTTAGCCCTGGAACGTTTCCTTCCTTAAAGAAATCCTTTCCCCATATATCATTTCCTCTCATGTGTCCATCGCCTGTGGTGAAAGTCAACAAAATAGCAGATAAATTGTTGGCATTGAAGCGTGGGCAACAACACCGAAGCGACCAATAATCAATCTACAAAATTTGTATCACAACATGAGTCCACTCGACGTCAACACACCGGAGCCTATTAAATAGCTTCATAATTTGGCTAGCATACTAAACCGCGTCAGCTATCTTGCTTTATTATGCAGAACCATCTGATGGAGAATACAGGAAGTAAACCAAAATTTGTGACATTCGCACTCAGAATTCGATTCCACGAAATACCCAACGTCAGCATACTCTTATCTTACGTAATGACCTAGCGGGTCTGTGTGAGCTCCATAGTTTCTCTACAGAATCTGATACATCTCCAAGCTCTCTGTTTCATCTTACACAACATCTGCGGTGTAATTGTTGTTCATAATAAGTTTGGTAGCGATTTGCATCCATTTTCTCTTTTTTGTATCCCCATTAGCTGTTGTCAGTTGTCCAATTGGTACTTCGGGGAGGCCATGGTAACAGTGATGGTGATGTTGGAGATCTCTGACTGGCCAAGCCATCTTCCTGGGAAGTTATCTTTTAGAAAATCACGAAACGGGCCGGCTCACCATTCTTTTACAGCCATATTTGGCCCATAGCCTTATTCAGTTAGTTGAGACAATTGCCAGTCTCGAAGCATTGCAGATAGTTTCTTGTATTAACGAGTCCTTCAAAATATATGGCCCAACCACAATTTGCAGCAACACCTACCCACAACGTAACATGTGGTGGATTATATTCCGATCGGGACTGTTGCTACAAATAGCGCATTAATCAGAAAAGAGGAAATGTTGTTTCACTATGATTGTTCATATCAGCATCACTAAGTTCACTGATGAAACAAGGACGAAATGGACTCAGTTGTCGAGTTATGAGGTAATCGTTCGATTGAATCTGCAACTCTAGCACATTTAGTCCATCTGGTGACTGGCCGATCACTTGTACTGTCTTAGACATTGCCAGAACGAAACGTTCGTTTCTCTCAAGCTAACGGTGTTGTTTATCTTGTAGCTGACTTCCCAAATATTTGTCTGAATTGCATCATAATTTATTGCATGGTCTTTCATGAACCCAAACACTCGCAACGAAGCGTTCTTCATCAATAATTAACTATACATATGTAACTTCTTGGCCAGCTTCCATAATCAAGCTGTTCAACTATTTGTTATGTGTACCAAATGTTTTCATTGCTGTCAACACATTATTCCATTGTTGCTAAAACACTCTTATTTATCAATATGTAATATTCAAAGTTGTCATTTGTGTAAATAAATTACACAAAACATGACATATTGTGAAGAAATAGAGGCACATGGACTTGTGGAGCATTCTGTATGCACTGTGCTAAATCATTAACATAAATATTTTGTAAAGTATGCTTTTGAATGTTGTGTTTTTATTTCTGTCCACAAAACGTATACATTTTAAAGGGGATGCATGCATAACTTGTTAGTTGTTTGAAAAAGTTGAAAGCTAGTACTTTAAAGCGGTTTAGCCTTGGGATGCTGTTGTTGGCCCCACGTTGGTGAGCCAAATTATCAGATGGTTTGGTTATGGTTTCGGCTATGTGCCACAGGCTGGCCACCAGTCTTGAAGTTATCTGTTGGCTCTGAATAGCCTCACGTTATGATGCCAATTTCGAAATGTTTTCGCAAACTGATTACTTCAAACAGAACCGGGTTAGAAGTTTAATGGTGTAAATACGCAGAGATGCGACATCGTATTTTATTATGTCCAAACTCTTTCGCGTACTTTGGTGTTTTGCATATGATAGACTTGGCTACTTTGAACATAAACTTAGTTGCCGCGTGTGAAACTTACAGACTAGTACCGCAGCGCTCGGAACTGAAAATCGAACTTATAATGAGTACTGCGAACTGTTTCTGCATCGAACTGGATATCTTATAACTGCATGCCTCACCACGTATAAAACTTAAACTGCATGTCTGAACAACATCGAACTTATGACTGCCTTATGAGTAAATGAGTTCGCCTCTCGGCGTGGAAAACTTCGAAACTGCTTGCTGAGCGATTTGCTTATGCGAACTGAACTGCAGTGAGTTGAAAGAATAAACTAAAATGAATAACTGGGAGGGGGAAAAAAAGTTACCCTGCGTGTAGATCTTCAAACTGAGTGGCTCAGTCGAGCAAACTCTGTTTTAAATATTAAATTCAGATTAAAAAAATTTGGCTAAGTGATGCCAAAAGGCACAAAGGCAAGTCTCGCTCCTTTCCTTAAAAATGTGAAACATGCATCTCTGATTGAACGGTTTAAAATTCACCTACCTTACTACCATTCTGTTGTTATTCGAAAGTTTAAAAAACATACATTAGCATTAGTTAGCGTTAAAAGGCGAACGGTACAACGCCTGTTGCGGTCAGAGACCTTAACGAGTTTAAAAATCCTTTGAGTTTATTACCCTCTAAAGGAACCCCTTTTAAAAATGGCATCACACCACACCCTCAGGTACATTCTTCCTATTGTAAACATTTTACACGACCCTCTCGGCCTCCAAGCTACCGTAGGCAGTTAACAGCAGGGACTTTTTCTTTTTGTTGATATTCAGCCCAGGTTACTGTTATACCGTATTATAAACATATACATAACTAATTACACTACACTACATAACATGTTATGTTTATGTTTGTAACAGTCATATTATATTATGTTCATATTTTAGTGGGGTTGGACGGCAAATACTATTTCAACTTTTAACACTACGTATAATGAGTCATTTCTAACACTACAGTCATATGTTAAAAAAATCCGTTGTTAGCATACGGCATGTGGAAAATAAAAAAAACCAAAGAGATAATGAATATTTATGAATTATATTACAAAGTTAAATGTGCCATGTTATTCAATAAATAAAATGATTTTAACACGTGTCTCTACATAATTTAAGCAACCTTTAATATTTATAATAAATTAATAATAGTAAATTTATTTTATTTCAAGTCATTCAGAAAATTATCTTGATTCAAAGAAATAGTTCGCGTATTTATCACTAGGAGCAACGGAAAAAAAACTTCCATTACATCTCTGGATAACGTCATTGTTTCGTAGCGGTGGTAATTAGTGGTTTTAGGCGGATTTTAGCCAGTTAAAAACTATGCATTAAATTTTTATTTTATAATTGTTATATATTATTTATACATTATACTAAATTGTGTTTAAATGTAAATTTTCTCGCGCTGAAAGAACCTACACATGTCCTTAAGCATGTACAATAATGAGATCAGCTGTTAGGGTTTTTCAGCCTGACGTGTTTCTAAAGGTTGCCAACTTGGCTACTTATGTATAAATCTTAGAAACCAGTTTAGTAGTTGTTATGTAATTTCACTAACTGCACTATGGTCTGATTACAAAACTGCTGAGAGAAATGTAAATTTAAAAATACAGCTATCACACTACAAATTATAAGTTGTATCCGCTTAAATGAATTAATATTCGTCACATTCCGTTTAAAATCAAAGTTGATAGCGCTGGACTGTTATAAAATGTTATATCACTGGGTGCAACCGTATCTAGTTTGGTACCTTATGCTAAAAGGAATTCCTTTCATTTTGAGCTATTAATAATAATAATTATAATAATAATAATAATAATAATACTTGATTATTTCCACTAGTGGTTTTAATTACATATTACGCTCTGATAAAGCTCTCGCATAATGAAAAGGTAGTACAACAAATACTATTGTACTTGATAAAGCATGTTTTTCTAATTTTCTATTTTTTCTTGGATTTCTATTTTTTTAATTACACATTTACTAGGCGGTAAAATTAATCTACATTTAGCCATCATTTTTTTTTCTTATTCACTTTATTCTTGGGTTAAAATATATGTATGGAGCGTCCTTCCCTGAGCTTTTACTTACATTAAAATTTATTTCCACATTAAATGAAAGTTACAATTTTTAAGAATTTTGTGCACGTATATTCTTCTGAATGATTTTAATTTTTTAACAGAACTCCAACTGCCCAATATTCATGGAACCTAAGAACGATGGAGAGAAACGTCTAATACTAGTTTTAATCATGTGATCATAACTGAAGAACGACCAAAGAGTTGAGATTTCAGTCCAAGAGACATTTTATACACATTTATTACCATGAAAATAGGGAAATCCAAACTACGGGCTGTATGTAAACTACAAAAAGTACGAAAGTACGAACTAAGCTTGTTACGTTAACTTAAAAGAGGGAAAATGAACGTTTCTTTAAAAGTATAAACGTTTTTCCTTCATGCCAACAGGTATTTACATACTCAAAACAGAACTGTGCCACGGCCCATACAGACATTATTCCATGTATCAATTTAAAGTGATCGAGCAGGGCAAAACGGAGAGATAGCCTTACACATCGCACAAGTAATAAGGCAGTCCGGAGGAACGTCTCGTTTACAATTATCTACCGAGATACTCTTTATTGCGGCCGAACAAAGTATCAAAATAATAGGTTTTCTTGCTACCTTGTCGTTTTGGCTCATTGCTGTTTTCCTAATGGTTGTGCAACGACGATGCATAAGCCATTCATACGAGCAGTCAGTTAAGATTATAGGTACCAGTTCAACACAACGTTTAAGTTCATGCACGATGGGGAACTCCTGCATTTTTAACAGTGAATTGTGTCTTGCTCATTTGAACTTAAAACTTTGGAGGCAAGATCTTAGTGTATGCCACGCCCATCGACAACTATGGTGTTTTTACACTGTACACTGCATGTCATCAAATTCGAGAGCAGCCGGGAGTCTTCACATAGAGTATACGAACATGCATAATACATCACCAGATAATCTGGTCCATATCTCAAAACGTGTTTATTTCCGAGAATTTGCTCATAAGAACGTTTTTCTAGGTTTGAGCAATACAGCAAAATGTGAAATTATTTAAACATTCTGTACAAATTTAAAATAATATAGCACATATTTCTATGTATGAACATTATATTAAATAAATAATTTTATACAAAACTATATTCCTTTACAGAGAATAACACTGTAGAAAATAAATGTTAAATGTTCTTCACACAAAATAGGATATTATGTTTGTTAGTTTACAATGCTATGTACCTCAATATTTTGTAAGGGTGGCTTACAGAAGTGTTATGCCTGAAAGAGAAAGTTAATTAACAGTTTTTCCGCATTCTCAAAGTAAATGTTAGTGGCAGAGTATTCTGTTAACATTAACACAGGAGGGCAACCATCTTGAAGTAAAAAAATTGATAAAAAGAGAAACAAACCTATATGTATGTTGCTGCATTTAAAAATGCAGAAGTGCTTGGCTTCGGGCATAAAATCAACATCGAGCAAGTTCAGGTTACATCAATTTTCAAGGTGTACATAACAGAATTGCCAGGAAAAAATTGCATACTTTTTAAATCAACAATAACCGAGCAGGGTGGCTTAAATGGTAACGTTAAAAACTTGGAGGTCCCGGTCTTCGGCCGTCTTGACCTTGGGAAGTTTCGGGTTTCCCCTGGTAGCTTTGAAGATTTCTGGTATGGATTTTTCCTTTCCGCGAATTTTCCTTTCTCTCGTTTCATACCATTGGTTATATTATATAGTGGAAAGATCAGGGCAAAGGGGCTGATGCGGTGTGACGGTGGCTTGCGCTTTGACCAGGGGTCGGGTATGAAAGCAGTCTTTCTGAAGGGCTCGCCAGCGCCGGGATATTCTATCTGGAAGCAATATTAGATATCCCGTCTACGTCTTTGACTCACCACCCGATGTCTTCCTCACCTCATCCCTTCCTCCCGAAGATGCCCCCCATTGAGGACCTCTGCACAAACGGCCAACTGTTGAGAAGGCTGAAGTATCGAAATATCCTGAATGTAGGGATAGCTTGTTTGCCAATTATGCGGTCCGAATTCCAGATGGGTCAAGCTGCTGGGCTAAAGTTTTATTCAGGATTTTTCCCTCAGTCCTTAGGATCACTTTATGTCTTTCGGCTCGCTATTTCTTTAAATAACTCATCGTCCGATAGAACGCAACTTACTACCCCCCCCCCCAAATATTTGGAGTGACTTCTGAAAAATTACTTTTCTTGTTTTTCTCTCTATTTCTTTGGAAGCTGTGTCAAATTTGACGGCTATTTCTTTGTAAGAGTATAAAATTTTAATTCGTGTAATTTTTATTTCTTCTCTTGACCAATAGCTCTTTCCCCCTCCAGAGGGAGCTCACTTTGCTCTTACACTTACATTTTGCTATTTCCACTACGCGGACAGTTCCTAAAGAAATGCACACTCTTTTAGTTACCGCCTTCGACTGGAACTCGAAAAACAAAATTCACCGCTAACTAGAGTGGTTACTGTATGTCGCCTATCTCCAGCAGCTTTTGTACAGGGTTTTATTGTGCTTTGAAACTGTTCGTGTCTTGAAACAGCTGTGGGATAGAAATCTAAAGAAACGAATGAAGAAGAAAGAAGCATGAAGCTGTAAAATTGATTAAAAAGAAAAATCATTCACGACTCTTAAAACATATTTTATGGGTGTAGGATAAAAAATATTGAAACTATCTCAGAAATACAGATGACAAATGTTTCGTAAAGCAGCCAGAAGCCCTAGCAAATTTAATGCTCCGAAGATGGCAGAATTTGAAGAAGAGATAGAAATAAAAAGATTATCAGAAACCGCAAAAAGTACTCATAACATGGTACAGAGTGGTTCAAAAAGCAGGTCGGTTATATAACATCAAATATGAACTTTATTTTTAAAAAACATATTACACAAGAACATGATATCCAGCACATGACCCTCCTCTACCGCGCTGGCATGCAAGAGTTCTGTCCATGAAATTCATTGTGATTGAATTTCCTTCTTTAACTACAGCAGATGTTTCGTGGTTTATTGACATGATTTAAGATTACCTCCCCCCCAAAAAATATAAGGGGTAAAATCACATGCCCTTAGTAGTCTTAGCTGGCTACCGTTATGCGAGATGTGCTGGTCCTGGAACCACCTATGGAGCAACGCAATTGTTTCGCCGGAAGTATATCAGGTGGCACCAACCTGCTGAACCACAAATCTTGAATGTCCATTCCATCGAAATGATATCACATACGAGGTTAAGCTCATAAGTTTCCGGCATAACCATTTTCTAGGTATGATAAAGACAAAAATATTTAATATAGTTACTCTTTATTGCAATACATTTCTCACATCTCTGAATTAACATTTCAACCCCCCCCCCCAAATAGTCATAAGTTTTGTCTGCAAAATGGACATAAACAGCATCCATCACCTCTTCGTCACACTTAAATTTCCTTCCTCAAAGGTCCTTCTTGAGTTTTGAGAAGGGGAAATAGTCACTGGGAGCTAGATTGGGGCTGTAGGGGAGATGGTCGATCTCCTTGGAGCCACATTTCTTCACAGCTTCCTTTGCAACAAGAGCTGTGTGCACAGACAGGCGCGTTGTCGTGAAGAAGGCGCACACCACCACTCAGCTTTCCTTGCCTTTTCTCTTTGATGGAAGCACGTAGTCCTTGCAGTAGGTCAGCACAGTACTCCCCATTTACTGTGGCGTTCCTCTCCTTGAAGTCAATGAAGAATATTCCTTCACAGTCCCAAAAGATTGTGGTCATGATCTTCTTGGTTGATGGAGTGACCTTGGCCTTTAGAGAGGGTGCCAGGTTAACGCCACTCCATTGATTCTCTTTTGGGCAAAGCATCATAGTAGAGGACCATAGTTTCACCTCCTGTAACAATGGTTTGCACAACTTCTCTCTCGTTACCACTCCAAAAATGCCTGACAACAAATGACTCAATGCTGTTTTTGGACTAAGCAAAGAAGTCTAGACACCATTCTTGCACTGCTCTTATTCATGTTTAAATGTTCATGAATAATTCGAAAGACTGTTGTTTTAGAGAGGGCCAACCTTGCTGCTATTTATGTAACTTTGAGCCGCCGGTCTTCCATAATTTCTCCTTGTATAAGAGCGATGTTTTCAAGAAGTGAGCACCTCCAAGGGTGGACCTGCACGCTCTTCGTCTTCAATGCTTTCTCGACCCATTCGAAAAAGTTTGGCCCATTTTTATAGTAGAATATGAAGGGGATGCTTCCCCATATACACCATCCAATCGCTGTTTAATTTCATTTGTAGTAAGTCCTTTTTTTGATAGATACTCCATTTTGAACATGACACAAACTCCTACACATAGCCTTCTTTATGCAACTGTATCTGAACAACTGAACACAGCAGAGCGGAAGTTACAGATGCAAGTATTTACTTAACAGATAAGGTTGGCACCAGATAAGGGTTTTGTGAGGGCGGTAATTCTTATCGGCGAGGGCTTATGGACTTACCCTCGTATATTTGTTTCCATTACACAACAATACACCATTCAGACATATTTTTAGGAATGTACAAAAATTTTTCAATCACCTGAAATGTATTCTGTAGCTCCCAAGGCAATCACTAATGCAGGAATACCATGACAATACATATGGTTCTTTTCCTGAGAGAAATGTGGAACAAATTCCTCTTCACTGTGTCTGTACCACGAAAACGAGTTTATGGAGACAGGAGACTTTTTCTTTTGGCCTAAATCCCAATATTTCAGCAGAAGCCTTTGAAAGACCTAAGTCCCTAACTAAATCAATAAGTTCTGCCTGTGTAAACTTCTGAGATTGTTGAAAATTGTGTTCTGGGACTCTATCGAAACCGTATCAGAATCTGATGATGATTTCTTTCCAAATGTTTCGATGGAGAAAGCAAGTAAATATCGGGACCATGTGTGTGCCGACAGATTTGATTAAGTCATTTCTTTCATGTTGTTTGTGTCGTAGTCTGTAACATGACATACACAAAAATAGCAATCACCCACATGGTTTTGAGGTTCATGCCAGATCATTGAAACAGCAAACGGCTTACTAGAGTTCTTTTCTTGACTTCATTTTCTTAATTGTTCATGCTATTCAAGTATGACATACATTTGGGAGCCCATTTTTTGTCCAGGTCTCCAGCTTGATATGAAAATAAGCTTAAAAAACCTTTTTAACAAAAATTGTAACAACTATCTAACAATAAATGTACCATAAATACGGTAAAATATATCAGAGCTATTTTTACACTTTCTAGATTTGTTGCCGATTTATTTTATTTATGGACGCTCTTTAACATCTCAGATCATAAGCGTCCCATTCAATTCAGGACGTGAAATGGCCGACAAATTTTGCTCAGAGTCCTTTTTTTTTCAGGCTTGAGTTTCTTTTTCGAGCCGTAAATGTACGTTACACACTTTCTAGAAGATATGCTATTTCAAAAGAAACAAATCTATGAAACACAAATATATTTGTTCACTATATGAAAATAAGTTACGAAATGAAATAAATTTCCACGGATTAAAATGAGAAAAAAAAAAAAAAAAAATGTTATATTTGTGTCATTGTTGTGAAACAATGAAATTCATAGTATTCCTTTGATTCAACCAAGAGTTGTACACACAACTACATTGAAAGTATTATGGAAAAAATTGCTAATTGTAAAAAATTAGTACGTGGTAGGAAAAAACGGATTGTAGTTTTGAAATCGGCATATCAATTCAATAGATGGACATATTTTGTAGGAAACTCCATGTATACCAATATAAAATTGTATGAGTGATTCATGCTGTGTTGTTAATGGTGTTCATTAATATTTTAGTCTTACCTTTTCAAAGGGAGGAAAAATTTTATTTTTATAGAAAATATTTTTCAATTCAGGATAATGACACCAAACAAACATGGCTGTTTTTTTTGCAACATTCCATCTTAGATGCTGAGTGGGAAATGTTTAAAGAAAAATTAAAGATGCAGTGGGATTATAGCAAGGGGATTAATTGAAACACCAAGGACTTACAAAATATTAAAGATTACGAAGACACCCAAGAATTTGTTTGTTATAGTATGGGCAAATCTTCGAAATTAATGTTTAGTTGTTTTATATGTTTAATGGCAATAAGTTATTAAATAATTCATAATGTTAATATATGTAAGTTTAGTATTATATAATCGATGCCCTCAAACTTGAAAAATGTAACGAAACTTGCAGTTTTTGAAGCCACTGTAGAGAGCTTTTGCAATAAACGCAATGCAAGGCCATCTCGACTGTAAAGTACCTTATCTGAGCAGATTAATGTGTGCGCTCCGCCAATGTGCATGTGCTTGCTTCACAGACTTGATAACGTTTCAAGGGCGATGCTTAAAACAATTGCCAAGGTCTGAAGCGGATGTTTTCCTGAATGTCACACCAGTATCACAGCCTATTGGAAAACGTGACAAACAAAACTTACATAATGCCAACTTTGGTTTGCATGTGTCGCAACACTTTCTGGTTTTTTGGAGTGAGTAAGGAGAGGGGGGTTGTTATATTGCTAAAAGACTGCTAAAGGAGTGCAATATGGACTCAATATTTGATATGGATCTGCTGTAATTGTTGATAGTTCTATATAACTGATAGGATATGCTCCTTGCCTGCTCATATTTCGACTGACATGAACAAATATTCAATTATGCCACAGCAATTTCTTTTCACCTGCTGATGAAGGCGAAATGTACACTAAATTCGTATCTACCAACTCAATACCCGGCTACCAACAGTGCACAGAGAAATATGAAGATAATGTGGGAAGATTCGAGTGTAGGCATGGCGACTAACGAATCCTACCCGCTCTGAGGTGGTTACAAAAAAGGCATGAATGAATTTGGCCTAGACCGGTAGTACCTAATGCTTTATATTGTGTCTTTGAGCAAGTCATCCCACCCATGTCAGCGTGTCCTGCGTTTGGCCCAATGCTGTAATTAAGGGATTTCGTTTTCATCTAGCACAGAAATGGTGGAAGAAAATTCAAATGTGGATTTAAGTAAGCCATACCAACAAAATGAAACCACCACGGGTGGCCGAGGTCTTTAAGGCGCGGATTCGTGAACGGGAGATCTGGGGTTTGAATCCCGCCAGGATTCCTCCCTGATTGACGTTCTTTCCAGGTTTTCCTCAGTCCTCATAAATGGCAGATGCTGGGGAGGTACTCTAAACTTAGGCATGGAACGTTTTCTTCTTTTAAAAAAAATGCTTTCCAATATATAATTTCATGTCATGTATCACCAGTGTCCACCGCCTGTGGTGCCTCAGTAGTAAAAACGGGCGTTAAACACCCCTTTTTTAAAAAAAATTCGAAATTAGCAATTTTCTGAAGAATTTTAATTATTATTATTAATATTATTACCTGTTTTAAACATAGGAGAAGTAAGCAACAGTTTTACTGAGGACTTTATTTCAAGCATGCCAAACGATAAACGTGTTGAGATGTTTTGTGACTATGTGCTAGAAAATTACATGGACGAAAGCGGCTCTTTTCCTCCTTAATGTGGGCAGCTCCTTCCGCACTACGAAAGTTAACATTTCGAGCTTAATGGTTTGTTTTACTCTCCACATCCACATACATTTCAGTTAGTAGAGGTCTTAAAACACATACATTGCAATGAGAACTAAAATTAACAGATACAGAAAGAAAGCTCATGATAAAGAGGAATATCTTTTACGTAAAGTGATGGAGTGTAAAACAAATGCATAACGTGATATGGTTTTATTAGAGCTGTAGCTTATACATATCTTAAATGAACATGACTTCCTGTTATTTTAACTATTTATTATTTGACCAATTTCTTCTATATACCGACAATAACAATGCCGACAATACTAAGTCTGTGTAAATTGGGAAGGAAGTAAAAGGTAGTCAGGCGGTTGCATTAAACCCGGTAGTACATATGTTCATGAGGACTAATTGCTTTATTATTAACATTTCTGTTATCTCCTCATAAATCCACACTTCTGTATACCCACACCCAATACTGGAAACTATTGTATCACTGATTAACGAATGGATTATTTGTATTTATTGTCACAAAAATTAACTGTTCTTAAACTGTGGGAAATTTAAGGCTAATATGAAAAATTTGTAAACAAGCGAACTGGATCATAGAGTAAGGCTTGGGACTGGATTAGGGAGGTCCCAGGTTCAAATCCTGCAGTCGATTAATCTGACTGAGGTTTTCCGTGGTTTAGGAAAAGGCAAGTGTTGGGCAGTGTTTCTCTGCCACGAATTTCATTCCATTTCTATGTGTGCATCTCTCTGTGTTTGTGATGTCTTTGAGGCGACTCTGACATTGAACTGGCCGTTCATTCAGGGAGTGCCTCATTGTATATATACAAGTGCTCCATATGTGCCCAAAGATATTAGCCCCTCGACTCACGACTAACCTAGGCATTGACTTGTAAGTCTTAGGGGATCTTAGTCATAATGCCAGGAGAGGGTAAAAAAGCAAAGATAATATTTTACAAAAAATTTAATGATACAATATTCCCTTTTACTTTTCCCTGACCGTATATCAAACTTAGTTTTTTTCACTATTTATTATATTACTGCAGTACTTTGTGCATATTAAATGTTCCATTTTTTCTGTGGGTTTTGTTGTTAAACCATACCCCTATAAATAGCCTCTTGCACACATTCACACTTTGCATTATTTGCAATAGGGTTTTTTTTTTAACCATTCTAAGGTTGATATTGCACGACTTTATTCAGCAACACTATTGGTGTTGATACTTTTCGGAAATAAATTGAGGTTAGCGAATGTTTGTTGTCATGATAATTATTTCGAGTCCGAAGGTTGGCAACATGCATACGTTTCAAAGTTCATTAACTTACCTTAGGAAAATTATAAGCAAGAGGAGGATTCGGTAAGATAATCGCAATGCGAGAATGATGCCATTTTTATTTATTTATTTATTTATTTATTTGTATTTTTAGTATGGTCATTGAAGTGATTTACTTACCTAAATTTATTAGCTTTTCTTCCAAACAGAACTGCATGGAGTCTACATTAAATAAAATACAACTAAACACCATTATGACAATTACCACTCACTACTATTTTTGTATCAATTATGTAATATTGCGTATTGTAATTTGGGAGACAGATAATCGAAGCGGAGGAGATAAAATGCAATTAGTTATTACTCCAAGAAGAACTACGAAAATATACGTAATTGAATAATTAAAAAGCAAATGAACATTTGAGGTTACAACAACAGTCCATGGTATTAAAAATGAACTTAGCTATCAGTTTTTGAGCACCATGCTTTAAAACTATTGATTAAGTTCCATTCTGATTGGAGAATAAGGTACCACTCAGACCGTACATTGGATGAAAGGCGCTCGCGAGCAATTATCCCAAATAATATAAAAAAATCAAAATGGAAGACCTAGGGATATAATTATTTAGAATAAGTAATTTATCTGGAGAGCTCACACCCTCGACTGATATTTGTTAAGATTATTTCACGAATAAAAAGGGGATTTAAATATAATTTCTTATACTTGGCTTACAATATTGTAATAATTGAACATTGGTATATGAATACTTAATCTTTTTCAAGCCATCTTCCAAAGACGAATGTCGATCGTCAGTAATGCCAATAGAATGGGGCTAGATTGAGTTTAGAATAGAATATGAATAGAATAGAATAAGAATACAAGTGATATACAGAGGTGCCAAAAATGTGTACACTGTTCAAGCAAAGAAAAAACTGTGTTAACATAACAAAACTGAATTCACACAAACAGAAAATGATGAGCACTAATCATCTTAGACTTTTACAGTTACAACAGTTGCTCAAAATGCCCACCATCGGCGTCGATACACTTCTGAGTATGTTGAACTACTGATTGACCAACGTTTGCGAAAGTGTCCTCAGCGATTGCAGCACATGCCGTTTCAATTTCTTCCCGAAGTGCTGTCAGTGTAGCTGGTTTTCTACGGAATACAACATCCTTAGAGTTCTCCATAGATAGAAGTCCAACGGAGTTAGATCCGGAGAATCTGTTTTGTACTCACGTCTCTATTACCTTTGAACTTCAACAACATTTTCGGTTTTCCAGTACCACTTCAAAATTGCTTTCCGCTGTTAAAACGATAATCTTGGCTCCATTTTGTTGTAGCAACGCTAGCATAACGTAATGTGAGTCACATTATTTACAGAACATCATACTACACATTACTGTTGTTTTCGGTTCAACTTTGAAACATATTAAATAGATATCTACTGTGAAAGGGTGTATACATTTTGGCACCCTCGGTGTATTTAACATTCGCGCACAGAATATTCGTGAGACTGAAAATCGACTGTTACAATCCTTACCGCTCGATTAACTAATGCCAACTGAGAAAAATCATAACAGAGAAAACATAACACCATTCTGAACAGCAAGTTTATTAAAATTTATGTTTGCTTAGGCTGGCATTGTTACATAATTTACAAAATTATTTCAAACTATTTGGCTGAATACAAAAACAATTGTTTGAGTGAATACACATTAAGTTTGTTAAATAAACAATTATTGAAAACATAGTTATTAAATTTGAATTAAGGGGCTGCAATTTCATTGGACATTTGGGATTTAGTAGATGAACATGTGGAAGTAGAGTTCCGCACTTTATTTAGTATTGCCGAATGCTGTTCTTGATTAATATGTATGATGCCCAGGAATTATAGTGGGGGCATAGAGTTGGTTATACTGATCAAAAGACAAATGCAATTCGCTTGGTAAGGAATTTACGATAATTTCACTGCGATATCAGGATCTGATTGGCAAAAATTACAATTTTTCTTTCATTTCATTGGTCAATTTTATGATGAGGTCCCATAAGTGAAATTAACATTTTAAAATCCGTGCATGTGGGAAGGTATGCTTTACCGTTTCGACGTTGTACAAACATAAGTTGAACTTGTTTCAGAATATCACATATGTGCCCAGGTTTCTTCCGTTCAATCTGTTTCTAGAGCGTTTCTTCTTAAACTATGGTGCAAAAACCTTAAAAATAATTAGCATTCAATATTTTTATTCTTGGCAGCAGCTAAAGACACAATCAATTGTGTTATGAGGAGAAAAAGAAAACATCTAAACAACTTGAATCAGCTACTTTGTTTGATGACATGGTCGAGACGGATTACAGACGTTAAAAGAGAAACATTAGTAATTCCATGTAGCTGATGAAAATATTAGTGTTGAATTACCTAAATTGGTAGGAATGGAGAACATTTTTACTTCAGCCTTGCTCAAGAGCTGATCGTTTGTGCTTATGCCCCCAATGGAGGTGAGTGAGAAGACACCGGGAGGCCAGAATCCACGGGTAGCGAGGCACCGCATCCTTAACAACACCCAGACGCCTGCGGAGCCACGTCCAAGGGGTTGGAGCCCTCCAGAAGAACTGCTTCTGTACTGTACATAGGAGCAGAACCTTTCAAAAGGGCAAATAACCGCCACGGTTGGCCTTAGTTGTTAAAGCGCGGACATCTTGCTCTTTTGAGAACAGAATTTCTCCCAAACTTGAAAAATATATTTTACTTTTCAGATGGTTCGGCAGCACAATACAAAAATCGGAAGAGCTTTCAAATTTGTGCAACTACCATAAAGATTTCCAAGACATTGGAGCAGAGTGGCATTTTTATGTCACTGCTCGTGGCTTAGGAGTTTGTGATGGTGTTGGAGTCATAGTCAAAAGGCTTGTAGCAAAGATCTGTCTTCAAAACCCTCTCTCAAATAAGATCATAACACCTCGACAGCTGTTTCAGTGGGAGAAAGCAAACATCCCTACAATTTTTTGTATATTACATATACATGAAGACTGTCTGGAAATAGATTTTTACAACTGCGATTTGATGAAGCAGTTACTGTTACTAAACTCATCAGTTTCATGCTTCTCTCCCAGAGTCAACTGAAGATTTAGCAACCATAGAACATTCAGCTTCCGAAGAAACTGCTTTATATTATGTTAAAATTCAATACCCAGAGTTCAAGACGCACGTTTTGACAACATTACTGGTTTTGTGATATGCACTTATGACAAAGTATGGTATACGGAATGTATTCTCTCAACGGATGTTGTTGAACGTGAAGTTCTTACATCCAGCTGGACCAACTAAGAAAACAAATGTTCTCATCATGCCAGGAAATTTAATTATTTGCAAACTGGTCCAATTAAAGCTACAGGGAGAACTTACCAGCCAACCCCACAAAAGATGACAAAAGCACCCAGTGTACTAGTTTAAGATACCGTCTTAAAATTTGGACTGAGGAGCTACAAAACATGTACGTTTTAAATTTAGAAAATTTAAAAATTCAGTTTTGTGAAAACTAAAATCAAAACTTTTGAGAAACAGTGAATTTTGAAAACATCCACAATGGTGTCATGTTATGTATAATATGAAAGCCCTATTCACAAGCTTTAAAGTAACACCTTCTTAATGACTGTGGTTTGATTTGGTTTATTTACGGACGCTCTTTAACATCTCAGGTCATTAACGTCCCATTCCATTCAGGGCGTGAAACGGCCGATAAATTTTGCTCAAATGCCTCTTCTTTTAGGTTTGAGGTTCTTTATCGTGCCGTAAATGTACGACACGGGACCCACGGCTTTACTTCCCTTCCGAAGGAAGCCATACTTAGGATTTTTACGCCCGAAAAAATTCATCGATCCTAGCCGGGTTTGAACCCGCGATCTTGGGTTTAGAAGGCAAGTATGGTTACCACTACATCACTAGGTCCGTTAATGAGATAGCTACATAGTTCTATAATAAATATAGTTTAAAATCTAGGGTGTTCAGCGAATTTTGACGTACTTCAGGTATTTTGTAAATTTAACATTTAAAAAATAGTCCAAAAACTATGAAAATAAAAATATTAAAATATCTTTTGTAAAAGTGCAAATGTACATATATCAGCCAAATTCACGACATTAAGGTTTTATGAATTTGATAATTTGACACGGACTTACCCCTATGGGTATGGCATTTTCTCAAAAACTAATTTAGGTAAAGCAATGAAATTTGAAAACTTTTACGAAAATTCCTGTACAATTGATCAGTGAAACAAATTTTTAGTAACTGTCTTAGTACCGCTATTGGGTCAAGATAAATGAATATTTTATGACTATTTTAGGCATAAAATAAAAAATATCTTAAACAATTTATTGCATAATAAAATTTCTTTCAGAAGTGTTAATTTTAAAATATTTAGAAGATTTATAAACATTACAGTAAAATATAACCAACAGTTTTTCAAGAAAATGCACCTTAAAATTGTTTAATGTATAAAATTGTAAAACAAAGGGGGCGTGTGACCGTCTCGCTTGTAGCTATTCAACTTTTCTAAACCCTGAAACTACAATCCTGGAAGTATAATACAATTTTAAGTTAAACTAGAACTTTTTCCCACAAAATGTTCCCATATTTTGCGGTTTTCAATTTATCTACTGCTTATTTTATACTATTTATTCGTATAGCATCGCTTTTTTTTTTTAAATGTACATTTCATTAGGCATGTAGTTACGTTTCATTTATTTCAATTTGTTTTGTCGCTGCGCAGTAAAAATAATAGGCGGGATATGTAACAACGTGTGTAGATTTCTATGATAAATAGATTATCTGCTCGTCTACATTTACAAAATTTGGTCAAGGCAATACAAATTATATGCTTTCTGTAAGGGTAGGCTTTGACCTTGTTGCCACGAGGGAGACGAATTAAGTGTCGCGCTTTATTAAGTATTTATGTTGTTGTGAACAAACAGCACCGCGGTGGGGTTGCCATGGAGATGAACATGCTGACCGTGACCTACATCCCTCACGCCTCGAGTGACGGTTACAACAGCCCCCCTTCATTACTTGGCATTGTGCTAAACCATTCAGGCTATAATGTGATGTTCCTGCCACGTGGTTAATATTTTATTTGCATTATTTGTTACCAGCCTGCATGCACAACAACTTGCAGGGCGTTTTTAATTAATGGCACCCTTTTTCTCGTTAAGAAACGTTGTACAAGTGCAGGCAAGACTTTCCACGCAATGTTTTTTACACAAAAGAAACACCTTCATTCGTTTCTTATACTACGATATACTGAATTTTAGTTTAAACAGGGAATAGTGCACCGTGACTACATCTGATGCTTAAGTATACAAAATTATTAAATGGATCGCTTATCGCGCATGCGGCATTTCCGCTGTGAGCAAGTGGGCCCCTAGAAGCCGACCACTAACACTGTCCAAGGGCGGTAATGCATATAACAGAAACCTTTTTAATAATTTATAAAATCAAAATATTCAAAACATTTTAAGAAATTAGTATCTGAAACTGCCACCTTTCTTTGTTCACTCAAAACCAGAAATTCGCCTCAACTCAAAATTGATTCATTTTTATTTTTTTCAAAAATGAAAATGATAAACTGAATTGAAGGGTAATTTTTGTCGCTAGAAAGATGTCTACGAAAGCCAAAATATCAACTTGCTTCTGGCAGAGTTTTAAATTAAGCTTTACTTAGCGCTTTAAAAATACGTGATGTAATATTTTTCATATATATTTCTCCCATTATGTATTAAAGTTACCACATTATGTTTAAGCATAAATCTGACGTTATGAAAATACAAATTGTCTGTGTGCATTATCAAAATTACAATATCGTGCCCTCATTGTGCTACGCAAACGAAACTGATTTTATTCTGTCGCTTTTATCATGTTTCACTTTCAGTTCTGTAAGAAGTGCTTGGTTTTCTACTGTATTTGTGTATTGTGTACGCTTGAACAAAGAATATTTATTTATGTTTGTTATATACAAAAGAAATCGTACTGTCGAAGAGAAATTTCGTGCTAAATTTTTAAAAGAAACATCTCCATCGGGATGTGCAATTTTCAGATTGGTGATCAAAGTTCGATATTAAGGCATTTTCATTGACGAGAAGCAGAGGCGGAAAACAAGGGGGGGGGGGACGGTTTAAGAGGAGGAATGACGTTACCTGCAGACAAAATTCTTGAGTGGTAGAGTTGCAGTCCCGATCCACTTCAGATCGAAAGCGGAGAGAGCCGAAGGTAGTGCAACTTTCAAGATATAGCTAGATAATTAAATACTGAAGTGCAAAGACATAATATCTCAGATGGTAAGAGCGTCATGTTGTAGTTGTGAAGGTTGTGAATTTGTATTCTCACATTCTGATGGTTTTTTTTTCTTCCGGAGTTAGAGGAGATTTGCCACCATTACATCATTTACTCCCTAACTATCACACACATAATGCTATAAATGGATATTTACTATTTTTTTCTGCAGCAACCAAAGGAAATTTGCCATCATTCACTCGCTCCTATTAACTTGTATTTACGAAAAGGAGGAGAGCGCCGTCAGGCCGTAGCGAGCCGCAGAAAACCCTGGGCCCACCGGTTTCTAGGATTTACCCGAGGTTAGCGTTAAGGTTAGTGTGTCGTGCGTGCGCGCGTATATATGAATTAATTGCGAATTCCAATAAGACAACGCGGGGTAATTTTCGTAATTAGGTATAACACATTACAGCCAGGAAATTACGGAGGGCGACGCATAGGTAAATATTACCGTTAAAAAAATAATTAATACATGCAATATTTACACTTTTACATGCGGTCACGCAAACGATCTCCCCTTTCAGACAGGAGTTCGGCTCTCTCCGCTGGCGCTCGGGACTGCAGCTCTACCGCTCAAGAATTTGGTCTGCGGGTAACGTCAAGTCGTTGGTCATCGTGGATCAACTTCGAGGAAAACCCTTTCCTTCCTAAAGCCTCGCGGAGCATCTTTGCACCGTCCGTTTATTCATAGCATCATCACTGTAGGCCTGACATATTTTCAGCGCCGCTGCAGGTGCAATGTTTCCATAGAGCGTACAAGCTCGAATTGCTCTCGCACTTCTCGTAATAATGGCGAACACAAAGAAAAATTAACCTACCAGCACAACACTCTAACTCTTGGTAACAATGCGTTCCCACCTTTCAACTTCGTTGTTGTGTATTTAATTGTCTTGAAATTTGAGCATGGCAATCGACGGAACTTTTTGGTCAATTGTGCGTTGTGCTTGTATATATAGCGCTTGATTCATACGTCAGTGTAGCAACTTGAATATACTTCTATTTATTTACTTGAACAGCGCCTCTCATTGCATGTTCCTCCATATAACAAAATATATGGCAGATATACACGCCCTCTTTTCTTTCTGTAACACCCTTTGTTGGAATGCATGTATTATGTGTGGAAAAAGATATATTTTCCATTTTATTATTCTTTACATGGTGTAGGAGAGAAACAAATACGAATCAGTTCTGGTGTGCATGCGGGCTTGCTAAATCCCAGGGGTTTATATTGTGATAGCAGATCAGTGTATTTGCATAAAACATCGACATGCAACATTTTAAATTGCTTTACAAATATCCAGTTATATGCAGTCAAACTATTTCCAGCGGAACACCACATCTGCGCGTTGTCCTTGAACGTGCACGCCTCTTCATTTACAATATTACATCGATAACTCAAGTGCACGTATTTACTTCCTTCAGAGATTAGAAAGAAAATAAAAACACATGTTTTGTAACCTTTGAAATTAATTGCTTCTACGCCACAGGTAGGACTAAATGTTCTAAATGGTCAGTATTACCAATGTTGGTTTAAGAAGGCGTGTGACGAATATCAATATTGATTACAAATTAATTATTTTATAATATATTACGCATGTGTTTAATTTTTAATACTGCCGAGCCATTGTACAATTTATTATGTTGCATAATAACAATTAAAATTTCTGCTAAATATTTATTTGCATAGCCAAGTTGGCAACCCTGGAACCATATCAATTTGGAAGAAAACCAATAACAGCTGATCATATCATTACGAAAGCCCAAGTGTATATTTATATAGTGTTTAACGTCCGTTATTACTGCTGAGGCATCACAGGCGGCGGAAACTGATGATCAGAGTCCGGAAGTTAGGCAAAATGCTTCTTCTATATGGGTGGATATATTAATTAAGAGTCAGAGAGAAATGAACATGTTTCTATAAATTTGGGGTTGGTAGGGACAATTTTTTATTTTGCCCTTTTTTGCCTAATTGTGGCCTCTGCTGTCTATTTTAAGGTTTAAAAATATTTTTTGCCTGTTTTGGATCGTTATGGATTTTTTCTGCGGTTATTTATGCATTTTAAAAAGCACATAAAGAATTTCAATAAATGGAAGTGAAAAAAGTTATAAAAATTAAATGGCATGTTCACCTCACAAAAATATCTATTGAGAATCTATTTATACATTTATTTCTTTTCAAGCAATCAAACATATTCCCCTCATACCATTCATCTTAAGTTCTTTAAATAGCAGAACGTTCATTAGTGAAAAGAACACATTTTACCTAGGACATACGAATACTAGTGAATAGAGAGGATGAGGGTAGTTATGCATAGTCCTGGCGAATGACGATGTATCGATCTGCTAGAGACAAATCTAGGAAATGTGTGGTGGAAATAACTTCTCAGGTGCATAAATATAACAAACAATTGCAAGCGAGAAAGATGAGGGCGGTCCAACTGTGCAATAAACCGTCCCTTCAATGTGTTCAGTAGGAAAGTAAGAAAGATACTAACCTGATTCCCCTATAAACGCATAAACAGAAAATTAACTTGACCAGGAACCACTGCGCATCTTTTGCTCATTCGCCAGGACTATTCAAAATTGCTTTACTTTGTCTTGATCAGCATTTCCACGATACCCCAAAAGGCAAATGTTCTGCTGTAACTGGCAACAGTCCTTCCGAAATAGCTTGTTTTAAATATGCTCCAATCACTTCAGTGAAACTAGTACATTCTTTTTCCGTGATGAAGACTGTTCTATCTGACAAGCGGCTGACTATGACAGATAATACCTTGAAAAAATATCTTGTTGTTGCTTGTAACCGAGAAAAGAGCTTAATTACTTTGATTATGTGATAAAGAAATAATTAAGTATCTTAAATATTATTTTCTTTAATAATGAGTGATATTACTCAGTTATCACTTTTAATAAACGCCTGTTTTAATTATATAACTGCCTATTTTCAGTATTTTGAGTGCCTTTTTGCCTGCCTATTTTAACCAATGTAAACGCCAGAACTTCTGGACATGATACGTGAGATGGAATGATAAATTGGGATTTTTTTTTTATAAAGAAAGGAAGCGTTTCTTTCCGTTATGAGGGCTCAGAAAAAAATGGAAAAATCCTAAATCAGGGAGGACGAGCCCCAGAACTCCAGCACACGTATCAGTGCCTTAACGACCCCAACCCTCTGTGTCGGTTACAGACAAGACAAGATTTAGAAAATACATAAAGAAAATATAATACAAATAATAAACATTTAAATTTTCCCGCTGAAAAAACGTTAACACAAGCAATTATAAATGCAAACTATTTTTTTTTAAATCAACATTTTGGAATGAACGGAATCAATTTAATGTCTACTTAATAATTTATTTATAAATATTAAATGGTGCCTTAAAAATAGTTATGATACACGTTAAAATTTATTTTATTTTGTTCGTAATTTTACTCAACTGGGCCTGCTAATGCGTTTCAAAATATCCTACTCACAAAATAATATGCCATCTTTTACATTAATTATACTCTTCTGGGCTTTTTCGTCATTGTATAAACTTCTTATAATTCATGCATGCAGTTATAAGCTAAGTCTATTATGAAATTGATTGCAGTTTTTTTGATGAAATACAATGTGGACAACTTCTCGATATCTTCAACCACCAATAGGCTGATATGAAGAAATGAGTATATCACACTTTTACAATAAAATTTAAAAATGTCATATTTCATCGTTAACAGCATAAAAGTCAGAATTTAATTTCATTTCCGAGATGAAAATTTTCCTAAACATACATAAATAAACGAATCTCTTTATTTTTGAAGCTGGTTAACATCTACTCTGTTTTGAGGATATTTCTGTTTCATACTTTCTCTTCATTTCTCTGATTAAAATCCTGAGTGTAACAGAACATTTCTGACAACTTTGTTGTTTTTGTCCCAACATTAGTGCAAGATGTAATGTCAACACCAACTAAGGAGCACTAGTACCCCCCCCCCCCCAATATGAATACATAGACTATTCTTTTGAAGCCAGTAGAACAAGCGTTTAGAACAGCGTGGTCGAAATGAATACGGTAGTATGTACGAGGGTAGGTCCATAAGTTTCCGGCTTAACCATTTTCTAATTATGATAAAGACAAAAACTATATTTCACTTTTCAATATAGTTACCTTTTATTGCAATACATTTATCACATCTTTGAATTAACATTTCAATCCCAACCCAAAAAAAAAAAAAAAAAAAAAAATGTCTGCAAAATGGGCATAAACAGCATCCAATACTTCTTCGTCACACTTAAATTTCCTTCCTCGAAGATCCTTCTTGAGTTTTAAGAAGAGGAAATAGTCACTGGGAACTAGATCTGGGCTGTAGGGTGGATGATTGACCTCCTTGAAGCCACATTTCCTTTGCAACAAGAGCTGTGTGAACAGGCAGGCGCGTTATCGTGAAGAAGGCGCACACCACCACCCAGCTTTCCTCCCCTTTTCTCTTTGATGGAATGAGGTCTGTGCAGTAGGCCAGCATAGTACTCTCCATTTACTACGGTGTTCCTCTCCTTGAAGTCAATGAAGAATATTCCTTCACAGTCCCAAAAGATTGTGGCCATGATCTTCTTGGGTGACTGAGTGACTTTGGCCTTTAGAGATGGTACTTCACCAGGTTTTACGCCACTCCATTTGTCCTCTTTTGGACAGGGAAACAATGGTCCTCTACTCCTGTAACAATGGTTTGCAGAACTTCTCTCTCGTTGGCAGAGCTCCAAAATTGCCTCACAACAGATGAGTCGTTGCTGCTTTTGGACTGAGGAAAGAAGTCTTAGGCACCCACCCATCTTGCACTAACCTTATCCATGTGTAAATGTTCATGAATAATTCGAAGGACTATTGTTTTAGAAAGGCCCAACCTTGCTACTATTTCTCTAACTTTGAGCCAGTCTTCCATAATTTCTCCTTTCACAAGAGCGATGTTTTCAGAAGTGAGCACCTCCAAGGGCCGACCTGCACGCTCTTCGTTCTTCAATGCTTTCTCGACCATTCGAAAAGTTTGCTTCATTCTTTTACGGTAGAATATGAGTGGATGCTTCTCCATATACACCGCCCAATCGCTGTTTAATTTCATATGGAGTAAGTCCTTCTTTTGTGAAGAACGTAATAACAGTTCAATAATCCGTTTTGAACATGTCACAATCTTCTACACACAGCCTTCTTTATGCAGCTATATCTGAACAAGTGAACACAGCGTAGCGGAAGTTACAGGTGCAATTATTTACTTAACAGATAAGATATGACACCAGATAAGGATTTCGTGGGGGCGATAATTCTTATCAGCGAGATCGGAAACTTATGGACCAACTCTCTTAGTATGTTAAATATGTTACGGAGAACTGCACAGCGGTCATGGATCAAAACGAGGTTTTAGGTGGAAAACCAGCAAGAAAAATTTCGTTGGTACTGTGGGTTAGTAAGAATTGAGATCTGACCATATTAACACAGTGTTAATGCTGAGTCTTTGGGTATACCGGCGATAAATTGTAGAAGAACTGGGATGAACGTTTTGCTCAGACAATGACACATTGTGAAAGATTTCATAAACTACTCTTCATGAGCCTGTAATAGGAATCCAGGTCATTGATGGTGGCTTATGATGTTAAATGAATTGATTTCATAACTTGCTGCGTCTAAGAGCGAACTGTCAACAACTTCTAGTTTCTGAGTGGTGCAAGATGTTGTCACATGCAGAAAGCATGGAAGCATGTTCCATATTGACAGGATGTGAATTCTTATGAATTCGATTCTGTTCATTAAGAACCCAGCTGCGGGGCAGCCCTCCTTGCTGCTCTGATGTTTAGTGAAACGTACAGCACATGTGTATTGTGCTGAAAATTTGTAATCATATTTATGGGAACTTGATGTTCCATGGCAATTGCCAAGATCTTCGAAAACCACATCTTCTAAGGATGATGGAAGATTCCGGAAGAAATGCTACCCAGTGAATTTGACTGCACCCTCTGGGCCGATGCCCCAGTGAACTAGTTCAGAAAGTGATGTTATTTTTATGGAAGTATGCTAGTCCGTGGCTCTAATTTCATTGTAACTCTCGTATACACGAAGATGTGTTCAGTAGATCCGTTGTTTGCCTTTAGAGTTTTCATCAAAGAGAATTCTACAGGTGTTCAGATCGTTCTTAGGCAGCTCAACGTAATGAGAATGTGAACAGTTTTATCCACTTTGGATATATGTATGGAGGTGTTAAAACTTTTACAGGTGAAATGAATTTTGAGAGCTTAACAACAAGAAGTGAAATTTGCCACGTGGAGTTGAGACACCCGAATACGAGTAACCAGCTGAAAGACTTGAACATGGAAATAAGAACAAAATGGCATTTTATACTGAAGGTTTACCATCTGTCAGCCCGCTGGAGGAAGACTGTCCTTGAGAACCCCTTTCCTTTTCCCCTTTTAAGGCAAGCTGTGCTGTTCAAACGGTTTCACAGTCGACATCATGGCGGTGACCGAGGTTGAACGCTGTGGTAATGCGATACTCCGGCTCGTTCTTAATGTGGGCAGACAGTAAACTTCCTCGGTTCGGATTACGATCTACATCCCAAGTGACGGACTATTAATTCTTATCGTATAAAGCTTTGTAAATTACAAATGCAAATTAAAGGTTGTCTGAAGCACTGCAGTGGGGAATCCACGCTAATTAGCGCTTGTCTTTCAGGGAGCACTTCTCCCCCCCTCCCACCTCCCTCTCCTTAATTTGCTGCCAAAACAATAGACATTGCTATTGCAGTTCTGCAGTTTAATAACGAAACTGGCTCTTATTACCCTGCAGCTATTAACTTAACAACAAAACTGGTTACCGCAGAAATGGACATTTCAGATAACTGCAGGACAAGAGTGCAGCATTTCGACTTAAATTTAAATGTAGAGTTTCTTTTAAAGGACAAATTTATAACTAGCTTTTAAGTAATCCAGGGGACAAAACAGTAATTCGCTTAATTATGGCAGATTAAAATATTAATATTCACGACGACTTTTTGTTTCGCTGAGAACCAATGCTCATTTTATCGGTAAATATTTCATTGTCATGGTATTTACGTTGGCAGCAACTCCTGCTCTATATTCAATGTTAAATGGGGCTTCCCTTTTTAAATAATTAACGTCGTCTCTTTTTTGACATCAGACACTGCTCTTTTGTTTTATCTTCATCACAATTAGAAATAAATATCATCCCATATATTTGTTGTAACACACCCTCTTTAAATTTAGAAAAATATTTCTTAAGGGCGTCATGAATGTTACAAAAAATAATTATAAATTTATTTTTCAACGTTACTTCCGAATATACCGCCACGGCGCGGACTCGTGAGCCGGAGGTCTGGGGTTCGAACCCCGCCAGGGCCGTCCCCATTGACTGAGGTTTTCTCCAGGTTTTCCTCAGTCTTAATAAATGGCAAATGCCGGGGAGGTACCCTAAACTTAGGCCTGGAACGCTTCCTTCCTTAAAAATAAATCCTTTCCCAATATATCTTTTCATGTATCATCAGTATCCATCGCCTGTGGTGCTTCAGTAGTAAAAACAGCCGTTAAACACTATTCATTCATACTTTCAAATATAGTTTTCGATTGGGGAGGAATATCGTTCAGATATACGTCAATGTTTGAATGAATAATTGATTAATTGGATACAATTTCAACGATTCATATTTATTTTTACCTTTAAATTTTTATGAAAAGTTTCAAAACTCTTATTAGATACGTTGTTTTCAAGTAAAAGCAATGTTAAAAATTATTTTATTTATATTGAATTTATGTTTTAAATTCTCTATTTTAGTACACCATGTCAAAGCAAAGATTCTTGTTTAATTCTTTGAAACAAAAGAAAGCGCATTTGAAAGTAATAGCCAGAAAACTGGCTTCGCTTAGACTCGGCAAACATAACTATCATGAAATAATTTTAATTTGAACACAGGGTATAGAGGGAAGTCCAAGCTACAACCTTCAGAAATCTAATGGCAGTCTTATGAGACAATTTTTAATTTACTACCATCAACCACCAAAATGTATTATCGTTAGCAAGTTAGTACATATCTTTAATTAATAAAATCTTTATGGTTCCACTAAATAGAAATTTAATAAGTGTTAATGCTTAACAAAATAACATTCATTGGAGGTATACCTGAAAAACGACGGAGGAGCGAAATTTAAAAAATCGATCTAGCGCCTGCAATTTTAATTTTTTTAAAAAAAACAAACTAGTTATATGCTATTGAAATAAAATAAGAAAAATATTTTCTGAAAATCAGCAAAATCGGACTATTAGAAGGGAGGGTTTACTTGAAACACAAAATTTAAAAAATCGCTCTAGTGGTACCAATATTTGTTTCTTCACAACAAAATTCGATATATATTATTTAAATAAAATAAGATCAATAGTTTCTGTAAATAGGGAAAATTGAACAATTAGAAGTGCAAGTATACTGAAAACCGAAATTTAATAATCGTTGTTGCGTTCAATTTTCTTTATATTGTTTTAAAGGACAAATTAATTCAGCGTAGAAACTGTTTATGTTTTAAAAAAATCATCGTCGTGAAGATAGCAAATGTGAAATATTAATTTAATATGTGTTTGAGAATTATATTTGTATGTAAGAGCTCTCTGTAATAAATAACCTTCAGAAAACGCTTGTGTTTCATGTTTCTACTACAATAAAATGCAAATTAAATTTCAAAGCCAATAAAGCTCCTCGAGTGCCTATTTTCGATTGTCTATTGTTGCATGTGTATATTTACTTAGTATATTGTAATTGTTTTTAAATAGTAACATGTTTTTGTTTTACTGAAACATATGAACTCGTCCTCTTAAATACACAATGTAACTCGAACATTTGTCTATTTTTGTAAATGTAAAGATGATAATTAGAGCTCAGTTCATAAACATGGTTACATTTAAAATGTTTAAAATGCCCATATATTTCATTTAATTAATAGTATACCATTAATTTTGTGTCTATTCTCAATGGAGCATAGCTTAATCAAATGCATTGGCCTTATAGAAAGTATGTTTAAAAATAAAAGTCACATTGAAGTTACAACGCGTTCCTTAAAAGTTGGGCGGAGAACTTTTTTCAGAGCTTTCTTGAACAATGAAATATAAACCGATGAGAAGTCAATTAAAGGTACCACAACAGAAGTGATATTCGTAAAAGCGAACTTAGTCGGCGCATTTGTTATTACTGGTTAAATTATTTACGAAGCAGTAAACAGTTGCGAATCAGTAGCGATAGTTTAAAATTAATAATATAGATCTGTGATTGATTGAAATTCAACATATTTTTACTAGCTGATCAACAAATATAATGAAATATAATAAGAATTTATCATGTTTGTCATTTGTTTTCCTTCCACAAAGACAAGCACCGTTTGGTTCCTGAGTTCTAATTCAATTTGTACGAGGTCCGTATGCCTCGCCGATAAGGATTATCGCCTTCACAAAATCCTTATCTGGTGTCATATTCTTATCTGTTAAGTAAATAATTGCAGCTGTAGTTTCGCTCCGCTGTTTCTGTTGTTCAGATATAGTTGCATAAAGAAGGCTATGTGTAGAAGATTGTGTCATGTTCAAAATGAAGTATCAAGCTATTATTAAATTCTTCACAAAAGAAGGACTTACTCCAAATGAAATTAAACAGCGATTGGACGGTGTATATGGGGAAGCATCCCCCTCATATTCTACCGCAAAAGAATGGTTCGAGAAAGCATTGAAGACGAAGAGCATGCACGTCGGCTCTTGGAGGTGCTCACTCCTGAAGACATCGCTCTTGTGGAAGGAGAAATTATGGAAGACCAGCGGCTCAAAAGCTCTTGTTGCAAAGGAAGCTGTGAAGAAATGTGGCTTCAAGGAGATCGATCATCCACCCTACAGCCCAGATCTAGTAGCTCACAGTGACTATTTTCTCTTCTCAAAACTCAAGAAGGACATTCAAGGAAGGAAATTTAAGTGTGACGAAGAAGTGATGGGTACTGTTTACGGCCATTTTGCAGACAAGACTTCTGACTATTTTTTTCGGGGGGGGGGGGAGCAGGATTTATTTGTTAATTTAAAGATATGAGAAGTGTATTGTAATAAAGGGTAACTATATTGAAAAGTGAAATATAGTTTTTTATCTTTATCATAGCTAGAAAACGGTTAGGCCGGAAACTTATGGACCTACCGTAGTATCGTTACTATTTTATGTTAGATATAGATTTAGTAGAAACAAAACATGTAGAGTCTGAACAGTTTTTTAAGCTGGAAAGGTGCTTTGGTGTGAGCATCGGCCATTTCCATATTTATTTAGCTTTTTTGCCCCTTTGCTGAACAATGAAATGCCTCTCAAACTAACCTTTCTGTGAGAAATATTACAATATGTTTTGTGATTTTTTGCTGCCTTTTTCTGAGCAGTGCAGCGTGCGGCATGAAAACCAGCTTCTCTTTGTTTTCCCCTTACAGTAGCACATTGTTTTCCTCTTTTCTGTTTACTAGAACTGCGATACTCGAACCGACAGTGGCAGTTACACTGGAGCGTAAGGAGGGAGTGGTAAAGGCGCGTGCGCGCACACACACACATGCATTTAATGTGTGGCTGTGCATTTGTCGCCTAGGGTACTTGTGCTACACACGCTCTCTCTGTCTCTCTCTTCGAGGGCACTGTGAGAAAAACACAATGAAGTGTGAACAAACAACACGAAGAATACAGGAGTCCCCCTCAGATGCAATTATAGAGCTGCCTGCGTATTTTAACAGAAGGTGATTATGAAGCTGGCTGGCTGGATAAGGCATCATTCGTCCTGGATGCTTTAGCACGGTTTGGCAACAGCGCAGCCGCTGCATATCTCGTAAAAAGCTGGGCAAGATAACCCTGCAGATTCTGTATATTCATGTGATTTGTTTATGATAGCATTTGTTGACAAAAATTCAAAATGTGAGTTAGGAAACATTCGAGGACAAAAAAGCTGTAAACATCTTACTTGTTTGAAATTCCTCTCTTTAATGAAATAATATTCGAGATCTCCAGTGTTCGGTTGCAGTCAGTGTAACGCCGCTAAATGGTGTTACCTGGTAATTTTACACTTATCCGTTGCCGCTGGTTACGATTTTAATACCAGCAATTACTAGGCGAATAATTTTCTCTGCTCTTATTGCAAAGATATGCCTGATTATAGAGGCTGATTATACCGCATCCATTCCACTGTGCAATGAATAATTACGAAGCAACAAATAACTGCAAAATGGACATAAATAGCATCCGCTACTTCTTCGTCACACTTAAATTTCCTTCCTCGAAGGCCCTTCTTGAGTTTTGAGAAGAGGAAATGGTCGCTGGGAGTTGTATCTGGGCTATAGGGTGGGTGATCGAGCTCCTTGAAGCCACATTTCTTCACAGCTTCCTTTGCAACAAGAGCTGAGTGCACAGGCAGGCGCGTTGTTGTGAAGAAGTTTCACACCACCACTCAGCTTTCCTCGCCTTTTCTCTTTGATGGAAGCACGTAGTCTGTGCAGTAGGCCAGCATAGTACTCCCTACTTACTGTGGTGTTTCTGTTCTTGAAGTCAATGAAGAGTATTCCTTTACAGTCCCAAAAGATTGTGGTCATGATCTTCTAGGTTGACCGAGTGACCTTGGCCTTTAGAGGCCAGGTTTACGCCACTTCATTGATTCTCTTTTGAACAAGGATCATAGTAGAGGAGCACAGTTTCATCTCCTGTAACAACGGTTTGCATAACTTCTCTCTCGTTGCCACGGCAGAGCTCCAAAAATGCCTGACAACAGATGGCTCGTTGCTGCTTTTGAACTGAGGAAAGAAGCCTAGGCACTCATCTTGCACTAACCTTATTCATGTTTAAATGTTCATGAATAATTTGAAGGACTGTTGTTTTAGAAAGACCCAACCTTGCTGCTATTTCTGTGACTTTGAGCATAATTTCTCCTTCCACAAGAGCGATGTTTTCAGGAGTGAGCACCTTCAAGGGCCGACATGCACGCTCCTCGTCTTCAATGCTTTTTCGACCCATTCAAAAAAGTTTGGCTCATTCCTTTACGGTAGAATATGAGGGGGATGCTTCCCCATATACACCGTCCAATCGCTGTTTAATTTCATTTGGTGTATGTCCGTCTTTTGTGAAAAACTTAATAACAGTTCCATTTTGAACATGTCACAATCTTCTACACATAGAGTTCTTTATGCAGCCATATCTGAACCATTGAATAAGCGGAGCGGAAGTTACAGCTGCAATTATTTACTAACACATAAGGCATGACACCAGATAAGGTTTTGTGAAGGCGAGGTCGGAAACTTATGGACCTACCCTCGTGCAGCCTGTTTTCTGGCTGGAAATGAAAGAGAGTTGCAGGTTAAATTTAAAGCAACACAATAATAGAGAATGAATAGCGATACCAAAGTTTGTTTCGAAGTAAGAGCGCTGTAATAATAGCGACAGATAATTTATTTTGTCCTTTGTCTATAACGATGCATTAACCATCATTACAATATTTTATAATGCCTATTAATTGATTTTATTTTTGGTAAATTTTAAATACCTCTAGCTTCCACGTAAGCCCATTTTCAATAAAATCGATATTAATGACAGCATTGTCTACAACGTGATGTCAGATTGCGGTGGCATTTAAAATATTGTCAAATACAATATTAAGAATGCTGCATTCTAACTGCTTGACAATACCACTCTAACAATGATCTGAAAATTTAATAGTTGAGTTTGCTTGGACATTTTGGGTTGAATTATTCGTTTTTACTGTTAGTTATGTTAAATACTATATCGTCTTGAATATACCACGAAACTAAAGCAGTAAATATATTATGCCAACAGTGGATGAATTATGACTCCATTTTTTTTTTTCACAGACGCTCTAGTCATCTTCTGTCAATCATGCTATAAATAGATATTTAGCAATATTTTATCTTAAAATACTTTTATGTTGGTTTTATTTTTCTTTTTATTGAAAGAAATTTAAGAATAAAGTTTTCCATAGTTTTGAAAAGTCGTAAAATTAAACTGAAATATGTGCATTATATTTTTAGACAAAATTTGAGAACTGCACAAAAACATCATAATAAAACAAGTAGGTACATCAATTGAGCCTTTTTTCATCGCGGAATCACAATCTATTGGCAAGTGGCAACAGAAATTTCTTTAACGACTTGTATACGAAGCAATGATCTCTTCTAGTCTACGTAATAACACAGTACGTCAAGAATGTTGATGAAATGTTAAAAATAAATAAATAAAAGTATTAAATAGCAAGAGCGAGCTGGGAAGCCAAGAAGTATGGAGAGCTGGCCATGTCCCATGGGCAAAACCCCATGATTTGGTCAACGTACGATTTGTTTCAACCAATGGCCAAACAGGTTGCGGATCACACTGTGCTGGCAATATGAGGGAAAGGAAGAAGGATGGCTCGTATATCGACCGGAAAAAGAAGGAGTGCGCGCAAGAACGGCACAAACAATAGTAAGTCGTTAACTTTATAAATATTCAATACAAATGCATTATTTATTCTAATGAAATGCTTATTTATTATTCTATTCGCAAAATATGGTATCAGATACAAATCGAGCTTTTATTACTACCTTTGGTATTTGCAAATCAAGCCTCTTCATCATTATCAGAAGCAGCAAAATTAATTTGAAACCTGTCTAGAACTTCGCCACAAAACCAAACTGCTCCACTTTTTTCACATGTTCACATGCACTTTTGTAATTCTCCACTGTAACTTTAAATACATCATTCTCGAGCAACGCTTTTTAACGTCATCAATTTTGAAAGATATGTTATGTTAACAATCTCTAGCTTAATTTGCACTCATATGAATCCTATGGTGTTGAAGTCACAGTGATAGGGAGGTAACCGCACTACATCATAACTTTGTAATTTCACCCTTGTATCAATTTAATACTTTCTAAGTCCGTCATTCTTCGTCTGCTTTTGTTGCACCTAAGTCAAATTTCGAATTGTTTTCACGTTGCCATGTTTGCACATCTGCGTTTATTATTATTATTATTATTATTATTATTATTATTATTATTATTATTATTATTATTATTATTATTAAGATGTTGAATGGTAAAATTCATAATTGTAATACTCCTTGGGGAAATATTGGGAATGATTGCTGCAAAAACCAGTTTTTAAAACTCTTTCCATGCACTTCCCAATGGTAGATTTTGAATGGAAACACAGAAGTGCCCAGGAATGAATCCGTTCATAGTACTGGCGTGTATAACAATCCTAACAGTTCCTAAGAAAATTAAATCTTTTGCAGACATCACTCCTTTCCATTAAAATTTAACGACCGTGGTTGTTCGCTGCGTTCTCGTAAAGCCCATTTACTGCCTTGATATAAACCAACTTCTCTAAAGCTTCCCGTATGTCATATAAGTCAGGTAGAAAATGTGCTTTATAGAGAGAATAAACTGTTCTTGTGATAGCCGAAGCAATAAATGATTCCACGACAGGAGTGCTCAGTGCGGCTCCAGTTGCATCACAATTCTTCTTCTCATTCGAGATCCTATAGCCGGGACGTAAGATACACCGGTAGCTGCAGCTGTTTTTCCCATGATGTCCGCTTTCCCACTTTTAGTGCAGAACTTGTGCACATTAACGATACTTTCTCTGGCTTTATTGCAAAGATTTGCCTGATTATAGAGGTTGAGCAATGCTTCACGCAACCGCGGGACCTACCGGCAGCGTTATGTCGGCGGAGTTTGAGAGTAGATTTTCCCTCCGCTGCGTGAGGCTTCAGTGCGAGTTGAAGTCTTGCGCAAGTAGCACACCGCCGACGCAACAGTCGGCCGCACGCCGCGAAACCGGTTGCGTGAAGCATTGTTCATCCTGTTTTTAAGAAGTAATACAGTAACGAAAAAACTTGCAACAATGCTGAATATTTCAGGAAAAATCTAGAAACAATAATTTTTAATGTTCCGATGGAGGGTAGTTCATGCCATTACCCCCATTCTCCATCTCTTTCTTAAAAGGTGTGTGACATGGTTCGTCAAATGTATAACACTTTTAGTGTAGGACAAAATTGCACCCAGATTGGAGTAGTACAGGTTTCATACTATTAAACTACAATCTTTCTGATTAAGCATGATTTCCTGTTGGATAGAAAGACCGTAACCTGCAAGAGATTGAAGCGGTTTAGAGACTGGCCCCAAGTTGGGCGCCAAATTTTGAGGCGGTTAGTAGGCTCCTGCTGAGGCGGTACGATATATTAATGAATGATCACTTTAATGTTGTTCCCTGCGCTTCAATGACAACAATTTCTCAGTGTTAACTCTGATATTTTGTTGATTCGTACTCAACAGGACTGGGAGAGGAGTTTAATAGTAGAAATAAGCACGCGGTGCGACATAATATATGTACTTTATTGTGTTCAAGATCTTTCGCGTACAATAGACTTATCTTCTTAGAATATAAACTTAGCTGCTGCGTGTGAAATTTACAGATGAGTGCCACGGCGAATGACACTGAAAGCTACTTAACTGATATATCGGAATGGCGTAACTGATAACACCTTAAAGCTGTCTAACTGTTGTATCAGAACTGTGTCCCCATGTCTGGAACCTGTTATTTTTGTCTGAGAACTGAGAACTCAGTTGCATCTCACTGCAGCTGGAACTTGATTGCTTGTGTCTCGCCATGTGTAAAACTTAAAACTGCGTGCTCCAGCCGAGCAAATGCTTCCTTATAGATTCAATTTAAATGAAATACTCTTTGACTTAACAACCCCAAAGGGGTCAGTAAGGTACACGCAAGTTCAAATATACACTTACCATTTGACTGGTTTAAATTCACCTGTCCCACGTGCCATTCGCCATGTTTTAAAGTTTAAAGCATTTTTTTTTTTTTTTTTTTTTTTTGGCATTGGCCAGTTTAAAGGCTAACAGTGCAACGCCCGTCGCGGTCAAAGCCCTAAACTTATTTAAAAGTCCTTCAGATTATTAACATTGCAACGGCAGTTGTTTTTTTTTTTTTTTTTTTTTTTTTTTTTTTTTTTTTTTTAAGCTTCAAATGCGACCCTCTGATTTCTTCATATTGTTTAGTTTTATGACCCTCTTGTTGCGTCTTTTGTACAGTTCTTACAAAGAAGTTAAAGCTTAAGACACATGTATATGTAATAATCATATTACTATACAATGCCAAAATATGATTGGGCTTACATAAATATACATTATAATTATATTTCAAGGGGGTGAATGGAGGAACTGTAAAAAGATTTACAATAGAAAATGAAGTGCGTTTATAATGAATTTTATTCTTTTTTATAACTGAACTTTAATACATTTTAGGATAAGACAAAGACAAGAGTGCCTTTAAAACAAAACTCGGCAGTTCATTAAAAGTATTAAAAGTTTAGCTAAGAAGTTCAGCTCTTCACGAATATTGCCTTAAATGGGTTAAAAGATAACGCCAAAGTTCAGGTGAAAGTGCTAAGAAAGTAAAGCGTTTTAACTTTGCGAACACCTTTAACTATGCATTATGATTTGTGTCTAATTATTTCAGGAAAAAATAAAAAGGCGCTTTGTGATTGTAAGCATATGCCATCATCTAGGAATGTATGGTCTTCGTTTTATGAAAGAACACTACAAAAAGGAGTTCATTTTGTTGTAAGACGATTAATAATCCTAGCCAATTCGGTCTGAACATTAAAACAAATACCTATATGAGATAAAATATGGGACAATGTATAAAAGAAAATATCTAAACATATGATGGAAAATATTAAAAGCCTATATAATGCAACAAAAATATACGACATATAAACATATTTTAACTTACAAGAAGTACCCCTATTACTGACTTTTTAATATATACTTAAATATTGACGAAGTCATTAGAAGATGGAAATAATGTCACTAATTACCTAAACTATTTATAGTGCTAACATTATCCAAATATGCAATCGAGTAAGTAACGAGCAAAGTCCAAAGCATTGTATACAATAACTGGATAAAAAACTTTGCGTTGAACTTCTCAAGTGCTATTCCGTCAATCATTTGATACTTCCTGCCATGCATTTTAAGTATGCTCCAGTTGTGTCAACGGATGTAGAGGAGTTTTTTCAAGCACAACAATGATTTGTCTCCTCACTTAGGAGAACCACCGTATGTTAATTGTCACCTACTTCAATTAAGTTCAGATTTTTATACTTTACAATTAGCATACATCTTCCAATTGGGTTTCTTAGAGCAGAAAACTCACCCATTTAAACAAATCAATTAATTCATTTTTAATTTTAGTTTCAACGTTAATAGAAGTCAGATGTGTAATGTACTTACTAATTGTCGTACTGAAATTAAGACCCATAGGAATTTAAAGCAATTTTAGATCCTTTTTTTGATATACCAAGAGTGCCAAAAAATGTATACACACTTTCACAGTAGATATCTATATAATATATTTCAAAGTTAAACCAAAAAACAACAGTAATGTGTAGTATGATGTTCTGTAAACAGATGCGACTCACATACATTATGATAGCGTTGCTACGTGACTGGTAAATCAACAATGAACAAATGAAGCCAAGATTATCGTATGATGTTCTTTAAACAGATGTGACTCACATTACGTTATGCTAGCGTAGCTACAACAAAATGGAGCCAAGATTATCGTTTGAACAGCAGAAAGCAATTTTGAAGTGGTATTGGGAAACCGAGAATGTTGTTGAAGTTCAAACGCAATGGAGACGTGTGTACAGAACAGAACCGTCAACGCGAGTAACAATTCCGTCTTACCCGCATTCATGCACTCTATGGAAATGAAGAATTTTACTTTCAACAGAATGGTGCACCACCACATTACCACCGTGTGTACGTGCGTACCTTGATGACAATCTTCCAAGGCACTGGATAGGACGAAGAGTCCGATTAGATTCTCCGGATCTGACTCCGATGGACTTCTACCTAAGGGGAACTCTTAAGGATGTTGTATACCGTAGAAAACCAGCTACACTGACAGCACTTCGGGAAGAAATTGAAACGGCATGTGCTGCAATCGCTGAGGACACTTTCGCAAACGTTGCTCAATCAGTAGTTCAACGTACTCAGAAGTGTATCGACGCCGATGGTGGGCATTTGTTGTAACTGTAAAAGTGTAAGATGATTAGTGCTCATCATTTTCTGTGTGTGTGAATTCCGTTTTGTTATGTTGACACAGATTTTTCTTTACTTGAAGTGTATATGCATATTTTGACACCCTGTGTATTTAGGTTATTTTATGAATAATTTAAAGTTTATTTTAGATGATCAGGATCCTGGTCATGGTAATAACATAAAAGTCCGAGGTCATGTGATCACGTTATATTTGATATGTTTAAGATTTATTTAATATTTTTTGTGAATGACTGCAAGCAGTATAATATTAATGACGCAGGACGTTTGTATGTTTCAAATTTCTGCCGTTTTTGCGCGCATCTGGTTTTTTCTTGATCAATGATGAAACGTTCTTCTTCCTTTCTTTCTCTCCTCCTTTCCCCCTACCTTTATTGCCAGGTTGTTTGCTCACCGAATGGCTGAGGGTTGCTGCCTGTGCAGTGTAGCGAGTTTTCCAGACACTACTTGCTTCTCTTCCGACAAGACGTAGTAAGATGTCCTCTTGGGGTTGGGTGTATACTTTCCACCTTTTGATTAAACATTTTCAGCTCTGGTGTTCTGTATTTTGTGATGCTTTTGCTAGTTCACAGTGTTAAGGCACGATAACTTTGGCAAGGCTTTATGGGAGTTTCACTGTTTTTAAAATGGAAACTGTTATTGTATTCTTTATAGTTTACTGGGTCAAGAATTAATATATTGTTACCTGCTGAATGGGCTAAAGGTTCCAAGATTTGTTATCTGATGTTTAATAAATTAAAGTTAACATTTAAATGTTTTAATAATGCTATAAATTTACTATTGCTGCTGCACGCTTCCTCACTTATATGTTAAATCGATTTGCTGTTTTCCACAGTTTATATAATTTAATATTTAAACTAGTTTTTCATATGTTATGTACAAATTTTATTGTTCGGCAAATTTTTAGTGAAATATTTATTGCTGAATTTCATAAATTATCACGGATAACATTACAAGAGGGTCTAAGATTGCCGATAAATTCACGAACCTAGTGAGTGGAAAGATCGGACTCTCGAATGATATTTATTAGGACAATTTCATGAAAAAAAAAAAAAAATAAGAATTTAAATATAATCTCCTTAAGCTTCGCTTACAAAATTGTAATAATTCTAGATTTGCATTATGAATACTTAACCTTTTCAAGCATTAGACGAATGTCAATTGTCAGTAATGCCAATGGAGAAGAGCCAAATATGGTTTGGGTTAGTCGACAGTTTTGTTGCTATCAATACCTATCCACCGCCTGCTAACAAAAGGGGTAAGTGATCTGTTTTCAGTAGGGGTATAGAGTTGGCTAGACGACCAGAAGGCAAATGCGCTTCTCGCGGTAAGGGATTTGGCAAACTCTACATAATTTTACTGCGATATCGGGCTGTTATTGGCCAAAATTCAATATATTGTTTCACTTCATTGGTTGGTTTTATGATCACGTTACATAAGTGAAATAGACCACTACTATCCCACATTATTCAGTCACTTTTCCTTGCCCATGCACTGGGATTTCCGCCAACACGTCCTAACGTAAGAACGTGCCGATATTTTCGGTAGGATGTCGCTTTCAAATGACCGGAATATCATTTCAGACATGGTGCTGGTTGAATATTATAGCATTATGTTAATGATGCAGGGCGTTTTTGATATTTCAACGTTGAGTTTTCAATACATATGACACCTTTTCTCAGTCTTGCTTGTCCTAAGAGACTGAAATTTTCAGTAATCTTACATTGAAATGTTTGACACCAGCTGAAATAACTGCTTTGCAAATGGCAAACTTTTAAGAATGTTATAAGCTAATCTGCTCTGTACAAATACAGAAAACAAGTTAGTAACAGAGAAAAATAATTATTCTGAAGATAATATTCCATTAAATTATTTATTATTATTATTTCGACGTATATAAATAGTGTAGCCATCACCTGGAAAATTTTCAAGTTTGTAGTTTGATAGTTTTTGAGAAAATTTTCCTTTAATGTGTTTCAATTTAAGAGTGGCAAGTTAGAAATTACTTTCCTCCTTTAAGTGGTGTTTACATCCGATCAAGAAGTCCGCGTTTGCGACGATAACAAAGCGGTAGGTGTATAGTTTACATATTTAAGTGGCTAGCAAAAGATAAATGTATTCTTTGTTTTTTAGATTTTTTCATTTAAACTTAAAATAGTCTCAAAATTACACGTATGGAAGCAACAATTCTTTATTTAGATTAAAAAAACCGGCGAAACAGCTAGTGGAAAAGTACAAAATAGAGAAAACTTTGGAGCAGAATGTCACTAGAGAGGACTCGGAGCAATTGGAATAAAAGTCAATAGATATCAAGAGGGGGGAAAATATGAGATGGCTGACTACGATGTATTTTATGATAGATTTCCTGCATTACGTTGATGTGAACTAACAAAAATATGTTATATCCTTTCTTTTCTTTCACATTTCTTTTTAATACCACCTTGTGCTGCAGGTGAATCTGTCATCATTTAAAACATGACAGCTAGTTGGATCTTCGGAGACGGCCAGTGTATTAAGAAATGCTTTTACAATTACTCTCTCACCTGTCTATTTCTATTCAACACTAATGCACTACTTAAGATGAGCGTCTATGAGTTCAATTTTGTCCTTGTGAGCTGTTTCCAGAGGAAGATTGAATTTCCATCTGGTATTAATGCTAATCCGACTGCATATTATGTAGGACGGTATATCGACATGAGCATTCAGGTTACGATCCTCTTGGAGTCATCTCTGACCTGCAAATTAGAACACGAGTGCCCTGTAACACATACCACGTGACCTCCTTGGAAGCTGCAGCCACAATTTTATCGCGGAAAAAGGAAAATCTTGTCAAGAGCAAGTAGGTCGCAAGGACCAGTGGCGTACTGTACGGGCATAACCTTTCTATACAAGTTCCCCAGCTTTTGTTTTCTTTAGTTAGTGACGCGTGTAATATATATATAACTTTGACGGCTTGGAAAAGACGTAAAAATCATTATCAGAGAATAAAAACAAACAAAAATAACACACAAGTCTAATTTGTTTAACAGCGCCTTGAAGAAGAAGTAGAAACAAAGGGCAAGATTAACACAGTACGAGATAGGGACGGCTATGTGAGAGAAAATGCATTTTCAGAATGAATTTATAAATCTTTTGCCCTACTGATCAGTATGATGTCCACTGACACGTTAAAAGGTTAAGTCCCTCAATTAAATCTCCGTAACCACACTCTCAGAGTATGCTGAAAACAGTGCCAGAACTATATTTGTTGATATCAGCAAACGAGCGTCCTATTCCCAACTCTGAAGACATATTCCTCACTGTCCATCGCCTATTCACCTCCAGCAGAGATTTATCAAGTTCACGCAGGGTGCTGCAATGTACCGGCGATAACACGTCTTGCCGAAAAACGGACACCCAACACTCGACCGTTCAATAAAGCAAAGCAAAACTTTCACAAGTTTCCGAAAGTTGTTCTTTAGCATTCCTTCCACAGAGCACTTCAATAATGATCCTTGCCAGTTGTTCAAATTTAGAAAACACTCATAGGACAGAGCTCTTTGACTCCATTACTTCAGACCTTCGTACATGTTTGTCTGTAAGTTTCGCTACAGCGATAATGGGACCGAATTGAGTCTGCTTTGACTCTACCAATTCAAATCTATTTTAGTTTGATATTAACAATTATGCAGTCTTTGCAGGTACTAAGTGAAAATGTTCTCGTAATTCTTTCGCCAACAACATCTAGTAACTGTAGTACTTTCACATGTTAATATGCAATGTGCTGATTGTATTGGTAAGACAAAGTTCGAGCTATTATCAAGAAATAAATGATTTTTTACAAGCGCAACATAATAAAACGAATATTTTATATGTGTATTTTTACTATACAGTAAGAGCAAATTCACCTACTGAATAGTAAAAACTATTAATTAAGATTTAACAAAAAACGAGCTTGCTAATTGCACAAGATATGAAAACAGAAATTGTCCAGTAGCCATGATTTCCATAACCACACAAGTCCTGTTCATTAATTTTGAGAAAATCAATGACAGAACTAAGAAATAATTTTTTTCCTAATAAATATGATCTCAATACCTTCAAATATTAAAGGAACGTTAACCGCAAATATATTTCCTATAATAAATTCATAAAAATGCTAGACTCGTGCTATGGAATTCGTTAGACTGTGCAGCGGTATTTATAAAGTAAGGGTGGTAAAGGAGGGAAGATTTAGAAAGGATTTAATTTAATTGTGTGTTTTTGTTTATTTACGGACGCTCTTTAACAGCCCAGGTCATCAGCGTCCCATTCTATTCAGGGCGTGAAACGGCCGACAAATTTTGCTCAGAGGACTCTTCTTTCAGGCTTGAGGTTCTTTTCGTGCCGGCTTTATTTCCCTTGCGAAGGAAAAAAATCCATCGGTCCTGGCTGGGATCTAACCCGCGATCTTGGGTTTAGGAGGCAAGTATGGTAACCACTACACCACCAGGAACCGACAATTTCATTGTTTTGATTAGCAATTGGAGTCTTGGGGATAATTTTGATTTCTTCCTCCCCGATGATTGGTTTCCGCTGACTTATAGTTTTGCCACGACTGTTGAGACACAGCTGCTGGATATTTTTATGTTCTTCTTGATGCCCCAGGAGGAGTGAGGAAATAAACTGGGTGGTTAACAAGATATGTATTGTTATGACATGTATCACGATTTATTATCAAAGTTTGTTCCACTGATATGTGCCACCGTTACTCCTTGGAGAATTACTTGGGCAATATGGGCCACACGCTCTGACGTCCTAATAATTCTTAAACTTCCTACGGTTAACTCAGTGAAATGGTCAAGCTGTTCACTAACTTGATACAACTACAATGCTTAATTTGATAAGGACTGATCCTGAACTCAACTAATCCTGAGAGTCAACTGCTCTGAGATGAAACTTCTCTTTCACTGACTGTCAACTATACTGACCATGCCTATCTTCCACACTGCTAATGCCCTACTGAATACTCTTCCTCATTGACTATGGGCCGCTAAATTACAAGACTAAATAAACGTGGCAGTCTGCCGGTCTTCCGAAGTTATCTTTATTCTTTTCCCGCTATATTATTGGTCATATGGCCAACGTGACCTTTTGCATGTAGATATCAACTGAAGCTTCTTCCCTTGGAGAGGTTATTGGCCTGTCTTGTCATCCCCCCTATGTTTTTTGCTTTTGCCATTAGCTAACGTGGCAAAAACACAGCTGCGACTGCGACAGTAGGCAAGGTCAACAAGTAAGCAAGCAGTTAGCTACCCTCTTCAAGGCGCGGCAAACGAGTACAAGCTCACTCACAGGAAAACCCTGCGCCGCGGTGTAAAGCATCACCGATCGCACTGCACAATACTCTTACATTATTCTGAATTTTCATTATTAAATTATGTATTATTTTTGTTTAATCTCGTGTTACCTGCCTGCTATGAGGACAACATAATGTGCGCTTAGGAAACTCAAAGTGTCTGTAACATGTAGAAATTTCAGGAAAATGATAAAAGTTCACTTTCAGTTCAGATGATTACAACTGCATGTATATATATATATATATATATATATATATATATATATATATATATATATATAACACCAATAAGTGCATTTGCTCTCTTATAGAACGCACGACTTCAAATGACGTATTGATTATTGAGAAATAAACAGTTAACTCAGATTTTAGCTACACGTACAACTCACCAACGGTTCGCTTTTGCATTGTAGGCATGTTCAGCAGCAAAATCAAAGTAATTCAAAGAAAAAATTGTTTCATCGATTATTGTGAGTTTGTAACATGTTGGAAGACAATGGAACGATTTAAAATTACGATTGGACTAATATTCAGAATTCATTTGTTTCTTTTGCTGCAATATTTTGGTTTTGTAATTGCTCTAAGCCGTTCTTAAATTTTCCAAAATGTAAACTTTTTTATTTCCAGGATTTTAAATAGCTATTATGCAACAATAGTACACATTATAATTATTTTAATAATTTTTATTATTTTATGCCTGAAACAGTCATTTCCTTTGGATAAATTCGCAAGTGACAAAACGGAAAACTGTACTATGTTAGTCCATTATACATGTATAAAGCATAATATGCACAATTTAACTAAAAAGTAAAAATTATGTAATCAAAATAATCACAATGGTTGGCCGTTAGTAGTTCTAAAGAGTGGAAACAGCAGGTCTTTCCAGCTTAATGAGTAGCATAATTTGGAAAAAATATAAACATCAAAACAGATACAAAAGTCAGGATTTAAAAATAAATAGTAAATCCTAACTTAACATTTGACTCTGAAACTAGAGGCGAATCGTCAAAGACAAAACAGATCCTGGGAAGCTACACCAAGAGAGATAGTGAGAGAAACAAGATTTGATAAAGTAGGAAAAGAACACATTCGAAACACTTGCAACACTCAGCTAACAAATAACCGGGCAGGAATGGGCAACCATGTATCAAGGATGAAGTACGACAGGTTATCAAAACTTGGAGTTTGCATTGCAACAGCAAGAATCTCAGAAAAGATGAGAGCATCTGCACCTCAACAGGCTGGAAGCTAAGGAACAAACTACACTTTTGATTAAATTCGGTATTTTGATAAATTGCAATTCTAGCAACATGCATAGTGTACAGAAAAGGTGCACAGAAAAAATGGACCAAAAGCCATCGAAAAAAAGAAAAAAGAAAAAATCCAAATTTTTATATATTTATATTTTGTATGATATATTAGTGAAAACAATTTAACTAATTCAGGAGCACAGAAATTAATTTCAGTAAAAGTAAACTTTTAGTCACATGAAATTCTATCTAGTCATCGTATTGAGACACTCAAAACTGAAATGGGCTCATTAAAAGACGCTACGAGAGACCCTCAAGCAGCCTTAATGCGGGAAAACGCCATATTCTTGCACTTAATACCACAATTATGAACATTTTAAAACATGAGCGAAGGTCTTGGCATCTCTTTACAAGATTTCCCGGAGAATTGGTAACAGAATTTACTTCCTGTCTCAGATCCAGGGTGACGGCAGTTATATTGTACAAAGTGCTGTGATTGGCTGACCCGGTTAGCACCTGGGGAGGCGTGAAGGGGGTTGCAGGGTGACCCCAAGCTGAGCGACGCAGTAAAGTGTCAAGGGCAGAGCCCAAATGCGCATGTCTAACCCAATAACCTTGCGCTTCGTTCAGACAGGTGCCTGCCTGCGTCCCGACGCCTTTTCCCCGTAACCCCCTCCACCCTTTTTCTAACGCCTTCTCTGCACTAACGCCTGTGTGTATCCAAATGTATGTCTATTTATTAGTTGTCATGACAACTCTCTGTGACCTTTTATTCGGAAATGAAACGGAGGCGTCTGTTACCGAGAAATATACGATATTTACTGCATTGGTCATTATAATATAAACGAGGTGCTATCTGAAAAAAAGGCAGCAATTTGTGAAATTTGATGCAAGAAATGAAGTGCTTTGGAAAGTATGTTGCAACAATATCAGGTATATTTTTAGTTATGTTTTTTTCTCTCTTTTCAAATTTTAGGTAAAAATATTATAATAATAATAATAATAATCATAATAATAATAATAATAATAATAATAATAATAATAATAATAATAATAATAATAATAATAATAATAATAATAATAATAATAATAATAATAATGGGATATTGTCTGGCAGAGTTAAGACCTTCGTAAAATCAAAATGATAAGAAAAACGATAAAGACGTTTCTGAATAGCATAGATGATGAGAAATAGGGAGAAAGAAAAACATTATATGAGTATTATGTACAAATTAATCTAAGTATACACAGTGAAGGCAAAGCAAATATATAAACAGAGCGCAGATATTGTTAAAAATATCTGTGAATAGGTCATGTGAATATTGCTTATGTTTCCCAGTTCTTATTTGCCTGAGTTACAACTATAGCGTAAGCTGCAACTAATACAATATATACATATAAACATATGTAAAACACGATAGAGAGTGTAAATAAATGTGAGAGTGTAAACATGAATAATGAATATGAATCATGAAAAATATTGCGTAATAATAATAATAATAATAATAATAATAATAATAATAATAATAATACGAAGCAGAAGTAGAAGAAGAAGAAGAAGAAGAAGAAGAAGAAGAAGAAGAAGAAGAAGAAGAAGAAGAAGAAGAAGAAGAAGAATAGTAAAGATAGCTCATAAAAATATAAGCCGATGTAAATAATGAATTTTTAAGTGTTGAACGCCCGTGTTTACTGCTGAGGCACCACATACGGTGGGCACTGATGATACATGAAATGAAATCACATATTGGGAAAGGAGTATTTTTTAAGGAAGGAAACGTTCCAGGTGGGATTCGAACCCAAGACCTACCGCTTACGAGTCCACTCCTTAACGACCTCGGCCACCCGTGGCGGTATAAAGAGAATGGAGGTGACAGGCAAATTAATAACAATTTAATAATATAATGAATGATAAATTTTAATACCACAAATAAACATTTGTATTGGAGTATAAGGAATATATGTCTATTGTAAGCTATAATTTCTAACACATTTAACAATTTCTAATGAAATGTCCTTAGAGTTTGCCAGGCTCTTACGAGTATTTGTGTATTTATAGAGGCGGACAGGGTTACAGCGAACGAAGAGTAAAGTGACGTTGAGTAATGATAGGATAGGATGTGCCGGGTTTCAGAGTATGTGTAAATGTTTTGAGATGAAGATAAATAAGATGGAGATGATGTATGGATAATTTTAAAAAGTATTGTAAGTTAATGAAATTTTCCAGGGCCCACAGATTAATATACTACCTGGAGGATCAGTGATTATTACACCTTACAAAATAAATAAATTTACATAGGTAAAGGAGACATTAAGAATGTCGGTATATATAGCGGAATTTCAGTAATGGGGAAACTTTTTACTGGGGTGTTAGCCAAAATGCTACAAAAATGGATGAAGAAGGAAGGAAAAAGTTTACGTTTCCATCAGGGTTTAGGAAATGGAAAACTGATCAAGTATTCATAATTAGAATGTTTGTAGATAAATATATAAGTGACAAAAGAGTACATTGTATATGCTGTTCACTAATTATTTCTGTATAAATATCGAAAAGACGAAATAATTGTAAATAATATTGAATATTAAGTTCAGCTGTTAAATCTTTTTATTGGTGATATTTTGGAAGAAATCAGAAAAATATAACAAACATGGCCCAACTATAAACAACAAAGAAATAAACTGGTTTGCCCTTTGCTGATGATTTAGTAGCAGTTCAGTAACAAATGTAGGATTGAAAAAAGTCATTATAAAATCTATAGGTAGATTTTAAAAAGAGTGTAAATTGACATAAAAGAGGAGAAATAGTGGTGGCAAGAGTAAATTGAACAGGTTAGTAAAACGCATTATCTTGGGGCTAAATAGTAATGGAAGCTGGAATGATCAGAGAATGCAGGAAATGGCTATAGGTGTAGAGATTTTGTTAATAAATAAATGGTTAGAATGAAAATATGACTCAATTGTAGAGAGTAAAATGTTATACAGAATTGAAATTTGAAAACCAGATAAAGGATGAAAATCAGTGGATGTGATACATGGAGCATTTTGTAGAACGATTCTTGTTTTACCTAAATCTTCTCCTAGTAGGGTTGCCCTAAGAGAACTAAGGAGATTAAGATATAATAATAATGATGATAATGATGATGATGATGATGATGATAATAATAATAATAGTAATAGTAATAGTAATTCTGAAATATTGATATAGCATCTTGAGGTTTCACAATGAAAACATTATAAACAACGTTTGATAATTTAAGAGAAACCTAAAGGAAACGAAACGTGGATAAATAAAATTCAGAAAGATCTTCAAGAAATTGGCACGGGAACATTATGGGCAAAAAGAGATAGAATTTTGGAATGAGATTAAAACTGGACAGTAGGAAATTAAAAAACAGGGATTATGAACCAGTCTTAACGATAAAAAGAAAATACCTAAGCTACATGAAACGTTAAAAAACGACTGGGGAGAGAAAAGTATATTGCAAGTCATGAGCGAACAGATAGCAGGCTTTAAATGCACAGTGCTTAAGAGGGGCAGAAGCCAATGTGTGGTGAATTGGATAATACTTGACTTTGCATTTGGGAATGTGAAGATACCAGATTATTAAGAGAAGAGTTTGTTTTTCCAAAATAGATATGTTACTGATGGATATAAGACATCGGAAAATTTTAAATTTAAGATTACATACAAATATAAAGCAGATAGGGAGTTATTTAAGGTAAGTGTGGCAAAATGGATAAGGAATATAAGACTTTATTAAAGTGATAATGAAACTTAATTATGCCAGATATGACTTATATGTATTAATGGATACTTGAATATTTGAAAATTGCTAATTTATATATTATTATACATGGTGTCCCAAGAGAGCCATACAATATCCCGGAATTAATTCAGAATTCGCGGGTTAGATTTCCGAATCGGTGGGACGGAAATAGGATTCAACCAATCTCCGTGTACTGCTGCGGGGTTACTTGCTATGGGAAATAAAGAAATGCGATCCAGAGTGCCGAGATAAAGCTGGTGACTCCTATAGCTTACAACTTTGCGTCTCATTTAATGCATTAACAATTATCGTTCAAATAATGCACATATTTTAGTACTATTATAGGCGGATGTTATTCCCGGCATTGAATCCGAAAATGGAAAGCAAAGGATAAATAGGTTACATATTGTCTATAAATAACGGGGCGGAATTTACGAATAACCACGATAGATAAATAAATAAATTGGACCGCATTTTGTTGTTTTGACATGAGAACACAACTTTCCGATCTACGATCATTTGGAGGAACAGATACGTTGCCTTATTCCGGCCCGTTTCAGAATTGAATTGGGTGAATGAGTCAATGGAGAGTTTAGGCTCAGTATAACAGTTAAATAAATCATCAAAATACATTGATAAATCGTTCCAGTTAAAATGGGCTGTATTTCAGAAAATAAAGTCACTGAAATATTAAAATGCAAAGCAAATTTCCAATCTAAAATGTTGAATAAATGAAACTGGACTGTACCGTGATACTGGTAGCAAATTATTTGCAACAAAACAAATATGGAAATTGTTTACTTACATATCAAAATGGTTTTAGACAAGGAAGATCTTGTACAAATAACTTCTTCATTCTGAAACAAATAATTAGAAAAGCATCGTGAATATAATAAACTCATATACTGCTTATATGTTAAAATAACATTTTGACACTTTGGTTATAAGTATTCTTCTAAACAGTTTCAAATATAATGGAATACCAAATCATTTGATAAAAGTAAACAGTATATAGTATAAAGAATCAAAGATAAGTTGCATATCTAGAGATGAAAATAAAAAATAATTAGTAGATAAAGGACTGAGCCAAGACTACAGTTTACCACTTCGTCCTGTTTAGTTTATAAATAAATAAATAAATAAATAAATAAACACTTATACAGGATGTAAAAAAAATGTATGTCAAAACTTTGGGGAAACATTCTGCACATATACAGGATAAAAACATATAATATGAACTTGGGTCCATAATTGCCTTATTTCCTTGTTAAAACCCCTTTTCTACAGCTGTACCACATAACAAAATATTCATAAACAGAACGTGGGAAACAGAAAATCATATGAAGTATTCAAAATGTCCTCTTTTAGCACGGATATATCTATCAGCCCGTCTCATGGTCTCCCTGGAGTATCTCGTATTGTCCGACAGACTTGTACAATACGAGCATGAAGACTCTCTACCCTTTCGGCTAATCCATAGAACATACTCGTATGAGCATCTGTCAACTCCGCATTATTTTACTGTACCTGGAATGAAGTTCGTAAACAAATAGAACTGATACTGCGTGTTCGGTGCTACGTCAAGCAATGAAGTGAATAGCATAGCAAGCGGACTACCTGTACAGAACGATAACATGTTAAAGAAAGGACTTGGAGTAGTTACAACACACCATTTAACCAGAGGTAAAAACGAATGGTTACTTACTGTACGTATTAAACGACTGTCTATAGTGGAGTTGTTGATTTGATTTATTTAGACGCTATTTAACATCTCAACCCATATTCAATTCTGGCAGTGAAACGGCCGATAACTTTTGCTCAGAGGCCTCTTCTTTCAGACTTGAGGTTCTTTTACATGCCGTAAATCTTGCATGGGACCCACGGCTTCCTAAGGGAGCCATACTTACGATTTTTACACCTGAAAAAATCCATCGATCCTGCGATCGTGGGTTTAGGAGGAAAGTATGGTTACCACTGCACCAACAAGACCCACTATAGTGAGGTTATTACCACAGGACAGCTATGCTGGTGTTGTAACTTGCACATCACACCGTGTAAAAGGAGTTATTTTAAGTGTTTAATGTCTGTTTGAGCTTCTGAGCATCACAGGCGGTGAACACTGATGATACATGAGATTAACTTATATACTAGGAAAGGTTTTTTTTTTTTTAAAGGAGGGAATCGTTCCAGGCCCTAAGTTGGGTACCTTCCCCCCGGCATTTTCCATTGATGAGAAATGAGCCAGGGAGGACGGTCCTGGTGGGAATCGAACCCCAGACTCCCGCTCACGAATTCGCGGCTTAACGACTTCGGCCACCCTTGGCGGTGTACGTGGAGCTGTAGACAAGAGCTCTAATAAGGAAATAAAAGCAATTCGCACCTCTATAAGTAAGGAATGTTTCACCGAAGTTTTGACATATTTTTCCCTACATATTTATCTTTATATATAATAATACCTAAGAAAGTGTACAAGTAAAATTAATTATAGTTTGGAAATGGGAAGGTAAAAATAATGTTTATACTGTATCCTGATGGTCAAACAGTTATTACCAATGATGAATGTACATTACGAAAGTACGAAAGGTTTGTGAAAACATATAACCTCAAATAATCCGCATCGAAATCAAGTCATAGCTTTCAAATGAGGATATCTAGTACCATCTACTAGTACCACCTATTGGACTCAATCATAACTTTACATTTGTAGGGGTGCACAATTATTAGGAAAAGTAAGGAAAGAACAATAATGAAATTATATGAGGTGATGGCTGTGCCAACCTGCAGAAAGGAAACTTAGACCATGATCCAAATTGCATATCGTTGAAATGAGATTTCTCTAGTTTGATAGGAAGGGAAATATAGATATTAATTAGAAAAGAACTTGGTGTGGACAGTTTGGGGGAAAAATTACAAGAATACAAACATTGTTGAATAAGACATGTGAATAATGATCACATTTCTAAACAGATATGAATTATACACCAAAAGGCACAGGATTTAGGTCGTTCAAGGAAACGCTGGCGAGACGAGATAAAATTTACAACAAATTGCAGAACAGCGATCAATATTGGGAGGTACTATTTTCCGCTGTGAAGATCACTTACTTCAGAAAGTTTTAACGTTGCAATCAGCAGAAAGAATGTCGCATTAGATTTGGCAGGTCCGTGCAGCGGATTTGTACCAGCAGGTGCAAGGGGTCCGTTAGAACCGCGTGACCGTGGATTGCAACCTTCGCCCTGCACCACATTTAACTTTCACGGACACGAGGAAGACGCGCCCGAAATAGCCATGCTACAAGGTTGCCCTGACCGCCACGTCAGCCGGCGGACACGATTCACATAGTGATGTCACGGTCATGATAAACAGCGTCCAAGGTTTCATAATGCTATATGCTAATTAATGATGATGCGTCGCTTCTTGTTCATAGCTTTTGTTCCGACATCTGGTTCCACAGTGCAGTAGTGGTCGACTCAAAAGTGGGCAAATGCAGGAAATTACCAGCATCCATTAAGCCCCTAGTGGACATTTAAATAAGAATTTTGTTCAATTCTTTCTACTCAATTTACATTCCCCTGGGACAATACCGAGAGTTTCGTTTAGGGATTGTTAATGTTCATCTATCGAAAATTCTTTAAAATTTATTATTTTTTCTCTGAAAAACTAAGAGATAATTGTTTTTTTATAATCTAAATCTGTTGCTATTCCCGAATTTTGATTCTTTCCCTTTCTTTACGATCTACGCTTCACGTACAAGCCTTGTGTACTTTAGCTTTTGCTTTTAGTTTCATTATTTATCGTACACAACTGCTAATGAATGTGTACTTTTAATAATAATAATAATAATAATAAAGACTTTACCATCTGTAAAAACTCTAAAAACATATTTTTATGGTTGTGAAAATTTAATGTTATTCAATAAATGCAATGTAACAATAATAATAATAATAATAGTAATAATAATAATAATAATAATAATAATAATAATAATAATAATAATCTTGCTATAATTCCAACTAAGCACGCACGGTTTCTGTATTATTATTATTATTATTATTATTATTATTGTTGTTGTTGTTGTTGTTATTTTTATTATTATTGTAGTTGTTATTTACAACGAAACAATATTGATGACTATTTCGATAAGCTATTTTCTCACTTATTTATTTATGTACATTATGTGAGATTCATATGCTTTTCAACGAAATTATGGAGTATGTAAAATTCCTTAATAAGAATATTAATAAAACACAATATTTAAATCCAAATACATTTATGTGTATACACAAAGAATTTTAATATACAATACTACGAAATGACAAGAATGCATTTCAGAACAGAAGCTGTAAGAGATTATTTCTTTAATTTTGTCCTAAACATTTTTTTTTGTCAAAGAAGTCTGCTGGACATTTTATTGCCATATAATATGCCCTTTTTGTATAATACTACAGTTTGATGCTGGTACATGAAAATAAGTTTTGTTGTCTAGTTGTATTATGTGCTAATGTATTATTTTGCATTACATCCTAGAAACAAATTGTTACTAAAACTATGCACAAGAGGCTATGGGTAAAATTTGATGTTTTTTTTTTAATGGTGTTTAATGTCCATTTTAACTACTGAGGCACCACAGGCTGTGGACACTGATGATACATGAGATGAGGAATGTTTTTTTTTTTTTTAAAGGAAGAAAACATACCTAAGTTTGGAGGTACCTCCCCGGCATTTGGCATTTATGAGGACTGAGGACTGAGGAAAACCTGGAAAAAATCTCAGTCAGGAAGGATAGTCCTGGCGGAAATCGAATCCCAGATGTTGCGCTCACGAGTTAGCTCCTTAACGACCTCGGCCACCCGTGGCGGTTAAAGGTGTTTGAACAATGGCTTACATGATTATAGTTTTTATTTGGCTGTTTTGTAGCTTTATTGAGTCACTGCTCTTTGTACCAATTTTACTAACATGTTATTCCAAGTACAATAATAGCAACTTTATTATTATTATTATTATTATTATTATTATTATTATTATTATTATTATTATTATTATTATTATTATTATTATTATTATTATTATAGCCCTGCCAGCGGATTTCCCAATGTCCCTTTTGTGCAAGTTTTCAACAGTAGTAAACCACAAAACATTTCATCACTTCCATGCGGAAGCTCTTTGAAGCGCTTATTGTGTGCCAGACACTGCAGGTGGCGTTCTATTTCTATGCTGACTTTTCTTGGTCACCAAACATTTAATGCCCAGCTTCTTCAAGGAAGTTGCTAAAGTCCGCATATAATTTAAAGTAAGGTATGTCCGGGTGGTAAATTGTATAGAGCAAAATTAATCTAAAGGTAAAGTCGCTCCTGCCGTGTTTTACGCAGAGGGTGATGGTCAAGAACTTTCAGCGTCCTCTTTGCCAAAAATTCAAGAAACCAATGCCAAGGAACTGGGCAGATCAAACAATTGAACTTCCCCGTCCAATCTATTGCTATTATATGTCTGGATCCGATACTGTAGAACGTTGGGCAGAAAATGGAGCAGCTCCCGTCATCATATATGAATTACATTCGTTGTCTTTGCCGGAGGACGTGTGTTAGAGCATTACAGAATATTCATTCAATAAACAGCCGTCAGTCTGTTGAGTAGAACGCAAGTACAAGTCTGTCACGCATTCCTTGAAGTTGCTTCCACTGGCTAAATCCTAGCAGAATTTCAGATGTGAAATGTAGGTGTCTATCGAGACAAAGAAGCGTCGTTGTACTAGTAGCGACAATACCTAATTAATAAAGTACCCGCGCTATGATTTATCATCATGAGTGGACGTGGTTGCTAAGGCATAGATCGTGAACGAGAGCTCTGCCAGCATTGTCATTCTTGACTGATGTTTCTCCCCCCTCTCACAGATTTTCCTCAGTCGTTTAGTGATAAATGCTGGAAAGATAATATTTTCAAAAAAATCATTGCTTAAACCATCTGGTTCCTCCCGGTCTCATGGAGCAAATTGGTGTCCATTTCTACTTGGCTCTTTCCACCTTTCTCTGTCCTATGGACAGGTGTCCTTCATTCTCTGTAAATGTTCAAGCCACTTTCATCTACACTGTTTCATTTCCTGTCCAGAAGAGAGTATCCAGCTGCAAATCTTAACATTTTCATTTCAGATCATTTTATTCCTTTTTATTCATATAACATGCAATTTGTTTATAACTGCAGTAAATTGGGAGCTGACATCCTGTAAATTTTGAATTTCTTTTCTTCCCTCTTAGCTATTTGTTATTATTCCACATGCATGTCTAAATCATTCAGTTTAATCTGCATGTATCACATTATTTCTTAATTAATTGTTTTATGATACTGTTTTTGCTCTTGCTGAAATATCATCTTTAAAATCAAATTCTTTTGTTTTATTTATAGAGATTTCAAGACTACAGTTCTTTGACATTTTATTTAGATATATTATTTGCAATTGACTTGTTTAGTCTACAAATTAAGGAGTATTAGTATTGATGTTATTTATTTTAGATATATATTTTAATTGAAACTCCCATTGTCCGGCAGTTTCCTCATGTGCATTCTGCATTTTTATAATTATTTTAATATATTATGAAATTATGTTTATTTATGTTCAATTTTTCATATAAGTGTCATCATCATATAAGTGTCATCATCATATAAGTGTCATCATCATTCTTGTCATAGGTGACTTGTTTCTTTTTGGGGAAGTCTCTACCCCAGTTTGCTTGTTGCAGTTTCATTGTTGGAAAATTTGCAACTGGCTAATGTTTAGGCTTGTCTGCTGCTAAAATATACAAAATATGGACAATGTTGTTAACTTTTATCTTAACCTCTTAAAATGATGCCCTATTATGCTCTTAAAATATGTGTTTTATAGAGCCGTACTCAATCATAATTGTGTTTAAGGTACGAACCACGTGTCTAAAGTGTTGTTATGTTATAAATTGACTTGCATAACTGATTAACTAAAGACTAATGTAATAATGAAAAGAAACGAATGAAGTGCAATGATCTGAAATACGAAGTTATTTGTAATCAACCAATAAAAGACAATGAAGTTAAGTAAACTATCTCATTATCGAGAAATATGCTAATTTTAAGGCTCGTGTTTATCAGACATCGTTTTCCCTAGCTTTGATGCCTGCTGCCTCTTCTAAAAAGTGAAAGTGTATACAGCGAATAAGAATCATATAATGATAAAATTTGTCCATATATATATATATATATATATATATATATATATATATATATATACATACATATAAACAGGTATTTGATATAAGATCTATTTTATTTAAATTTCTTTATTCTTTTGTGATGTGAAATTATACTTTTTTATTTGAGTTATTTTGTTTCAGAAATAAAACTGGCTGATGTTATGCTAGATAGCTTCGCTCTGCAGAATTCCTCTGTTCCTTTGAAAGAATGCTTGGGGATGACAGTGCGGCAACTGGGGAAGGCTAGCAAGCGTAGATACTTGGAAATCCCTCTTGGTAAAGGTGCATTCAACTGATAATTTACACCCATGAATGGTTTATTGGATTAGTTAACGTTGTAGTGTTAATCATTACAGGCCATAAAGCCTGCACTGCAAGAGAAAGTAATGAACGGTTGATGCCTGGTTGTTATTGTTATTATTTCGTTCACTTACGGAAGCGCTTTAACATCTCAGGTTATCAGCGTCCCATTCAATTCGGCATGAAATGGCCGATAAATTTTGCTCAGAGACCTCTTCTTACAGGTTTGAGGTTCTTTTACGTGCCGTAAAACTACGACGTACCCAAGGCTTTGTTTCCCTTCCGAAGAAAGCCATAATTGATATTTTTACGCCCGAAAAATCCATCGACCCTGTCCGGGATTGAACCTGCGAACTTGGACCTACGACGCAAATATATTAGACCACCAGGACCAACTCCCTGTCTGCAGTAAGCTATTAATGCAAGAGAATTAATCCAAGTTTGCTCTCCAGCTACCCCAATCCATTACCGTGGTTTGTATATAATGCAGCAGTAAGCTGATTAAACGAGAGAGTGTGTTCCTCAGGTCCACTACAGACAATGTACAGCAAATTACAAAAGATTTTGTGAGAGAGACAAACAAAATCTAAAGAAGTAGCAAGAAAAACAATCTCAGAAATATTTCAGTCACGCAAAATCAACTGCATCAATCAAAAGAAAAACACATTTCCAATTCCCGAGTGCAGACTCCTTTTAGACCCGTTGAAGCTGCAACACACAGTTTACGTCTCACCAGAGTTGCTGCAGTGATGCATTTGGTTGTTTGCGGATAGATTCATGATAACGGCGTCTTGCAGTGTCATACTGCAAACAGGTGTTAGCTCGTGCCTCTTTCTCATTCACTGCCAACTCGAACATGTGGAACCCAGTGACCGGGTTTACATATTTTCCCTAGCTCATGGAGATGGAACTGTGTGGTTTCTGCTACTGACGTTGAATTGCTGCACCACGTCCTCACAAGTCTGGCTGTTGTTCGTCTCAACAGTCATTAAGATAACCTCGTTATCCACTGTTGTTGCTCTCTTTTTGTGGGTGATTCATCCTCAAGGATACGCCTGTGGTGCCTCAGTAGTAAGATCGGGCGTTAAACACTATTCAAAAGTCTTCAAGGATTCAGTTGCCACTCTGGAACTATGCGAACCCTTTTTGCACCTTCCGTTCATTTACATCAGCACAGAAGGCCTGGCACATTTCCGCGCTACTGCAGTTGTATTGTTCCCTAGTTTAAATTCATACAGCATACAAGTTTGTACAATTATGTGTGACCGCGCGTCCAGCTTAACAGTAACTCTTGGCAATTTGTTGCGCATTTAATTGTTACCTACGTTTTGAATGCTAGTGTTACAGAGTATACCGATATAACGCAGAAATATTTTTTGTCAACTGTATGGAAATTATGACTTGGAACAACGAAAACAAATTTCGTATTATTACTACAAGGCGAGTTCATAGGATTGCCGCTTAGGATTGTATCGAAACTTGCAATAATCAAAATCAGTTTGATGCCTGGATGACACGCCACATTTCATGCTCCCATAAAGGTATATGGGAGTTTCACAATGCATTTGTTAGTTACACTGTGAAAATACATTGAATTTAAATATGCAGAATATTCTTTTCATAATTATAATTTAAGGTTGCCACATGAAATTAACAGACAACAGAAGAAAGAAGTTATAATCAACTGGCCTATGAAATACCTAAAATATAATTTTATATATAAATTCTCTTCCATAATTGGTTCGTGATAATTTTGCATAATTAGGGACCAGGATTTTGGTTTCAAAATTTTTAAAAACGAAATATTTTCCTCTTAAGTTCGTATTTTATAATATTTTTACTCCCCCCTTTTTTATTCAAATGATACTTATGCACACATTAAAGGTTTTCAGTGATACCCGGATTAGCTTGGAAAAATTTTTCGCAAAATTTTCATGAAAAAGTCAACAGCATTGAAAATGTATTATAATATGAATGCTTTTCTACATTCTAGACAACTTTTAACAGCTGAAATTTTAAATTACCATACAGTTCAAGTTATCTTATTTCTTAGATATCATCTACAAAATTCATAGTCACTGTCTAGCTAACTGTCATAACTGGCACAATCGCAATAAATATAATACGACTGGTTTGCTCTTGAAGTTCTCTGAATCCTTTAATGATCAATGAGGTTTCTTACTTTGCGAACAACTACCTATTTTTCACCTTTTCCACAACAGGTAGTTATTTATGTAATGGTTATTAACCGAGTTTTCAGGCAAAATTTGAAATAATGTTCAGTTATTTCTTCTTCAATAAATTTGAATCGCTCACTTGGAACAGAAGGTGGCCTTGGGTAGTATGAATTTTAGGAGACCGTGACCCGCAAATCACTGATAAGCCCTGATCTGAACTGATGGACTGTTCATGTTAGCAAGTCGCGGAGAGATGAGGCGTCAGTAAGATGAAGCCATTGTTGCAGATAAGTGAACTTCCGCATGGATGCCGCTGCTCAAGGTCACATTCCGGACTTGGGCCCAGAATCCTGGTGCAACGTCCAGGCAGGCAGGCAGGCGGGTAGACAGACAGACGGATGTTAGCGTTTCCGTCAACATGAAGCGTTTATTCATCCTTGTCACACATTTCCGCTGCGGCCGTGGCCCCATTCCTACAGTCGAAACAGGGTCTTCCCTTCGGTACGAAGGATGAATTCCGTAACCTCATTCTGCAACTCAACAGCTAAAACTGCTCCTCAAATTTCCTGCCGGACAGTTCCCTTTAATTTTTGTACTACTTATCGGCTACAAACAAATATTTGTACAATACTTCGGTTTGATATGTAATTTGTTCGCAATAATGATAAATAAATTGAATTAAATTAAAGAATTAACAACAGAGAGTGCCAAAAAATGTATACACAGTTCAAGCAAAGAAAAAACTGAATACACACCGAACAAAACTTAATTCACACAAACAGAACATGGTGAGTACTAATCATCTTAGACTTTTACACTTACAGCAGTTGCTCAAAATGCCCACCATCGGCGTCGATACACTTCTGAGTACGTTGAACTACTGATTGAGCAAAGTTTGTGAAAGTGTCCTCAGCGATTGCAGCACATGCAGTTTCAATTTCTTCCCGAAGTGCTGCCAGTGTAGCTGGTTTTCTACGGTATGCAACATCCACATAGGTAGAAGTCCAACGGAGCTAGATCTAGAGAACACGGTGGAAACTCATTCGGACCTCTTCGTCCTATCCAGTGCCTTGGAAGATTGTCATCAAGGTACGCACGTACACTCGGTGGTAATGTGGTGGTACACCATTCTGTTGGAAGTAAACTTTTTCATTTCCATAGAGTGCATGAATGGCAGGTAAGACGGAATTGTTACTCCCGTTGGCGGTTCTGTTCTGTACACACGTCTCCAGTGTATTTGAACTTCAACAACATTCTCGGTTTTCCAATACCACTTCAAAATAGCTTTCCGCTGTTCAAACGATAATCTTGGTTCCATTTTGTTGTAGCAACGCTAGCATAACATAATGTGAGTAAAGTCTGTTTACAAAACATCATACGATAATCTTGACTTCATTTGTTCATTGTTGATTTACCTGTCTCGTAGCAAGGCTATCATAATGTACGTGAGTCACTTCTGTTTACAGAACATCATACGCATTACTGTTGTTTTTCGGTTCAACTTTGAAATATATTAAATAGGAGCGTGTTTCTGACACAGTCGGTATTGATACTCGTCAAGTAAAAACGAACCATTCCTATCCAGTTCAAGCCTCATTGGTTACATTTGTTTACTTTTCATCTAACGTGTGTGCATGCTTTATCATAAAATAAACAAATACACCTAACGCAGGATCCGAAACTATACTTTCGAAACCACAGACTGTCGTCTTATTCATCAGACCACAAATTCAGGTGAACATCAGTGGTTCCGCACAATCCATTACAAATAGCAATCTTAACAACTTCCCAACGACAAAATAATTTAGAGAATAATGATTCAGGTATACTGGGGGTATCTGAAATAGCATTTACTAAGTTTGCTTCATAGTTTCAACGTTTATTTTCTTGGGAAAATTCCATGGCAAAATTAAACGTTTTGGTAGAGTAAACCCATTCTCTGTTGTGTCAGAAAAGGTATTAATAATTGATTTGATATTAGACTTTTGAAAACAGGAATTTCCTTGATCGCGAAGCAGCATTGAAGATGTTCTAAGGGAAATTTTTACCCCACTGTAACACCGACCTATCAGCATATAATTTAAATTCCCTTATAACCGCAAGACAATTCCGTTATTTTTCTTCCTTGACCATTTAGTTAATTTCTTGTCAAAGATCCCTTCTCATCTTCTGTAATTAATGCTATGTAATTATAAATGCCCGATATTCAGATACTTGTTACAATGTAAAGAGCTGACATAATGTGAAGTGAATAAACAAATCATTAACACCTCGCTTTTCTACAAAATAAACAAATTTGAAAGGGTATGAACAAAACAAAGAAGTAAACAAAACAAAAAAGAAAAAAAAAGTAAAAGTAAAAGAAAGAAAGAAAAGAAAGAGAAAAAAACAAAGAAGTAAACAAAACAAAAAGAAAAAGAAAGAAAGAAATAAAGAAAGAAGGAAAGAAGGAAGGAAGGAAATAAGGAAGAAAGGGAAGAAAGAAGGAAGGGAAGAAAGAAGGAAAGAAAGAAAGAAAGAAGGAAGGAAAGAGAGAGAGAGAGAGAGAGAGAGAGAAAGAAGGAAGGAAGGAAGGAAAGAAAAAGGAAAGAAGGGCGGAAGGAAAGAAGGAAGGAAGGATAGAAAGACGGAAAGAAGAAGGAAGGAAGGAAGGAAAGAAGGAAGGAAAGAAGGAAGGAGGAAGGAAGGAAGGAAGGAAAGAAAAAAGGAAGAAAGAAAGAAGGAAAGAAAAAGGAAAGAAGGGCGGAAGGAAAGAAGGAAGGAAGGAAAGAAAGAAAGAAAGAAAGAAGGAAGGAAGAAAGAAGGAAGGAAGGAAAGAAAGAAGGAAGGAAAAAAGGAAAGAAAGAAAAAAGGAAGGAAGAAGGAAGGAAGGAAAGAACGAAAGAAGGAAAGAAAGAAGGAAGGAAAGAAAGAAAAAGGAAGAAAGAAGGAAAGAAGGAAGGAAGGAAAGGAAGGAAAGAAGGAAGGAAAGAAGGAAGGAAGGAAAGAAGGAAGAAAGGAAAGAAAGAAGGAAGGAAGGAAGGAAGGAAGGAAAGAAGAAAGGAAGGAAAGAAAGAAAGAGAGAGAGAAAGAAAGAAAGAAAAAGGAAGGAAAGAAAGAAAGAAAGAAAGGAAGGAAGGAAAGAAGAAAGGAAGGAAAGAAAGAAGAAAGAAGGAAGGAAGGAAAGAAGGAAAGAAGGGAAAAAGGAAGGAAAGGAAGAAGGACGGAAGGAAAGAAAGAAAGAAAGAAGAAAGGAAGAAGGAAGGAAAGACGGTAGGAAAGAAAGAAGAAAGGAAGGAAAGAAAGAAGAAAGAAAGAAAGAAGGAAGGAAAGAAGGAAAGAAGGGAAAAAGGAAGGAAAGGAAGAAGGACGGAAGGAAAGAAAGAAGGAAAGAAAGAAAGAAAGAAGAAAGGAAGAAGGAAGGAAGGAAAGACGGAAGGAAAGAAAGAAGAGATTTAGGGGTGTACAGGTCTCCTAACCTATTCCTTCCGAGAGTTTCCTATTGTAATTCAGTTGTAGAAGTATTGTAAGATACAACAACTTATATGGCTGATAGTGCAAATGTCAATTAGATGTATGAGCCCTGCTAAGAATTTGCTGTTCTTCTACATTGAGGTTTAATGTGCAAGCAGTAAGAGTCTATATAAGAACTAAATAGTAACAAGATATTTTTTTTCATATTGCAATATTTGGCCCACTTTTTTTAAAAATATCTAAAAAATTTTAAAAGTATATTCTAGTGAACTATTTCACTTATGTGACGTCATCTTAAAATTGACCAATGAAAAGAGAGAACATTTTGAATTTTGTCCAATCACAGCCGGATATCGCAGTGAAATTGTCGAAAAAAATTATGAAATCCGTTTTGTCACCTGATGTGCATTTATCTTGTGGTCAGTGTAGCCAACTCTATACCTCCACTATGTAATTGCTAAGCACAAATCATTGACAACTTTTGTATAAATTTAACTAACTTAATGTATATTCACTCAAGCAATTGTTTTTGTGTATGAACAGATATCGCCTTATACAGTTAAAAATTATATCGACTTTAATTATAGGAAGTCAACTCGGCGCTAACCATGTCGATGAAAATCTTAGATAAACAAACTTAATGGTTTCAATCCATTGCATTTTCAAAATGAGTCAAGAGTGATACCTAATCCTTTGCGTCGAGGTTTCACACGGACGCAAAATGCTGTTAAGAGATAGCATATATCGTAAAGGCTCGAAGATTTTTCCCAACTTTAAATCATGTGCAAATATCTACATAGTAGATCTCTTTATGTCGAAAGATTGTTCTTTATTACGTTTATATTACTATGGAGCAATATAACTATACGCGGTTATTCTGGATTCTGGAGCGAAATAATTTATTTTTACGTACACTTGATATATGTACGTTTATGAAATTAATACCAGCCGTTAAACAGGGTCGCAACCGCAGCATAGCCAACATTGCATGAACTGACGCTAACTGTCAAGTGCAAAGTTTCACTTTTAAAGTGTACAAAGCAGTTAGCATCTGATAGGGTGTTTCGCAACATTGCAAATATAGATGACTGCTTACACGCCAAGCTTAGCGTTGCCAATTTAGTCCTTTTCGAGCCTTTTTTGCTTCGTCTTTAGCCCCCAAATTTTTTTTAAAAAGTCCCTTCGGGCATTCTAGCTCTTTGAGATAAACTCTGGGGTTTTTGAAACATCTGGAGTAAAATGTAGGGTTTTATGAAAATCAGCGACTCATTAGCATTCTAAATGTTCCGCACTGAATGGCTCCGTAGGTGTAACTATTAATAGTAAATACCACTTTTGCCTTTGTATATGGTGCAGGGCATTGATGCCAACTTAGCCATTTAGCCATACAAAATCATGAAATGCTTATAGCCAGAACTTAGTTTATTTAACAAACCCCTAAGCCAAAATGTAGCTTTTACTACTATAACACAATTTTAATTGTTAAGTAGGAAGTATAAATTCAAAATCGGTCACTTTAGCTGTTTTGCTATGTAAGAAGAAGAACAAATAAATTGAGTGAATGCCGGCCGGCTTGCTGTGAAGCTACATTGTATTCCTATCAAGAGTCGTGCCATTTTATCAAAATTCATATGCATAAAAAATAGCATCATCCTAACATGAACTTGTCGACATGTGTTTATTTGCTTCGGTTATTCTGCATTAATAATAATAATAATAATAATAATAATAAGCAATTAGGATGATAATAATGATAATAATAAAAGCAATAATGATGATAATAATAAGCAATTAGGATGATGATAATAATAATAAAAGCAATGATGATGATAATAATAATAAGCAATTATGATGATAATAATGATAATAATAAAAGCAATGATGATGATGATGATAATAATAATAATCAATTAGGATGATAATAATGATATAATAATAATAGTAATAAGCAATTAGGATGATAATAATGATAATAATAAAAGCAATAATGATGATGATAATAATAAGCAATTATGATGATAATAATGATAATAATAAAAGCCATGATGATGATAATAATAATAATAATAATCAATTAGGATGATAATAATGATATAATAATAATAATAACAATAATAATAATAAGCAATTAGGATAATAATAATTATAATAAAAGCAATGATGATGATAATAATAACAATAATAATAAAAACAATAATAACAATAATAATAATAAGCAATTAGGATGATAATAATGATAATAATAAAAACAATGATTATGATGATAATAATAATAATAACAATAATAATAATAGTAATAATACTTGTGGGGGGGATGGTGTTGTTGCAAAGACACGTCGATGATAGGAAATATTTACTGGTCTAGCCCGTTCTTTAGTTCAGCAGTGGCAACACTGCAAGCTAACTAAATGGAATTGTATCACGAGGGGAGAGCATATTACTTCTATTTAACAAAACTACAAGTTATCCGAAGTTGAGATCGTCTTTTTCTTTCCTTATTTTCTCCCCCCCCCCCCCCACGTCAAAATGTCCTCGATTCCTGCCAGTTGTAATGTTTTCGAAGTAAACGCCTGACATGCAACTTTGCTCTTCCGTTATTTAATCGTAAAAGTAACGTTCTCAGAAACGTTAATTGAATTAGCGTCTGGCTCGAACTTGTTTGTTTGCTTCTGAAGTTTCACATCAACCCACGGAAAACAATTAAAGCTGCGGCAATGAAAACTTAACAGCAAAGGCCATGATAAATATAGATATTTTACGTTGCAATTTGCCTTTGCATTTAGCCTGACACCTACATTATTTACGAGGCCCTAAAACAACACCACATCAACAAAAGACTGAATTTTCTACTTAATCATTGCAGGTTATATGGTCAGCAATAATTTCCGGGTATTGTATAAATAACCTAGAAGAAAATCAATAACAGTTGATTCCGTCACTGTGCACACCCAAGTTAACTGCTTTCAGCGCTAGAAAGTTACATTATTAAACAACTGTAATATATAAATACAATGTAAAAAATAATATAATATTTTAATTTTAACCCCTCCCTAAATACGTTTAAAAACGAAAGTCATCGCTGCGATATTGCTAGCATTATCAAGCGATTGAGGTTAAGTTTCTTCCAGGAAGAAATATAGTGAACTATTTCTTTATAAAAAAATCGGAAAGACTGGAATAAAATGTATTTTTAATTACCAATTTATATAATAATATGAACAGGCGTCCAAAAATTAGTGTACAATACACGAGTTAGAAACAAATTTATTTTTGAGTGGAGTGTTTACGAAACAAGACATAAAGCTGAGTTTTCCAAAAATTGTTTCTAACGTTCTCACTGAGCGGATTATTTGAGCAAACCATACATGCCAAACGATATTAGAGGTGTTATAACGAGAACATAATACAGGATTTTGAAAGAAGAAATCTATTAAAAAGTTACTTATGGGCTGTCAGAAAAACTTGAAGTATCAAAAGATGCAGTCAGTATATGACACATCAAGAAAACCATACAGAGTGCTATCTGTTATCAGTTTTTCACTTATCCCATGAATGAGCGATATATCAGGAAAATGCTACATGACATGAAAAATGGATATATTATCGCAACCTTGACCTCACAAAAATGAATCAATTCTTGTGTACTGTTAATCTTGAGTTCTATTTTTAGCAGTTTGAAGGAGTTTAGGCTGTTTGAACTAGAGAAACAGAAATAAATAAAACATTGAAACATCACAATATTTCGAACAGTTATAAAATAGCATGTTCTTTTTCAAAGGGAGTACAAGATGGTAAAGTAAATAATGAGTTTCGAAAATAGCGTTAAAACGACCGAAAGAAGCCAAGAGGGAAAAAGATTGGAGGAGCAAAACAAGTACGGGAAAAAAAAAAAAAAAAAAAAAAAAAAAAAAAAAAAAAAAAAAAAAACCTAAACAAAGAAGGGAAATTAACACAGGATTAAACATATCGGTGTACACATGACCTATCTCTGAGGCAACCTTCAGGGACATGAGTCGTTAACGCATCAATAAGTATTAAATTAAGCGTTAGCAAGCTGGCAACCGGTAAGGAAACTGGTTTTGATTGTTCGTAGGGAATGAAACAAGTGTAAATATTAAACTAATATAAAATGCTTTTGCAAACCTCACAAAATAACACACGAACAACATTCTTTAGAAGTACAGTTAGTAGCATGTGAATAAATCTTAAATTCTCTGGATAAATTGGGGCTGTGTAACGATTAATATGCGATAATTAGCTCACAGGTTTTGCTTTTAGGACGGGCACTTTTGATGAAGATGAATTGTGGCGAAATATACTTTAAGGTTAGGCATGTTCTAAAAGTAAGAGAGGGGGGGAGATTAAATTAAGATTGATAACCACAGCATTAATAAAACACTCAAAATAGGTTTGTTGTCTCAATTCCAGTAATGTATTTACAAAATTAATTGCTTTCTTATTGGAAGTTCTGAGTTTACATTCGTACATCGTTTGTGTGCGTGCGTGTCCTAGTGGTAGTCATACATGCCTCGCAGTCCAAAGGTCGCTGGTTCAGACCCGGCCAGGGTCGATGAATTTTTAGGACGTAAAAATACTAAGTGCAGTTAGTACCGTGTCGTAGATTTACGGCACGTAATTGAACGGCGAACACTGAATTGAATGGAACGCTAATGACCAAAAATGTTAAAGAGAGTCTTTAAATAATCTTAATAATGTAATGTGTGTGTGTGTGTGTGTGTGTGTGTGTGTGTGTGTCTTTCCTTTGAGACAAATCCATATTTAGGTCTTTGTGCAAGGGTGTGTGTGTGTCTAAATTTGTTGCACTTACGTCTGCCAAAATAGTTATTTAAACGATTAATAAAAATTATTTTAAAATTATGGAATAATCTGAGCCATATCTGCTATTGGTTTTCTAGGCTTTGTGTGTGTGTGTGTGTGTGTGTGTGTGTGTGTGTGTGTGTGTGTGTGTGTGGAGGGGGTTCTCAGTTAAAGGTGCTTGTTACAATCTTGATCTTATGAGTGCGTTTTTCAATTGTTCATGGTCCACTTCTAGCGTAGAAGTAAAGAAGAAAAAAGAAGGAAAAAAAATGGAAATTGTGTAAAAATCAAGGCCAAGGAAAAGAACAAATTGGAACAAAAATTGTTATAAACTTTATTATAATATGTAGAGAGGCAAATCATTTTAACCAGCCTTCTCGACGCTCGGATACAGTCGCTACACTAGTCATTTTGACAAGTGACTAATGACACACTTTTACGAAAAAATATATGTGAACAGGTTTTATTAGAACTGGTGACATTACGGCTAGTAACTAGTAAACTAGTAAACAGAACCTCAATATGAAGTTAATTTTTTGAATTGAATATACTTAAAAAAAAAATAAAAACAAATAGAAAATATATGGTTTGGACATAATAAAGAATGGAGGTAACTGCTTACTGCAACTGACTTTAAGCCTAATCTCTTGAATTATAAGAAGACGACATTTTGGTAAAGAGGCATCTCAGGTCTAAGCTTATAGTTTCTCCCCAGCACTTCCCAGGAAAACCCGAGAAAAAATCTCATTGGTCGAGGAGAGGCGTTGGCGGAGTTGGAACCGAAGACCTCTCGTTCACAAATACACAGATATAAAAACAAATTCAAAGTAAAGGAAAGCTGACTGCTATATACGAAACCCAAAGAAACTGCAAGGAAGAGAAATAAATGACAGTTACAATGGAATATGTGCTAATTGACAATCTTTTTCTTGGTTATAAACAGTTTCGCATTCCTTTTGTATTTCAGTTAAAAATTACCACTGGTATCCGTAGAGGCACTTAAGCAGTCCTCGATAGGATGCAGTATAACGAGAGGTCGAGTGGCTGCAGTATGTCAAGTCAGTTTTAGACGCCGCTATTATTAGCTGTGCTCGTGCATCATGTATGTCACGTCTAACTATCCCACGTGGCGTCATTTCAACGTATTCACATTACAGTTCTTTAGTAGTCAAGGCCAACTATAGCAGAATTTCAGATTTACGAAATAAGTTCCTAAACTTGACATTCCAAATTTGCACCAACTATGGAGAGATTACCATGCCAGTTTTATTTCACTCCAGGAGCACTCCAGGAGCACTTGGAGGCACTTGTGTGACTAAAACATGACATACTAAATTACTTTAATGTTAAAAACTGAATGACCTAAGTCTGGTGTCAAATATATACAAACTGTTTACAAAAATCTTAACCAGAAGAATAAGGAAGATTCTGGGTGAAAATCAACCACCCAAAACAAGCGTTACAAGATTCAGCACAATTGACCATCTCCAAGCTACAAACCAGCTGATGGAGAAAGCAGAGGAATTCCGTCTAACACGATATATCGCCTTTACTGACTATAGTAAGGCCTTTGACTCAGTCGAACATACAAGCATATTACACGCTCCGGCAGCTCAAGGAATAGAAGCAAAGTACATTCGTATCCTACACAAAATCTATAGTCAAAGTTTTACGAAAGTAAAAACAGAAGAGGGACAACCATTCCGACTATAAAGAGGAATTCTCCAAGGTGATCCAATCTCTCCCAAACTCTTCACTTGTGTAATGGAGCATATATTCAGGAAAATGAACTGACATAATAAATTCGGAATCAACATAAACGGCAGTCGACTACAAATCGAAGATTTGCCGACGATGTGGTCTTATTCGCCAAAACACCGAAAGCACTACAAACTATGCAGGAACAATTATGTGAGCATAGCAAAAATGCAGGGCTGTCACTAAACAAACCTAAGATTAAGCTAATTTCAAACGGATCTGAAACCCCAATAAAAATAGATGGAACAGTCCTCACATATGTGAGCGAATATACATACCTTGAACAACAAGATAAAATGGAAAAAGAAGTACAGCTCTCATTAACCTAGAGAGCATTTTGGGGCCCTGAAGTTTACATTGTTAGATCAAACACTAAGAAAATCAGATTCCAGACTCTAGAAACCTATGTATACCTGTATGATTATATGAGTGCCAGACGTCGTTAATAACAGAAAAACAAAAGAAATACTCTCAAATATGCCAAAGAAAACTCGACGCAAATCCTGGAAGGACAAAATACCTTTAGTATTAATAAACCAGTTATCTCAGTCAACAGATATCGCACAAATAGCTACCAGAAGCAAATGGCAATGGGGCGGTCACGCCGCAAGAATGCAGGACATATGTGGACCTACAAGATCTCCGTGTGGAAACCCCGAATAGGAAAAAGGGCTCAAGGCAGACTCAAAAGAAGATGAACAGACCTCTTCAAGGAACATGCCGGTCAAGAGTAGCAAGAGGAAGAGGAAAATGGAAATCTCTCGAGAAGCAACTAGTGCAGCGAGAAATGGAGTAAATAAAGATTGTCTTAAACAGCATACGAACAACTAGCGTGGAATAGCTCACCATGTTAGGAAAAAAGCGAGCTTTCCCTACTTGTTAGGAGACCGTCCTTAAGGGGCACAATTGCCTATCTTTATCTTTATCTTTCATGTTCTTATCAGTACTTCATCACAGAAGAGTTTTCTTCAGATATAATCAACAATTGGATAGTATTTATGGGAAAGTGTGTCCTTCAAATTCCCTGTGAAAGGATGCGCTAAACAAAGAAAAGTCTTTCTGGTGGCCGACCTTTGAAAGTAATTGCTGAAGAAAAGTATCATCTGTTGAGGAGCAACTACTCGATCAAACAGCTGATCTCAACAAGAGTGGGGCTCTCTGTTCAAGCGTCTTACGGCTCATTCATGAGATGATGTCTTTCTACAGTTCAGAAGGAGATGCCTGTGATCCGTTGTCTGAAGTTTTTAGAGCTTTGGAAGTACAGACATACATTGTCACAGTAATTGTTTATTATGCTCCTGTTTCCATGGCGAAGCATCGCCGAGAAATTTAAGGTCTCTTTATCCATCAAAAAGATTTTGGCAAAATTCATTTGGAAATTGTCGGATATTCTCTCGTTGTTTTCAAGAAAAGCAAGACCAATGTTGCATAGTCTGAGCGATGTCATAAATGAGAAGAGATGAGGAATGATGATCAATGTGTTCTCCTTCTCTCTGACAGTGCTACAGTTCATATGCTATTGTTGAGAACATTGCAAAGAATCACTGTGGCTCCTATGGAGTGGAACACTCGAGGAAAGAAATTTTATAGCTATAATGAAATGAAATGTGAAGCATTTTACAAATGAAACTCTTGAGTACTTTCTGAATGGCATTCAGGTATTAATTCAAACATGTGATAAGTGTGTTGAGGTGAATGCAGATTACATTGCCTTTTTTTTTTTTCACCCCAAAAATTTTGTCATGACGAAAACATTTGGAGCTTACTTACCATGTGGGGACTTCTCTAATAGGCTGCTGGTTTACGCTACTCCCAAAAATGTCAAAGTTTAATTTTCTATAACTATTTCTTGATGGTTATTTTATATGTAGGGAGCTTCTGCTGTGCGCTTGATGTTATTACGTGCTTGTGCTTATTATCTGTAGAGGAGTTGGTTAACAGCCGTGGTGCAAACCAATGTCTGGAGTATATTGATTAGGGGAGGGGAGAAGAAGCTTGTGTATGCACCATCTGAAACGTCGTGTCTAGTTATGTGCATTCCCAGGAAAGTTTGCTTCGAGCCTTGCACGACCGATTGTTGTTGCATTATTATAAAATTGAATAAACAGTTTTAAAAGGTTGTTAGATAAACAATATATTAATGAAAACACGGTCATATATGCGAAATATGAGGACAGTTGCAATTATTTGAATACCAAACAATATTATATTTGTATTAACAATGTCTTCACGCAGACCCACTTCAACAATGATATTAATTAGTCGTTTCGTTTGTGTTCCTTGAATGTAAAGAAAATTAGCACTATACAATCTTAAATTCTAAGTCTTTTTATTCAAGTTCTTTGGACACGAAAATTGGAATTAAAAAACCGGATAGACCAACTCCAAGTATTAATTTGAATCAAACTGTGAATTCAAAACATAGAAGTACACAATGTTTTCTGTAGAGATAGGCTTTATCCTACAGATTCAAGATTTAGATGAAAGGGTTAGTGAAAAGTTTGCTGTTAGAAATCCACAGAAATAGGCGCGTTACTGCGATATTCTTATTACACTCTCTCTTTTCTATTGTGTAAGTCCAGCCACGCATTTATAAGAATTATTTCTAGTTATTAAGTAACTAAAAGCTTGCGATTTATACGAAAAGCATTCAAGTTATAACACCTCCGATTTTTTTTCTCACTAACTAATCAAACGAAAACTATGTCACTATGTCACTTCTAGACGCAATTTCCCTGCAGTCGTACACATTTTTCACAACATCAACACCATGACTCCATGGCCGCTGCGAGCGCGTCTGTAGGAGTCTCTTTTGATAACTGGAAAATCGCTGATGCAATAGCAGCACGGCTAGTGAATGTGCGGCCACGGACAGTGTCTTTGAACATAGGAAACAGTCAAAAGTCGCTAGGAGCCAGGTCAGGTGAGTAGGGAGCATGAGGAATCACTTCAAAGTTGTTTTCATGAAGAAACTGCTGCGTCACGTTTGCCTTATGCACTGGGGTGTCTTCTTGATGAAAGAGCACACGTTTTTCACGCAATGCTGGAAGGAGCTTCTTCTTCAAAACATCTTCGTAGGGTGCACCTGACACCGTATGCCCTTTGAAAAGCAATGAGTAAGGATTACTTCATGATGATCACATGATCAACAATGATCATGTTGTCAGACCGGCTTGTGCGAGGCCGAGATTGGCTTGGTTTGTGGTCACACGACGATCTGCCTTCCTTGAACTGTCGCACCCACGAACGCACATTAGACACATCCATGACACCGTCACCACATGTCTCACTCAACTGGCGATGAATTTCAATCGGCGTCAAACCACACAAATGGAGAAAACGAATGATTATACTCTGTTCTTGTAATGAAAACGTCGCCATTTTGAAGTATCAAAAACGGTCCTCACTCTCGCCGCAGCCGCTAGAGTTCTGTGTGTCCTACTGCTGTCATCTATGTCACGCATTGACAACAAGTGCCCGCGTATTTTAAAACAAATTGCATGTTTCTGTTTCCAGTTGTCAGAAGAAAAAAAAAAAAAAAAACGGATGTGTTATAACTTGAATGCACCTCGTATTACAGTCAACTGTCTATTTGATCATAGATAGGCGAGTACTTTATCGAAAACTGGCAAAACCTATCTGCTGAACCGGGAGTTTATTTTGTTAATTTTGGCATTATATAATGTAATATGAAGTTTATCAATATGTCTGAAAATAAATATTGGGAAGCGGAGGAGACAAATAAAACAGCATAATTTCTCTCCAAAATTAGATTAACCTTCTAGAGTATAAGTGCAAAATCAGTTTTGGAACTAATGCAGTACAATGAGAGGATATTTAGTTCTGCACCCAGAGCATGTATAACAATTTAATTCTCATGTACAACTTCCAAACCGTTATGCTTTGTATATAAGTTGGCCCCACTGTGAGCCTGCAAGACTACTATACAAGCTGGCAAGAGCACATTAATATCCTTCATAAAAAATATTTAATGAAACACGCGCCGAAAGCCCATTCGCTTTTACTATGGATAGCTTCTAAATGGTTCATTTACGTTGCAACATTTTTATTTGTGTGTTTTCTTGACAAACAGTTTTCAGGTTTTGAACAGTGACAATAAATAACATTGGTTTGGTCGTGTTTATCATTTTTCAATTTCTGTACTTTCCTGAAAAGGGAAATACTATCATTATATGAATTTGTGAACTTATATGATCTAAACTTTCCATTTAAATAGGATATGCGTCTGTCTAGTCCCTAGCAATTAAATGAATCATGTTTATATGCATCTACAAAAGCATATATCGAGACCATATCTCATTATTTGACACAAATCTACTAATTTTGCTTCCGGATTTTTTATTTTTCTTCCTATGCGCAAGTTTGCTAATTTTAACGGCAGAATTGTTTTAAAAAATCAAATTTGTAATATTGAGAATATGGAGGAAAACTATATGTATATATATATATATATATATATATATATATATATATGAACTATAATAGTTTTCACACCCATGTATTCCACTAAGAAAAACAATGGCGTCACACATAACCACGAGGGAGTTTTTTCACACTCAGTGCATAGGGTCAACATTCTCTATAGTTTTCGTTTCTCTTCGGAATCGTTCGTCTCATCTGAAGGAAGTTGCATTTCATTTGTCGTATGTTATTGATCATGTATTATGTATTATGTATTATTAATAACCCGCTTTGAATTGAAATTCAATCCTGAAATACATACGGTTTATTATTAATTGGTACTTTAGATAAAAATGCATTTTAATTTGAAGCGAGCTTTTAAGGACGCTTGAATATCACCATTTTAATCAAGCTATGCATCTAAAGGAAGCTTTCGTTTTCATAATATGATATGCCCAGGTTAGCTCTGAATAAAACAGTCGAAGATCGTATTGTAAATTTAGACCTTTCTGTAGTTATACTAGCTTAATACTTCATTGGCACGATTAAGAAGTAACTGTTTGCTGCTGCATAAAACTTGTAAAGAATGTCAAGTACCGGGTTTCATTTTGTAAAGGAAATGTTCAATTGCTAATAATGAGTTGATTAAGTTCCTAACGTATTCTCATTTTCATTGTAGGCGAGCGCTATTTGTTTGTGAACAAACGATCTCAGTTTGCACTATCGACTTGCAAAAATAATCACTCCTGTTACAGAGCGGCACTAATGGGATTACAAAGACTTGTGCAGAAACAGTGAGGCTAGAAATAAAATATTTTACATTCAACTCTTCCGTAATGAAAACCCTATCTAATTCGCCATTGTAAATTTACACTGAGATACCGACTTTCAACATTATTGCTTTGGAATTTCCGGCGTCATCCAGTGCTAGATTCCAGGAATATGCTCTCGATTTAGAATCTGCACATTGTTAACATAAAATTGAGCAGGAAAGTCAGTAACTTGTTTAGTTATTGTTCCGAAAACATGTGACAGTTTTCAGTTTTGATAATCTGAAGATATAATTATTTTTTAAATTGTTGTCTCATTATACAAAAAAATAATTACCTATAACTTCAGATAACTAATGGTTTAAAATAATTATTATTGAAATATTAGTCAACATTGCTTTAAAATTAATTTTAGTTACCTGTCATATAAATAATACATTTTTTACTGGCTATAGTACATTTTTAAGTGTCTTTTTTTTTTGGTCTAACATTTTTGTCCTTTAATGCCTGAATATTCGTTCTCTAATGACAGCTGATAATTGAATTCTTGTCTTCATCTTTGCAGCGTCTGTTCTTTAAGATAGCTGAATAAAACTGCCTCCAAATATTATAATATATATTTACAGTTTTATTGCATGCATCAAGTTTATATATATATAATTTCTTCTTTCTATAAGTTTCGCTTCATTTTTCTTTGCCGACTAGCGTATCTATTCCCCATCCGGAAAACCGCCACGGGTGGCCGAGGTCGTTAAGGCGCGGACTCGTGAGCGGGAGGTCTGGGTTCGAATACCGCCACGACCGTCCTCCCTAACTGAGGATTTTTCCAGGTTTTCCTCAGTCCTCATAAATGGCAAATGCCAGGAAGGTACCCTAAACCTAGGCCTGGATCGATTCCTTCCTTAAAAATAAATCCTTTCCCAATATATCAATTCATTTCATGTATCATGAGTGTTCACCACCTGTGGTGCCTCTGTAGTAAAAACGGGCGTTAAACACCATTCATTCCCAACCGGAAAGAGTTTTTATTTGGCTCATGCTATCCAGGTAATCGTGAAAATAAAGGGTCATAGAGAAGTCGCTCCGCAGTCATTGTGTAACCGAGATTTCAACAGGGAAGCGAATACGGATGACATAACCGTTTGCTCACTGAGCGTACACGTAATTTATTCACTCAACCACCAAGGCAAGCGCACACTCCGAAGTACAAATCTTAGCAACAGTGAGCAGATTATCTGCTAAAACTAGTTTCGAAGGATGGAAGGAATGTCAGAAGTGCAGGAATACACTTTCTCCTGTGCGGTGGACACCACCAAGTGCGGAGGAATTTGTCGATGACCCGTTACTAAGCAATTCGAAAAGTGTATTAAGGGTATGCAGTAAAGACTTCCTATTCCTGTAACATCAGAGTAGCTTTAATCCTTAAACGCATGCTTCAGGCCTTAATTTGCTAAATAGGATCAGCGTTAATCTCACACTAAAAGAAATGACATGCAATATTTGTAGTAACATCTTATTGGCTCCCAAGTAATATCTCAAATTAGTTTTTAGCGTTAGCACGAGGATGCTAAATCTCTCTAGTAGCTAATTCCATGTAAGTAGGGTTGATTAGGTTAATATTAATATGGTGCTGGTAGGTTTTAGAATTTCTTTTTCCCCAAACAAATTCAATCTCAGACACTTTATATCATGAAACATTAGAGATATTTGATTTGTTGCAGATGCATCCCGAAATCTTTTGCACATTTGCATAAAAAGTGCGATACCTGTCATTCTCATTCAACTGTTACTCCTATTGTTTCCAACTTTCTCACTAAGCGGAGTATTGTGCGCACACCATACATACCAAAGAATTGTTCTTTGCACAAAGCGCTGGAGTTCGATATCCGACATTTTTTCACTAAAATGCACACAATGATACAGAGTATAAAAAAAACATCTATTTTATATGCAAATTGATAAGAGTATTAAAGTATATTAAAATATGTTTTGTGAAGCAATGCATATACTGTAATTTGATGCATTATAATTTTATTAATTTGCAATCTATTTTTAATCTCAATTCTTGAAATGCTATACAATTTTTCTGAAAAAAGTAAATTAAACTATTTCTTCCTTTGCCATTGGTATGTTCTCTTGAAAACTATTTAAAAATCTAGAGCCTAGAAGCAAAATTAATAGAAATATATATCGTGTGCATTTTATGTTTGTATATAATGACACCAATTTTGTTGATAAAAATTTAATCTTTATTCAATTCTTATATATACTGTAATTTTCCTAAATTGTTGTTTTAGTAACGTTTCTGGATACTAAATATATTTACATAAATTAATATTTGGAATGGAAGCTGGAAATATTGCAAAGAAACGTTCGACAATGCGCCATAAACGCTTATCTGTGATTTTAACTTAATTGAAGGTTAGAATTTTATGACAGACTGGCAATTAATACGAGATAATATAAATATTTATATATAAGAAGCGTTACACATTATGGTCTATAGAGCAGCATGAAACCGAATCGTTGTCATTTCTACTTTGAACAGCGAAAAGCATAATTGTTTAGAATGCAAGTTTTAAAAGTTGTGTTTAAATGTTTATCATATTATAAATAAATTATATATTTGGGCATTTTAATGTATATTGTTTCTAAATATAGCTAAATAGTCAATATAGTTTGTCATTTGTTTGAACTGGTTAACGTCGTTTGCTTTTCGCATCACCTGTCTTTTGTCATGGAGATTTGCGGCTACAATTTTGTAATGTCATTTAAAATAACTTAATCATCGGTTAACAATTATTTAGCGTTTTTAATAGTGTTTAACGCTCATTTTTACTACTTAGCCACCACGACGTGAACATTGATGATACATGAAATGAAATGATATATTTGGAAAGAATTTTTTTTTTGGGGGGGGGGGAAGAAACGTTCCAGGCCTAAGTTTAGGATACCTCCCCGGCATGTCATTTTATGAAGACTGAGGAAAACCTAGAAAAAACCTCAGTCAGAGAGGACGGTCGTGGCGGGATTCGAACCCCAGACCTCCCGCTCACGAGTCCGCGCCTTAACGACCTCGGCCACCCTCGGCGGTATTTGGCATGTTAATGTAATATTAGATTTAATGCTGACTCTGCAAAAGCAAGCATTAAGTCTGTTTCAACGTCCTTCATATTGCCAACTTCATAACAAATATTGACGATATGTTGGGAAATGCTATTACAATCGATTAGGCAACGCTCGCTATTCTGCTTAGACCACACGGATGACGGTTTACTGGGGCTTCGAGCACATGGGTTTTTACAGGTCAAAAATAATCCTTAACAATTACTAGTATTTTTCTGCAGATCATAGCAATTTCATGGGTATTTATAAGCATGTAAATAAAAAGTATAGCTTCTGGCAACCACAATCCACCACCTCGCATATCAAATACATGCAAGCTCTTTATATAACAAAGCTTTCACCTTGACGAAAGTTGACAACAAATACAGCCGCGAACACGCATTTCACAAATCCTCTTACTTCCCCAGAAATGTACGACGCATGTGTCAGAGTCCTTGACGCTGCCCGTCGGGTGGGGCATTGACGTCATGAGTCAGCCCACACTAAGCCACCCTCGAAACCGTATTGTTGAAGTTGCTGGCTGTGTTTCACTGACGCTAAGAGCGCTTTTATGTGAGGAAAATTGCACTAAAGGGCTAGCAAGTTCCATTGCATCGGTGTTCGCAATGTTTTGTTGTTGTTGTTGTTGTTGTTGTTATTATTATTATTATTATTATTATTATTATTATTAAAATTAATTTTATAATAATTTTACATGTAACATGAAATCAACGTAAAATTTCACAAAAATGTGCTAATCAAAACTTGAAACCTGAAAAGTACGAAATTTAGCTGTGTCGTGGCATAGGATGTTTGCTTAATTGCTTTATATGCGTTGTAGTTATTACAGAACGGTAATGTGTGTAAATTTTCAATTAGAAACTTACTGATATAAAATTATGAGAAATTAAATGATTACTTTTGTACTTTCATTTACCACCTGCAGTAATTATTAACATATACCAGATTTGGCGATTATATGAATTATTTTTGTGCCCTGCGAGCTAAAGCCCTCCGTTATTTTCAGATTAAGTTCAGTCACGTAGATATTACCCAAAACATGGTTCGAACCTGCGCCAGGTAAAGCAATCTGTAACACGAGTCAATCGAAAATATACATGTACATATTATCAAAACATTCAATATAATGGCAGAAAATGTTAAACAAATTATAAATTTTACGTTTATCAGTATGGCATTATTTTTGTAAAAATGAGGCAAATAACATTTTTCACAGAATTCAGAGTAAAGGTAATAAATTCTAATATTTTTGCATTAAAGCGATCGTCTTTATTGCATCTGCATTTTTATGTGAATTTTAAGAATATTCCTGTAGCTGTGTCGTCACTAACTCCGTTTATTCTTAGAATGGGTTCTTATATAAACAAAATAAATTATATTCATCCACCAAAAACAAGTTAGTTGTCCATTAATAATGAATGAACTTGAAGAAGTGAATTTACCTGATGTAATCAGTGGATTGACAACAGTACTGAAAGACCGTCCATTTCCCAAATATATTTCATTCTACTGTCACTACATGCTCAATGGGCATTTTATTGCGAATGTGGAATATTTTAGGCAAATTTTTCTCACCACTACTTAAAGCCTTTTTTGTGTTTAATAACCAGAGACAGGAAGATCACGCATTTATTTAGGTTAAAATAGGCAGACGAATAGGCAGTAATGAGTAATATCACTCATTATTAATGAAAATAGACATTTAAGCTACTTAATAATTTCTTTCACATAATTCAAGTAATTAAGCTTACTTTTGTTGATTACAAGCAACATCCTTTTCAAGATATCAACTGTCATAGTCAGCCGCTTGTCAGAGAGAACAGTTTTCATCATGGTCCACTGAAGTGATTGGAGCATATTTCAAACAAAAAGTTATTTTGGAAGGACGCATACCAGTTACAACTGAACGTTCAGGACACCATGGAAATGTTGATCAAGACAAAGTAAAGTAGTTTTGAATAGTCCTGGCGAATAAGCAATATATGCATTTATAGGGTAATCAGGTTAGTATATCTCTTACTTCTATGCTGAACACGTTGTAGGGACGGTTTTTTGCACAGCTGTACCGCTCTCATCTTTCTCGCTTGCAATTGCTTATTGCATTTATGTACTTGAAAATTTACCCTCACCAAAAATTTCCTAGATTGTCTCGCGCAGATTGGTACAAAGTCATTTGCCAGGATTATTCAAAACTACAGAACTTCCCTCATCCTCTCTATTCCCTAGAAGTATTCATATGTCCAAGGTACCAGTGTTCCTTTCATTAACGATGGTTCTGCTATTTAAAGAGCTTAGGTTGAGAGGAAAGTTTTTGATTGTTTTAAAACAACAAATGTATAACCAGATTCTTAATAAATATTTTTGTGTAGTGAACATGCCATTTAATTGTTATAACTTTCTTCACTTTGATATATTTAAATTCTTTATATGCTTTGTAAAATGCATAAATAATCGCAGAAAAAAGTCATAAACATCCAAAACGGGCAAAAAAAGTTTTAACTCTTAAAATAGCTACAGAAAGCAAAATAGATGGGGGAAAAAAAAGGAAAAGAAAGAAATGAAAAAATGGCAAAATAAAAACTGGCCTTACGACCCCAAATATACTGAAACATGTTCATTCCTATCTGACTTAAATATATCCATCTGACAATTTGGGGGGGGGGGATCGAAATGTTAATTCAAACATGTGAGAAGTGTATTACAATAAAGGGTAACTATTGTGAAAAGTGAAACATATTTTTCTCTTTATCATATCTGGAAAATGGTTATGCCGGAAACTTGTTTGTGGACCTACCCCCGTAAATTCAATAAGAAAAATGTTATGTGTGATCAATGGCTGATGTACCAGCAACCGAAGCCGGTAAACTTCTCTTCTGCAAGAAAACAGTGATGGCAGATGCCTTCATCAGCGATCTGGACAATGGTATTTCTTTTGCTTTCATTATTCTTCTTTAAAAAATACTAATCGTTAGCAGGCGATAGATATAATTGCCTATATCGTTATGGTCTAATTAAATCAATGTTTGAACAAAGTGCTTATTTTCCTAAACAGCTAAATGCTAACAAATACTCGCACAATTATACAATGAGCTATTTGTGTATGCAACTGACACCAAGATTCCTTTCCATGCTGTTCCAAGGCAGCATTTCTATTATTGCTTCCAGCTGTCAAAGTAGTGCCCAGCGGCTCATAGTTCCGGGAACATAACATGTAGGCGTTATGTGTGGAAGGCGCGCACTTTATGAGCGGTTTGTTTCTTTGTTTCTTTTTGTCGAAAGTTCGTAATAAACTTTATTGCTTGCACTTTGTGGAAATGGCGGCTGGTTGCCAGGAAATGGCGCGTGCCTGTATGCACGTAACGCACGAGGAAATCTTATTTAGATAAATCTATTTCTTTCTGCGCCCCCACTTTATATTAATTTTAAGCCTTGCATTCTTATTTAGCGGGAAATTAATCAGTATCCATAATTTCTTGTAAAGTTTTTCGGGAGAGATGTCGTAAGAATGCAAGGCACTTCTCAAGTTAATGTTGTCTATTATTAGTCTGTTACTAAACACTTCGGTTTTTACGATTGACTTAGGCGGTGCTTATTTTAGCAGGCAGCGCTAAAGTCGAAGGAATTAGGATTGCAAACCTGACATTTTCTAAAATTATAATCAGCAAGATAAGGCCTATAAAATATTAAAACAACTCAACAACCAAAGTAAAAATAATTTAAATTAAAGTTAATATTAGAGGAAAACTTTAAAGAACAAATAACCGAGAAAGAATCAGTTGTGGCCATAGTAGATGAAAATGTCGATTCAATTTCTTATGAAGAATTAATAAGCATCAGCCATTATGAAAATTCTTATGTCACTAATAATATTAATAATGAACTAAAAACTTGGATCCAATAAACTAAAACATATTGAACATTTGTTGGAAATGTACATATCTGTAAAATTGGCAAAAAAATATCTAATTTATAAAAAGAGAAACTGTGGAAATTACAGGTGCGTAAGCATATTGGGTACCAATTATACAACTTATGCATCTATATTACACGTCTTAATGTAACCATGAAAAATATTATTCTAGAAGTTCAAAATGGATTCAGAAAAGGTAGATCTTGTTCACATTGTATATTTACCAGATAACTGAGAAGTATAAAGAATATAACAAACTTTCGAGGTTTATAAATATTGAAAAGGTGTTTTATAAAGTAAGCAGGAATAAATAAATTGTAGATAGGTGTCCTTAACATTTTTAACTGCATTATGAAGCATAAATATAGGTGTAGGACAAGGATATTCGCTTTCGCCCTCTCTTTTTAATCTATATATTGACGATGGTATTTATAATTGGCAGATAATTATAGAATCACATTTTGAAATAAAGAATCACAATTTAGACACATTACTTTTTGCAGATAACTAGAGTCTTATCTCTAGTTCAGAGGACGGTTTAAAAAAAAGGCCTTATTTAAATGAAATAATATCACAATTTTATTAGGTCTTAGCATTTAGAGGAATAGATAATGTAAGAGCTAAACTAGTTTTAGATGGAAAACCCATTGAACAGATGAACATTATTAACTATCTGATATATGATATCTCTTATACAAAAATACCTTTCAAATAAACGTATCAAATTTGACTATATATGCGCCACAATTAAAATAACATTAAAAACACAAGAAAAGTAACCAAAGTAAAGTTTTATAAAATCATGGCGGTCCCTATATTGTTGTATGGTTGTGAGTTTTGGGTTTTAACCAAAAGAGAAGAGAAGATTATTTAAACGACTGAAATGAGGTTTTTGAGAAACGTACTTGGTTTTAATTTCTTAGGCGAAAAGAAAAATGAATATATTAAAAATGAGTTAGATATTTTTAAATTGACGAATCAAGTAGAAATAAATGGAGAGAATTGTTCAGAGAATGAAAGAAGACCACATACCAAAGATTATATTGCATTATCACCCGAAACGTGAAAAGAATATGGATAGACAAAAACAGCGATGAATTTAACTTTTTGACTGAAAATGAATGAGACCGGAGAAAACCTTGCAGGCTTAACCCGTAAAGCAATGATGATTGTGATGAAATATCCTAAATATTAATAATAATAATAATAATAATAATAATAATAATTTGTAGGGAAATGTATTCATTGAAGTAGTACATATTTACGTTGTTCGCATAATTTATGGCATACAGTTAGTTATTTGAAAGCAATTTACAAGTACCTCCATTTTGCACTAAAATTAAAAATATTTTATAATTTAACAATAATTAACACATGCATTATATATTGATTATTAATTATTAAATTAACTTTTCGATCTTTCTATTCTTAGTACAGGCAAAATGACATGATTAAATAACTGCAAACCTGTATACTATCACTATTAGGATCTTATCCGATCCCCAAGTAAAAGCGTTTGGATGGAGGGAATAAAAAAAACCATTTCAGTGAGTTAAATTCGTCATTGAATGGAAACAACCTGAAAAAGAAAAATTGTGTGTCTATGTACGGTCTCGGGCTTCAATTCTCGATAAACAAATGATGGTGACTATATGCGTAAGTTATTGAAGGAAAAGAAATGTCAACTATCGGCCAATGTGTTGTTTTTCTTCTTTTTATGTCTGCTCAGTCTTTACGTCTGTAAACTGTGGACTGAATATCATAGTTTAAGTCTGTAGAAATGAATTAATGAAATAAATTAATGATGGCGCATATGAGCTCGAAATACTTGCTGCTCTAAAGTTCACCTTTACAGGGCAAAGAAAAACTCTGGAAAGAAGAAGAAGGGGAAAAAACCCTAGCAAAGGCAGCTTTACCTGACCGGAAATCGAACCCAGAATCTGCGGATTAGTGGCAAACGTTACCACTAGACCGCAGTCATTATGTTCTTATGCAGTGAAATATTCTCGCCTGGAGAGGGTTAGGAGCGTATTTAAAGAACACTAAATCCCTTCTTCAATGCCAGTCATCTTCTTCCTTCAACACCCGAGAGATGCAATGCATAACTTAATAGCCTGAAATATTGTCAAGAAAACGTTTCATTTTTCAATAGGCCAGTTTCACCAGAAACAGTTTTAACGCGTCTTCGGTCGTTCTAACCGAAATGACAATCTTTTCGAGATTTATACTCTTATAGAACCACAAAGAGTTGTAGAGGTTCTTATGTTTCAGTATGCATTCTTATTTACGTATAAGAAACCGGCCTAAAACGATAAAATAAATAAATAAATTCCTTCAAAAAGGAAAATCAATGAAAAAATGACAAAATATCTGACCAAATAAATTAGCATTCTATAATCTGAGAGGCAAGTTCGGATTTGTGTACAAGTTACATATGTCCATTATGTATCGGTTAAAAGATTATGTATAATCAAAATCCGAATTCTAGTGGCAGTTCAATTTTTATTGCATTTTCTGCAAAAGATGATTAATACTCAGTTTTTAGAATTTATATTATGTGTATATACTAGTACATAAACACAATTTCTTTAAAAATATAAAAATTATAGTTTTTCACATTCATCTCTCCTCTCTTTCCCTTAAAGCCAGTACACATGCTTTAAAGTGTAATTAATAATTCAAATTTACTTGCAAAATCCCTGATACACCAGGATTCTTGCAACAGGCATTTGCAATGACTCTTCAAAATTATTAAAAAAAATGAGGCAATATAAATTATTTTATGTGTATCAAGAAGTAAACAAGAAAAAAAGGAGTAAATACCAGCCTTGAAGTGTCTAGCCGAGTTGCTTTATAAATCAAATTAACAAACAGTTAGAGGACATTCCTTACCTTGTTCATCAGGGCATGTGGAAACATGTCGTCTTGCAATACATTTTCGACACTTATTGTAATGAGTACTTTTTACATTTAACTTAAAATGCATTCATTAATTGTCTGCATTACTTTTCTTCAGCTAACAAATTGTTACCAAACAGAGCATTTAGGGCATGGATTACTATATGAAAGTTGGCCATGTTCTTCACTTCTGTCATACCTAAAAGTTTTTAGTATAGCGAGGGTGTCAAAAAATGTATACACACTTTCACAGTAGATATATTTTTTAATATATTTCAAAGTTGAACCGAAAAACCAAAAATAATGTGTAGTATGATGTTCTGTAAAAGCTGTGACTCATACATTATGATAGCGTTGCTACGTGACAGGTAAATCAACAATGAACAAATGAAGCAAGATTATCGTATAATGTTCTGTAAACAGATGTGACTTATATACATTATGATAGCGTTGCTACAACAAAAGGGAGCCAAGATTATCGTTTGAAGCAAATTTGAAGTTGTGTTGGAAAACCGAGAATGTTGTTGAAGTTCATGGAGACGTGTGTACAGAACAGAACAATTGCACGCATTCGAGACACATTTGAGACTCATGGTACTGCATGAGATGTTCACAAGGGCAGATCTGGGAGACCTCGCACAGCAATAAGCCCCGCGTACTCGGCTATGGTTTTGGAACGTTTTGAGCACTCACCGCAGAAATCTACAAAGCAATGTGTACGTGAGACTGGGATTAGCAGAACCAACTTACGTTGTGTCAATAAAACAGCAAAGTTGAAAGTTTTCACCCCAATACTTTTGCATGCATTAAATGAATAAGACCCTGAAAAGGCATGTACTACTATCGCTGAGGACACTTTCGCAAACGTTGCTCAATCAGTAGTTCAACGTACTCAGAAGTGTATCGACGCGGATGGTGGGCATTTTGAGCAATTGTTGTGACTGTAAATGTCTAAGATGATTAGTGCTCATCATTTTCTGTTTGTGTGAATTCAGTTAACACAGTTTTTTCTTTGCTTGAAGTGTGTATACATTTTTGGCAAACCTCTGTAGTTATGAATTCATTCTGTATAAAACCGACGGGTTTAATATTTAAGTTATGCCACTGAACACAATTGTTATTGTGTTTGTATAACTTTAAGGGCTTAACAATTAGAAAAAGTAGGAGGTTTTTTGACCAAAAGCAACCACCAGTTTCAGGAAGTAGAAAAACACTAGTAGTATATATCCCTCCTCGCGTGATTTTTATATCAAATTGATATCAAAAGGGGTGGGGGGTGATATCAAAAGTGGTGGGAGGTGGGGGTGGGAGGTGGGGGTGGTGGTGGTGGGAGGTGGTGGGAGGTGGTGGTGGTGGTGGTGGGGGTGGTGGTGGTGGGGGTGGTGGTGGTGGTGTGGGTGTTGTGGGGGTGGGGTGTTGATATCAAAATCTCAATTTGAATTGATATCAAAATTTCTGTTTGATTAAGCGATAGGAAAATCTCTGTTTGATCGAGTGTTGGATTTAAATCTCCCGAAAAAAGTGTGTGTGATCAATTAATTACGTTGTAAAAAAATGGAGAGCCCTTCCGCCACTGCGTTGGCAGTTCGCCACTGCTCGCTCCCCCCACCGCTCGCTTTCGCCGCCCGCCTCGCTTTGTTCGCCGCCCGCCTTGTGTCCCTCGCTTTGTTCGCCGCCCGCACAATGCTTTTGCGTGAATTCGGTCTTCAATGGGTGGTTTCTTATTCGTTTGTATATATTCTTTTTAACAAAAACTCTGTATTTTCTCACACAGGGTTAGAAAAGTCAAAAACAATATGTGTGGGTTTTTCTTTACAGAGCCAAACTAAAAATAACACGTTGGCTCTCTCTGTATTTCTAAAAAGCTATTATTTTCACAAGGAAACAAAAAAACATTCTTCTAAAAATCCTATCTTCAGAGACATTTAAAAAGTTCTTTCTTTCGGGGGGAAAAAGACATTGTTAATAAAAGTTCTTTCACATTGGCTCTCTCTATATTTCTAAAAAATCTATCATTTTCACAAGGAAACAAAAAAACATTCTTCTAAAATCCTATCTTCAGAGACATTTAAAAGTTCTTTCTTAGTATGTTCGGGGGAAAGGTGGTGGGGATGGTGAGGTGTAATTTTTGATATCAATTTTTTTAAAATCACGCAAGGAGGGATATATACAGAAAAAAAATTAACATATACAGTTAGATATTTTTTATTGTACACAAAATTAACTTGGAATGGCTGTCTACAAAATTTTAAACACAATTAGATTTTTTATTGTACACAAAATTATACAAAATGACGGTGCTCACTGATCACAAAAATTAACTTGGAATGGTGGTCTACAAAAAACAAGAATTTGTTTTAAATACAATTAAAAATGCAATATTTTTAAAAAGTCTGTCTCACTGGTGAGGGTTTTCAAAAAATGTTTTTATCCCTTCACAAAAATTATTTTAAAATGTGTGGTATATGTTTTTTTGACAAACAACACTTCACAGTCTTCGTCGTTGCTGCTTTCCTCCTCCTCCTCCTCGTATGGTGTGGTGACGCAGGTGAGCGACATGTGGGAAAAGTTGATGTTGAGAGGTTCCTGGGTCGACGGGGTGGCGATGGGGACGACGAAATCGTTGATCGATGGTGTTGTGAAGCATCCTGCCGATGTGACCTTGTACTCTAGGGCTGGTGTCTTGTCGATGGTGCCGAGGTAGATGGTGCAGCGTGCGTCTATGCCGTAGTGAAGTATTTTAGACGGGGTGCACTTGACTTCCACGACGTCGGAGTTGTTGGTTGCTAATTTGACGGTGACAGTTTTGTCATCGCCAAAGAAGGAGATTTCAGTTGAGATGAGTTTGATGTTTGCAGGGTGCTTGCCGCTTCTTGTGACGTGATTTTGGTTGTCAAAAACTAGTTTGACAAACACATTGTTGCCGACCCCCACCGGATCTGTTTGACAGGCCATGTTGATTTATTTCGGTGTAAACTTCAATACGTGTCTCCGGTAGCCGTTTCTGAGGACCTCTTCACCCTGGTACACGATGTAAAAATCGAACGAGTTGAGCTGGTTGATGAGTTCTGCGGAAAGATTGTTAAATCTAGTAGGTAGAAACACTTCTTTCCCGTTTTCGAGGCGAACAAGCGCCCTGGGTCCGTGCTTTGTTGATATGTTCCGGACCCCTACCACAACGTATGGTACGTTCGGTTGTAACGTTGACACTGACACGTACTCCGAGCTGCTCGCTACTGTAGATAGCTGGCGTAACGCGTCGTTGATCATGTTGACTTCTCTGTAGAACGTTTGCTACTGACACACATTGGGCAGTTTTTGGAGAGAGGGGGTGGACCATCGATGTGTGTGGTAGTGGAGGGGAGGTTGTAGTGCTGGTTGCAGCGGCGGTAAGGGGCGTAAATTATTTTAGCTTCAGGTGTAAGCACCGCCCATACAGCGTCCACTTCTTCTGGTGAATGATGTATAAAGATGGCGTTTCCCTCCACGGCAAGTAGATGACATTCATTTGGGTCCATCATTGTGAGGCGTCGACCATTTTTCAGAAACTTTATCACTAGGTCCATGTCCGTCGTCGCAGGCGTGATTGAACTTGTCCATCGTGATCGCACCCTCCATAACTTGTGTTCGTGACGTCATCACGGTCCCTGAACTTGTCCATCGTGATTGAACTTGTCTTCGTGACGTCATCACCCTCCGTGACGTCATCACGGCCCCTGAACTTGTCCATCGTGATCGAACTTGTCTTCGTGACGTCATCACCCTCCGTGACGTCATCACGGCCTCCTGAACTTGTCCATCGTGATTGAACTTGTCTTCGTGACGTCATCATGGTTGAACTTCGCCTTGTTTGGACTCCAGCTCTCTGATGAATATCGGTTTTAGAAAATGCTCCATCTCTAGGAACACTCTAAAGGTTGCGCAACGGATGTATCTTGTGTATTCGGTGTAGTTCATTTTCTCCCCGGAATCGTGGGCGTGAAGTAAATACATGCGATAGGCTGCTATTTGATTTTGTACTTCGAACTCTTCTTTCTTCTTGTGATAGATGATGTCGGTCACCATACGCTGTAGGCTTTCTAGCGTCCTCCATTCCTGCATACTCAACGATGTACAACGACCGTCCATTTTGATGATAATATTTTGTGTGCCAAATAAACGTTTAAAAATTATGGATAGTCGGTTGGTTATCTGCCACTCTCTTAGATGAAAGGTCAAGCTCTGTATAGTCGGCATCGTCTCTGAAAGCTTCTGCCACTCGGTCGAACCCAGGACCACAGTGTTGCGTCGCCCGCCAATGGTCACCACGATCTTGTGAGGAGATTTAGGTGAAAACCCAACGGCTGCAAACTTGGACTGCTTGCTGTTCAGGAAGTAAACATCCGTTAGCGGCCCCATGTCACTGTAAAAACAAGAACACCCCTTATGTAGCACACTCTTTTTTTCATTCGTCAATTAACCACACATACTGAATGCGACTTACCTGTTCAGCTCTCTCGGAACAACTGGTAGAGCGGATCATGTCAATGCGCCTTCTAAAAAAAAAAATACAAGAATTAGCAACATAAAATGTGTCAGAGTTATTCATGCATGATCATCCACAATTTGTATTAATACTAACCTTTAACGATATACATCTCTGATGTGTAGTTTGTGAGCACCCGCCAAGACTGTAGGTTCTTTTAATGATGTCATCGTTGTGATTAAAATCACTTATGCTGAATTTTGAAAAGAATTTCTCCTTGCGCAGACCTTGGAAGCGGTGGGATAGGTAAGCAACGACGTAATGGCCACAGGTAGTGCTGAAATCGCCTTGCAACCTTCTAGTGTTGTGAGACCATCTTGTACCACAACATCGATTTAAAAAATTTAGAATTTCCCCCGAAAGAGGTTCTATACCATAGCTATCGAAATATTCCCCCCGGTCGTTCTTTGCAACAAAGATGCAGATCCAATGTTTCCCTGGTTTCGTGCTTGGGTCAGTGTTAATGACAACTGCTATGGGAAGCTGTCTATTATACAAATTTATCGACGACAATTGGTCGCAAGCGTACACGCCTAAAAAGTGTGGTGTACATTTAGACAGAAGTCGGTGTATTTGCAGCGTATTCATGATACCAAAATGGTCCTGTTAGCATCAATTTCTATAGTGCGATGTACTTCTGCCATCACCAACAGGTTGATAGGTTCTGGAGTTTGATCTTTAAATCCTACACTTATAGACACAGTACCGTGTCGTTGCCCTGAAATGTAAGACTCGTTAGCGCTCATATCGGCTGTAAGATCAAACACCATAATGGTGTAACCGTGTGAATATTGATGTCTGGAAATTGAATGCCCCTCGTCCTTAAAGTGTATTCCGAGACCATCTTGAAGAGTTTGAAAACATTGGAGAAAGTGACCTGCATCAAAATCGGGCTGTAGGGGTTGTGAGGGAAAAGGCTGGCCGTTCACATACAGTTGAAACGAATTCATTTTAAAGTGTTGTAAATTGTATGGGTTTTTGTTAATGTTGCCGTTGTATGCCTGGTCTGCAACCATCGCCACTACCACTCTTCGAGGTATTTGCCCGATGAAAACATCGTTGAAAGTCATATTACTAACCCCCTTTGGAATGTTGAGAGCGTGAAATCCTACATCTTTGAGATGGTACTTTGCATTGTTCTTTGTTAACACAGCCTGATGGGCAAGTTTGATGGTCGGGGACGGCCTCACAGCTTTCAAAATCAGTCTAGCAGACTGAATCTCTGTGTAGGCTTTAAAGTCCTTTATATCCGAAAAGAGATGAAAGTTGGGTGAAGAGGGGGAGAGTTTGATGGTGACGCTAACATTGTTCAAGAGCAGATTTTCCTGATTAAAGAGTGCATTGGAAAGATTGCCCATTAGCTGTACAACTTTGCTTCCTTTGGTATAGTCGTTACGCCACTTAATTCCATCATTTGTTACATACGTGTCCATCATTCCTCCCTTGTCCTTTTTCCAGAGTGTGGACTCTAGTCTGCTGTTCATGACATCTTCCGAATAATTGAGTAACGTTTCAATGTAAGTTCTATAGGGGTAGCCTGGTTGAGGCATGGAAACTGTGACATTGTTGAGTGATACTTCCAATTGTTGAAACAAGGAATTTAGGGAATTGTTTACAAAGGTAACCTGTTTGTCCTCTTTCAAGTCGTTTCCACCGTCATCCACTATTCGCACGAACAGCTCAAGTACTACATAAGTCATATCGAGGTAATCGTCAGCATTGCCAGAGTAATGAAATGTGATGGGGGCATTTTTCATAAGTGTATTTTGTGGATTTAGAGAAATGTAACGGTACTCCTCCACGTTCATTTGAACGGGCAAGTCTTTAAAGATGTCTAGTTCCGAACTCATGTGCACCAACGATTCGTCAGCCATTATGAAAATACGTCTAGCACCTTACGTCTTCGGCGTTTAGTCTTAAACTGATTATATATTTCACCCTTCCTGCGCTTTAATAGACCCGTGCCTATCATAGAGTCTATCTTTACATCAGCTTTCCTTTTCAAGTTAGTTCCCGCCTCCTTCAATCTAGTCTTTAAAGATTCTTTTGGCGGTACCCCCGAACTTGCAACATCTGCAAGCACGTTGGCACCCATTTTCAATGCTTCTTTACCTATAGCTTTCACTCCGCTCTTGAAAAACGGTAGCACAGTTCTGAAAAGACCGCCGAGAGCAGAGAACAAGCCGCTACCCTTTTGATAACGCTTGCCTCTATACAGGTGAAAATCTTGATTGTATAATCCTCCTCCTGCCTGGTTTAAGTAATATCTGGTGACAGTATCCAGCTCCATTATGTCTGTTTCGGACGAAACGTTAGAACTATAGTAGAGGAAAGTCCGTCTACAAATGGCAAGAAATCTCCATAACCGTTCCTTAAATCTATATTCACGATTTTAAAGTCCTGTTGCATCAAAGGTACCCAGTTAAGTGGAATGAACGACTTTTCAATAGTCATGCAGGTGTTGTCACGTTTTTCATACTCTACAGAGACGCTTTCAATGACTTGCACAAACGTGTTGCCCACCACTTGTGGTACTATCAGATTACAGTAAATGAACATTTCGTAAGGGAAACCCATGTACGGATCTACAGGGTGTTTGCCAATTTCCTGTTCAACCACGTTTGTGTAAGGTTCGAACCCCATCATCTTGGCCAAAGATGGCGACAAAACCAGCACATGTATTAGGTTCTTTGACGTGGTTTTAGGAGGAATGTCAGGTTTTTCCTGCGTTTCTACCGTAGGAGAAGTGCCCGGTTTACGAGGGATTGGTGGTTTAGGATTGATAGGTTTTGGAGTTCTAGTAGGAGCAATATTTCTAGCTTTGTTTTTTAACGTTTGGTTCGCGCCTTCAGGGGGTTTAGTTTCTGTTTTCGATCTCCTAGAGGACTCAGCATTTTCTATATATCCTACATATTTGCTGCTGGGGATATGACTGTTCTGTGCGACTTTGATGTTGATGCTGGCAGTATTTTTGTTCTCGTTATAAATGAAAAAGTCTTCGACTTGCAAATTTTCACGTATAACTGAGTTGACAGCATGTACCAAATCCTTAGAATTGTGCACGATGCCATGTGGTAATTGTAAGTTAAATTTTGAATGTGTCACTGGTGCTACCATATTATACATTGTACCAATGATTTGATTTTCGTGATTTGTTACGTTATAGAATTTCACAGGGTACCTAACCTTTTGCAGTGCGACTTCCCATTCTCCTTGCAATACTATTCTCTCGGGTAAGATGTTTGAAAATCTGGAAGTTGTATTGTCAGTGAAATGGTCCATAGAGGCGTTACTCACGAGCGTGAGGGAAAATGGTTTTGTTCTAATCATATCGAGCTGATACTCGAACCCGGTACCCACGAGTTAAACTTGGTCGGATAACCTCTCCACTTAACCAAAAACTGTTTATTTCGACCGCGGCCTTTAGTGTCGAGTATTTTGTCTATTTTGAATGATGCCGGGGGAGCTACCTTTTGTATCTCCTCGGAGTAAAAGATACCGTCTATGGCCTCCCCACCCAAGTCCTTTAATTTATACACAACGGGGGAGCCGTATACCACCTCGTCAATCTGTAAAATTTCGTCCGTCCAATTTTGCTCGTACCCCTTGGCAAACTTCATTTTCTCCTTAGATATACGCACATGGTCTCCCACGTTAAATTTAACTTTACGTGGTTTGTCTGCATTCCGACCATAAAGATTTTCGTAAACATGCAAAATGTTGTCTTCATTGACATCCTTTGGAGCCATCTTTATGGACCTATGAAAGGAACTATTGTAAGACTTTAAAAGTGCAGGAAGCACGTCCACGTATCTATATGTATTTTTATGTGTGAAATATTTCCACATTTTCGTCTTTAAGGTTCTATTGAAACGTTCTACAACACTGGCTTTGACATTATTTTTTGTAGTGTAATACTTTACACCATGTTTGGTTAAAAATGTTTGAAAGGTTTTGTTGGTGAACTCCGTTCCTTTATCTGTTTGCAATATCTTGGGGGTACGATGAGCGAATATAGTTTTAAACGCTTCTGTAATTTCACCCCCTACTTTTGATTTTAATGGTATAGCCCAAGCATATTTCGAGAAAACATCAATAACCGTCAAGATGTAAACGTATGGTTTATTGTGCTCCTTTACGCCACTCATAATATTTAAATCGGCCTCCCAAAGGTCGTCCATGTTAGTCACGTGATAATTTCTGGTGGGGAACCGTTTTCTTATCGGTCTATGAAATGTATAACTATCCTGTGTTTGAAGAAACGACTCGATCTTAGATTTCGGTATACCTGTGGCCTTGCGAAGTTTGTCTGCAGTGCCAAAACCAGCATAGTGTTCAGGATTGAAATAGATTTTCTTCAGTGCGTTCATAGTTGTTCCCACACTTGTCTGCGAAGGTTATAAGACTTTTTTACTGGTAATCGGCTTTTATTTACTTTCGTCTTTGTCGATTTCTCTTCCTCCTTTACCTCGACACCATTGGTTTCAAGGTATGGTTCCCTCACTTGTGACTCGATACCATTGGTTTCAAGGTATGGTTCCCTCACTTGTGACATAAGATCGAGATAGTTGGCCAACTTATATTTTATCAACTGCCATTTTTCAGGGTGTGGTAAATGTGTACGCTGTAATTTATTCATTTCTCTGATGAGTTGGTTAAGTGATTTGTCCACGAGGTGAAGCTTTTCGACAGCTTTTGGCTGTGAAGCTAGTATAATTTGCTTACCGTGCTTCATTTAACTCAAATTTGACACGAGTGCACTACCGAGTGAAGCCAATATCGGGAGTAGAAAAGCAGGTAAAAAACCTCCTCTCTGTACAAGAATCTTTTTCTTTTCCTTTAAGGAAAGTCGTTTGTTAATTAATTTTCTCCAGCTAGCTTTATGCTTCTTTAAGCGTTTTAAACAATTTATAGGTAAACTAACATGACCTCTGCACACGTTGAGTACACACTCGGAAATGGCTTTAATTAGCTGAGGGTTAGCACTTTTCAACAGTTTTTGTCGCAAAATAGGTTTAGCCTTGGCTAGCACTGACAAATTTGCATGTTGCCTTGCAATCAGTGGGCTACTCAGTCTGGCAATGCTCATCCTGTCTATGTCTGTGATTAAATGACTGAAGTGTGATCGTTGCTCGTTTATTTAAACTCTCTGGGAAGCACACAAATAAAACCTTCAGAAAAGTGGTCAACAATTGGGTATAAAATAAGAAGGCGTTTCCCCTGGTAGGACGCCGGTTCGATACCTGTATTGATTTGGCGTGTACTGAGTGCAATCCAACACTAGATACCCGTGTGGGTTTTCAGTAGCTTTTTCAAATGCCTCTAAAAGAAACCTAGAGTTCTTTGGTTCGATCTGTTGACAAAGCCTATGAATTTGCATTTTATCTCTATTGTTTTTAAACACGACAATGTAGTTTGCATTTAGAGATATAGTTCGAAATTTCTTTCCTTGTGGAAACACGTTTTGTAATATGTAAATAATCCCGAAGCGTTTGTGATGTGAATCTCTAGTGAAAAAATTTGACACGTTTTCCCCGGAGGCTTGATACATTAAATCATCCAAAATAACTAAATCCCCCTCGTTAACAGTGTCCAAATCTGGTATACCTGCATGGGTTGCGAAGAACGGGCTTGGTTTAGGAGAATATTCTAATGGATGACACCACAACACTTTTCTCGCGGGTCTGTCAAACATTCTGTCTGCATTACTAATTAAATTTTTCACAAATGTAGACTTACCACACCGCGACGGACCTGCAATTAGCATAGTGCACGGGAAATTAAATTTAAAGTGTTGGTTAGTAGACATTGTGGGCGACTGATGTGATCTCATTTAGACACGCCTTCTTTTATACCCATACGGGTAGGAATCAAAGTTTTCACACTGCACACGTTTGTTGACCACCATCCTATAGGTTTTCACTGAAGACTCAGTTACCACAGTTCCTAGAAATTTCCTAGAAATCTGTGTGCCTTCAAGTACTACCGACATTGAATTATCCCTCAGCACGGTGTTCCTGATAACGTCGGAGTTTACATTTTCCAAATTCCCCGAGTTGAGGGTGATGCCTTTAATTTTACAGACAGAGTGCGTCTTATCTCCACACTTAACCTCTATGGTGTAACTTTTTGGACCTGTAGATGCAAATCTGCAAATATACGCTCCATCGCCGTACTTTTCTATTTCATCTGTCATACAGCCTAAAAATGGTCCCGTGGTTGGCATCCATTCCCCCGGTCTGTACGTGGCTATAACAGAATCTGTGTCGAAATAACACACGCGTTCGCCCAATCTCCTAAGGTAGGAATAGAGTTCGATTCTTGCATGGGCAGTTGTATATGCAGCTATGACTGTGTTACTAGTAAAATTCAATTTAGGATTCTGTTCGCAATGTTTCCACACCACATACATTACCTCCTCTGTAGCGGGCAGGTAAGACTGTACCTCTACACCTGGGTCATTAAGTAGGTCTATGAGCCTCGAATAATCTTTCACAAGCTCGCATGTGGACAAGTTATCTCTTTGGCCGTATTTTCCCCAAAAGGAGTTTAACATCAGTTTGGCCAACTCACGTCTGCCAGGATTGATTTCAATAGCGTCTTTATCCAGTGCCACGCCTTCTTTTTCCAAAAATCGTGCGATATACTCGTTTCTCATGGCAGGAGTGTCGCAGTCTTTGGGCCAACCGGAGGCTTCGGTTTTAATTTTCAGAAACTGATTCACATAGTCCTGAAAAAGCCCCTTTTCTCCAGTGATGGGGTTATAGCGTACCATGTCATATTCCCATATTTCATACACGTGAATCACGCTATAACCTTCCTCTAATGCGACTTTAATCTCGTCCACTACCCAGGTTCCTGTCATACATCTTTCGTCCTCTGTATGCGTGCACTCTGTCTGATTCTCCATCTCTGCACATGTTCGGCATAGCGGAAACATAAGTTTACCGTTAATGCGCGACGGCAGGACGGGGTGGTACAGTCTTTCTGGGGGAAGAATTTTACACTTTACAATACCGCCCTCAACATCTTGCAAATTTGGTAAATTATTCACATGAATTTTTGGGTGTCCAACAGGGTAAGCCTTGGTCTTATTTACGAACGGGTACAAACTGCACACATCATAGTAAAACATTTTCATATCTCCAGAGGCTTCGCAGTAGGTTTTCGTACAATTTGTACGTCCACCAAAGAAGGCATCTCGTGGATTGAGAGGTTCGGGGTAGGGAAAACTTTTGACAAATTCAGCCAAAACCCTATTGGTCTTAATCAAACCATTGAACTCACACTCCCACATCTCGGTCACGTTATACCCAGCATGCCTCATCATCTTCGTGACCTTCACGGTGTCCTCGTATCTGGAACTCATGGTCTGGTTGCCAGTGTTGTATAACCTTGAATTCCTATTCGGGTAACAACGTGTGCAACCGTGGTAGAAGCATCCATGAAAGAAATAGACACATTTCCCTTCTTCTTTGTACCCGTCCACTTTATGCCCTAAAACTTTAATTTCCCGACACCGATAAGCATGCTGTATGATGGTTGATTGCTGCTGTTCCAACCAAGACAGCCAGATACACGCTACCCGCGATTGCTTATCAGCTAAACGGTATCCTCCTGCGGGAATAAGTGGTATTTTATTTCTTGGCATGAACCGTTTCCTATATACATTCATGCATGCCTGAGCTATGGTGACGCATTCTCTAAACGGGTCAATACCGTTCTCGTCAATAAATTGTTTCCTAAATTTGGAAACACCTTGACTCAAGAGATAAACGTCAGTTTTACAGTAAGTAACCATTTCTTTTTTCATGTCAAAGACATAATTTGAGGACAACTTTTCATTATGCCACTGCTCGAAAGTCTTGCGGTCATCAACACTCATGCCATCTGGGCAGTAATATTTTTGCTCTGGTACAGGACCAACATACTTTTCGTTTTCCTTGGTGTTGAACAGGTAAGGAAAATAACCTTTACATTCAGGCAGTTGAAAGGTTTTTGAAAAGTGAGACAGTGGCATAGGAATGAAATTCAAAGAGTCTAGAAAAGTTACACTCTTATACTTCATTCTGTAAATTTTGCTTCCATTCATAATCAGTTCGGGGTCCCAATTTAGGGTGCCCACCATGTGTTTTAACAAAAACTGGCCATCATACGACCTCAAGTTGTGTGCTATGACAATAATGTCACGGGATTCGAACCCTGGTTGTGTGATGTGGTCAAACAATTCTTTTACAGGCTCCTTGTCGAATACCCATTCTTTAACACCACACTGTGTACAATAGGGCATCTTATGAGACTTGTCCACACACAGACCACAACTTTTATGCATTATACATAGATTAGGAATGTGTTCAAACACGTCTGTGGAATAAAGCGTGTTCTGAGTACACTCGAAATCTATGAACATGAACACGAAATTCTTTCGCAAATTTGGTGAATTGTACGGCCGAATGTAGCACTCGTGGTTGGCATTCACATGGACCTTACAAGTAACACAATAAATTTCTCCGCACTGGTGAGGAGTTTTCCTAAGCCTCATATTCACAAGTTTGTTACACAACGGGCATACTTTTTCCACGTCGCATACTGACATGGATTTAGGGTAATATTTCCCCTTAATCAAATGATTATTAAAACAGGTCTCCCCGTTGAAATCGCGATGACATGAATCGCATTTCACATACCTATCAAATGATGTTGGACACCTCTGTCGACACTTGACACAGTTTAGATCACACCTGTGAGTTTCTTTTTTATTAAGTGAGGGAAAATTACAATGTCGGCAATACCACTTACATTTGAATGCCCCGTGTAGGTTTACAATTGCATTAAAATGGCTGTCGTGGAATATTACGTCGATGTGTTTATCGGTGTTAATTTCCGACTTGTAGAGGACATTTTTACCATTATGACCACCAAAAACAGTGATAGGATACTCCTTTAGCGCTATTTCAAAGAGTTTCACGTCGTCAAGTGTAAACGGGCCATCGGTTTTGCCTATTTTCTCACACAACTCTACAGCTTTTTGTTTTTGCAGACGGTCATATCGCGTAATAGAACCATAATGAACATCCCCGTCAATTTTGGATTTGCACACTGCGATGGCTCTAGGTAGACAAAGATTGTCTTTGTTTTTAATTTCTATAATACCTTTGTTTTTACTACAGTCGTCGCAGCGTTTGTAACATGAACCTGATATTTCATTTGTCCAAATACACGAAATTTTGATTGCCCCTCCCAACAAAAATTCTTTGTTACTTTGCATTATTTTCTCCATTGATTTCAATACGGCCTCGGGGTTTACCTGATCAAACCTACGTACACTCATGTTAAAAGGTCTAGCAGGATTTTTGGTATCATGAACGGTTATTCCTACGAACCCTGGTTGGTTTTTTAGCAGATTGTCATCAACAAATGATAAATAATCATGAAACACTTTGGAAACCCATTGGTCAGGATCTGCATCTTTAGGCATCGAACTCACCATAATTTCAGTTTCAGAGTACCCAGAATAAAATTTTTTAGTTGCCCTCTGGCTATGGTTAATAATTTCGAAAGATGGTTGCAAGGTTGCACTTACCTGTGGCACAATGCTGTCAACAAGAGAAGGTGGTACACCATTTCCGGTAGAAGGCGAGCCAGCTCCGGTAGAAGACGAAGCAGTTCCGGTAGAAGACGAAGCAGCTCCGGTAGAAGGCGAGCCAGCTCCGGTAGAAGACGAAGCAGCTCCGGTAGAAGGCGAAGCAGCTCCGGTAGAAGGCGAGGCAGCTCCGGTAGAAGACGAAGCAGCAGGACGGTATGGTTCACCGTTTCCGGTCTGATCACTTTTGCTGGCCACACCGCCCGAGAAGCCACGTGTTCTCTTAAGAGTGAGCTTGCCCCCATAACGTGTTCTCTTGCGATGATCACAACTTTTCTTTTTGTTGACGAACTGTTCTAAAACCGACGTGAACCCTTCAACTAGACTCCCAGTACCGGAGTTTCCGTTATTCCTCGAAGACTCGGGCCCCTGGTCACTGATGGAAGTGTTTGTAGAAGATTGATCGGCAGAAGATTCGTCTCCGTAGTTGACAACCTTGGCAGACATGATTACCACGTGATATAAGCATCTTTCGTCGCGATTGAACTTTTATAGACAACAAAAGATAACGCCCACACCCAATAGACAACAAAGACCACGCCCACAACCAATGAGAAGGTGAGGTTTCTACTGCGCATGCATAACCCTACAGCCAATCGTCGTACAAATGGTGGGGGAAGGTTTTTTTAATCTTCCATCGGGTACGCGGTGTGAGTTTGCTAGAAGAAGAAAAAAGAATCCCCTTGTTTTTGACTTTTTTCTGTCACTGTGTGTTAGTAAGAAAACTTTTAGTTGGCTCTGTAAAGAAAAACCCACACATATTGTTTTTGACTTTTCTAACCCTGTGTGAGAAAATACAGAGTTTTAGTTAAAAAGAATATATACAAGTTAAAAAGAATATATACAAACGAATAAGAAACAATCCATTGACTCGGTTTTTTAGAAGAAGAAAAGATGGCCTCCGAATTCTTTTATAAACACGCGTGAACAAAGCATGGAAATACAGAAAAAGAAACTTTTAGTTGGCTCTGTAAAGAAAAACCCTCACATATTGTTTTTGACTTTTCTAACCCTGTGTGAGAAAACACAGAGTTTTTGTTAAAAAGAATATATACAAACGAATAAGAAACCACCCATGTCGATGTGAAAGAACTTTTATTAACAATGTCTTTTCCCCCGAAAGAAAGAACTTTTAAATGTCTCTGAAGATAGGATTTTAGAAGAATGTTTTTTGTTTCCTTGTGAAAATAATAGCTTTTTAGAAATACAGAGAAAAAGCAACGTGAAAAAGAAACTTTTAAAATACCCACATATTGTTTTCGACTTTTGAAAACACCGTGACAACTCCCATGTGAGGGAACAAAAAGCATTGTGTGGTGTACAGAGCGAGCCAACGTGTTAAAGAACTTTTTAGTTTGGCTCTGTAAAGAAAAACCCACACATATTGTTTTTGACTTTTCTAACCCTGTGTGAGAAAATACAGAGTTTTTGTTAAAAAGAATATATACAAACGAATAAGAAACCACCCATTGAAGACCGAATTCACGCAAAAGCATTGTGCGGGCGGCGAACAAAGCGAGGGACACAAGGCGGGCGGCGAACAAAGCGAGGCGGGCGGCGAAAGCGAGCGGTGGGGGGAGCGAGCAGTGGCGAACTGCCAACGCAGTGGCGGAAGGGCTCTCCATTTTTTTACAACGTAATTAATTGATCACACACACTTTTTTCGGGAGATTTAAATCCAACACTCGATCAAACAGAGATTTTCCTATCGCTTAATCAAACAGAAATTTTGATATCAATTCAAATTGAGATTTTGATATCAACACCCCACCCCCACAACACCCACACCACCACCACCACCCCCACCACCACCACCCCCACCACCACCACCACCACCTCCCACCACCTCCCACCACCACCACCCCCACCTCCCACCCCCACCTCCCACCACTTTTGATATCACCCCCCACCCCTTTTGATATCAATTTGATATAAAAATCACGCGAGGAGGGATATATACTACTAACACTCCATGGGGCCGATTCATTGCTTAACTTGAGTTGTTCGCTTTATAACATTAGCTCCAACTCATAATTTGAAGAAACAACATTTACTGAGATCAGCATGAGTTACAATAGAATAAGAGATTTAATGTAGTAATGGAATCAAAGTATTGCAGCAATCAAGTCCGTTCCGCTTCGGAAGTCTAAACATTTAAAGTGTTGCCAACGCATTCAAAATCAACTGAATACACTTTTTAGGTTTTAACACTCAATTTAAGCATTTTTATACTTAACAAAATTCACGCTTGATAGCAACGAACAAAATCGGTTAAGTTCAAAGTATTTGAACAGGAATCATTAATATTAGAAATAATAAAATAAGTTCTAAACACTATTTAGAAGAAAGTTGGGTTGAACTCTGTGGTTAAACTGGAAAATTGATTTACAAAGTACATCGTTACACATTTTGAAGCAGAAGCCGACATTCGTCTAAGAAAGTTACCAAAGTGCAAAGTGCAGATTTATAAAGTAAAATTAAGAAGCTGACAAAACATTAATTAAATGAAAGAGTAGGAGAGGAAATGAACGCGGACAGTAATTCACAATAAAACAAGTAAAAAGAATAGTCAATGTTAAGCCTATTGTTTCGCTCTTGTAATGGTCTTAAAGGTCACAGTCAATGCGGCAACGTCGCAGAAAAGTGCACACTCTCCATTTTGCCGGCACCCCCTCCGTTCTTCGGCAAATGTGGTGGCATATGCTTTAATTAAGGTGAGTAATGCTACTGAAACGGAATATATAACAAACATGACAATGCACGGTAGTTCCCAGATATATTAAAACCTGTGTAATATACTTCACTATCAGAGAAATGCACAAGAGAATGACATGCAATACAGCGCTTTCACAAAATCACTGCACGTCGTACAAGTGCGAATATTGTTTTATTGCATAATATAAACAGTTGGTTTACTTGCATTAGTAATACGCATTGTATGCACACTTTGCAAGTCCATTTATTCCCACTGACGCCTCAGCATGTCACATGCGATGTTTAGAAAGGCGCTTCCGATATGCAACTTCACATCCAGAAAAGATAGAGCATGGAGAAAAACTTGATCCTTCTCGTAACCCCACAGAAAAATTCGCAAGGGGTTAAGGTCGAGTTAGCGAGGTGATCAGGATGGGAGCAACCGTCAATTTCATGTCCTTTCCAATGCTGCCGTAAGTGCCGGTTTAAAAATCTCCTGACTGCGATGGAAATGAGATAGAGCGCCATCTTGCCGCACGTGAAATCGTCTCTGTCCTCATTTATCTGTGAAGGCAATCATTCAATCAGCCCTGTTACTGTTTTCAGCAAGTAAAAACCTGCAGTCCGATAGGAGAGGGAGAAAAAAATACTCCCGTCGTCGTTTTGTCACGTGTGTTAAAAGCTTGGTGCTGTCCAAGACAACAAGGCCTACGTAACACATGTCGAAATATTATTTGAGGAAATGACGCCATTCTGACTTTAGATTTTTTTTCACATTCCACGAATTTTCCTCTTTCTTGATTATATTTCATTTTGATGCTTCTGTCACAGGGTCGAGAGTGGGGAGACGCGGTGTGACGGTGGCTTGAGCTTTGGAAAGGTTTTTATCCCGGCGTCTGGAAACATGTTAGGTGCCCCGCCTACGATCGCACTTCTTTCCGTAGATCCTAGCTAACCGGTGACACCCTCTCCTCATCCCTTCCTCCCAAGTTGCCCCCATGTGGGCAAAAAGCACTAGCCGTAAGCAACATTCAAATACTTAAAGTATCCTCCTCCGCCATCTTCTCTGACCTGGCCCCAGTATTTTCTCCGACACAGAGGAATGCACGGCTTTTTCCTTTACACAGGCACCCAATCTCCACATACTGCCCACACAATTTGCAAATGGATTTATGGTGTGGAAGATTTTTTATAAGTTCCGTGCGGAAAGTGCACTGGGAAATGCTAAAGGGTCGAGTCGGTCCTGGTGGTGTAGTGGTTACCATACTTGCCTCCTAAACCCAAATTGCGGGTTGGAACCCGGCCAGGACCGATGGATTTTTTCGGGCGTAAAAATCCTAAGTATGTCTTCCTTCGGAAGGGAAGTAAAGCCGTGGGTCCCGTGTCGTACATTTACGGCACGAAAATGAACCTCAAGCCTGAAAGAGCGGCCTCTGAGCAAAATTTGTCGGCTTTTTCACGCCCTGAGTTGAATGGGGCGCTGATGACCTGAGATGTTAAAGAGCGTCCATATATAAATCAATCAAAAAAAATTCTAAAGGGCCGAAAATTATTATATTCGAAAGTGCAAAACGTCTATACCTTATTGCTCGCCGCCATGTTGCAAACAGTGTCATCTGGTGACAACAACCATAACTACTGGATAATGCAGAACAAAGAACAAAAATTTGAGTGTTTCTGTATCCTCCTGCAATGATAATAGTTGTATTCTCAATTCACTATCCATACAAAATTCACAAAATTTAGACATTCGTTTTGGAAAACTGTGTATTTAATCATATTTCACTATACAGTAACAAGTTTATATGAAAATAGCAAGCCAAGAAGCCTTGGTCGTGCAAAAGGCACAAACTTACTGTTTTATTCAATCCAGCACCAATACTATAACTTCATTCCGAGTCATTCTGGTTTTAGTGCTTACAAACTGCGATACCTAGCTATTATTGTTCTCAAGGCTATTTCAAAACTTATACAAGAACTTAATAACTTCTCAACTACTTGGAGTTCAAATAGGTGCTGTAGTGTTTTAGTTGTCCTGGAGTTTAGATCTGGAAAGTTAAAAACGTCGCATGTAGCATAAAAACGGCTAGGACTGTTTATTTTGAAAACATGCATACGTTTTTTGTTCCAAAGCAGAGGGCATTCATAACTAGAGCTACCAGTACACTTATGTTACTATTAATGTTTCAGTAATTTTAACCCAATATTGCATCACCTTCTCGCCAACTCTCTTTTCCATTAAATCAGTGAATTGTAAGCTTTTTTTCCTTTAGTACTGTTTCTTTTTAACCAAAGTACATAGTTTAGGTTAACCTTCAGAACACGACTCAGGAACAAGGTCAAGTATAATTTCTGTTTGTAACAAATGAAAAGTATCCTTTCGACATCTTCATCTACAACGTGGGTAGCATCAAGGACAATTATCTCGCTGGTTTTTGTTTTGCCTTTGGGGAACTTGTTTATACATAGGTAGTGTCAGTTGCTTCATTGCTAAAAATAGCACACTTTTATTTTTCCTACTTTTCAAAATACACCAGATATCTGGTGCTATCACTACTCTTTCTCGCAGAGAATTGGAACGCCTTCCTGTTCCTAGTTGCCATTTCCATCTTTCTATCATTCCAATCTTGTTCTATGTGACAGGTCCTCGCAACAACGCAAACCCAAGAGTGAATGCATCTAAATATAACTCAAATAGTAATAATTATATATTATAATAGCCTGTAGTAACAAACAGGAATTTTTCATGTATTCACAAAAATGTATTCATGGCTACCTGGACATATACCTCTAAGATAATAGGGAAAAGGATACCTTTTGTAATCTTTTGTGCCCTCTGCTACTAATAATAACTAGAGCAATGGGTCTCTCTATTGTGACAAAAACTAAGTGCATGCAAGTGTCCAAACAATTCACCCTTTGTACCTTAGTTGCTAGAGATGCTTCAAATTTATTAAAGGCAGAAGGGAAACAGGTGACGGTGATAACGTCATTACATCGTATGGTCATGATCTTCCCAATGAGGAGTCAAGGAGGCGATGAATTTATAGTAAGCAAGAGCTCACCAATAGTGTTTTAAAGGCTCAGGAATCCTTGCTGTGACTTTTGTGACTACGAAGCGACGTTTTGAAAGAACTTTGCAAAAGCACGTTTTGATGACCAACATCGCTTTACCAGAGGCAGTAGACGAGAGACATACCGATGCAGTTTCAAGCAGCAACTGCAACACGCATCATTAAAGAGATAGAGCTAGCGAACCAGGTGGCCCATAACAACCTTGTGTGATTAAACTTCTCAATGCGTTCAATGAAGCAAGGTCATGTGATTTGAACCACCTACTTACATCTCCCTCCTCCCGTGACCAATAAGACACGAAAGGCGACTTCGGGCCCCTGAACGACCCGGGGTATGAAGTGGAACCCTGGGTACATCCAACAACAACATCAACATCTGCATATAAAAACCGCTTCATCTTTAACATCTCTCTGTGACGTGGTGTCTAGAATCCCTTCCTCAAAGCATCTCGTGGGCGTCCCCTTTATTTTTCTCAGACGAAACCCAATTCATCATTGCCTTTAGACATCTTTTGTCATCTATTCGATGTGCATCTCTTAGTTGCTTACTTTGTATATCTCGTGTTACATTTTCCTCTTTAGGTATTTGGCATCTGGCGTCTTCGTTTTCAATTGCTACGGTGGACCTTCGGAGAAAAGCAGTTTATTCTTCATTGTTTATTTTATTTCCACAAATCAATTTGAGTGTTAGAGTAGTTCTGCCAATTATTATTTTCGTTTTATTTTACTTTTCTCTGCCTTAGAATGGAATTGAATCTGTCTTTTTGCAGCAAAATTTTTTATTTTGGTTACACTTTTTTTTAAAAAAAATGATTCTGTGCAATCCGTGTAGCATAAGATATGTATTGCTGAATTAACCTTGTATCTGGCCCAATGCAAAAGTTGTATTGCATTCTTCTTCTACTGAACAAAAGAATCTAAGACCCTATTTCACAAGTAGTTTCTGTTACAAAGTTAATTAAACTTTTAACTTGAGCAGTTTTTTTTCAGTAACCTCTATGCATATCTTTTTAAGGGTTCAGGGATTTTTGTACTATGTCCGTTTCTTTTTACCCATATAATAAAATGTAATGCAACCTATAGCAGGGTTCCAAAAATTTAACTCATTTGTTAAAAACGTCCACCACCTCCTTTAGTTTATTGGTTTCCGGGAGGCCAGATATCTCCTTAGGGAGGTCTGGAACGGAATCAACCCAGCCTCGTGAGGACAATTGGGGAGCTACCTGAGATGAAAAGGTGCGACCTACGATCCACAAAGCCGCCTGATGACGACCAGCACTTGCGATGTGCTGATCACCCCCCCCTGCAATACTAACTCTGACCTCCACCAATGATGTCGTAAGATGCGGTGAGCCAAGATCCGAATTGGGCTGTCACTCCATGGAGGAGGAGGGGGTTAAAACTTTCAAATTCTATTGATAATGTAAATGCAACTAATAAACTGTTCTAAAACATAAACTATGGAGAGTTTCTTAAACTGTAACCATCAGCAAAGGATGTCTCTAAGTTTCACAGAAAAGAAAAACAGGACTTTTATTAAAACAGTTAATACAATAACTGAAAGCTTACCATGATTACCATTCGAAATGTATACCCTCGCTAAGGAGTTTATTCCCCCAAATTTGTATTTCTTTAACGGAAAAACATTTTTTATAAGCATCCGCGATGAATAGGTTCAAGCACTTTAAGGTACGCGGTTTTGACAAGTTAAATCTTAATTAGCCAAGCAAACATGCATTGACCTTCTTTGTAGCATTCCATGGTATCTAAGGATATTTTAAAAACATAAATATCTCTAAAACAAGAAAACGGGGAAAAAGGAAAATAAAAATGGTATTTTAACAGACTCGGTACGTTTTTAGGAACGGGAATGAAAGATATAAAGCGGAATATATATAAATTTAGGCAACTAAAAATTCAAAGATGCTTGAGCTGTTTTGAAATTTAAACGAGAAACTTTATATGAAAGGAAACATTTTAAAACTTATGACAAAATGAGCATTTTGCGAAGATTATAAGTAATTTAATATAACCTTAAAAGGTGAAGGAAAAGGGAGTAAAAAAGATGAAGCAAACTGTAAATATGCTTAAGTGGGAAAATAAATTTGCAGAGAACTGAGGAACAAAGAGCAAAAAATACGAAGTAAATATACTTAACTAAGAAAACTGTAAACTTCAAGCAGGAGAGAGAAAAGCAGACGCAGCTGAAGCTCAAGAAAAGGAAGTAAATTAACAATTTTACATGTTTGATTTGTTTAGTTAAAGAAAATAGAGAATGGAAATATGGAGGAAATATATTTCCATAGTCTAAAAGCACGTCCTTGCTTAAGCGGCCAGGAGATTTTTGGCAGAAAAAAGTCAGCGAGTTTCGGTTGCAGTAAAAACTGACGAGGCGTTAAGTCATATGTGGAGGTGTGACGTTCGCAACTGCAAGGCCCCCGCTTTGTTTTCTAACGACCTGTTCGTACGCTTCACCTGTTGCCTAAATTGAATGGCGGGAGGGTTGGAGACTGGGACGCCTACTTGGAAAATGGGTCAGGAGCAGGTGACCAGCGGTAATTAATTCGAGAGAGACCTCGCTCCACTTGTCTGCACAAAGCGCCCCCAAGTGCTTTACATCCCAAGCACCAGGATATTACATATGTATATACCGCCACTAGAGTTTATTCAAAGAAATCGGGAGCACAACACCAAGCGGTAACGTCTGAGATTAGAGAAGAAGGCAACCAGAAGGAGCAAGAAAGAAAAAAAAAAGGGGGGGGCGATAAAGCAACAGAAAGGTCCTTTTTCTTCTTTTCCCCCATTCTTTCTGTTTTCCTCGTTGTTTTCACTTTTCTTGTTCGCAGAAGAAATAAAGTTATATTTCTGTAAAATGTCTCTCACGTAGAGTCAATAATTTTGCGGAAAAAATGGTTTCGTACGAGTGTAATATTTTATCAGTTTGAAGAATGTGAGAGATATTAAAAACAGCTGCTCCCCTGCGAATCTGTGCAACTACAAATCGTCAGAAGCCCATTAAAATTTAGGAAAAGAAAATGCGTGATTTTTACTTTTCATTTTAACACAAAGTTCTTTTTGCTTTGTATCTTTTGACTTTATATTATATTTCATGTTTTGACAGCTTACAATTTTTCGTGTATCTCATTCGTCCATTTTATGCCATTTACTATTGAAAACAGATATCTATTATTCTTATTCGAGTCGGTCCTGGTGTAGTGGTAATCATACTTGCCTTCTAAACCCAAGATCGCGGGTTCAAACCCAGCCAGGATCGATGGATTTTTTCGGGGCGTAAAAATCTTAAGTATGGCTTCCTTCGGAAGGGAAGTAAAGCCGTGGGTCCCTGTCGTACATTTACGGCACGAAAAAGAACCTCAAGCCTGAAAGAAGAGGCCTCTGAGCAAAATTTGTCGGCTGTTTCACGCCCTGAATTGAATGGGACGCTGATGACCTGAGATGTTAAAGAGCGTCCGTAAATAAATAAAATCTTTTTCGAAATTCATTTGCGGCCTCTATTTCGGTTAAAGAAGATTTTGTTGTAAGTTTTAGTAATTCTTTAGATACCAACATTTTGTTTCAGGAAAAGTGCAAACAGAAAAGGAGCAGAATAACGGAAGGATGAACAGAAAGGGGGAGGAGAAACATTATTGGTAGACACAAGGGGGGAAAAAAAGACAAGACAAGAAGAGTAAAAGCAGCAAGGATGGCTGCAGGGATTGCTGATTTTACTGCCCAATATTTTAACGTTTAATTCCTTGCGTTAATGCCTTACTTTTATCCTGCATCTGATATTTGTATTTTATTACTTACATTCGCGGTGAGAAACATACTTCATAAGTTTGTGCAGTATTTTTATCTCTCGTCGCGTGCACTAAATGTTGCATCCTGATAACTGTTGAATAAAATACATTAGAGCGCCTGCGTGATCCAGTGGTAGTGAATGCGATTACTCAGGAGGTTCTGGGTTTGAATTCCGGTCAGCTCAAGTTGTTTGAGTAAGGTAGTTTTCGAGATTTGTCCTTGCCCAGAGAAGGTGAACATCAGACATCTTTAAGACTCAGAGTTTATTTGCGCCATCATAAATTCATTTCATTCATCTCGACTTACATCTGTAGTATTAAGTCTACAATCTACAGACGTCGCGAGAAGACCAAAGTGACAAGTAAAATATTAAAAATGATATATTTAATATTAGATAATTACAGCCTTGTACAAATCAACGTGAACAAAGATATTATTATATTTTTTAAAATTATTTCACAAAAATGTAATATTACTTTTTACTAAACAGTAATTTTAGTTTTTAATGTACCCAACCTTGGCCTTAATTACCATTTTCACTCGTTTCCGCATAGAGCCAATGCGTTTCTTACATATTTTAGGGTCATGCCACACTTTTACTATAACACAAATTTGTTGGGGCGGCCCATTTACCTCATCCGTTTCTTGACAACTATCCAAAGATACTGTATAAGGTGCAGATCCAGGCCAGTTCAAACAATGAAAATAATTTTTCGCCATATGACGTACGACATGGGGCAAGAACTTGCTGGAAAATGTTCTGTTCCTCTGAAATCTCTTCAGGGCGGCTCTTTTCTCTAAAAAGTGGGATGTGCTTGTGCCTGTTCATCATTCCGTCAATATGAGTCAAACATTTAGAGCAAAACAACAGCCTCAAAAGATCTTTGTGGAAACTTTACCGTCTGTCTGATGTGCTTCGACGAGATTTCCTCCTCATCGCTTCTCCTTACATGCGAGATGTTCAACCCTTGCACTTCAAAATGACTTTCGTCAGAAAATAGAAACCCTTCTGCACCATCTTGTGTCCAGTTCTGATAGGTACTTCCTAACCCATGCCAAGCTCTTTTTCTTCATAGGACACGTCAATAGCTATTTCTCTTCGAGCTTTCCTTCCAGCTTCTAAGCCCGCCACGCAGTGTTCAAGCATCGAATTTCAGCCCCCAAATATTTTCGTAAATCAACACTGTTTCTTATCAGGATTAATTTTCCTGATTCTGATAGGCACCATCTTTCCTGGACTTTTTTTCGTTTTCGGCCACATCGTCATTTTTTTTTTTTTTTTTTGGAGGGGCGTTAAATTGATCCAATCTCATTTTCCCTTCTGATTATTATTAACAGCACTCAAATTTACATTTCATTCAGCTGCAATCTGTCTCGAAGTGATATCACTAAATTCATGGAGGGTTATGACCTCACTTCCATTTTAGGTGCGATATCCATTATCAATAAAAATATGCTTCCTAAGTAAATCGTTAAAACAGCTAGAAATACAAGCAAATTGCTTAACTTCTAGTACAACAAATAAAAGCCATAACTACATTACTATCAAAAATGGGTATCAATAATGCCATGTGGAATTGGAGGAGAGAAACTGTTATTAGCACTGAATAGCTTACAAAATTAAATGTACATGCTTGTTCAAATCAATTAGCACAAAACTACAGGGGATGCCCAAAATGTATACACACTTCAAGCAAATAAAAACTGTGTTAACATAACAAAAAATGTATTCACACAAACAGAAAATGATGAGCACTAATCATCTTACACTTTTACAGTTACAAACGTTGCTCAAAATACCCACCATCGGCGTCGATACACTTCTGAGTACGTTGAACTACTGATTGAGCTACGTTTGCGAAAGTATCCTCAGCGATTGCAGCACGTGCCGTTACAATTTCTTCCCGAAGTGCTGTCAGTGTAGCTGGTTTTCTACGGTATACAACATCCTTAAGAGTTCCCCACAGGTAGAAGTCCAACGGAGTTCGATCCGGAGAACGCGGTGGAAACTCAGTCGGGCCTCGTCTCCTATCTTAGAAGATTGTCATGAAAGTACGCACATACATCTCGGTGGTAATGTGGTGGGGCACTTTCTGTTGGAAGTAAAATTTCTCATTTCCACAGAGTGTATGAATGGCGGGTAAGACGGATGTGCATATCATATTCGGGTACACTGGGCCAGTTACTGTTCCTTCAAAAAAGAGTGGTGGAATTAAAGCATTAGATTATTATGTGAGTCACATCTGTTAATAGAACATCATACTACACATTACTGTTGTTTTTCGGTCCAACTTTGAAATATATTGGATATCTATTGTGAAAGTGTGTATACATTTTTGGCACTCTCTGTGTATAATGAAACAATATAATGGCAAAACAATCATACATATTACATATGGGAAGACTTGCATTATTGTAATATCAAACAATATTACAATTAAAGTAAAAATACTCTCATGTAGACAATCTCCAGCAGCAATAATCAGTCTTTTTGTTAATAGGTAGCTGTTACTGAATGACTAGTGAAAATTCGTGTGTATTCGCGAGGCAGCTGCTTTACTTCGTTTTGTGTCAGTTGGATGTAAAATAAATAAACACTATACAAAGCTTACATTCTTAGTCTTTGCGACCATTGGAAGAGAAAAGCGAAATTAAAAAACAGGATGGACCAACACCAAGCATTAATCTGATTTCAAAACATAGGAAGTACATAATTTTTTTCTGCACATTCCAGACTTTAATTAAATAATCGATAAGTTCGTTGTCATGAAAACCAGAAGAATTCATTTCTTTAAATGAGTGCATTACTATGATATCTTTATCAAATGCTCTCTTGATTGTGTGTGTTGCAGTAAAACATATACCAGTGTTAATTCTAGAAGCTTGCCTCTATATTTAGCAGTAGCAGTAGTAAAGTTGTGCACCCCGGCAGAGAAATACAGGAATTAAGATAGATTCTTCATGATCATTGCTTACTTTATCTTCTTTCACTAGTTTTCACCAACTCTCATTACCCTTACTTTCTCCTTTGTTCAATAACAATAATAATCAATAAAGAACAGCTTCCTATATGTTTTAATTGTGCGGTAAACAAAATTCATTTAGACAACCTACTACAGCAATAAATCCTTTATTATTCGTGCTCTGTGAGAAGGAAATTAGTGGGATTGCAACAACCAATGCCTTCAAGGGCCTTACGACACCTTCCAAGAATTCCTCATTATTGCTGTCTCCGATTTTTACTCCTTGTTGATAGAAATGGAAAAGAGGTTTTAATTTTGGCCCAAGCGTATGACAGTAATTTAAAATTTCACGAGTATATTGCATTCACTGGCACTAAGGTTATTCTATAGTGTTAAAACCTTGTGCAGGCTGAATGTGATATGATTACAGTAATTGGCTACGAAAATACACATACACACCACTGTGGCTCGATATATGCTTTTGCATGGCAATATCAAGCTAACACTCTTCTCAAAATTAGCATGCCAGTAAACCCTTCTTTGTTGTATAAGCTTTCCATGTTGCCTGTTCTGTGATAGGCAAACGTACAGTGCGGTTATTTGAATTAAGGGACCCTCGAGCTTGACTACAGCCGACAACGTCTATGATGCATGAGAAGGTAGTAGATTGTAATCAGTTTGAAGAATGCCTTGTCAGCGAGTGATTGTGTTCATGTGTTACTCGGTACTTTCAATACGTCTAAATTGAATTGTTCTGCGCTAATTCTACCACTACATAAATATAGCCTTGAAGAACGGGTTTGTATGTGAAATCGAATTCTTACAAATAAAAGGTAAGACGATTCGCAAGAAAATGTCCTGACTATAGTGTTTCAGATAGAGAAACTGTTCGCAACTTGTTAAAGAATTTCCTGAGACGGGATATCTTAATAACAAACTGTTCGGAAACATCATGTTCTTACAGAAAAAAAGTTAGATGAAATACAGAAATTTTCTACGCAGGTACTGGCAATGAATTACCACTGAGGGGCATCATTTTCAGTATCTCTTATAATAGGTTAGGACTTATTACTATTATTGCTTTAAATACTGAGCTATTTTATGCATTTATTAAAAATGTAATACAAATATTAAAAACTTTAACCTCAGGTGGCTCGTACCTCAAATAACCCCACTGTCTTAATGCAGATTAATCAACAAAGGACCCCAAGGTGGCATTGTCAACGGCTGACTTCCAACTATAGATTTCAAAAACTATCATTGCTTAACTTAAGGACAAGACTTTTGCTAGTCATTTTTGTACATTATTGCCGTTAGCCTTTAATTTATACCGAAAGTTATTAATTTTGGGAAACATTCAGAGGTTGGTTAGGGGATATACGAAATATTTTATGGAGACCATATCCATGGTTGTAATTTTAACATTCTTGAAAATATTCAGAGTACGCTTGGTGATTTTTCAAAAGATTATTTAGGCTGTTGCAGTGTTTAACCTCAGTCATTATTTGAGCTTTGGAATAAAATGGAATATTCTAATGAAAATATATTAGACACATCTCATGTGTGGATTGACCTACTACAGTGTGTCAAAAAAAGAGAGAGAGAGAGAGAGAGAGAGAGAGAGCTTTTTTATATTCAAAACAATCTCCTGCGGATGTTTGCCCCATTTTTTTTTTCAGAAAATATAGGGTTCTCATTCCGCAATTGGAAAATCATTTGGATGACAGAGAACTACAATTAATCGGCCTCGTCACTTGTCGAGGAAAATCACGTCGCGCGGTCGAAATTTTCTTTATTATTAGTAACAAATCGTAATTGTTGTCATATTCGCTATGCTGTCTGCTTCCTTACACGCACACCTGTTTCATTAAACTGAGCATACAACCAGTGAATGGAATTATTGAAGGTGGATCCTTTTTTCCGTTGCTTATAAACTCCAAGGACAAAATTTCTCATTGCTTGAAACACTATTATCTGACGGATAAGCTTACGGCTATGAACAGCAGCCGTTATAAATGCTATGCATTTTATATACTGTCACAAGAATTATTGAAACTCCAGCAATATTTTGAACAACCCTGAAATTTCGAGGGGCATTTGTTATGCGAATCTCTTACACAACAAGATGGCCTGGTCATATGAAATTGGAGATGGACATTCATAGTAGTTCCATAAGTTTCCAGCCTCCCCAATAAGGACCATAGCCTTCACAAAACCCTTACCTGGTGTCATATCTTATCTGTTAAGTAAATCATTGGAACTGTAACTTCTGCTATGCTGTGTTCAGTTTTCAGATATAGTTGCATAAAGAAGGTTATGTGTAGAACATTATGACATGTTCAAAGTGGAGTTTCGAGCTGGTATTAAGTTCTTCACAAAAGAAGGACTTACTCCAAATGAAATTAAACAGCGATTGGACGGTGTATATGGGGAAGAGTCCTCCTCATATTCTACCGTAAAAGAGCGCGCAGGTCGGCCCTTGGAGGTGCTCATTCTTGAAAACATCGCTCTTGTGGAGGGAGAAATTATGCAAGACCGGCGGCTGAAAGTTACTGAAATAGCAACAAGATTGGGCCTTTCTAAAACAATAGTCCTTCGAATTATTCATGAACATTTAAACATGAATAAGGTTAGTGCAAGATGGGTACCTAGACTTCTTTCCTACGTCCGAAAGCAACAACGAGTCATCTATTGTCAGGCATTTTTGGAGCTCTGCCGTGGCATCGAGAGAGAAGTTTTGCAAATCATTTTACAGAAGATGAAACTATGGTTTTCTACTATGATTCCTTGTTGAAAAGAGAATCAATGGAGTAAACCTGGTACAGCACCACCTCTAGAGGCCAAGGTCACTCAGTCAACCAACAAGATCATGGCCACAATCTGTTTTTGATTGTGAAGGCATACTCTTCATTGACTTCAAGGAGAGGAACACCACAGTAAATGGGGAGTACTATGCTGGCCTACTGCACAGACTACGTGCTTCCATCAAAGAGAAAAGGCGAGGAGAGCTGAGTGGTGGTGTGAGCCTTCTTCACGACAACGCGCCTGTGCACGCAGCTCTTGTTGCAAAGGAAGCTATGAAGAAATGTGACTTCAAGGAGATGGACCATTCACCCTACAGTCCAGATCTAGCTCCCAGTGACTATTTCTTCTTCTCAAAACTCAAGAAGGACCTTCGAGGAAGGAAATTTAAGTGTGATGAAGAAGTGATATATGCTGTTTATGCCCATTTTGCAGAAACGACTTCTAGGGAATTCTGGAAGCTAGACACCAGCGACAATTTAGCATTAGGTTATGAACAGGAACCGTTGATGTTACACGATTTAGCCTTATTTTTCCAGTTGTCCCAACAATTGCTAAGAGAAGTTCTTCTTTGCCTGATCGCGTATGCGGTACATACAAGATGGGGCACCACCACATTTTTGTCAGATTCATTTTATATCAGTGTTTCCAAAACAAATGGTAAGGTTTTGGGGACCAGTGGCCTGGCTTCTCTTGACGTAATTCCACTGATTTTACTTACGGACACATTTGAAGACCAGCATATAATTACAGTAGCAGAATGTCAGCAGATAAGACAGAGAACTGTACTATGACATTAATGTTGAAGTATTTACAAGCTTGTGTTGAAGTTCAAGGTGGTTGCTTTAAGCACCACCTTTGAAGGGAAGCAAGCATTTATAAAGCCTAAAAATTAGTATAACTGGAAAATTAAATTAATAAACCATATACTTATATGCATTCCCCCCCCCCCCTTGTTTTTAGCTACCCTGTCCAATCTCGAAATTCTGTATACTGTTCGTTGGTCTAGAGCACACGCCAATTCGTTTCACTCCCATCCATTAACAGGCTGACCAAGTTTGTCAGCTAAAGGTTGTTGGAGTACCGAACCACAACATTGCTTTGCCCTCGGGATATCATGAGTGTTGTGCTAGAACTGTGTTCTGTGGTTGAATGCAATTCTGATGCTTATACTACCCGCTGCACTCGTTTACAGTGAATGTGTCGTATGAGCGAATAGCAGGACCACAGGTGTCAACCAGCCGTTGAGTCATGCTACCCATTCCCACAGAGGGTAGTCCAACGGCACTGTTCGCACAGGAAATGTATCTACACAGTGTCCGAGAGTTTCAATGTTTGGAAATAAGTGTCTAAAATTAATATTAAGAAAAGTGTTTTTCAAGTCAAGCATTAACTGGGATCCATTTAGAATTATAATTAGTACATGTACCTTGATATTTATCATTGTGTGCCAAATGTAAAGGCATGATAGTACGACTTCTCAGAATATCTGAGAAATTAAAGCCATATGACTGTAATGAATGCAGCTCTATAATTAATATTAAGACAAAATAAATCGGTGGATCTGGAGTGCGGTGGTCCCACGTAGCAATGGATGTAATCTGAATTTGTCAAATTCCACCTAAAAATATCACGAACATGTCAACATATGTTTTATAAAACAATTGTAGTTCCAGAGTGGTCAAATAGAAGTATTAGGGAGGGGGGAAACAGCATAATGTCCAATTTGCGCACTGATCATTTTAAAAATAGAAGTACACATACATCAAAACATTTATAATAAAAGTAGGGCAGTTAGATTCGGTGATTTTTCCCTCGCGGGAATACTCCACGTGCAGTTGGCCACAATTGACCGAGCTCTGCAGTTCTCGTCTAGTTCCTAGGCTTGAAAGTTGGCCGGGGAGCAGGAGGGGAGTTCAGTACGAGTTTAACTGTTGGATAATACGGACGTGTTGTTGATATTGCGTGACAGTGTATTAAGTGTTCATTAGGCGGCGTAATGCAATGTAGTAATTATGTTAATATGACTCAATTCAGGTATTCTATTCCCCAAAAAGCATTTATTCACGACTGGTATGTACATAGAGAATCCGTTCGTGGTGTACGGAGAATGTTTCAAGAGAGATTCCCTGATATTTAATTTCCAAGTCAAAGCTCGATTCGCAGATTGATAAATACATTTTGTGAAAAGGGGATATATATGCTTGATAAAAGGCTGCACAGTGGGAATGGATTTTGAATAGTGTGCATGATAGAGTAATTCACCCTAATCTAATTTTCTTTCCGGATAAATCTTGCTTCCAACTAAGTGGGTATGTTGGTTCACAAAAGAACCGATATAGGAGTTCAGAAACACCTAACCTGCTTCATGAGGAACCCCTGCATGATCAAAAGATAGGAATTTTGTGCGCCATTAGCGAAGAGAGAATAATAGGCTGTACTTTTTAAAGAAACAATAGTGATAGGTGTTTGCAACATATTTTGCAACCCTTTTTCCGTGAATTAACTGTGAGGGAGGTAGGTTTGCGACTTCCCAACAGGACTCTGCTACGGGCACATACAATTCCTGCAATATAGGATGACAGAGTCATCACTAGCAGCATATGACACCGCCGGTCCTCCGATTTAAAGCACTGCGATTTTTATCTGGGGGAGGGGGCATTAAAGGAAAACGTGTAGAAGACAAAACTTTACATTAAAAAATAACATTCATGTTTCTCAGGGGGAACTACAGTAACAGCTGATTTCATAAGCCGACACCAGAAATGTACGGGAAATGCTGGGAGGCGGTTCCAGCATCTTCTTGCTTAACAACGGTGAGTAAATGTATCTATTAAGTATTAGATGTTAGTAATAACTTATGCGACAATCATAGCTGTGGACTTTCTGATTCCCGTTCATCGCCATACCAGCGTGAACCTACCGATCGGCCATTATGCGTGGAGCGGTCCCGGGAAGAAACAATCACCCGTGAAATTGGTTAGTGCGAAGGCTTTGCCGACATATCTAATAGCAATTACAATCCAAATCCTGATAGCTACAGAAATATTGTTATGTCATATACCTGTTAAGATATGAGAAGTTATACACATTCCCTGGTACAACGTAATACATTCTATATATAGGTACAGTTGCCGTTGATCACCACCCCCAGCTGGCCGGACATGTATGGATCGGTCCTGGTGGTCTAATAGCAACCATAGCAACTATACTTGCCTCGTAGACCCAAGATCGCGGGTTCAATCCCGGCCAGAGTCGATGGATTTTTTCGGGTGTAAAATTCTTAGTATAACTTCCTTTGCCAGGGAAGTAAAGCCGTGCGTCCTGTATCGTACATTTACGGCACGAAAAAGAACCTCAAGCCTGAAAAAAGAGACCTCTGAGTAAAATTTGTGGTGCGTTTCACGCCCTGATTTGAATGAGACGCTGTGAGATGTTAAAGAACGTCTGTAAATAAAACAAACGAATAACGTGACCTGTAGTGTCCACTGCACTGTTTTGTTATACGCACGGCTGGAATGAAGAAATACCGTTGGCATAGTCTTGCAAGGGAATGGTGCAACAGGGGACCAGGCGATTGTGGCAGTCGTTTACATATCGCACTTGGCTATTTCCGTCAAGGCCGGTACACAGTTGCAGGTGGCAAGGACAGCGGAAGTGTGTAAACCTACGTGAACTTCGCACCGAGGAGCAAGGGCACATGCACAGGTGCCTGTCAGTATGATTTATGTCGCTTCGTGCTTGACATATCATAAACCGTTAAGATTGCTCTTGTTCTTAGCATAATTTGCTACAACGCCAAGAAATGCGAATCATTAAAAATCGCAAATAAAAACAAGTAACGCCAACTGTAGCAAGGCGCAGTTGAATATTATTAAGCGAAAAGATCAAAGATTTCCTCGCGTCATAGCAACCCCCTACAGTGCCTTTGTCTCGCATGATTGAAGCGAGGAAGGTTTAAATTACTTCACTCTCTTTTAACAAGAGGAATTTTATCTGCACCGCAGATCAAAGTGTCGTTAAAGATGGGCTTTTTGAGTGACAATAATTAGGAATTTTACAGTGCTAAATTTCGAAACTTAAAGCTTAATTCAGAGTAATAGTGACCTTTGTCCCCTTCCCCAAAGAGTTGAGGACATACTTCGTCATACTTTAGCAGTTTCGAGAGTCCATCCAGCACTAGTCACTTTAGATAGTAAATAAGATGCACTTATGATAAACACTACCCTCTGATAATGTATATTACGTTTGGAAGACTTTAAACATGGCAGGAAACTTGAAGAATATCAGATAAAAATGTTGCTTAAATTGCTTTATTATCACTGTTCTGTTGAAAATTGTACATGGTGGTTAAAAGAATGGCGCAAATAATTCTATACCATATTATGTAACACACAACTATCGCACAGCTGAGTGTTCTATATACATTTTTACTAAGACATATTCCATATGTCCTATTTTCCCACGGGTCTTTTTATCACTCTGCTCTCTTGTTGTATTGTGCAGAACTGTTTCGATTTATGGTTGCCAAATGGCCGGTAAATAACCAATTTTTATTTTCTGGCCGGTGTCTAGTCGGTTAATTAAGAATTACATCAAGAATTTTAGATAGAGGGAAATTTTTGTGAGTGAACCGCGGGAAAATTTTCATGTAGGAAGTATTTTTCTATTGGCTGTGGAAAATGCTTCTTTGCAAATTGGGAAAAATTTGACATAAAACTGTTGTCTATGTGGCGTAATCTGACTTCATTTGCTTTTAACATGCGAGCAGACGATCTTGAAGAAAATGTAAGCATTGGATAGAATCTAGAAATCCAGGGAAGAAGAAAAGTTTAAGAAACTTTTTTATCCTAATGCATTACCGAACACAAGGACCCAAACTACGCCCATTGCATTCTTTGTAACAATGCCTTTATTGTTAAACTTGATGTAACGATGTCCTTAAAGAACATGATAAGACTAAACAATATGAAATAACTGTCAAAAGTTCAAGGTCTTCATATGTTTCTTTGCTCCAAAGAATTGTTCTGTGGAAGAGAAATTAACTGGTGTTGAAGCTACATAAACCTCCATGCTATAAATCACCACGGTAGTTACAACTCACCTGATTTTGAAAGCCAATTTCACAGCCTTCTTTATGCAAATCCTTCACCGGGACCTAAGGTTATGTTGGAAAAACAAAAATGGAAGCAATAGTTGAAAATGTTTTTCGATCGCTCTCAGTTGAAAGTATAGTAAAAAAATTATGTTCAAATCCTCAATGTCTCTTTTCAACCAGGACAGAGGCGTCAAATAATGGAAATAAAAAAATATTTACCTCTAGCAGCGAGAATCCTTGTTCCCAAAACTGGTGTGAATGATTATTTGCTAGAGTTTTATGAGGAACCAAATGAATAATCAGAGTCTATAACTGTTTGCATTATAGGATTAGGATTGGAGATGAAAAATGGTATAGCTTATGGAGCTAACAATGCATTAATTTTGAAAAAAAAATGTTCTATTTACCAGGAATTACTAAATTACAGACAAACATGGTTAAATCTGCCATTGTAATGCCGTTTGCAAAGCGGCTAGACATTGTTTACGGCCCATAAATGTAAAAGAGTAAAGCCGAGGGTTGAGTATGATGCCACTTTTAAAAGGACTGCCGTTGGAGGTTAATAAACCCAAGGACTTTAAAAACCGTTAGGGCTTTGAGCCCGAATACTCTTTAAACTAACCAATGTCAGCAAGAGTTTTAAACTTACAAATAATAACGAATGATGTGCTGGCAGGTGAATTTAAACCAGCTAATAGTAAATCTTTATTTTTAAACTTTTAAACTAATGCGCGAGACGTGCGCCTGCCTTTGACATTGTCAAACCAACGGTTACTACTCGTATATTTAGTATAAGGAAGCTTTTGCTCGGCTGGAGCAAGCAGTTATCAATCGGATAGATTAGTACTTCAGTTCAACGCAGATTAAGGTGGTTCACGCAGACACTTCAGTTTAAGAATGCATTTTATGTTTCACATTCTGCGAGGACACATACTCATCTGCAAGTTTTACACGCGGCGAGACACATTTATTATTACAGTCTACACTCTGCGACGCACGCATTTCTAAGTTCTAAACGTGTCGAGATATATGCTGAGGCATTCAGAACAAGTTCTATTTCAGACACGGTTTTCAGATTCAGTTCATATCCATGTATGTCACGGCAGCTAAGTTTATATTCGAAGTAGATAAATTCTTTCATACGCAAAACACCAGAGGACGCGACAGATCTTAAACATAATAAATTACCATATATATTTGGTCTCCTCTCCCAGCCCTGTTGAATACGAATCAACGAAATAGCAGATGAGAAAGTGTTATCACCGAAGCGTAAACATCAACACACTGTACCCCCTTCATGATTTAGCATCACCAACGTGAGGTCGACAACAATGTCGTCAACAATCCACCGGGTAATTTGGCACCCAGCGTGGCTGCCATACCAACCTTCCCATAAATAAGCTCCCATTATGGGGCCACTCCACGTCGACAACAAACCACCCTATTTTATATGATGTTGAAGCTATAGTTCTGAAAGTAATCAATACATTTTCACGCAGTGCTCAAGGAATGTTTTTACTTTGTATACCAAGGTTACCATAACGTTCTACGTTACATTTTTGTTCGTTGACTAACACTCTTCAAAACTCTTGATGGTCTTGCTCAACTGGAAAGTAACTTTTTGAAAGAAGGTCATGAAAATTGTGACAAGATCATAGAGAGTTTCATTGGCTATCAAGAAAATGCTATGAGTGTGTAATGAAGTAGAACCTAGACTTCGAGCATGCTGCCTACATTTCTTCACTGTTCTCTCTCTCTCTGTTCCAAAAGACTATTTTGATTCTGTAGAAAAATTTAAACCTGGCGAAACACCGCCTCTAAAGACCAATGAACCAAGAAGATGATGGTATCAATCTTTAGGGACTGCGAAAGAATACTCTTCATTGACTTCAAGGAGAGGAACACCACAGTAAATGGGGAGTACCAACTGGTGGACCTACCCTCGTAAAAGTGAATATTTTATTATTAGGGGAAAATTGAAAAATAATAGGCAGACGATAAGTTACTCAAAAAATAAGAAACAAATAAAAATTAATAATACAGAATGTGAGATTCAGAATAAAAAATGTAACCTAAAACTAAAAATTATGTTGAACAACAAGCCAGTAATAAGATGAGTAACCACCAATGGGAAAAATAAATTCGCATGTATTGTAGAAAATACAGGTACCTCGAAACATTCTGACCATGAACTTCAAATTAATTTCTATATTTGTGAGTCAAGTGTATAAAAACTACTTTCTAATGTCCTCTGAAAGTGAACTGCAATGTCATCAACCAACCGTGTCAATCTCATTGCTGCATCTTGAGCCTTGGGTGTTGGGGGAAAGCTTTGCCTTACATTTAAATATATTGTCTGACCTTACATTATAATGCCTGCTTCCTGTGACATACATCAAAGTCCAGGCCAAGGCTCCTGCTGAATAAGACAAGGAATTTGATGCAAATGGATTAAAGTTACAATATATTTCGTAATAAATCATTCTCTAATGCGTTTATTTTAAAACAAAGTCAATGTAATATTTTACTGCAATAACAGCATAGTGGGTTGGTTGAAGTGACACAAAATCGAATACTTGAGCATTTATCAGTTCTGGCTGTTTTACCTAAAGCAAACTTCGTATATATTTGAACAGAATTCATGAGCCTTAATGTTAGAACTTTAATTTTTATTTCTGTGTGCAATATAATAATAATAATAATAATAATAATAATAATAATAATAATAATAATAATAATAATAATATAAAAAGTTTGTAAGAACCTAACTGGGATATTAAACATGAAAAATCGATTTAACGTCTGAGGCAATAAAGCTTTGGACTCGCACATGGAAGGTCCTAGGTTCAAATCCCTTGGGACCGGCCATCCTGGCCCACCACATAAGTTTCCCTTGGTCACTTAGGACGAACTTTTTCTATCCACGAATTTTCTGCTCTTCCATTTCATTCCGTTGGTTCGTTACAGGGTCGAAAGTGCTAGGGCGAGGTGGACTAGTGCGGTGTGGCGGTAACTTGCGATATGGCAAGATTTCTGCTCCTTCGTCTGGTATGGAAACGTCCCTTCTAAGGGGCTCGAGCTCCTTGGAGGGATGCCTCCGTCGGCGTGGGTGTTTTATCTGGATATGTGTTAGGAGCTCCATCTATGTCCGTGTCTCTAGGCCTGTGGATCCTGGGCGGCCGGGGTCGCTTTCGCCTCATCCCTTCCTCCCAATGGGAACGTAGGCATAAACGGCTATCAGTCGAGCAAGGCTGAAATATCGACTTGAACTATCCAATCAAATTTACAATATAATGAGTTAAATGAAAATACCATTCATTGAATTAAAAGTACATCATGTTTCTTTGAAATATGTATAATTATTAAATTCTTTATGTATTTTACATGTATATAATTAATTTCCAAGTATTTAATTAGGTTGACATGTATTTAATTAGATTAACATATATATAATTAGGTTCATATGTACTTAATTAGGATAGCATGTATAAAATTAGGTTGATACGAATTTAATTAGGTGGACATGCTTTTATGTGCAATTAATTACGCTGAAATGTATTTAATTTTGTTGGTACGTGTAGTTAGTTTAATTGTTGATATGCATATAATCAATCTGATATTTTATTAATTAGACTGACATATATAATTGTAAGTGTAAGCTGTAAATATTGCAAAGCCATTATTTCCTCCACTGGCCCAATTGCAGTTTAAATAAATACATTACATTACCTACTATGTTCTGTCAAGTCAACGTGAAAAAGGAGAATGCATACATATCAATCATAAAAGCAATTAATGATTGACCTGCCCGAGATTAAACGCACTTCACAAATCTGTGATAGACGATAGTGTCTTACAAAAACAGTTTCCGCGAAAACCGCAACATTCTTTTCAAAAGTTAAGTGCATGAGCATGTGCTGGTCTAACCTTGCGGACGAATGCCTTTCCCCAAGAATAGTGGGTGCAACTAGATAAGTAAGATGACATAAAGACATGTTAAGTCAAATGTTAAAGGTCTGCACAGAGTGGCAATTTAAAAGGATGTAGGCGGAGAGAGAGTGCAGAGAGCTCTTATGTGTCATCATCAGCTTATAAGTCCTTACTGTATGGAACGTGTGGTCAGCTTTGCAAAATATCGAGGCATGTGGAGAAAATTCTATGGCGTGCAGCTGCAGAAGATTTTGTAGTCCGGAGTACAAAGCTCAGGTTTGTTTGTCCTCCAGGTTCCGTTCCCTCGAGTGGAAAAAGCGATAAACATGCAATTTTTCAGGGCACCAACGTCTTGCATGTTTGGCATGAGTTCATCATCTCACTAGCATTCTAACAAATGTCTTTCAGGTACTTTAAATAAACGAAGCATTGATAACTTGCTTGTTCGTCCCAGACACCTCTCTGAAGTTCTCTGATGTGTGTTATCCTGTGCTCAGTAATAAATAACAGTGTTATCATCTGGTGCCTATCTACACTCCAGTGTCTTTCGGCTGACTTCACTCAAGTCTGGTACAATGAAGTCAAATCAGTGGTTAAGAGTTCATACGAAATGCTCCCAAGAAAAAATCTACTGGCACAAATGACTCTCCTAGTTTGTAAGATGTATCTGAAAGTGTTTATTGTAGTTGTAAGACCATCTTTTCACCAATACTGGACAGAACAATATACGATATTATTATCATTTGAAAGAGTAATATTTGCAGTTTCATACGGAAATCTAGCGCCAGTGCCATGTTGAGGAAATGGTACATCACTGTTGAAAAAATAACTGAATAACTGACCATACCTGTTGGGTCCTGAAATAAGCGCGAAGTAAAAGTTGTGGTGGTTCAACGCGCGGGACGCCAAGTGTACCGAAGACAGATTACTAAAAGTTTTACTCGGATCAACAGTAAATCCTGATATTTTTAATGAACGATGAATATGAAATAAAAATTGAAACAAACAATAACAACATTACTTCCAATAAATTATAAGTATACACAATAGATGTTATTGTCTCCCTATACTGGAATTAATATTGTTTAAATCTGCAATGTGCCTTCATAATTCCAATAGGTAAAGAATCAGAACATACGAAGGGTGTTACGAAAGTTCTCGGTCTAACTCAGAGATTTCGTAAAGATGGCCAAACTGCTATGATTAGTTGTTAAGTATGATCGTTTAGATGGAGCGCTGTAAAGTTTCAGACGCGCACATGTGGCCACATGTGACGATCGTGTAAACAAACTAGTGTTAACATTTTCGACAAAATGGATAAAACTGAAATACTATAGCTGAAATACTTCATTTTGAACGGTTTAACCCCAACACATATACAAAAGGAGTTAAATTCCACATTAAAGGATTATTTCGCTTCGTTTTCGAAGGTTAAAAAGTGGCCTGCTGAAGCATGGTCGGACATCCATTCAAGACGAGTACTCAAGATGTCTCAAAACTGCTTCGACCGACAAGGTTGTGACAAAAATTCACAATACCGTACTCAGTATCGCCGATTGAAGGTACGCGAGTTGCAAAGACCTCGATAGGCCGTTTCCACTACATTTTACACGAAATTTTGGGTATATAAAAGCTTTCCGCTCGATGAGTGCCAATGAGTATTAACAATGGACCAAAACGCATTGGAATGAATATTTTGCAAGAGTGTTTAGATTTCTTTAAACGCAATTCCAGTGAGTTTATCCTACGTTTCAACAGTAGACGAAACGAAACATGGATCACTTGCACGCCAGAGACAAAGGAGCAGTCCTCACAGTGGGTGACAACAGGTGAAAATACATCAAAGAAAACAAGAACGGTTCCATCTGCAGGAAAAGTCATGATTACAGTTTTCTGGGGTCCTCATAGCGTGGTGCTAGTAGATTAGCCCCAAGAGGGCATGACCATCATCGGGTCATCACATTTCACTACTGGACCAACTGAAGGATGCTATTCAGGCTACACGTCCACACCTTGTGAAAAAGAAAGTTCTCTTTCATCACGACATTGCACCTTCACAGACGTCTGAGATTGTTGCATGATCTTCGCTTCCAAGTACTTCCACACCCACCATACTTGCCTCCCAGCGATTAAGTTTTGTTCTCAATCCTGAAGAAATGACTGGGTGGACGAAGATTCGCATCATATGATGAAATTTAAGTTCAGACAGATGCTTATTTTTCAGAGCTTATTTTACTGAGGTGTTAATTATTTAATTGCGGAAGTCACACATCCATAGAACTTCGCTGTTTTTCACTTGAAAATGCAGTTTCACAATTTAATTTTTTACTTTTTGGCTAATGCAAGCTATAAGAAGAAGAAGATGGGCGTCCATGTTTATTTTTCTCATAGTGGTTTAAACGACTAAGAGGTTTTTCAAAAAGCTATTAAATTGAATATTCACGCATTCACTTGCCATTGGTGAATAAAAAACTAATAATCATAACACTGAACTAATTACAATTATCCGCTGAAAACTTTCTTGCAGCTGAAACTTAAACCGATGTTTAGTAGCAGTTGGAAGTAGTGAAAGTTTACCAAAGTTCTTCAGGTTTGATACACAATACCTATTTCTCCGTCTAGCGTGTCTGGAAGGTACTCTAAACCAGCGTGAATGAGCTATATCCCTTTTTTCGGGCAACTATTCATCAATAATTCGAAGGACTGTTGTTTTAGAAATAACCAACGATGCTGCTATTTCTGTAGCTTTGAGCAGCTAATTTTCCATAATTTCTCCTTCCACAAGAGCGATGTTTTCAGGAGTGAGCACCTCCAAGTGAACACCTGCACGCTCTTCGTCTTCAATGCTTTCTCGATCCATTCGAAAACGTTTGGACATTAAATTATAGCTTTAATGTTATTTATTTATAGTTATGTTGTCACCATTCGCAATATTTGATATAGAAACATAATTTTTAAATATATACTTAAATTTTTACTTGCAATAAAACATAAATGTAAAAAATGATGGCGATGAAAGAACTTCTCTTCCGTTAGTCTTGGGAAATAAGTACGAATCTGCGAATCAACAAGTTGGAGATATTCGAGGTGGTAATTTTAGATATAAAAAAATCCATTATAAAATTGTCAAACTCGACCATTAGGAAGCAATTCAAGAAGGGAACATTTGCCATTTCTCTTTAGTGGTATGTTATAAAATGAGTTAAAATTATGGAAAAGTTCAGCTTTTAGCGCTTTTAAAAGTTGTGTATGGTATTTTAATAAGATTGTAAAAGATGTTTGCCTTCCATATTGTATTTATATTTATATCTTTAAATTTTATTTTAAGTTTAAATTTCGTGTAATAGTTTATACCTTTTACAGTAATTCTTAATGTTATTTCTTTGTATAAGTTTTACATTTCAAATTTGTCTTGCATTATCACTTTAATGATTGGCAACTGGTGAAACATTTAAATGATAAACAAAAGGAAAAGTGCACAGATGTTAACCTTTTGGAAGTGCATCTTATATTTCAGATCATTTGCTGTACTCGACTTCATATGAACCACATTTATTTATTTATTTATTTATTTATTTACCATGTCACGAGCTAAGGCACGAGGACTTCTCTTTCATTCTACCTGGCGGAAAAAAAAAGCCAAAATACAGATTACAATATACATAGATAGCTATGTAAAATGCGGAAAAGAGCCAAATGAAAGATATATACTGCAGATGAATATTACAAATTTTAATACAGTTGGAAAGTTGATAAAGGTAGTGTTAGAATTTAACTTTCTCTTTAATAATTTTTACCGAGTACAAGAGGCGAGGAGGAGGAGGAGGAGAAGAAGAAGAAGAAGAAGAAGAAGAAGAAGAAGAAGCGAGAGACTAAATGTTGTGATTTTTAGAGTTAATTATTTAACTCATGTGACGTCATCGACCTATTGACCTATGAAATGACCTATGAAATGAAAAAAAAAATTGAATTTGGACCAATAATAGTCGAATTACGGAGCGAAATTATCCGAAAACAAATTATCAAATCCGTTGTATCATGCAATGTGCATATGTCTTGTGGTCAGTGTAGCCAAATCTATACCCCGAATATATAATTCCTGAACGCGCATCAGTGACCACTTTTCCTAAAGGCGGTGGGGAGCTTTCGATAGCAACAAAAGCATGGACAATGGACAATCATAACGCAACATGGAAGGTTCTTCAAAGCGTTTTGATGATGCGTCAAATGTGCAAATCGATCTTATCATTAGGAACTCCAAACTATAGGATACAAAGAAAAATAAAAACGATGTTTGTTATTTTTATTTCCTCAGTTGGTATTAGAAAATAAAACGGTGAGATTGTAATAGTCGACTTTTGTCCATTTCCGTCTCACGGTTTCTGAATAGAATAGATATTCGTAAGTATAACATTTTATACTTTTTTACTTTTATTCTGTGCTCGAATTTCAAATATGATCACTTTTATTCTTTTTCTGTTCATGAAATAGTCCTAAACTCGTATTTTGATCTTCTCAATTGCCATTACTGACAATCGCCATTCTTCTGTCGCAAGATTGCTTGATAAGGTTAAGTACAAATATACAATTATTACAATTTTGTAGGAGGAATAATATTAATTGTTGATTTATTCGTGAAATAATGATTTACGTTTAAATTTCTTTATTGTCCCCCGACAATCTCTAACTTCAGAAGGAAGAGAGTTCCAGATTTGATGTTTTTAAGAATTGAGAACAACCGAAACCATTGTACAGCACTCTGCCGAAGATTCTTACAAAAAAAAGTGTAAATAAATGTACAATTAATTTTTATTACGTGTTTCACGTTGAATGGTTTTGAACATTACTGCCATAATAAAGAATACTCATCTCACAAAGCCCTGTAACAGACCAGTACTAATTACATGACCTTGAACTGGGGCAAAATAAAGAGGTGAATGGCCATGTGCAGTCAGTCATTTCTTTATTTTCTGTTCCTCAGATGCACGTGGAGCAAGGGTGGGGCAGAAAGATGAATATCTCACTTGGATGATGAGCTCACCTTGAACAAGTCAGGGTGCGTGATCCTCTTCACAACCTTGACTGGCAAGTTGCACACACACACCCTGGACGAACCTTAATTGCCTTAAACAGTCATTTTTCAACCTGCCTCGCCCGTGAATGTTGTGTTTTTAAACACATAGCATGTTTCTGGAGGTTACCTTGTTTCATAATTTCAGTGTCTGTGCTTCCAGCCATTTAGGCGAATGTATCTTAAAAGTGACGTTTTTATGATGAATGAAATATAACACAGTTCTCAAATTTAGATTTTAGGAGCTGTAACATACAGGTCAAAAGGAACAGCTTAGGGCTGTACATGATCAGCACTAAATGGCAGCGCAATAGTTTAACCAAAGCCCTCACCAACTCTTCGCTTTCGTGTCCAACTATCTAAAGAATCACTGGCAGGGACACCCTAACACTTTTTGAAAATGTGGAGCATTTTTGCCCAGGTCATCATCATTATTTTTTTATTTCTTTCAATTGTTTTTTTTTTCTTATATTAAATAAAATATAATCCAAAACAGTTCACTTTACGAATGACAAAGGGGAAATCATGCAAAACAATCCAAGTTCTCTAACAGCATAAATATTGTTTCTAGAACAGCGCTGCACAAATATTATACGTGCGTGGCATTGCCCACGATCCGTTTTTTACCCCCTACCACTAGTCTGAATAAGGCATGTAAGGAATCGCACTTACGTTACACTAGTATTGGAGCAGTGACAGCTTGAAATGAGTTTAACAGTATCATCCTCTGTATGGAGATATCCGGAGGATGCCAAAAAATGTATACACACTTTCACAGTAGATATCTATTTAATATATTTCAAAGTTGGACAGAAAAACAACAGTAATGTGTAGTATGAAGTTCTGTAAACAGATGTGACTCACAATACGTTATGCTAGCGTTGCTACGTGACAGGTAAATCAACAATGAACAAATGAAGCCAAGATTATCTTAAATCAACAATGAACAAATGAATCCAAGATTATCGTAAACCAACAATGAACAAATGAAGTCAATATTGTCGTTTAAACAGCGGAAAGCAATTTTGAAGTGGTATTGGAAAATCGAGAATGTTGTTGAAGTTCAAAGGCAATGGAGACGTGTGTACAGAACAGAACCTCCGTTGAACTTCTACCTATGGGGAACTCTTAAGGATGTTGTATATCGTAGAAAACCAGCTACAATGACAGCACTTCGGGAAGAAATTGAAACGGCATGTGCTGCAATCGCTGAGGACACTTTCGCAAACGTTGCTCAATCAGTAGTTCAACGTACTCAGAAGTGTATCTACGCCAATGGTGGGCATTTTCAGCAACTGTTGTAACTGTAAACGTCTAAGATGATTAGTGCTCATCATTTCCTGTTTGTGTGAATTCAATTTTGTTATGTTAACACAGTTTTTTCTTTGCTTGAATATATATTGGCACCTCTATATAGTGAGTCGTGTCTAGAGGGAGTTCTAGAACTACTTGTGTGATGTAATGCATAACGCAAAGCTGATGTCCCGCAGGTCTCGGGCTCAATTCTGGTCATGTCCTTATTTTTTTTATTTCATTTTTTAAATTAATATGCAGTGTTGTGATGCGCATGCTGAAGAAATACGAATGAAACTTAGGCAATATTTGAATATACGACACGCAACTCATTACGATTATCCATAATTCTAGCTTTTGTAAGCAAGGGTTGTAATTGTATGAACTGATATGTTAAGATTTAAATACTATGTTATAACCATGAGGCCAGAGTGATACGTTCTGAAACTTCCCTTAGCTATCGTGCGTTATGTTTTCGAGGGATATCTTCATTAGCTAGTGGCACACTGGCGCTTTAGAAAGTTATGGCCATAGCTTTGAAACATGAACAAATAGACTATGCGTTATCTATCTCAAATTGCTTATATATACGACATCTATACACCCTAAATTATAGTCGGTCCTGGTAGTGTACTGGTAGCCATCTTGCGTTCTATACCCAAGATCGCGGGTTCAAACCCGGGCTAGACCGATGGATTTTTTTCGGGCGTAAAAATCCTAAGTATGGCTTCCTTCGGAAGGGAAGTAAAATCGTGGGTCCCGTGTCGTACATTTACGGCACGATAAAGAACCTCAAACCTGAAAGAAGAGGCCTCTGAGCAAAATGTTCGGCCGTTTCACGCCCTGAATTGAATGGGACGCTGATGACCTGAGATGTTAAAGAGCGTCCATAAATAAATCAAATCAACAATTCTTAATTATTTCGGTATATTTCATTAACATGCCCTGTGGTAATTTCCTGTTCCTTTGCATCCAAAGTTAATTGCAAGTTAATGGCATTGGGTTCCACGTACATTTGCGAGTAAAGTTTTAAAAATAATGAACTACATCAAAATCCAGTATCGCAAGCAAGCGGCAATCCTTAGTAAACATGTTACAATAAACGTAAACTAAATGTAAAAAGAATTATTACTTAGTTTGATTGTTTAAATACATTTAGTGATGCAGGTTCTTCCAGCGCCAGTTCATTATTTCTCATAGTTTATGCTGTCGGTGGGCTGATGAATTCAAGTCAGCAGACTTCCTGCACATGTGGGTTATACACGGCTGCGAGGCCGCAGATGTCAGCGATGTCATATCTTACAGCTCCTGCTCCAATCTTGCAATGTAAACACTTGGGGATTTTAGTGCAATTTTACGTTTGCGCTCGCGCGAGGGATTTTATTTGCTCGAGAACAAACTTTGGGACAGCAAATCTGCCTCTATTACTTGGTCTACCTGATCTCGTGCTGTTCGTCGGGAAAAAGTAGTTATAGCCAGTTTGTGGATTGGACATAGTAGTTTTAGTCACCGTCACTTTTATAAGTGTGACCTGCTCCCGCTTGACTGCATTGTGAGCATTCCTTTACATTGCGTCACTTTTAATTGAATGTCAACTAGAGCCTCTCAGAGTTTCCCTGTGTTGAGCGCGTGCTCTATAACTTTGTGGTGGTACAACAAAGTGAATGTTTCATTTTATACAGGTATTTTCCTTCTTTTTAGTGCATTTTAAGCCAACATTGATTCCGGTATTAGTGGTGAATTTCGTAGCGTGTACCTTTTTACATTTTCTCCCATAGTTATTGCTCTTAATTGTCAACCTGCTGCTGTTTTCGTTTATTTTCTGCACAGTTTAAGTTCTGGTAATTTAATTTCTTCTTGGCCCAGTTTTGCTGTTTTTGGGCGATAATGACATTTGCAGCTTTACGAACCAACACAGTAATAAAAACACTATTACAAGCAGCAGTAACAAGTGTGCAGTCTATTATCATTATGACAAGGTTGAAAACACGAAATACCCGTTTTTCAAATACTTAGGTTCACTTTAATTGCGATTTTGAAGCTGAGCTCCATAGTAGGTCTAATTATTCCTACGGTTGTGCTCATTTATGATTCATATTTTCATAAAGAAAGCACTCGTGTTGTCAAGAGATTGTTTCAAGACAAATTCTTTGGTGTTCCAGTTTCATATCTGACTATGATTTAAAGCATAGTTAATAAATAGCATGATTAATAAATGTAGTTAAACATAAATTTCCTACACTTACGATAGCATAAGTTTCCGGCCTAACCATTTTCTAGGTATGATAAAGACAAAAACTATATTTCACTTTTCAATATAGTTACCTTTTATTGCAATACACTTCTCACATCTTTGAATTAACATTTCAATCCACCCTCCCCAAATAGTCAGAAGTCTTGTCGGCAAAAAGGGCATAAACAGCATCCATCACTTCTTCGCAACGCTTAAATTTCCTTCTTCGAAGGACCTTCTTGAGTTTTGAGAAGAGGAAATAGTCACCGGGAGCTAGATCTGGGCTGTAGGGTGGATGGTCGATCTCCTTCAAACCACATTTCTTTACAGCTGCGTTTGCAACAAGAGCTGTGTACACAGGCAGGCGCGTTGACGTAAAGAAGGCGCACACCAACGCTCAGCTTTCCTCGTCTTTTCTCTTTGATGGAAGCACGTAGTCTGTGCAGTAGGTCAGCATAGTACTCCCCATTTACTGTGGTGTTCCTCTCCTTGAGTCAATGAAGAGTATTCCTTCACAGTCCCAAAATATTGTGGCCATGATCTTCTTGGTTGACTGAGTGACCTTGGCCTTGAGAAGGTGCTTCGTCAGGTTTACCCACTCCATTGATTCTCTTTAGGACAAGGGATCAAAGTAAAGGATCATAGTTTCATCTCCTGTAACAATGGTTTGCAGAACTTCTCTCTCGTTGCCACGGAGGAGCTCCAGAAATGTCTGACAACAGATGACTCGTTGCTGCTTTCGGACTGAGGAAAGAAGTCTAGGCACCCACCCATCTTGCGCTAAACTTATTCATGTTTAAATGTTCATGAATAATTCGAAGAATTATTGTTTTAAAAAGGCCCAACCTTGTTTCTGTTCCTGTAACTTTGAGCCGCCGGTGTTCCATAATTTCTCCAAGAGCGATGTTTTCAGGAATATACACCTCCAAGGGTGGACCTGCACGCTATTCGTCTTCAATGCTTTCTCAACCCATTCGAAAAAGTTAGGCTCTTTCTTTCTTATGAGGGGGATGCTTCCCCAGGTACACCGTCCAATCGCTGTTTAATTTCATTTGGAGTAAGTCCTTCTTTTGTGAAGAACTTAATAACACTCGATACTTCATTTTGAACACATCAGAATCTTCTACACATAGCCTTCTTTATACAACTATATCTGAACAACTTATCACAGCGGAGCGGCAGTTACAGATCAATTATTTTTTTAACAGATAAGGTATGACACCAGATAAGGCTTTTGTGATGGCGATAATTCTTTATCGGCGAGACCGGAAACTTATACACCTATTCTCGTACATGTGAATGCCTACGAAGGTACTAATGTTAAGACTCTACAAAATTACTGCTGTTCAAGGACTTAAACCTGGAGTTAGTGTAGCTAGAACTAGATTTGTGAATGAAGTTTGACTCAAGTGTTGGAAAGAAAAAATTTTACTAACTTAATTTTGTTTCCTCACAAATTCTTAAATTTTACTTACATATTATTATTATTATTATTATTATTATTATTATTATTATTATTATTATTATTATTTAAGCAAGTTTGCCAATACTAGAGCTCAGAAAAGAAAATCTCCTTTATGACAAACGCTTTCAGAGGTAGAGATAAAAAGTGTGCAGAATAATTTGCACATTTTTGGGGGGTAAGAAAAGTTATAATTCTAGATTTATGCAAATCATTTTGCAACGTTTTTGCTAAATTAACTGTGAGACACGCTTCCCCAGTAACAAACGGTACAGACAGCCAGTAATTCTCTGTAGGCAGTTCACGAGGTAAGAATATCGCTCTCTCGATTTGCCAATCTAATCCTTGCGATTATTTCTGAGTAAAATTAAAAGGTAAAATGTGCATTACAAACCACATGTCTTAAAAGAATGAAGAATACACTCGTTAAGAGACTAATTCAGCTTCACAAATATGCCAGCAATGTATGGGTATTGAGGTAGGAATGACTGAAATAATTACTTTACAAGTACAAATAAAACTATTTAAATTAGACAATCACTCAAGATCGCGAGGCGAGTTCAGTCTCAAATCTCATTGCGTGTCGACGAGAATGTCTCTGCATTAACGATACGATAATACCAAAATTAGACAAAGAAAGAAATAAGGAAATACCTGATGACTGCAACCTCCCGGAAATGCAGAGCTTCTGACAGTAAACAACGATAAATGTTTGATAATATTCAAATAACAAAACCAGAGCACGCCTCATAGCCTAATTCTGATAACAAAGCTATCATGTTAAGGATAGTTCTCTCCATTCCATCAAACTCTTGAACTGCTTCCCACCAACAATTGTTTGCTTCTTTCAGAAATTAACCCAGTCATCACCAGATCCACTCTGCTCGGCAAAGTTTTTTCTCTATCTGCCTTATTGCCCCAACCATCTTACTTTCTACATCAACACATAAAGGGCAAAGTGCGCGCCCGTTTCCTCCTTCAAGGACAGGCGATTTCATTCTCGCTGGCCAATGTCAATATTAAGGAACGATAAGCGGCATCACTTCAAGAATAGCCGGCACCAAGGTTCATATCTCTGTAAAGAACGGATATTGGAATAGCTGTACTTTTGAGTCGCAGAGTAAATCTCCATTTTCACCCTCGCTTCAGCGCTTAACGTGCCTTCAGAAAGGTTCCCACTGCTAACCAGATGGGCAGCGGACAAAAAAGGGGGGAGGGTGGGGCTTGTGGATGTAAAATTGGAGAAAAGAAGAAAAAAAAAAGTTTGCATATGATCAAACTCAAAAGAGTCTGATTTTATTATAACAACTTCATTTGTGCAGCACATCAGTTAATGCTTATATTTGCTTCATTGTAGCTCCCAGACCAATAGCATAGATGCTGAAGTTAGTAAGTTGGAATATCGCAAGTTTCAGTTGTGTTTGTAAAGACATGTAAACTCTGATATCATTTGGGGAGAGGGAACAAACCTTTACTTCTACCAGAGTTCATGATGGATTAGTAATCAAATCCACGCAATATCGCCGTCTGTGATTGATCACTGGACATAATACGTGGCATACTATTCTCACATTAATATACTTCTTTGCAACTGTGCATAGCAGAACTAAAACAGAGTTGCGTAAGTGTCATGACATTGAATGACACACGAGCCAGAAATTATCTAAATGTTATGCGCGCTCTTCACTAAGAGCCTGCCAAAACTGACGAAAAGATTGAACTCGTATTTCTTTTCTGCCCTTGACTCTTGGAAACAAGTCGGAAAAGAGATTTCGTCAGAGCTTAGAAAGGTCAGAAGTACTTTATATTTGTAAAGCTGGCTCGACGTTCCTTGTGCTCTCCACCCCCACGCCGAAGTTGGCGCCTTGAGGGGGAGAGGGAGGGCGAGTGACGGATTGGCTTGCCGCCCACTCGACATGCGCAACGCGCCGTGACCTTGACCTAGTGCTGCTTAGTTCAATGGCGGAACAGAGCCATGTGTAAACGCGCTCTCAATTGCAGCCTGTGCACTGATCTAGATAAGTGAAACGAAGGAAATAGCAACTGGTCTATATGTATCATGTGCTGCCACTCCTAACAATCAACAAGTGCCACACTTCGCTTCTGTCAGTTCATTATGTTCAGAACACATTTCGTTAAGAGGCTTGAGCAACCACCCTCACTTGTGTCCCATAGGGTTTGCCTCAATGTCTCTCTTACCAAGACAGACGAATAAAAACATTTAGATAATTATACAGAGGGATATTTTAAAAACTTCATTGGTCATTTCAAAGTGCTTTATGGTACTTTTAATTGTATAATTCTTTTAACGTGTAAACACGCTTTATGTATTTAAAACTATCAACAACTTTTATAATTGAGCTCAAATAAAAGTAAAGTATGTTGCAGTATTTTGTAATATAAGCAATTCAGAGAATTCCCATCCTCCAATCTTTTCATCATAAAAATTAAAACCTTTTTTCTCAGACATCCCACCAGAGTTCCTTGGCCGCCACGAGTGCCCGAGATCGTTAAGGCGCGAACTCGTGAGCGGGAGGTCTGAGGTTCGATTCCCACCAGGACCGTCCTCCCTGACTGGGTATTTTGTCAGGCTTTCTTCAGTAATCATATGTGGCAAATGCCGGGGAGGTACCTCAAACTTAAGCCTAGAACGTTATCTTCCCTAAAATCCTTTCCCAGTTTATCTTTTCATGTCATGTATCATCAGTGTTCATCGCCTGTGGTGCCTCAGTAGTAACTAGATATTCATAAGTAAATATAACATTTATACATGTATTAACAATCCGTGCGCGAATTTTAAATATATATTAATTTTATTCTTATTTTAAACATGAAATAGTCCCAAATCCGTATTTGCTTCTTCTCTATTGGCATTACCGCCACGGGTGGCCGAGGTGGTTAAGGCACGGACTCGTGAGCGGGAGGTCTGCGGTTCGAATCCCGCCAGGACCGTCCTCCCTGACTGGGGTTTTTTCCAGGTTTTCCTCAGTCTTCATAACTGGCAAATGCCGGGGAGGTACCTAAACTTAGGCCTGGAACGCTTCCTTCCTTAAAAAAAAAAATCCTCTCCTAATTTATCATTTCATCTCATGTATCATCAGTGTCCACCGCCTGTGGTGCCTCAGTAGTAAAAACGGGCGTTAAACACTACTCAAAAAAAAAAACAAAAAAAAAAAAAAAATTCTATTGGCATTACTCAATCGACATTCGTCTGTTGCAAAATAGAAGTATTCATAATGCAAATGTACAATATTGTAAGCCAAGTTTACAGGAATTATATTTAAATTCTTATATTATTCTTGAAATAGTCCTAATAAATATCACTCAAGTGTCTGAGCTTTTCAGATATTTACTATGTTCGTGAATTTATCAATAATCTCAGACCCTCTTGTGATGTTACTTGTGATAATTTTCTAACAAATTAAAGACAGGAGTCAAAATAATCAAATAAACTTTAAATTTCGTAAAAAAAGCATTTAGAAAAGCGAATGAAAATATCAAAATAACTTGAGTATGAAATTTCAGAACAAATTATTGCATTATAATTACAATTACAATAACATATTTCGGGTTGTAACAAGATGTTCATATTAGCTTACTGCCCAGATCCCGTTTGTCACAGTCTTAAATATTTCTTCAGCAGCATTAATGATTACGCTAATATTTCTAAGCGCAAAGCAAAAAAGAACCTTATAAACAAACAAGGTCTACTCTTCAAAAGTTTCTCCTTCTTTGCAAAGAAACAGCAAAACAGTTGAGGAGTTTGCTGTTTTGTGTTTGCTACTTTGCTATTCTCTTTCATTCATAAACGAGGCTATATTTCTACCGTTTTAAGCATCTGTCCTTGGTGATTTACTATATTCTTTCTGTATAGCGTTACACCCAAGAAAATAATGTTTCCAAACTTTGTTTCGTATGTATAGAGCGATATTTATTTATTAGAAAGAGAAAAATCAGTTAATTTTTAATATTTCTGAGAAAAACAAAACCCTTTTTGCAATTTCAGATAATAAAGTGAACTTCTATTAGCCAACAGCCCTTACATGACTGAATTAAATCCAATCAAAGGTGAGTACAGAAGTTTGCAAAATTAGACGCCTCAATCTTGCACCTAATATGTATATGAGTGTGTCTTCTCAACCTGCGGGTTGGAAAGTTAAACAATCCCTGCGTTTTACGGACTATCTCATAAACACTGTGCCCAGTCGTGTCGATTTTGAGCGAATTACTGCTTTCGGCCTGTTCTGACTCGTGTTGCACTGTGCATGCTTGACTTTTGCTGTGAAGGTCCGCGGTTCAAACACTGGCCCATGAAACTATACTTTCCTTTTATTTGTTTTCTGGCACGGAAGAGAGAATTAATGCTTATTCTGTGATATTTATTCATGTAAATATCCCAATTGTGTAAATTTCAATTAAATCACAAATTACTATAGGAATCTGCTTTATTGACGTGAAAAGTAAAAACGAATAACGTTGCATTAATGTAAATGACAAACATAAAGCACTGAACTCCTTGTAGATAGATATTTTTAAATACAGAAGAAAGATAAAAAAAAGTTAGTAGTTCTGGAGCAATACATACATTAGATAAAGGTAAACTTTCTTATAGGAGGTCTAGTGAATGGGGCGGGTCACTTGATAACACCTGCATTTCCCACCGGCTGTAAAATGCAGGTTTGCATAGTGATAAAGCTCACACGGTACATTTTATTCTGCAGAAATCTAAATGAATGCGTGATATGTGAATAGTTTATTCATTTGGAATTTTTAATCTATGATAGTTGATAGAGTGTGTAAAACAAAGTAAGGAAATGGTGTTAACTGCTTCATTATCAGATATTTATTCTTTCTTCAACTTCGTGTGAATAAACGTCGCAGGCCACTAGCATGCCTGAAGGTGATTCAATTTCGTTGTAAGCTTCTCTGGTTTAAAAGAGAAGGCTTAAACTTTTTTTCTTCGGAATGGGCATATCTGCTGAGGATTTCACAATCGGAAAACAAAATTACAGGTTGATAAAGATATTCTTCAGACTTAAGCTTTCGTGACGCAGCTAATCGTCGGTCTTGGTAACCATACTTGCCTCCTAAACCCAAGATCGCGGGTTCTAACTCGGCCAGAATCAATAGATTATTTCGGACGTAAAAAGGGAAGTAAAGCCGTGGGTCCCGTGTTGTACATTTATTGCACAATAAAGAACCTCAAGCCTGAAAAAAGAGGCCTCTTAGCAAAATTTGTCAGTAGTTTCACGCCCTGAATAGAATGGGATGCTGATGACTTGAGATATTAAAGAGCCTCCCTAAATACCCCCTCCCCAAAAACCGGAGTTAATCATCGTAAAGTTTTCGGCTTATGCCGCGTAGAATTTCAGCAGTTAAAAATCTTCATTTCCATACCTTACAGTCATCTTCATAGCCCCTTGAGGTCTTAGAAACGTCCATTTAAGTGATTTAATTCAAATTCAAGTATACAAAATCATGATAAAGTGCATTTTATTTCAATGTTAACAATGAACGTAACTAAGCTTTTAAACTGACTCGAAGCATTTAGATACAGATATGGAGTAAAGTACGAGGGTAGGTCTATAAGTTTTCGGCCGAAAGCAAAACCTAATTATTCTATTATTTTTTTTTTTTGATTGATTTATTTACGGACGCTCTTTAACATCTCAGGTCATCAGCGTTCCATTCAACTCAGAGCGTGAAACGGCCGACAAATTTTGCTCAGACGCCTCTCTTTCAGGCTTGAGGTTCTTTTTCGTGCAGTAAATGTACGACACGGGACCCACGGCTTTACTTCCCTTCCGATGGAAGCCATACTGACGATTTTTACGCCCGAAAAAATCCATCGGTCCTGGCCGGGTTCGAACCCGCGATCTTTGGTTTAGGAGGCAAGTATGGTAACCCCTACACCACCAGGACCGACATTCTATTATATTACCTACATCAAATTACTCTTAGTGTTTTATACGAGTATTCACTATTTGTGAGCTATACTAGCCAAGTGTTATACCTAGCCTCTCTTTTTGAACTCATTCTAAAACTTGTTCGCTTAATCGTCGTGTTCATAGAGTTTATTCAGGGGATCAAACTTGAAAATTGTCTTCTCTACTAAAGCTACACTGCTCAAAATATAAAAATAGTCAATTTAATGAAGTATTTTGTTGTATTATTACTTATTAAACCAAAAACTAAAATAATATAAAAAACTCTTCTGCTTTTTAACAGAAATCAAAGAAACTTTAAACTGTTTTTAAGACAACTCAATGAACGATTTCTTCAAAATGTCTTGAGCAAAGTGTTCACTTGTCAAATTGCAAGAAGAAGCACATGGTTACACGATAGTGAAAGCAGGTTAATGTGAAGTATTGTCTACTATGACACAGAGAAAGCAGCACAGTTCCTGTTCATGTTTTTGACTGTGTCTTACGTTCACTTGAAGCAGGCATATCCACTCGTTCAAAGAGCTTCTTCAACGTCTTGGGGAGGTAGATTTCGCTTTCGAACGCGGCGTTTAAGTTGGCCTCAGTCTTGTTCAATTATATTTCAATATGGACTGCTGGTTGCCCATTTCTTTGTTTGCAAATGATGTTCCTGGTTGAACATTTGAAGGAATTGTATATAATAGCCTTGGCGTTATCGTGCATGAATAATATATATATAATTTCTCTCGGTTGTGCAAAAGCGTGTGGTGCTACACCCGGGCCGCTGAAACGAACTTTTCATTTGACAGCTACCTTTTCAGTTGGGAATACTACAGATTAACAAGTGGCACCTCCTGAACCTTTCACAAAGTAGTATTATTGGTCAGTCAGTCTTGACTAAGCAGCTGCTATGTTTCTTATTGCGTTTTCAGCTGATTTCTATCAATGTGTGCAATTTAGTTACTGTGGTTAATTGAACTAGTTCATTTGTAATGGTTAAGGTAATCACAAATTGTAAAATTAACAAATAATGCACCAGTGTACATTTTACGCTGCATTTCAGAATTTTTTAAACCTATCGATGTAAAAATTTGGAGAGAATTTAAGAAAACAGATTCTCTGTAAATTTTAATTCTCTAATGCACATAAAAAGTTTTTTAAAACAATTTAAACTAAAATAAAATGTTGTTAAAAAACTGGAAACACTGTGACATAAACATGCATTTTTCTTATAAACTATTGGTGGAATTGGAGTTATTATTTTTTTACTTAAACTGCAGACAACATGTTATGCTACAACGATATATTCTTGCTAGTCGTTTGTATAGAAATTAATGTTCTAATTAAAAAAAAAAAAAATTTAAATTTCTTATTGGTATTGATTTTCATCAACTAACAGTAACATTTAAATACTTCTAGTTACCACATGTCACATTTACATACATTATGTGTGCGCAAATTTTCAACAAGATTGATCCAGTCAATCCTCAGAAAAAATACACATTTACGTCAAAATGTTAAGTTATCGGGAAATAAGATTAATTTTTATTTAAAAACTTTTATATTCATTAGACAATTAAAATTTACAGAAGATCTTTAGTTAAATATTCTTAATATCTCAGAAACATTCACATTGATATCTTTATAAATTTCTGAGATACAGACTAAAATGTATACTGCTGCATCGTTTGCTAGATTTTCACTTCCTGGTTACCTTAAAAATGTCCCAATGAGGTCATTTGCAGAGCGGTTCACGAAGTGATACCTAATCCTTTTCGTAGAGGTGTTACACGGAAGCTTAGTGTATGCTTATTAGTCAAAATTTAAAACTCACACTAGCCGTTAAGCAACTGTAAAGTGCAAAGTTTAGGCGGTCCGAGTGTACAATCTAATGAATGATGCAGTTAAGGTTTTATTTCGAACATAAGTAGATTAGTTCTTTTATCTCAGCTCATGTTCCTCTGAATTACTCTGGGGTGAAATTTTCCTCTTTGATTCCAGAAATATTTGTGGTCACCTGAGTCATGCAAGAAGAAACGATATCCTTCATAGAATGACACAGGAGACCGCGTCTTAACTGCCAAATAAAACGGTCTGCTTTAACGGCCCCCTCTAACGTTATTGCAGCTTCTCTTAACTGTTTCTGACAGTTTTGCCACTAAATCTTATCCCTGAGACACGCTGCCAGTACTATGGCAGTTACGTAATGCTTGTAGAAGAAGAACACGTCTTGAGATGAGGTTGTTTTCCTTTTCCAAGAAGTCTGGCAACACCCCCATGCTACTGAAAACAATTTCACAGTTTCCATATAGTACGAAAGTAGGTCCATAAGTTTCCGGCCTCCTCGATAAGGATTATCGCCTTCACAAAATCCTTATCTGGTGTCATACCTTATCTGTTAAGTAAACAATTGCAGCTATAACCGCTCCGCTGTGTTCAGTTGTTCGGATATTTTCATAAAGCAGGCGATGTGTAGAAGAGAGTGACATGTTCAAAATGAAATTTCGAGCTGTTATTAAGCACAAAAGAAGGACTTACTCCAAATGAAATTAAACAGCGATTGGACGGTGTATATGGGGAAACATGCCCCTCATATTCTACCGTAAAAGAATGAGTCAAACTTTTCGAATGGGTCGAGAAAGCATTGAAGACGAAGAGGGTACAGATCGGTCCTTGGAGGTGTATGTTCCTGAAAACATCGCTCTTGTGGAAGCAGAAATTATGAAACACCGGCGGCTCAAAGTTACAGAAACAGAAACAAGGTTGGGCCTTTTTAAAACAACAGTACTTCGAATTATTCATGAACATTTAAACATGAATAAGTTTAGCGCAAGATGGGTGGGTGCCTAGACTTCTTTCCTCAGTCCAAAAGCAGCAACGAGTCATCTGTTGTCAGACATTTTTGGAGCTCCGCCGTGGCAACGAGAGAGAAGTTCTGCAAACCATTGTTATAGGAGAAAAAATATGATCTCTTGTCCTAAAGAGAATCAATGGAATGGGTAAACCTGACGAAGCACCTTCTCAAGGCCAAGGTCACTCAGTCAACCAAGAAGATCATGGCCGTAATATTTTGGGACTGTGAAGGAATACTCTTCATTGACTTCTTCTTCTTCTTCTTCTTCTTCTTCTTCTTCTTCTTCTTCTTCTTCTTCTTCTTCTTCTTCTTCTTCTGATTGATTTATTTATGGACGCTCTTTAACAGCTCAGGTCACCAGCGTCCCATTCAACTCAGGACATGAAACGGCCGACAAATTTTGCTCAGAGGCCTCTCTTTCAGACTTGAGGTTCTTTTTCGTGCCGTAAGTGTACGACACGGGACCCACGGCTTTACTTCCCTTCCGAAGGAAGCCATACTTAGGATTTTTATGCCCGAAAAAATCCATCGGTCCTGGCCGGGTTCGAACCCGCGATCTTGGGTGTAGTATGGTAACCACTACACCACCAGGACCGACAATCATTGATTTCAAGGAGAGGAACACCACAGTAAATGGGGAGTATTATGCTGGCCTACTGCACAGACTACGAGGTTCCATCAAAGAGAAAAGGCGAGGAAAGTTGAGTGGTGATGTGCGCCTTCTTCACGACAACGCGTCTGCCTGTGCACACAGATCTTGTTGCAAAGGAAGCTGTGAAGAAATGTGGCTTCAAGGAGATCGACCTTCCACCCTATAGCCCAGATCTAGCTCCCAGTGACTATTTCCTCTTCTCAAAACTCAAGAAGGGACCTTCGAGGAAGGAAATTTAAGAGTGACGAAGAAGTGATCGATGTTGTTTATGCCCATTTTGCAGACATGACTTCTGTTTATTTGGTGGGGGGGGGGGGTTGAAATGTTAATTCAAAGATGTGAGAAGTGTATTGTAATAACGGGTAACTATAATGAGAAGTAAAATATAGTTTTTGTCTTTAGCATACTTAGAAAATGGTTAGGCCGGAAACTTATGGACCTACTCTAGTACTTTTAACAACTCCAAGCATATAGCCGGGAATGACTCTCTTGAATCGCACTACTACACCAGTGGCTTCATTTAATGTCAAAAACCGCATGTTTGTATGTTTGTCTGGGTTCCCATTATCAGTCATGTCATTTAATCGATACCAAGTTCGCGGCCAGTCTTTGTATGCTAGTTGATTTGTTTCCTGAAGCCACCAGGTGTCTTTTACAAACGACAAACGGTAGATAGTGGTGCCAACGTTTATAAAAAGAAGAATGTTTGTAGCCAGCTTTGCATTTTATTTGACATGCATTCTCCTCCTTGAATTATTTTATATCAGCGACTAGTTTCATGTATAGAATAGTGTATTATATCTCTTAGTAAAGTTTTGCGAGGCGGGAGTCAACGGGGTAAATAGTCGGTCGATTTCTTCAAATATTAAATATTTTCGCTGTTTTTATAAAAGTGCGAACTTGTCTCAATGCTGAAAATTAGCAGAAAGAGATTTTAAAACAAAACAATTTAAGATTTTACCTGAGATTCACAATTCTATGAGCAAATTTTATAAGTAATGAAATCATTTTTGGGAATCAGAATAAGTCTCGGGTACATAACACTTTATTCTTGAGAGCAAACTACTAGGAGAATGTAACACTTTTTCTCTTTTCAGGATGTCTTTTATTTCACTTTCATTTAGTTCCTTGCCTATACAATTTACAGTGAGGTTATTTGAGTTAAGGGCCGGCAGAGCGCGGCTGTATACTGGGAGAAGCCAGTCATCATAGCCATATTATCCATGTGTAGGGAGAAACTTGTAGTTAGTTTGAGGGAGGCTAGTGTTTGGAATTATTCCGCTATTATAAAACATAGTCTTGAAAAGAGGCTTTTTATTTGAAAAGGGATTCTTACAAAAAAGTGATAAGGCGATACGCAAGAAAATATCTTGGTAATTGTGTTCCAGGTAGAGAAAACGACGTCCTAGCAGACGCCGCTGAGGTACGCCTTTTGTGACACAGGTTAGTGCTTATTACTATGAGTTTTAAATATATATAATTGTCTGCTTTCAGTATAAATATAAATGCTAAATTAAAAATATTAACCTTACGTGTGGCGACTCTTATTCCGGTTGTGGCTGCTGCATTTCCTCAGTGAGCTGTCATCATTCAGCACTCAAAAAGTTCATTATATGTTTCAAAAGTGCCCGATGGCTTCAGAAGAGAAAGTACTGGCGATCGTCTCATTTTACGCCAAAAGAAATTCAGTTACTGCGCTTTGTTTGTAACATCACTTAAGAGATTCATTTTGCAAGTGAGTTGCATCATTGTCCTATAGCGATTATGTTGTTCCTCTTACAAAAAGGTACATTCTTCCGAACTTCTTGAGAACAACCTCTCACAGTTTGTGTAACTGCATTGTGTTTGCCTTCTAAGCCACTGGAGTTTACTACCTACAGCCACGGGTGGCTGAGTTAGTTAAAGCGCGGACTCGTAAGCGGGAGGTCTGAGGTTCGAATTCCGCCAGGACCGTCCTCCCTGAGTGAGTTATTTTCCAGGTTTTCCTCACTATTCATAAATGCCAAATGCCGCGGAGGTACCCTAAACTTAGGCCTGGAAGTTTCCTTCCTTAAAAAATCCTTTCCCAATTTATCATTTCATCTCATGTATCATAAGCGTCCACCGCCTGTGGTGCCTCAGCAGTAAAAACAGGCGTTAAATACTATTAAAAAAACTAGAGTTACTAGTACGTGTTACATACCACTAGTATCATTGTTTTAAAGCAGTTATATCAACTTCTACGGTTTAGAAAAGCTTTTATCCTGTTAGAGAACCAAACATTTCAAACAAAACGTTAGATATACAGGTGCGGTCAATAAGTTTCCATCCTGACATACAAGATCATTATTTATTGAAATATTCGTGCTGTTTGATACTCACATCTTTCAGGAAAGTACATTTCCTTTCCGGCCATCCCCTTTCATTTGCTTGGTAGAAGCTCATTTAAGTTAAAAGTGTTAAATAATACAACATGATGTTAAAAATTACTACAGAGCACTGATTAAATATCTAACTATAAAAGGACTTTCATCCAGTAACATTAAACAGCCTCTTGTGTGTATGGGGAAGTTTCCTCTTTGTTTGAAGGAATGGTCAAAATTATTTCGTTTGGGCAGAAGATGAAGATGAAGGTAGCCGATGGACGTGTTGACACAAAACATCTTCCACTGAAAGGCGTCTGAAGACAAAAGGAACAGCTGGAAGTTCGAGGCTTTTAATATTTGCTTATGCATAAGGTCCCGAATTCTTTTAGTGGTTCAAATGAAAGAATTTGTGGAATGTTGTCAGAAGTGTTTGAATCTTTGCCGTAGTAACGAGAAAGCAATATTTGAATTCACCTGCAGAGCGGATGAAACTATGGTCATTATGGAGTGGCGGAGGACACAGTTGGCATTATCATTATTTTTGGGGGGGGGGGGTGGGGACTGCAGACAAACTTCAAAGAAAGAAACAAGTCGGTGTATTATGCTGCATCAATTGCGCAATGCCATCAAGGAAAACAGGAGTGGAATGCTGTTCGAGTTCGTCTGCTGCACAATTAAACGACTGCTGTAGCTGTGAACACGTGTGACTTCTAAGAGCTGTATCATCCACTGTACACCCCAGTCCTTACCCCCAGCGACTATTTCCTGTTTTCAAAACTAAAACCTGAACTCCCAGGGTAGATTCACGAAGAATAAGCAGTTCGCAGACAAAGTTTCGAACTATTTTTTATGGAGGTTGAAATGTTAATCCATAGTTATGAGAAACAAAGAGAGGTTACGTTGAAAAAACAATACCTAAAATGGTCAGGCAGTAAATTTATGGACTGTGCCTGGTACTTACTACTCAAAAACGTTACTGCACTGATAAGCGTCAGGCAAGGGACATTTTGAAACCTTTCTTTCGTAAAGCTTTGAAACAGTGAACAGTTATTCAAATATCAATTATAAAATTTAGTATTCAGTTATTTAGCGTTAATTAAAAAATTATTGCAAGTTATTTGGAAGAAATTGTTACTTTTCCACAACTTTCATATCGGTTTCTGGTTATGCTGATATTAAATACTTCGTTATTATCGAATATATTTTAAGTTTTAAAACTTTTTATCGTAATTTTATAAACTGCTGCATAATAGTATATAATTCTATACTAAAGAGCGGTTCTTTCGAAAAATTACTATTTTCCCAATCAATTTATCTCTTACCGCCACGGGTGGCCGAGGTCGTTAAGGCGCGGGCTCGTGAACGGGCGGTCTGGGGTTCGATTCCCGCCAAGACCGTCCTCTGACTGAGGTTTTTTCCAGGTTTCCCTCAGACCTCATAACTGGCAAATGCCTAGGAGGTACCCTAAACTTTGTCCTGGAACGTTTTCTTCCTTATAAAAATATATCCTTTCCCAATATATCATTTCATCTCATGTATCACCAGTGTTCAGCGCCCTTGGTGCCCTAGTAGTAAAAACGGGTGTTAAACACCATTCATAAAAACTCCAGCTCTAAGTCTCGAGGTGACTGATCGAACTAGTTTTAGCGTTTCTCGATCGGCTCTCGTCCAGCTGTCAGAAGCATCTCTGCACACCTGCTCCCGTTAGCCGCACAGACAGACAGCTTCACGGATGACTCGTTCTTCAGCTATTGATCTCTGTATAATGTGAGTCAAGGACTAGAGGGAAGAATTGAACGGTCGTCGATAACGGCAGATTGTCTACACGACACACGTCATTACATAAATATGCTTTCTATAGAGAGTGGATATGAAGTGAAGGTCACATTTATCTTCCTGTTCATGTTTTCAAGGCCGGTTCGCCTGTTGGACGTAGAAAGTTCCACAAGGTGTCGTCTTCTTTAGAAGCGAGCGAGTCAAGGGAATGCTTCGTCGGTTAAGAGTTTACAATAAAACATATACACCTGCATAGATGTACTTTAGAGCATGTTTATGTTTAAGTAATTATTTCACATTTTAAGCGTAATAAATAATTTACCAGGGAAATGAATTGTGGTATTTACAAATAAATATCACCACCAATGATCAACTGACAACGTTGAAGACATGGTAAATTATTCACGATTTTACTACATTAGATTAGCTTTGTTTAAATTTCTCAGATATTTGGGTATAAATGGTGCTTTGATTGCTTCCACTGTTTGTATTGCAGAGTTGTGTAGTGTTCTAGTCCAAAAATAAGATCCAATATTTCAATAATTAACCCAGTGGTTTCCAAACTTTTCAGAGTTTTTTAGTGGTTCATAATTTTATTTTATTGTACTTGAGCCTTGATCACCGCTGGCTCTTTATGTCTATGCTCCCAATGGGAGCACCTTTAGGAGGAAGGGATGAGGCGAGGCAGACACCGGGCGGCCAGGATCTAAGGGGGGTGACTGCGCGGACGCAAATAGGATTCCTAGCAGGTTTTCAGATAGAACGCGAATTGTTCGAGCCTCAGAAGGTGTGCTTCCATTCTAGAAGCCGGGGCAGAAACCTTTACAAAGCGCAAGTCACCACCACGCCGCGCCTACCCTCCTCACTTGGCACTTTCAACCGCGTAACAGAACCAACGGAATGAAATGATATGAAAATGTTACAAAAAAATAAAACCTACAATACTCCATCACGATATCCTTTTGCTTATGCCGGGACGTATATTCGAAAATTTATCATGTATTATTTACTAAGGAATTATTTCATTATACATAATAAATTTTACAGACCGTAATCTATAAATAAAAAGAAAATATAATATAATAATAAACTAAATAGAACATAGAATCAAACAAATCTTTAAGTAATTTACTAATTTACACGCTACTGGGAACCAGTAATTATCATTAACTGGTGACCAGCTAAATACAAGAACTATAAATGTTCATGTAAATTATTAAATTACTTAAAGAATTGTTTGATTTTATGTCCAATTGAGTTTATTATTATATTTTCTTTATAGATTAAGATCTGTAAAATGTATTGCGTGCGTATGAAAATGTGACAGCAAAAAATTCGTGGAATGTAAATATACAACTCATCATTCGCCAAAGTGACCAGTGGAAACCACGAAAAACAAATGGTCGACCCAACGGAAATTGAACCCGAAACCTCTCGAATGCGCGTCCCCAGAATTATCGCTTGAGTCAACCCACTCGGTTAGCACTTTTTATTTTCTACTCTAATTTGATCTAAATTACTATGTTTGCAAAACCGAAAGAAAACAAAGAAGGCATATAAAAATGTATACTCAAAGCAAGTATTGAATAGGTCTGGTGTTTAAAACTAAATGTATAGTTACAAAACCAAAAATGTAACTTGGGATTGTAAAAGAACTATGTTAATAATAAGTGTAAAATTTTTGATTTGCGTATCTACTATATCTGGTTAAATATGGGACAACCGCAACGGAATATCTGACTCTTCATCGAGATGTGGTTTTAGTATCTGCATAAGCAGAGAACTCTGAAACATAAAAAGTGGTTGCAAAGAGCAATCAAACTTTAAATTCGTTCTTTTAACTGACCCCAAAATCCTGATAGTAATTTCTCATATGAAAATTCTCTTTTTTGTACAATCTGGTGTCAAATAATCAGGCACTCGTACTGCTGGAATGTCGCACAGATTGGCTTTTCTGACACAGTAGAGAGTGGGTTTACAACCCAAACGTTTTCTATCATTTTGCCACGCAGTTCTTCCGATAAATAACTGCTGAAACTGGGCAGTAAACTTACAAAGTAAACTTGTACCTCATTTAAGATATATGTTGCAGCTTCAATGTTTACATTGCTTTGAATTTTAGATCTGCGGGACATACTTTATCTTATACGTGTGGATTACACATTGTCTTAGGGCCGATCTCACTGAGCTCAATTATCTTTTAATTCCTATTTAATTATCTTTTAATTGGAGTATTGCATCTCCCCATCAACAATTTTATGTTAATCCGCCATTAAACTGCAATTAAGTTAATTTGCGTATAGTTGGCCATTTAACGAGTTAATTCTCAATTAGCTCTTCATCATGGCAAGACGAATGTTAAATATGCCATTTGAAGACCACATTATGGAATTTATTTCGCCGTAAATATTGCAAAAAACAGGAATCTGTATGTTTTAGGTTACGTTAAGTTAAACAAAGGAGGTTATGTGTTCCCATATTACGAAAGTTAGTATCTGAACTGTCAAACACTCGGTATAGAATGAAATGTAATTGAAAGTAGCGTTTAGGGAATGAAGCCATTTCTCCAATGAATGTATTACAGGAGGTACATGTATAGCAGCAGGTGATTGCGTATCGAGAGAGCGCTGCTATAGTTCATCTTCCGCCCTTATACATTAAATTCTCTCTTTTCCGTCCACTTCTGATGTGTAATTGTCATGAAAAACGAATGAGTAACGCTTTCCGGTATTTTACAAATGTGCATAGAGTATTCCTTGCTGTGTGTATGATCTTTTAAATCACACATTTTCTATAATACAGAAGGCCATGATGAATTAAATCCTAATTAGTTAATTGATTTCGTGAGATGCAAAAGACGTAATTGTGAATTAACTTAAATCTTAATTAGTTAGTTCTCAATCAGTAAGAAATTGGTGAGATAGCCCTTAGTGCATAATCATTTGTAGAGGAAATGTCCATTAAGTGAAAACGCTCTTTATTTGAAATTGGTGGTTGAAAGTCGTTGCTTAGGAAGTTTTGAATATGATTGGTAGACTATCTTGGGGGAGGAAGCTAAGAAAGAGTCATTTAGACAGCAACCACCAAACAAGTTAAAGATGTCTGCTCTCCTTCATCGAGGCAGTTCGGTACCATGTAGATGTGCACATCAAGTACATGTCATTGTTAATTTTTTTATAAAAGCACAGTGTTATAATAAATCTTATAATGTGATTAGTGAATTACTGGCGTCTAATTTAATAAAATTCTTCGTAGGCCTTGATAATAAACATGCACAAAGTTTCAAGTATTAAACTATGTAGCGCTATGTTTTTTTTTTTTTTTTTTTTCCTGCATATCTTAGGTTCGTGACATGCTTTTGTTTTTATTTCGTCTAAATCAAGTTGGCGGCGTCTACGAAAACACGTTTACATAACTAAAACGTAGTGAAGTTTTTGTTTATCAGGATTTTTTCGGGGGTGGAAGTTTTGTATCTTGACAATAACCGCGTACACATTATGCAGATACGCATAGCAGAGATGTGGCACTGACACGCCTGTCTTGTTGCTGTCACTTTCACTTTCGCATAACTATAAAACATTACCACAATGTTGCATAGCAATAAGAGGAACGTGGCAAACATAGAACAATGTTTTAAACCTTCACATTTCTGTAGTCTTAGAGTGCAAAACCTGTCTATTCTCACTCATTTCCTAACTTTCCCCTTCATTTCTTAATCTTTTCTGACTGCTGTTGTAAAAACATCTGTGTCATATTCTAAGTGCAAGTTAGTCAGCAGGATTTAACATTTTATAAAAGCCTTTACACGAGCTAGCTTCGAGCATTTACATGGATGTGTCCTGAATGCGCTCTCCTTTTATCGACTAATGCACTTTTTGTTTCCCTTGGTTTTACTCTTTCCTCCGCAGAGAGCAATATTACAGCGTTACGGAATTCCTTGCATCGCACAACGCGACCTATCCCTAGGGGCGGATAACGAGAAATAACAGCAGAAAACACAAAACAAGCACTACTCTAGAAAGACATGGATAACCGTTTAAGAAGAAGACTAAGTGCATGCACTGAGATTTAAGAGTTTTTCCACTCTGGAAACGAGCACTTGATTGTCTTATTATAAAATTCGCTTGCGAGGAGTGTCCGGAAATTATTAATTACAGTGAATGTCTTGAGAAGTTAGTGCAGATTTGCTGTAACTTGATAGCCAGTCAGAGGGAACCTCGCCCAGTTGGTAATGGTAACCGTCTCTGCGTTTTCTAGCCTTTCACCTTTCAGCGTAAGATATTTTTATATTTGGTTTATTTACGGACGCTCTTTAATGTCATCAGCGTCAATTCAATTCAGGACGTGAACCGGCGGATAAACTTTGCTCTTTTTTCAGGCTTATCGTGTCGTAAACCCACCGTATAACTTCCCTTTCGAAGGAAGTCATACTTAGGATTTTTACGCCCCAAAAAATCGCGGGTTCACTCCCTGGCCGGGAGTGAACCCGCGAACTTGGGTTTAGAAGGCAAGTATGGTTACCACTACACCACCAAGACCGACACGCGTAAGAATAAGCAGGAGGCGATGACCAGAGCCCGGAAGTTAGGCAAAATGCTTTTTTTACCCGAGTGAATATATTTAAGAGCCAGATAGAAATGAACATGTTTCTGTACAGTTTCAGTTTCATTTTGCTTTTTTTTTTTTTTTTTTTCCCTCCCCTGCCTATTTTAAAGTATAAAACTTTCTTTTTTTTTGCATGTTTTGGATCATAATGAATTTTTTTCTGTGATTATTTGCGCATTTTAAAAAGCACATAAAGAATTCCAATATATCGAAGTGAAAAAAGTTATAAAATTAAATGGCATGTTCACCTCAAAAAATATCTACTGATAATCTTGTTATACATTTATTTCTTTTCAAGAAGTCAAAAACTTTTTCCTTGGCCCATTTACCTCAGCTCTTGAAATAGCAGAACATTCATTAGTGAAAGGAACGAACGGTTACCTCAGGCATACGAATATCAGGAAATAGAGAGGATGAGGGAAGTACTGTATAGTTTTGAATAGTCCTGGCGAATGACCTTGTATAGATAACAAACAATTGCAAGCAAGAAAGGCGAGAGCGGTACAGCTGTGCAATAAACCGTTCCTACAATGTGTTCAGTATAGAAGTAAGAGAAATGCTAACTTAATTCCCCTATAAAAGCATAAACAGAAAATGAACTCGACCAGAAACCAATGTGCATATTTTGCTCATTCGCCAGGACTATTCAAAACTACTTTACTTTATCTTGATCAACATTTCCGTGATGGCCTGAATGGTGAACGCCCTTTTGTATATGGTATTAGTGGTTCTGATTTAACTTGTTTTAAATATGCTCAAATCACTTCAGTGGAAATAGGACATTGTTTTACCATGATGAAAAATGTTCTCTGACAAGCGGCTATGACAGTTGATACCTTCAAAAAACATCTTTTTGTTGCTTGTAACCACGAATAGTAAGCTAAAACACTTTAATTATCTGATAAAGAAAGTATCTTAAATGCTAATTTTCATTAATAATGAGTCATATTACTATCTGTTTTCACTTTTAATAAATGCCCATTTTAATTATATTACTGCCTATTTTAAGTGTTTCAGTATTTTCCTGCCTATTTTAACCAAAATAAATGCCCGAATTCCGCGCTATGGTGATGACGATCTAAAAAAGGCTATTTTAAAAAATATGAAGAACGCTGGAATGTGTTCGAAGTGTCCTGAAGGGAACGAAGACTCCATTAGGCTATTTTAGAACCTTTCTAGAGAGCTATTTTATTTATTTATGAATTATTTACAGTAAAGTAATTATTCTTCAGCTCATATAACATTCTCTCTCAAGAAACAACTGTCTTCTGCTTTTTCTTCAGACCTTCCTTTGTTATGCTCCTTGTCACATCATTTATCCTTGTTGACCGAGTGGAGTGCCTCAGACGTAACGATTGGAACTTGCATTAGAGTCGCTTGGGGTCGTCCATCTTGACTTGGGTTTTATCGTTGTTTCTCTTGACCATGAATATTGGGCTTATTTACTTTACATGAATTTTCCGCTCTACCACTTCGTATCGTTTCATTTCGTTGGTTCTGTTACAAGGTTGAAAGTGTTGGGAAGTGTGCGGCGTGAAGGTGGCTCGCTCTTTGGATAGGCTTTTGTATGCAGTCCAATTCTTGAACTCCTTAAAGCAGAAAGGTACCGCCGTCTTCGGGGTGTTCTGTTGAAAACATTAGGGACCGTTCTTGGATGCTAATAGCCCGGTGCCCCTCTCATCTCATTCCCGGAGGTGCGCCCATTAGGGGCCTAGACACAAACGACCAGCTCTTGACAATTCTGGAGTGACTGAAATGCCTCCCGAACAATGTAATCCAATCTATTCATTGTTCCCCTTCTCCTTTTCCCCCTCAAAGCGCAAACCATACCTTGCATCGTACAAGAACAAGCACCAAGAACATTCTTTTCTACTAATTTCTCTAAATCTTAAATTCGTAATTTTATCTAATCTTGATGTTCTTGCTACCCTAAGCCAAAAACTAATTTCTGTCATTAATATGTTGCTGGCTTATAACTTACTTAAAGCTGCGTCGTATAACAAAATATTTTTTATGCATTATAAATTTTTTTTTTAAGCTATTCTTACTCCATACTACACAATATATTCTCCTTTTTTTAATTCTTTTCTGAACTTCTACCTCTTCTTTACATATTTACATTTATTAATCTTTCTAATTTCTTCATTTTCAAAAGAGTCTCCTCATTTTCCTGAGCAAAAGTGTATTTTATTTCGTAAAAATTGCCATATTAATTTAACAATAACTTTTAAGTTTTTTGTTTTGTTTTCTCATTATATGAAGTATTTTCTATCTTAAGTGATTATTAATTCTTCATTTGCAATTGTAAGCGGCGAGAATAGTATTCCTGACTTAATGGGTTTGCAATAGTGTTATGTTGTAGGTCTATTTACGTTAACTGAAATCTATATATTTGGAAGAGTAATGGTGAAATATAAAAAGTCCTATGAATATTACGTAGTACAAATTCTCTAGGTAAATAACTTCCCCCTTTAATTTTACACATATTATTCATATACGTGTACTTTAAAAGATCCATCATTTATTGAAACTGCTATTAAGAACTGACAAAATAATTTCCTGGAGGCGCACTCCAAGAATGCTTATAGTTTTCAATTTAAATATTCAGAAATACTAGGGAAAACATTAATGTCAAATCCATACGGCCTTAGGCTATCCACATTTTTTTATCCCTACCGCTGACCCAAAGGAAAAAGAAGGAAAAAAAAAACATTTTTTTTTCGAATTTGATCTTAAACCTTACTTTTAAATTTGCTAACTTTGGATCCCTTTATGCCCTTGTACCCATAAAAGGTTACATGAGTCGTAACAACATAATTTGAAAAATGCGCTTTGCAGTCACTTCTGCAAATCAAAATGCTTTAATATTTTGATATCTTTACAGGAAACTATTGCACATTACCAGGGCTGCAGAGGAGTTCTAATGTTTTAAGCAATGGGTTGTAAAATTAACTACAAGTCATTTCACCCCTCTTATTTAAAATAAAAGGTTCCTGACAAAGCAAATGATTTAGAAAAACCCTTACAAATGAATCTGTCCGCAAAGTATCCTACCATTTGACTTTTTTTTTTTTAACATAAAAGGAGCTCATTTTCAGAGAAATCTCATTAAGGGCTTAATAAACTCACTCTAAAGCCGTTTTCGCTTTCGGAACTATTTTCGTTCTTCTATAAGTAGGCGAGAAATTACCTTGTGATTAACGTTTTGCTGCCACATGCGATAATTCGTCCATCTGCAATGGTTGCACTCCAAGATCATCATCTTCTTCTTTGTGCTCTTCGCAGTCGATTTCCATTTCCATTTCATTGTGTTCACTGTCGCTATCAATGAAAACACTCGAGCCACCCAAGTTTATTATAAAATGTTCCATTACTTCTTCAAGAATAACCTTCTTCATTCCACGCATTCTCTTGAAAACGTGTTGTTTCCGCGTAATTTCCATTAACTGTTAAGTGTGGCAATGCCGATGATGTCATGCCCCTGACGATATGCGTTTTTGTTATCTGATTCGTGAACGATAAGACGAGCCTCTCGCCAGCTGAGTCGCCGGCATAAACCCCTCCTAGTGTTAATAACAATCTGATTTCTCGCCTACAGTAAATCTTTACATAATAAATGTCTTATGTATCTGTCATAAAAATGACACGTGGCCGGTCGTATTATAGCTCATTGTCAATTTGCGGTTAAGACATCAATATAATCAAATATTTGCGTTATTACAAGCTATTTATGTGCTTATGTTAGCGTTGAAGTGCTACCACTAGAAAAAAATAAAATAAAAGCTGCAATATTCCACCCCGGCACCTTTTTGCCTACACGGGGACGTACATTCCAAATTTTATCACTTATTAAAATTATTTCATTATATATAATAAATTTTACAGATCGTAAACTATAAAAAAGAAAATATAATAATAAACTAAATATAACATAGAATCAAACAGTTATTTAAGTAATTTAATAATGTACATGCTACTGGGAACCAGTGGTTATTATTAGAACTAAATTGACCTTCGGAAACCGAAAGGTCAGGGTGCTGGTAAGCAATATCTACCTTACCCTAGCTATCTATCTATGAGAATGTAATTCTTATTTTACTTATAATTCCACATTCTGTATTCAATTCTTATTTAAACCATTATTTCTCATTAGGTTTTAATGTTTATGTGTTTTTAACTCCCATACTGCAAAGGAAGAAACTACAAGGACAGACAATGGAAGGATGGTTGTTGTCAGTGAATTAAAATATATCACTTGTTCCAAGTTGTGATTTCAGACCAAAAACATTTCGCTATGAACGTATATGGAAAAATATCACGTTTTGGATCATGGGAATTTCCCGTTAGAAACTAGATTTATATTTATTTGTCTATAATAAAATATTTCAGTTTTTGATAAGAACAAATAAAATAACGAGGAGAAATAGAAATTAAGATACTGATCTGAGATAATCTTAACCTTTTCGTTTAAACTTGTTTTGATATAGGGGAATTTTTTAATCACTGTTTCAAGAAGACAAGAAGATGTTCATACAAATCAAAACGGAGATAGAAAAATATGCTTTGCAAATAAGCGTAACACATTTTGAGACTGCCATAAAATCTGAAGGAGTAACAGAAGCACGTAAATAAGATAAAGAAAAGTAGGTCAGCAATAAGGACAAAAGCATGTGGATCAGTTTATCCATTGGTTATAAACCTTGATAGCACGGACGTTGAGAACTAATGGCCAACATTTTGTGTCCTCAATATTCTATCAGTCAATAAATATGCAACTGTGATTGTCGAGAAGGCAAAGTTTGAACTAGTGCAATTTTATGCAGGTATACGCCTCTCGATCAATGCCAGAAATACCTTCCTTCAATTTAGAAATGCAGGTAGTGACATAAGTAGTTCTGTTCAACTTTCTAGACAAAGTTGTCGTGCATAAAACTTTTGTTTCACCCAACTGACAACGGTTTTAGATTATTGTAAAACGAAAAAACGCCAAATAACATTTGTTTTGTTTCCCTTGCAATTGTAGAGACAGAATTTATTTCTATCCTGTCTGTCCAACTCTTCACTTCTTTCTCTATATGACGTAATTAATATTTCTTAGCATTTCATAAAACAGTGGTAAGCATCTGCCTTTATGGATGTTTCTTCTCGTGGGCTCTCCTTGGCCTACTCAGTTTACGACGACGGCATAAAATGACATTAGCTCTATTTTTTACTGTGGTTGCACCACAACGGACGCTCACATTTTCTAACTTAAACATAGTCCTTGTTTTGCCAAAGTAGTTTGTTCTTCAATATATCTGTACATTTTACAATTGCTAAGTATTTCACAGAATACAGGAAATCTTCATTTAATAAATTATAAATATAACGCAGTACTCACATAACAACATATTTCGGTCCGCTTGCAAGAGATTTATTTTATTTTGTTTATTTATGGACGCTTTTTTAACTTCTCAGGTCATCAGCGTTCCATTCTTTCTTTCTTTCTTTCTTTTTTTTTTAATAGTGTTTAGCGCTCGTTTTTACTACAGAAGCATCACAGGCGGTGAACACTGATGATACATGAGATGAAACGATAATTTGGGAAAGTATTTTTTTAAGGAAGGAAATGTTCCAGACTTAAGTTTAGGGTTCCTCCCTGGCATTTGGCATTTATGAGGACTGAGGAAAAGCTGGGAAAAAACCTCAGTCAGGGAGGACGATCCTGGCAGGATTCGAACCCCAGACCTCCCGCTCGCGAGTCCGCGCCTTAACGATCTCGGCACCTGTGGCGGTAGCGTCCCATTGAACGAGGGCGAGAAACGTCCAATAAATTTTGTTCTGAGGCCTCTTCTTTCAGGATTGAGGCTCTTTACGTGCCGTAAATCCACGACACAAGACCCATTGAATTCCCTTCAAAAGAAAGACATATTTAGGGTTTTTACACCCGAAAAAATCCATTGACCCTAGCTGGGATTGAATCAGCCATCTTAGGGCTACGAGGCAACTGTGGTTACCCGCTACACCACCAGGACCGGCTTTTCAGGAGATATAAACCCCCATCGACTGTTAAAAAACATAATAATAATAATAATAATAATAATAATAATAATAATAATAATAATAATAATAATAACGCGCGCACATCTCATCCTGTGGATTGTTAACTAGGCAAAACTGCATTTTTCATTCGAAGGGAAATGCAGGTGCTCTCAACTTATCCGTCGCATTCACCATACAGTCCTATAAGGGAGTTTAACCTTATATACTGTGTAAATGTTGCTGCAGAACTCCTCCTATTTTTTGTTTTTGTATGTAAGAATATCTATGTACAAGAAGTAAAATATTATTCAATGCCTTATGTATATCATTTCACATTAATTAACGTTATTCGCATTTAATTATTACCTATGTTCAATAAAGCACATTTTATAGGTGATTTGTGATTTAATTTACATTTAAATATTAAAAATTTTACATTAATAAATATCACATTATCTCTCTATTCCATGCCAGGAAAAAAAGTATACTTTCTTGGGCCAGTGTTTGAACCCCGGACCCTCACAGTGCAACACGAATCAGAACAAGCCAAAAGGCACATGCAGCCTATTCGGTCGAAATCGATACGACGCAGGGCCAGTGTTTACGTGGTAGTCTGTAAAACTTCCCAATCTGCAGAATGAGACACTCACTTGACATAGGAAATTCTTTTTTCTTTAAATAATAATAATAATAATAATAATAATAATAATAATAATAATAATAATAATGTTGCTACTATTATCTGTATCTGAGGCGGGAGAGTCCCGCGGGAAAAAAATAATGAAATAAATATACAAAAAAATCCTTGAAGTTTTTCAGCTCATACTACTAAAATGTCCAAGTAATTTAATAATAATGAAATATAGAAAACTTTATTTTAATGTTTTATTTAACTACAATGTTCTTCTCGTGACATATCGGTAGACTGTGGACTCAATACTATTAGGTATAAGTCTGTAGGGATTAAGGAAATGAAATGAATTAATGATGCCGCAAATAAGCTCGGAGTGCTTGGCGCCTTAAAGCTATCTGCCATTCACCTTCTCAGGGCAAGGAAAAACCCCGAAAAAAAAACCTTTATTTAGAGCTTGGCCTGACCGGGATTCGAACCCAGGACCTACGGATTTGTTGTCACAAACGCTACCACTAGACTGCCGAAGCGTTCAAAATAATTTTATATTTCAACAGATTATTGAAAAACTTGGAAACTTGAATCGAGAAATCACGACCTGTTCATTGTTTTTATTAAGATTTTCGAAAAAGGTAAACAGAAAGCTGAGGTGGAAAGCTATGGTATATCCTACTCATTTGATCCAAGTAATTATTTTCCAATCACTTCCATTAAATAATACATAGAGGCTTACGGATATGATATTAATAAGATAAGAATATATATATATAATATTAACACTAATAATAAAAGTAGATCAAGATAAAACACTGAGAAAGAGTCACACTTGGTCTAGCTTCTTGCCATTGAAGAACTCGCAGTAGTTCGAAATATAGCAGTTTCAAGTGTGACTCTTTCTCTGTGTTTTATCTTTATCTACTTTTATTATTAGTGTTAATTTGTTACATTGTTAATAGTGTTTTTTTATTTTTATTTTTTATTGATATTTTTTGCACCTCTGGTGCTGCTTTTAACTTTGCTTATTAAGCTTTATTTACTTTTGTGTGTTTTGCTTTTGACTTCTTTACTATTTATCTATTATTCTTTTAATTTTATTTCTGTTTTTTCTAAAAGACTTTATTGTTTTTAATATTAGTGTTAATTTGTTACATTGTTAATAGTGTTTCTTTATTTTTATTTTTCATATATATATGACAAGACTGCAGTATGCAGTCAACCGTTTTTAATTTGTACATAAACATATTTATTTACTTATTTTGATTTATTTCAGTACGATCTTTAACGTCTCAGGTAATCAGCTCCCATTCTATTCAGGGTGTGAAACGGCCGATAAATTTTGCTCAGAGGCCTCTTCTTTCAGGCTTGAGGTTTATTTTACTTACCGCAAATCTACGACACGGAATCAACGGTTTCATTTCCCTTCATAAGGAAGCCATACTTAAGATTTTTACGCTCGAAACTATCCATGCACCCTGGCCGGAATTGAACTCGCGATCTTGGAATTGCACATATACGAAATTACCAGATAGTGCATAGCAACTTGAGCATTGCATCCATATAATTTTAATTAGAGACTTTGTGACGGCATTTATGTTTGCTGATTACCAACTAAATATAATATAACAGTTAATATAATATTGTTTCTGATTGTAAAGCAAATTAGTGGCGTTTCACCGTAAATGCAGTTTAAGATATAAAAATTCAGTTGGAGATAAGTTGACCAGTTATTACAATTAAATATTGATATGCACTACGAAGCTTCCCACAGCTAGTAAAGAAACAATATCAAAGTTTTATAACGAAGTGTTTGTTTTACTATATACTACCATATGAAAACGAAATGTGAATAATAAATTAAAAGGACAAGGGCAGACTTCAAACAAATGAAATGACTTTCTTAAGACCTGTGGCAGGTTACAGGAAAATATTCTTAAGAATAATATAAACAAATGGACATCTCACATACAAAGAATGAAATCAACAAAAAGGCCGCCATTACTTTTTAATAATACAGATGTTTGGGAATAAAAGGTGTAGCACGTCTAAAAAATGCTGGATAGAGATAAAAAAAGCTACAAATGTTTAAAGCAAGAAGAATTATGGCGAAGGCAATGATGTTAACTGTTTTCATTGATGAAAAGTGTAGCATAATTTAAATTTTAAAATAGAACGCTCTAAACGTTACTAATCAGAATTACAGCCTTCTCTTTTAACGCTAAAGAAATGAGATTCCTCTAATACTTATGGGGTGTTCATAAATATAATTGTAAATTACATACGGTGATGATGTACTGTCTTCGAGAAATCCACCCAGTGAACTAAAAATATAAATGCATGGATTTGAAATTATATGGTGCGCATTGAATATTTACTTTAATGTAGTTAAGGGCAATGGAGAATAAAGTGAGAAAATGCATCTACCTGAAAATTATCCAGCCTTTTGAAACATCTCCAACCTTGATATAATTTCTCAGCCAGTAGATCAAATCAGTTTGCGGCGAGAGAGCATTGAGTGAGTTTATGTACTAGTGACGCCCATTCATCTTATGCCCGACCGCCCATTCTTCCTTTCTGTAAAAGCATTACATTATACAAAATGTAAGTGCCAACAGATGCCACATTTGGCTTCTTTCTGACTTTTTCACTTCTGAGGAAAGGTAAAGAAAGGAATTTAAGACCACAAACCATATTAAAAAAAACACGACAAGTGATGCTGAAAATAAATCTCTGCAATCTTCTGAAAATGGCAGGGAAGAATGCCATGTAGCCTTTAAAAAAAAAAAAAAAAAAAAAAAAAAAAAAAAAAAAAAAAAAAAAAAAAAAAAAAAAAAGGATTTCGTTTGCTGGATAAACTGCAGTTTGTCTTTTTGAACTAATTCTTGTGTTTATTTATTAATTTAGTTTGTTCTGTACAACTCTGACCATTAGCGTCTCATTCAATTCTGGGCATAGTGCGCCGATAAATTTTGCTCAGAGATGTCTTTTTTTTTTTTAGTTTATGTGCCTTAAATCTACCAAACGGGACCAACGGCTTTATTTCCCCATCCGAAGGAAGCCATAATTAGGAATTTTACTTCCTATAATGACCATCAACAGGGCGATGTTGGGTCTACGAGACAAATATGGCTACCACTAGACACCAGGATCGACTGTAATTCTTCTGAACCGAACTACTACATGGTGAGTCATAAAGAATGAAACACTTTCGCATCTTGGGGTATATATTTATGACAGAGGATCGAACGTAGCATTAATGCACAGCAGAGCTCTGGAAGATGAAGGGATGAACAGCTTATTAGCTATGGAACATTTCCTTTATAGAATGAAATCCACTGCAAAACATTCTTCACAACAGTTGCTTTGCAGCAAATAATTATTTTTTTTTATTCCCGCCAATAAACCACTGAACTAAAATAATAGAAAAATGGCAGAATAATACGAAATAAGCAGCAGAATGCAACAAAGACACAAATATAAACATTTCATAATGTTTTGCAGTTCACGTTTACCATTTCTTATATTTAGATACTTTCTGACGTCCACGAATAAAACAAGGCATCTTGTTATAAATTCGGGCATCACTAGTAAAAATAAAATTATGCAACAGGACCCAGGAAGTGAACTCCCTCCAATCAGGCAATATCACTTGGTGTTGGCTGAAAGTACTAGTGCTACTAGTGGAATCATGGAATCTCTTGCAGCTTGAACGCCCCAGAGAGTTACGCGGGTAAAACAATAGATTTCACGGCCTACACTACCACTACCATTTCGTAAATATAAATTAATGGGGGCGGGTAAATCATTGTAATTGTGGCAAACTGCTCTTATTCCAATTCGCAACTAATTCAGCAAGTAAATCATTGTAATTGTGGCAAATATCCTTTAACTCCGGCAGAAAAGGAAGGAAGGGGGGAGGGACATACATTAGATTTCGAACCCACTATCTTCACAACTACAACATGACGCTCTAACCGCCTGAGCTATTGCGCCACTGCTTGAGAAGCTTTATTATTTAGCTATAAATAAATATACAACGAAGTTCATTAGTTAACGAATAGCATTAAATTGGTTATAGTTTTCTGAGTATTTTATTTCAACATTTTTAAAACAATGAACACTGTTATCTAATTAAATCATTTAAATTAGAGATAAAATTGAATTATCCATATTGATTGACTCTTATACCCAAGTCATAGAAATTATGGCAGGACACGCATATTTCTTTCTCCTTTACATCGATCTTGGTTGGTACTGAACACGCGATCGTGAGAAAGTGAGGGAGTGAACAGAATAACACGAATAAAAGGAATAGAATCGCTACTCTAATATTGGTTTGCAGATGGAATTAGCATTTCTATTTTCGGTATAGCTATGTTAATATTTTAGTTAGCGATCCTTTTTGTTACTAACGCATATAGAGCAGGTACCGAAAATAGCTCCTGTATGTCAGTACAAGTTAAAACAACGTAATGTCAATTCAATATGAAACTTGGAAGAGAGTAGAGCCTTGGTTTATATTTTACTATCACTTTTAAGACGCTCTCGTAATTATGATTCTGTGAGACAGTGAGCTTCAGTCCATACAGCTGCAAATCTAAGTGCGACTAAATAACAATTGTTTCTTCATATTCATGTGAACAGAGACAATAGCCGTTAAGCGCTTGCCTAATCGGCAGCAGGCCAGCAATCGACGACGAAATTGTACATCAATCAGTTCCGTATTAAATTTTTAAATATAATATCTCAAATAAACGACTGAATAATGAACTTATGGGGCTGTCACCATTCAAGAATAGGACGCTGTCTCAAAACAATTCATTTTAAGTTCCTTTCGATATACTTAAACCTGGAGTAAGGTGCCCTTGTGCACGAAATGTATGAAAACTCAAGTATGTGGCAAAAAATGCCAAACAGACTCTTTAAACAGAAATTTTGCAATCAGGCGAAAGTAGCAAAATCTGCTTTGATTTAGCTGTTTTATCGTTAGCGCCTTTCATTTCCACATTTATTATGAAATGAACTGGAACGCTATCACAAAATTTTACTTTGAACTTCTACTTTTGACTGTATTATCGCTGACAAACTGTAAATGGCAAGGCATTATTTAAATGAGTTATCTCACGTTTATAAAAAAAACATTAATGCAACTTAAAGGTTTTATAACGTCTTATGCTTTAAAGCGACTTTGTGTCTGGTGTATGAACAAATACAAAATTAGAATAACACTACAACAATTGAGAGACACATAAAAAAAAAAAAGAAATCTTAAGGACAATTTCACAATTGAAAATTGGCACCATTCAAAGCATCAAGAATACTCTTTACTACTGTGCAGATTTTTTATCATTTGCGGTATTTTTTTTTGGGGGGGGGGGTCAACAGGAATGGCTTCACTGATTTATTTGCGCATATATAAAATAAATCCTCCTATCTGCCGAAAAGCTCATATGTGCTTGTTTAGTTGAAAATACTTACGTATACATTTAAGAACTTGTTTCTGTACCGCATGAAGCATATTCGCCGGTAACTGGTGGTGTCCCATCAGCAGTGCAAGTTTTATGCAGCTGCTGTTTATCCAATCACTTTGTAATAAGGAGAGGCCGGATTTTTATGCAAATGCATGTTTTACCTGTGGTCATATCATATGCTAATGTACCTTTCTTTGCGAATCATCATTTGCTACATTTTAAGCATAACTTTATGGTGCATGTACTTATCTATTTTAAAAGGCACAATATTTTTAATATGTAGTTTATAACGCATGTTTAAGAGCATAGAGGTTGAATATTACACCTTAAGATGAGTCACAATGGATGAAGCAACAGTTCCATGGAGAGGAAAATATAAATATACTCTAAACCAACCTCTGTTTTCAATGCACTCAAACAAAAACTATGAGAAGAAAAAGAAAAACATCTCTTGCAATTCCAATCCAACTTTGCTATCAGTTGCCTGCTGTGTTTTCAGTGCAGTGGTTTCCAGTGTTTTATTCAGACTTGGGAGTGTGATGTTTAATCTCTTTAGAGACGATAGTTGCATGACTTTGAACAAAAACTGCCAACAATAAAAGCACAAGTGAAAAAATGAGAAACTACGCAGTTTCGAAGAGAAATTTAAAATGACCCGCTTTATTGTCAACCGTCATAATGATTAATGACAAACGATTTCCAGTTGTTCAACATTTCAACTTCAGTAAGCATAAGGAAACATTAAAGATTAAATCCGGAAAAAAGCCTTCTTGTTCAGAAAATATTCTATTACCGGTAAAATGTATCTCAATTTCCCCATGATTTGTGTGAGTATCCTAGAAGTTGATATCCTCCTGTGGAAATAACTAACCCAGTCCTAAGAAACTCTTTGAACATTTTACACAACAGAAGTGCCTCACGAATTAACTCTGTGCAAACATTATATGATATGGTGTTACAATGCAACTATCGAAAAGGTTCGCAAACCGCTTTAAAAAAATTTTTATAAGGATACCAAAGGATGAAACAGATTGGGAATGTTGATCTGCTATTTTTCTGCTCGCTGTAGAAGAAATCGAAGTCACAAACAGCTCCATAATTGCAACTTTTTCATTGATCAGTAAATTTCTTACGATCAGGTGGCATTCAGTACATGATCAAGCCTGTTAAAGCTTTATACATAATACTACTATGATACACTTCATTTGTCTTGCATATTGGCTGCATTTTATATGAGACACAATCAGATTTAATTTGCCACTTGGTGATAAACTTAGGTATAGCTTTTGTAAATAAAGCTTTTATTAAAACTCGTCATAGGAAAGTCTTTAAAACTGTACAAAGTTTAACTCACTGGAGCATATGACTACTTGCTGCTAAACATATAGTAATAATTAGAGATGAAGTAAATTCCTTTGATCCTAATGATGCTGCATCAGTCCAAGTAGCTCAAAATGTCCTCTCACACTCAGAAATGGAGATTGATTTTGTATCATATTTCATCATTTATTTTAAGATAACTTACCCAAATGAATGCCAGCTCCTAGATATTGCCGGAATATTTAAAGAAAAATTTAGAGCAAAAATTGAGGAATTAAATGTGTAAGTCACAAGAAAAATAAATTCTGGTATATAATGATATATATAAGAAAAATAAAAATAAAGTTACACTATCAACAATGTAACAAATTAACAGTAATTATGATAAGATAAGATAAGATAAAACACAAAGAAAACGTCACATTTGTGATCGCCATATTTCGGACTCGTGGAGTCCTTCTATGGCAAGAAGACAAGTGACGGTGATAAAAGTAAATATTGAGTATCGAAGGTAACGTTATGCATGGAAACAGATGAAACTAGAAATGAGAGTGTGGGGAGGGGGGATTAATACGTAAGATTTAAACCAGGTGGTATACGCGCTTTATGTAAAATTACAGCTGCCATTTCTCTATCTCTGAGCAAACTTTCAGAGCATTGTGTAGGTAACGCATCAATAAGTGTTAGATTAAAAACGTCGTCAAAATCCTTACAGTGAGATAAGGCATGTTGGGCAACAGGCAAGGGAGATTTGATTTTAACAGAACGTCTATGATTGTTCATGCGTAGCGAAACAACAGTAGAAGTAAAACGAATATAAAATGTTTTACAAAGCTTCCAAGATAACATATATACGACGTTCTTGGAAGAACAGGTAGCAAATGAAGAAATGTTAAATTCCTTGGATTAATTAGGGCTGTGGAATGAAAGCCAAGGCATAATTTACTTTTATCACCGTCACTTGTCTTCTTACCATAGAAGGACTCCACGAGTCCGAAATATGGGGATCTCAAGTGTGAATTTTTCTTAGTGTTTTATCTTTTTCTACTGTCATAATTACTGTTAATTTGTTACATTGTTGATAGTGTTACTTTATTTTTATTTTTCTTGTTTTTCTTGTTTTTATTATTATTAGTGTTACTTTATTTTTCTTATATATATACAGCGGAACAAATGGCAGCTTTTGTATGGTTGGGCGAGGTGGAAAGAAGTTTCTTGCGCTGTACCGACATCCCAAGAAACAATCTCTAAAAAGAAGGAACAAATCAAAGATTCAAAAGGAAGGCAAGGTTCCTAGTGCAGCGAGAATGCAATGTGCGAAAATCTAAAACAATTGGGGACTGCAATAGAAAAATTGAACTCGAACAAGACTAAACAGAATTTAAAAACAACTTTACTGGCACTCCATATAAATTAACCAAAGGTTAGTCTTACCTCCATGTTTTGCTACATATATTTGGAGTTTTAATGACAGTAATTTTAGAGCATACCTTGTATCAGCTGAATTTTGTCAGCTGTGACAAACTAAACTTGAACAACCCATGATTTCCACTTTGAACTTGACCTCTCATAATTATAGCATATTTTATCGCTGTTTGCTGTGCAAACGTGCAGTTTTTTCTTTTTCCTCTCAGTCTCTCGCAATAAGTTCATTTTACTGAGTGCAGTCGCGATGGTTTATGAGGGCGCGATCCGGGAACAGCATTAAGCTTATCTATGTATTGACTTTGATGTGAATCACCGGATGACCCTGAACGTCGCTATCAGCCGCGTCAGTCAATATACTCGGAAAATTCCTATCCTCAAGTAAACATGACAGAGAACAACGTTCAAAATTAACTACATTGTTCGTGGAAATATATTTTATACAGATTCGGACATTCCAAGTAATTTCTGCTAATACCTCAATAATGGGAGCTTGTTTATAATAAGGCAATCTCTCTCGCCATTAAATGGATATTCTTATTCTTCCAAACAAGAAAGAGTTTTTTTTTTTTGTTTGTTGTTTTTTTTTCCCCAAAGTCAAAAATACCGGTGGTTCAAAGTTACAGAAATATCAGCAAGGTCCTTAAAATTATTATGAACATTTAAAGGTTAGTGCAGGATGGGTGCTTAGACTTCTTTCCTCAGTCCAAATGCAGCAATCAGTCATCTGTTGTCAGGCATTTTTGGAGCTCTGGTGGCATTGAGAGAGAAATTCTAAAAACCAATGTATGATCCCTTGTCCAAAAGAGAATCAATGGAGTGGCGTAAACTTGGCAAAGCACCGCCTCTAAAGGCCAAGGTAGTCAGTGAACCAAGAATTTCGTCTTTTGGGTCTGTGAAGGAATACTCTTCATCGACTTCAAGGAGAGGAACACCACAGTAAATGGGGAGTATTATGCTACTGCACAGACTACGTGCTTCCATCAAAGAGAAAAGGCGAGGAAAGCTGTGTGGTGTTGTGCGCCTTCTTCACGACAACACGCCTGCCTATGCACACAGAGCTCTTGTTGCAAAGGAAGCTGTGAAGAAATGTGGCTTCAAGGGGATCGGTCATTCACCCTACAGCCCAGATCTAACTCCCAGTGACTATTTCCCCTTCTCAAAACTCAAGAAAGACCTTCGAGGAAGGAAATTTAAATGTGACGAAGAAGTTATAGATGCTGTTAATGCCCATTTTGCAGACAAGACTTCTGAATATTTGCGGGGGGAGGGAGAATTGAAATATTAATTCAAAGAATAAGATAAGTGTATTGCAATATAGGTAATTATATTGAAAAGTGAAATATAATTTTTTTGTCTTTATCATACCTAGAAAATGGTTAGGCCGGAAATTTATGCATCTACCTTCGTATATACGTAAGCTAACATTAAACTAAATCCAAGCGATAAAAGAAGCCAAGTACAACCTCCATAAAAATAAAAGGCATTGAAGAATATACTAAAATAATAAAAGAAGAAAGCAATCACAAGTATAATCTGGCGAGAATGAAGTTAAAATAAACTAAAATAAAGCAGAATCCACAAGTGCAGCCCTGTTAAGTTAATATGCACTAAATATAAGTGGACAAACTGCTCATAGCAGGCAAATATAACGTTAACAGGCAAAAACATAAATAAAAATAAAACACAAAAGAAAAACGAGCAAACATAATTACAAAAATAAATAAATAAAGCAAAAAAGAAGCCAGATTTAGGCAGGCTGAGTTGCTAAACATTACCGAGTTACAAACATGAACGAAACGATGTCAGAATGGAAACTATTGTTTACATAAACATTTGTAACTTCTGGCCACCCTCAAGTAAATCACACTTACCGTATAGTACAGTCAGAAAGTCAGGCAGCCTTGTGACACCTTCGCGTGCAATGCTTTGAACTTATTACTAAAGCCGCGACCCTTACGAAACATTTGAGTGTTGTTGTTGAGAGATTTTATCGCGAAGGCCAAGGACAGTTTCATGAACTACAATACACATAACATAAAAAATTCTCGTCAGATAACCACACTAATTTCTCCTTATTCAAAATCTTCAGCTGATATACACGAGATTATAAAGCTATTTTAGGCAATAAGAAAAATGACTATGTAAAATTTATCAAACCGCCTCCGTGATTTAGGGGTAACGTTTGCAACTACTCCTGGGTACTAATTCCGGTCAGAAAGAGCTGCCTGGGAAGATGGCAGATTGCTTTAAGGCGCTCGAGTTCATTTGCGGCATCATTTATCTCTACAGACCAACGCATTCAAAGTGACAACATAAAAACATTTTTAAATTATAAAACAAAACAGAATTGGTTGCGAGAATGTCTATAAAGCAGCTACACATCTTTCTAAAGAAGAGACGATTCGTACATTAAAAATCAATGCCATTCTTAGATAAAAAAAAACCGTACAAGAACATTACACAAAACTCTGAGCATATGAAAGTGCTTTAGGTAATACAATACATGAAGTAATTACACTACCAAATACAATTTTCTATTGATATGTCAGAATTAAAGGTAATCAAAGATAAAATCAAAGTCATTTTCAGAATGACAACGAGGTGGAAAGTTTACTGAACAACCAATTTGCTGACTTCTACAACCAAGGTCTCCGCCAAGTCGGCCATGTTTGGGAAAAATGTGTCGCATTGAAGGGCGAATATGCAGAGAAGGACTAACACCATCACCAAGTTCCATGGTTGCAACTTGATTTTTTTGAGGTGATAATTAAAATTCATGATTAACTCTTGCACTACATTATTTGTGGACGATAGGGTTGTAATTGTTTAAAACAAAAGAATATTACAAAGAGCATTAATCGAATTAGAAATATAATTTAACAATGTTCCTCAAAAAATTAAAGTTGTGGCATTCTGGGATCCTTATATATATAAAGAAGTAAGTTTGTTATTGAAAAAAAATTAATTGAACATGTTATTCCTTTAACTTTCTTTCAGAAATATTTCAGAACCGCCCTATTTCTCGCTATATTTCAGAACCCTCTGGCGATAGAAGTGTAAAACCACAAAGAGTCTAATGAGCACTTATCATAAGAATTTTTTTAAAATATTTAGCTTGGAGCTTTTGAATAACAATAATAATTTAATATTGCTGGTAAAATGCTCATGTATTAACACATTACATGGAAAGAGGTTAATCACCAGTACTGTATTTCTTTTATAAATGGTGTTTAACGCCCATTTTTATTATTGGGGCACCACAGGCGGTGAACACTGATGATACTTGAAATGAAATGATAAATTGGGATAGGATTATTTAAGGAAACGTTCTATGCCTAAGTTTAGCTACCTCCCCGGCATTTGCCATTTATGAAGACTGGGAAAAACCTCAGCCAGGGAAAACGGTCCTGGCGGGATCCTAACCCCTGACCTCCCACTCACGAGTCCGTGCCTTAACGTCCTCGACTACCTTTGGCGGTCAGCTGCATATCTGAAATATTTAGTGGCTGAAAACATTTTCATTTTTCATTTAGTATGAAATATTATTTGTCGTGGTGTGAAAAGGAGACTTTATTTGCTCATTACGTCATCCCACTTTTAATTCATATTTCTCAATATTTTTTTCACTGCAACTCATGCAGAATCATAGTAAACCTTGATCAAAGGCAAAGGAAGATATTGGATCCATTGCTAATGGAAAAAATAAGTAAGCTGGTGATAGAGAAGAAAAAAAAATGGGGTTCTTGAAAACGTTATATGGTGAGCAAATATCTAAAAAGTCTTTTAATAATTGCAAGTTAAGCCAATCCAGTGATATCGCCACAGGTGGCGAAGGTCGTTAAGGCGCGAACTAGTGAGCGGAGGTTTGGAGTTCGACCGTCCTCCCTGACTGAGGTTCTTTTTTTTCTTTTCAGTTTTTCCTTAGTCCTTATAAATAGCAAATGCCGGGGAGGTACTCTAAACATAGGCCTGGAAGGATTGCTTCCTTAAAAATAAATCCTTTCCCAATACATCATTTCATCTCATGTATCATCAGTGTTCATCGCCTATGGGGTCTCAGTAGTTAAAAAGGGCGTTAAACACCATACAATCCAGTGATTATGGTGTAACGCAATTTATCAGCGTGCGTCCTGAACCAGAAATAGCTTTCGCAGTGCCAAATTTTGTGAAGATATGGGAGAAGGGAGGGGGTGCGGTGCATGGAATGGGAGATGTTCACACAAACAGAAAATGATGAGTACTAATCATCTTAGACTTTTACAGTTACAGCAGTTGCTCAAAATGCCCATCATCGGCGTCGATACACTTCTGAGTACGTTGAACTACTGATTGAGTAACGTTTGCGAAAGTGTCCTCAGCTATTGCAGCACATGTCGTTTCAATTTCTTCCCGAAGTGCTGTCAGTGTAGCTGGTTTTCTACGGTAAACAACATCCTTAAGGGTTTCCCATAGGTAGAAGTTCAACAGAGATCCGGAGAACGCGGTGGAAACTCAATCGGACCTCTTCGTCCTATCCAGTGCCTTGGAAGATTGTCAAAGGTATGCAGGTACATCTCGGTGATAATGTGTGGTCCACTATTATGCTGCATACTGTACCATGAGTCTTAAATTTCTCGAATGCATGCAGTTGGCTGTTCTGTTCTGTACGCACGTCTCCATTGCTTTTGAACTTCAACAACAATCTTGGTTTTCCAATGCCACTTCAAAATTGCTTTCCGCTGTTTAAACGATAATCTTGGTTCCATTTTATTGTAGCAACGCTAGCATAACGTAATGTAAGTTACATCTGTTTACAGAACATCATACTACACATTACTGTTGTTTGTCGGTCCCACTTTGAAATATATTATACAGATATCTACTGGGAAAGTGTGTATACATTTTTTGACACCCTCGATATACATATATATATTTCTTGTTTCATATTTTTGTTAATTTTGATCTTACTATATAGGGAAGACGCCATAGTAGCTAGTAACAATTAAATTTGCAGTCTTTCAGTTGAGCATATCCTTAGTAATTTTCACAGGACCAAACATTCCATAACTACTTTCTTTCCTCTACATGTAAATCACAGTATCAAATATTAATTTCCTAAATTATGACCAACAAGAAAACTAACATTCTTCTGCATATAATGCCAACCTCCGGATCTAAGGCATGGGAAATAAATTCAAATGTTACGTTGTTGTTTCCATGGCAACTCTTCCCTGATCGATATTTGAAAACGTTGATTCAGCGGTAAAATCGCTGAATTATGCTGGCTAGCATAGCGCGTGTGATAGGTCACGATATAAACAAGAAAATGTCACGTAAGCGGACGGAAATGCAAAACAGAGATTGCACAAAGGAACTGATAAACAAGAAAAGCGGATAGTTTTCTAGTTATGTCCTTGTGCGGTCTCTATGGCAGCAAACCAGCTTGCTACGTTCTATCTATGGCATATCTTCAGTTTATATCCAACACAGGGAATATGAAGCAATTCGTTAAATTAAAAATTTTACTGTGCACTGTAAAGGGTGATTGGCTTTTAGATTTTAAAGTAGTTTTTAAGCTAAAATTTAATGTTTATAGTATTACAGTATTACCAACGAAGTATTCTACAAAAAATATTTATAATATTAAATATGTACAACACTACACCCGTTCATTAACCACATAGCTACGTCCGCATTATATTTTACTCGAAAAAAAATAGTACACAGTCTACATACATGTAAAAACAAAACAAACTGCAATTATACATTTAATATTATATTCTTAAAAATCCAGGGCTTACTAACAGCATTCGTATCAGAATGAAAACATAGTTGTTTAGTTAAATAAAAAAAAAGACACATAACGGTGAAAGTTCAATTCCAATTGTTATTAAATACAAGAAGTAGTGGTGAGAAAACAACAGCTATAACGTGTTTAACACATTTACCGAAAAATATTCCATATGCGCAATAATAGTCACGTGAACATCGCTTATTGGTGTACTGGCGTTTTTCATAATACCGACTCATGTGTATAGAACTGACTTCTTTTTTTTTTTTCTTTATTTCAAAACAATTGTTGAAAATGTACTCTCTCCTCACACGTCGTTCCATAATACTGTCCGCTCGCTGCCGAAGACCCGAATACGGGAAAAAATGGCCGCTGAAGTGGCCCAAATGCTGTCAATAAGGTAGCTTAGATTCGTTAGAAAATATTTCGATGGATTTTAAGATTCAGAAATTGTTTACAAACAATATTTCTCATATGTAAACTAAGTATAAAATAATATGAATAATAAACTTCTCCACAGGTAAGCACTATTTATAAAAAGCAACTTCCAAATAACTGAATACCTTAAAACTAATCAACACTAGTGGTCATAGCATCATTTTATAGTCCTATATAATCATATTATGATATCAGTCTCGCCAAAATTCTCATCTTCTCAATGCAAGTCCCTCTTCGTAAGATTTTTCCTTTCTTTGCTAACCCACACTGTCACATACATCGGTAGATTTAAGAAATTTGCTGGGAAAATGTTCTCCCTAACCACAAAGTTTGGTACGACGGGTTTAATACACGCTACATTTGCACCACTAACTTCAAAATTTGCACGATGTATATTTTATCCACTCCTCTTTTATTTACTGTTATTTAGGAAATGTAATTGTGGTATTAGGCCACGTATTGCCTTAATAAATACACCAAGGGCAAACCTATGTGTTTCGATCACTTACAACTCGTATTTAAACAATTACCTGGTTTAACTTCACTAAATCGATATTAACTTATTAAAAAACAAAAGAAGAAGCTCCTGGTTATTTACTACCACCTATAAACTACTGTAATAAACCAGAATACTGTAAATTAATAACGTAGAAATTTACACACCCGCCACATACTTTCCCTACCAACCTTAGGTTCTGTTAAATACAGTTGGTACTGCTTGTTAATACCGTTAATCTCCTGTCTAATGTTGTGCTTCAGCTCGTCCATTGTCTGGGGGCATGAGTCGTAAACTGTCTTTTAAGTAACCTCATAGGAAGAAGTTCCTTATTGTCAAATCAGGAGATCTCGGTGGTCACAGGTTCTTGGAGAGTGTCCGGTCGTCAAAGAAACTTTTAATTAGCGCCATGGAATGGTTTTATGTGTGGCGTGTAGCGCTATCTTGTTGAAAGTACCCATGACTCAGCTCTACATCGTTCAGTTACTCAACAAACTCTATGAAAACCCTGCGGTACTTTGTAGTGGCCACAGTCTAGTCAGTAAAATAAATAGATAGATAAATAAATAAAACGTTCCACCATTCTCTGTGCGGATATTGCGCACCAAAACCCGATTTTAATTTGGTGAATTGGTGCCTCATGAATGACATGTGGATTTTGGATGGCCTAATAGCATGAGCTCTTATGACTCCGCATAAATGACCGCATGTGTGAACCATGTGATGGACAATATGCCAGGATTTTGCACAATGAACGCCGTCTTGTGTTATGCCTTATGCTGGAAGGAGGACATCTTCTATAGAAGTTAATAATCTCCCCAAGATACGATATAACAATTTCTGGCTAGCATCATGCGTTTTGAATAAAGAAAAAACAAAAGAAATGTGCTAGTTCTATTTAAATCACTCTGTAGTATTGATCCTGCAGTAAATAAATCTTGAAAACAAGGGGGGGAAATATCTAAAGATAACTGCAACGATTTTATAACTTTTTGCGCAGCTGAACATATTGGAACTGCCTCTAAATGTTAAACCTCATCGAGATGATGTGCAGTAAAGTGAAAGGTTATGCCCCGAAAAATTGCTAAGAAATCATCTACCTGCTAAGTGGTTTCCTTTGGATTGTTTTTCATGACAACTAATTTATTTCCAAATAATTAATTTATCAAATTTACATGTCTTCGGTCTTAAAATCGTATACCTCAATGCTATTACTCCAAATAAACGGCAAATTGTATTATATGTATTATGTGTAAGGGTGTTTCGAAATGCAGGGTTGTTCATTGAAATTTTCAAACCATATTTTAATGAAAACGTTAAATTGAGTTATATACAGAATGTTAGATTTGCAGAGAGGGCATTGATCGAGAGGAGAGATAACTTCAAATGAACTTAGAGCCTAAAAGAAACACCTGCTCAGATGTGAGCCAACCTTGATGTCACTAAAGGGACCCTTCTGTGTGGTTTCTATTCATTACCACATTGCTCGGTATTGCGTTTGAGAATCAAGCACTCTTCGAACTGCCACTGCTCTCAGATTTGATACACGTTCCTGGAATGTTTGTATGAAGGCAGTCGGTTTGAATCTCTTTATAACCCCAAATTTTTTTTTTTAAAAAAGAGTAAAAAAATCCGGCATGACAAAACTACTCCATCGTGCATGAAACGCGTTGTTAACTTAGAAAGAGCAACGCGCTCTATAATATTTGATAAGAAATGATAATAAGTGTCTGTAAGTCTGTTCTACCCACACATTGGTAGACATTGACACGGTTAGCCCCAGAGGCAGTAGTCGTTGAGGCACGGATTTGTCTGGGTTTCGTTTCCTAACAAGACCGTCTTCCCTGACAGATTTTTCCAGATTTTCCCGGTTCTCACCAATGACAGATGCCGGGCAGGTGCTCTAAACTTAAATCTGAAACGCTTCCTTCCCCCAACGATAATCGCTTAACTTATAATTATTTTCACCTCATGTGACATCACTATCAACCTCCTGTAGTTAAAACGGTTGTGAACTACTATTAACACATCTGCCCCTTGTAGATTACAAATATTTTAGTACATGACTTATCCTTAGAATGCTTAGAAACCAATTTTTCACTTGGAAAATTAGTAATATTTTTTTGCTGTTTCACTTTCCTTCCTACTTTTGTACCATTATAAAAATGTTATTAGTAATTGAGACGATTAGAATAAAATAAATGTGAAAGGCAGCCAAGATTATATATAAAAAGGGGGGGAGGAAACTCTAGCGTTGATTTTTTTCAATGAAATATTTTTGTTTGTAAATAAATGTGAAAACCAAAAGATTATGTTTAATGGTTTTTAAACGGAATTGTCACCACTTTTACCTGTCTTAAGTTATCTCTTTTGATATTGAATAAATAATAAAAAGTTTGGAACGAGGTCATAAATAAACTGTTTTATTCAACCCAATGAAAGTGATTATGCCATACTTTCGCTGATAAATTGCTATATTTGAAAGTAAGTATGGAAAGAGGGTTCATAAAGTGGTTTTATATCTCGATTATCTGAATGTCCTGATTTGATTGTGTATAGCTCAACTGACTAAAAATATAATTTCTTAACTTTAAATACAAAAGAATATCGAAAATATTATTTTGTGATGGAACTATTTCCTCTAAAATGTAATTTTAGCTGGTGTTAATAAAAGTTAACAATTTTCCATCTATACTGCATGAAATGTACGACTTGCATACTTTAAAAAAAATATATTTAAGGACGCTCTTTAACATCTCAGGTCATCAGCGTCCCATTCAATTCCGGGCGTGAAACGGCCGACAAATTTTGCTCAGAGGCCTCTTCTTTCAGGCTTGAGGTTCTTTAACGTGCTGTAAATGTACGACACGGAACCCACGGCTTTACTTCTCATCCGAAGAAAGCCATCCATACTTAAAATTTTTACGCTTTAAAAATCCTGGACCGGTTTGAACCCGCGATCTTTAGTATAAGATGTATACACCAGAACATAAACCAATAATCATTTGTAGAAATACTTTTAATACTTCTTTGATTTTTCAATTAGATAATTTCTAATAGGAGTAGACAGGAGTAATAAGATTTTAATAGTTTAATATCTATATCCATCACTTAATTATATTTTGGTTTTAATTTGTTTCCCTGTATTATCACAAGTAATATCACGAGAGCGTCTGAGATTACTGATAAATTCACGAACGTAGCGAGAGACACTCAGTGATATTTTTAGGACTATTTCAAGAATAAAATAAGCATTAAATATAATTCCTCTAAACTTGGCGTACAAAATTGTAATAATTGTATATTTACACTTAACCTTTTCAAGCAATCTTGCGACAGAAGAACATCGATTGTCAGTAATGCCAATAAAGATGACAAAATACCGGTTTAGAACTATTTCATGGGTAGAATAAGATTAAGAGTGATATATATTTGAAATTTGCGCACAGGATATTAACACTTGTTATACTTATGACCCTCCATTTTGCGTTATGATTGTCGATTGTCCATCCTTTTGTTGCTATCAATAGCTCCTAACCGCCGGCTAGCAAAAGTGGTCAGTGGTTAGTGAGGAATTATATATGAGTTGAGGTATAGAGTTGGCTACACTGACCACGAGGCAAATGCACGTCGCATGATAAAATGAATTTGATAATTTTTTTTTCCCCGATAATTTCACTCCGTAATTGATTGGTGATTGTGGCTGTGATTGGTCAAAATTCAAATATTTGTTTCGTTTCATTGTGAGTTCCGATCAGTGAAATAGTTATTACATTTATGCTGCATTCACTACCCGCACTTCTTTTTGAAGCCAACATGAAGTCACATGGGAACAGTTCGAGATAACAGCTGGACTGGAATCATGAAATCTTCAGTTGTGCCATGTTTCACCATCTGAGTTACCGTGCCCTGCCCCTACTCTGATGCCTCTATAATCCCACAGACGACTTGAAACCTTCCAGTACTTGCAGCCCAGTCTTCATAGTTAACCATACTATTAGAGGTTAATTTATATAAAATGTGTTAGACTAAGATTTGCAATCAGATTCCAGTTCTCGTTTTTGTTTCGCATACTTTTTCTTAGTTAATAACTTAATTTGTGATCACCTCCATGGTCAGCGTTGCTGACAGCTGCCCGGGAGGCACCTACTTAGGAGTTTTTCTAAGTTAGGAAAGTCTGAAACGGGGTTCACCCAGCCTCGTGAGGACAATTCGGAAGCTGCCTGATGGAGAGGTGGCGATCTCCGATCTAGTAAGCCACGATATAGCGATCAGCGGGATGCTGATCATATGCGCCCTGCAGTACTGCACTCTACTAATGAAATCATGTGATGGAGGTAGAAGACGCGGTAAAGCTCAGGCCCACTTGGGGCTGTAATAACTTTATTTGTGTCATTCTGAAAACTCGAAATTAGGTGATTATCACCAAATTTTACAAATAATCAAATTACGATCTGCAAAATAGTACTGAACCAAAAAAAAGAAAGACACATTGCATTTCTATACTTTTAAATGGTATAGCGTTATATTTCGTGGTTCTATACAATTCATTACAGCGCAAAATTAATAATTGCACTGTATCTCTTTATTAACAAAGAGTTTGGTATTCGAATTAAGCACTGGTTAGTTATTCTAATGCACATGTCAACATGAAATGCTAAATTGATGCGCGTCAAACTAGGGCACCCAATATGAAATCCCTTTATGAATCTTCTTGCCATTCATACTTTCATGAGCGAAGATATGCAATTATCGCTTTTAAAAGGTGGAATAAAACGATTCCATTTATGGCCTCGCTCCAAAACTTTTATTATTTCTATTATTTATGACAAAAGATGTCATATCATTTGATACTGATAAAAATAGAAGCCAACTTATTTACAAAAGCTTCTTCTTAAACTTTTTTACTTTATTAATTAATAAAATAAAATTTATTAATTAATAAAAATATTTCGTTGAAAATAATTCCATCTTTAATTTTCAATCTGGTCCAAACGCTCGAGTTTGTTTTCTTAGACATGTATCCTTTATTGTCATTCATATTTCTTTTATTTTGACCGCCTCAGTTACTACAAACACTTTTATAAGGGTGCAGAAAAATGAAAAGGAAAATAGTTTCTTTTATTCACACTATTTTTCTGTTTTAAATCATTTCTATAATTAAAATATTGGTTTTCCAAGAAAAAGCAAACTTTTAATATATTTCTTTCGTTTTATTTATATAACTCCTTTTTCCATGTATCTCTTTCAGAAAAGAAATAATTTCTCTGTTACGTACTTATTTTTGGTAAAATGCTTTTGATGCAAATTTAATGAAGGAAAAGAAAGAACTATACATGTAGGCATGTAATCGAGAAAGAAGATTACAAATGTTTAACCCTTGTGTCTCCTAATTATGACATTTTCAAAAAGTATAAGAAGATTTCGAGCACTTTAAATACTGCGTCAAGGCGACATGGGGTAATATTTATAAGTCATCACTTTTCTGTTCATTCCTACAGCCTTCACTTGTTGTAGATTGTTTTTGTGCATCCTGCACGGATTATTTGCGATTAATGCTTTTCATGAGCATCTTAACTGCATACAGTTTTGCCCAAGCTCAGGAAACGCTGATGACCTAAGATGGTACAGAGTGTCCGTAAATAAACCAAAGCCCAGGAAAAGTAAGTATTATGAAACCAATGAAATTTTGCAATCAGAGCATGAACCGTATGCGTTGTTATGGATGGTTTAAGGGTTTCAGCGGTGGTAGTTGCCCAGCGTTCGGGACGGCCCTCAATCTCATGTGATTTTGGTTATCTAGTCGATGTTTGACAGTCCGGGAAATATTGTGTATGTATGTTAAAGTAGATATTCTTATAATGCTTTTTCCTTTGTTTTCCCCTCTATTTATTTTATCTGTTTTATTATAATTATTACTTTAATCGCTTTTTATTTTAGTAATTTTTTAGAATTAGATAAATTTGAACAATAATAATGTAACAAATGTAAGCATGTAATTTATCAAATAAACTATAAAAGTTCTGGAATACACGTTCCGGCGTAGGAAACAAGGTATAGGTACGTAGTATTACAGATTTTGTATTTTATTTTATTTATTTTATTATTTTATATAGTTCAGGAAATATCCCAAGCGTGCAATAACTCAGTAGGACCAGTGCTGGTATTTATAAATTAGAAGTTTACTCCATTTAATCTGCGAGGAACTTTCGCAATGTACTACTAGGAACGAACTCTTTTTTGAAAACAATAAATAAAAACCGGCAATGAAATCTACGACCTGGAAACGAAAATGTATTCTTCATAATGAGTCGGGGGGAAAAAAAATCGCCGAGAGCGAAAAAGGCATTACAAGTAAGGTCAAATGTGAAAGTTTTGTTTGCAATTATTTTCCACATTAAGAGTATGGTTGAGGGGCAGACAGTGAATCACTGGTGTTATCTTGAAGTGATGTCATTTCATCTCATGTATCATCAGTGTCCACCGGCTGTAATGCCTCAGCAAACGGACGTTAAGAATATTTAAAAAAATATATAATGATGATAATAATATTATTAATAATAATAAAATTGAGAAAATATATCTGAAGGAAAAGACCAGAGTATGTCCTTCAGTTCGTGCTTTTTAGACAAACCAAACACAATGGTCCTTCCTCAGACTCTATACCTGAACTGTTCTTGTTTCCCAAACTGAAGTTCTCTCTGAAAGGGCATCGATTGCAGACGCTAAAGAAAATTCGCAGGCGGACTTGCACGTGACCCGCTAAAAGTATCAGGACTGCACAGGAGTTCGAGTGGTGTATAAATAATGTAGGACAGGGAAGGAGAGAGATTTTTTAATAGTGTTTAACGCCCGTTTTTACTATAGAGGCATCACAGGCGATGGACACTGATGATACACGAGATGAAATGATATATTGGGAAAGGATTTATTTTTAAGGAAGGAAACGTTCCAGGTATTCCCCCGGCATTTCCCATTTATGAGGACTGAGGAAAATCTGGAAAAAATATCCCAGTCAAGGAGGAATTCGAACTCCAGACCTCCCGCTCACGAGTGCGCCTTAACGACCTCAGCCATTCGTGGCTGTGTAGGAGAGACAGAGCTCATTAAGTTTAACATCTTTAACAATAATGTATTTTTAAAAAGTTTCGAATATTTTTAATACATTTCCTATTTTAAAATAGGGCATTTCTCTATTGAAGTATATGAAACAACATTTATCTGCAATTTTTATTTATAAATCACGAGAAATTAAATAGAAAATTATACTAGACAATTTATTCCAAATTTTACATTTGAAATAATTTAAATATACTTACATCTGCACAATATTACACAGTAAACAATTGGAAAAAAAAGTGTAAAAACCAGTGACGTTCGTACGAATTGATTCTTATATGAGAAGTGTTCGATCAGTCCATGAAAAATAAAGATAACTTTTATTTTTGAATAAAGAAATTCTTTTTATTTCTCAACCTAACCTTCTTTCAAATCTATAAACTCGTTTTAGCGATTTTCTAATTAGCTCAATTCAGCATTGCAAAATACGTATTTGTTTTCGACGACAAACTCTTTATTTCATGCGAATTTCTTTCCTGCTAGCCACTTCGTATCGAGGAAGAGAAAGTAGTTGGGGGAGCAAAATGCGGACAACAGGGGGATAAGAAACGATTTCGTATCTTAAGTCCAATAATCATATTCTTGTGTACTAGCGCGTTATCTTTTTCTTCGTCAAATGAGAATGATGCAGCTTGATCGCGTCGTTTAATTTCTTCAATAGCATAGCGTAATATTCACCGGTTATGGTTGTTACCTATTGCAAAAAGGCAATTAAAATTATGCCATGTTGATCCCAAAACTGAGGCATTGTTTCAGTGCGCCTTTTCTGGTTGTAGCTCACTGTTTCGACTGCTCCTTCGTTTCCGGCATGTAGTAATGGATTCACGTTTCGTCGATGGCGACATATCTTCTCCGAATTTCGTTTAAACAGCTTCAAATTCTGCAATTAGTGTCCTCTTCTGAGCAAACGTTAGCAAACGCCGATAGCTTTTTCATTTGCAAATGGCTGTGCAAAATACAGTACTTTCAATTAAAAACTATCCCGCAAACGCGGTGTTTTGATTCTCCGAGAACGTACTTTAACTTTGCTCCTAAAATTGTGTATAAAATTTTACCTCATAGAAGATGCTGGAAGTGTCCTCTTTCGGCTAAACGGCATTGTATTAGTAAAACAGATTCTGATTGACACATTTCAAGTTCGGCCAGTGTAATGTTTCTCATTTCATTTGTGATATTTTCTTTTCTCCCGTAAGGGGGGGGGGACGACTTTGGCCATTGCTCTTCAGATGCTCCAGGTGCGGGCTCTGCGGACCCTGAGTGCCCGTGGTACTTCTGACGTTACTGGAAGGAGCCGGGCGGACTTGAAACGAGCCCCTCCCGCAAGGGAGTTGTCCGGATTGGGTTGGACTTGGCGTGGCAGTGGTCCCGGAACTCACGGGAAATTGAGTACTCGCATGAGCGGTGTGTTCCAGGGGAGTGCCACAGGCGTGTACCCTGGGAGCTGGTTTTACCAGAATCGCCGTTTTTGTTGAGGGGGTAACTGACCCCTTTAAATGAGTAGGTCTAAGCTAGTATGACCTATCTACCAGTGAGATACTGGAAGCTAGGTTCGCTCGGCTTTTAAAGCTAAGTTAATCTGGCGGGCTTGGGCGACGCAATCGTCTGCGGTCGAAAGGCGGGTCGGTTTAGACTCTAGGTGCCGTCCTAAATGCAAAAACCCACTGGGTTACACAGACTCTGTGTTCCACCCCTGGACCCAGGGTTGGTAGGCCCGCCCGAAAACAAACTTCCTCCAAGGGGGTAGTGAATTCGATCGTTGCTCTACAGATACTCCAGGTGTGGGTTTTGCTGACCCTGAGTGCCCCGTGTTACTTCTGAAGTTACTAGAAGTAGTCCGACAGATGCTCCATGTGTGTTCTGCTGACCCTGAGTGCCCCGTGGTACTTCTGAAGTTACAAGAAGCAGCCGGCCGGACTTATTCCAGTCCCTCCCGTCGGGGAGTTGTCCAGATGGGTTGACAGTGGTCTCGTAACTCACGGCGACAGTGTGTCCCAAGGGAGTGCCTAAGGCGTGTACCTTGGGGACAGGTGTTACCTGAGTCACTGTTGTCGTGGTGGGTGGTGGCTACATTAGTACGGGGGCGATTCACCTCTTAAATTGAGTAGGTCTATGCTAGACGTGCCCTATCCACCAAGACGAGATCGTCTACGACCGAAAGGAGGGTCCGTTTGGACTCTAGGTGCTGTCCTAAATGTAAAATGCCACTGGACTGCACAGACCTCTGATTTGGGGAGGGATGCCCGCATGCAAACTTCCTTCAAACTGTGAGGATTGTTTTATAAACTCTGTCCTTTAGGCAACTTCAAGTAAATCTATGAGCGAGAGTCATGGACTCCGCTGTTGTAAGAACAGTTGCCGCAACCGCGCATAACATTTCCCTTCTTCTGTAAGCCAATGAAAAAAAACAAGGTCAAAACATATCTTCTGTACTTTTCTGCATCTTTTGTCGTCTCATAGAAAATCGGACCGAAAATACGCCTTGCGTTAACAGAAGACCAAACTACAACCTTACTATCATAAAAGGGATTTCCTGTACATGATGTAGATTTTCGGTACATAGTTTTGATTGTTCACACGGCCGTCCAGGTGAAACCAGGCTTCGTCTGAAAAGAACAGAAGCGTTGAGTCCATTAAACCTTCACTCACAGATGAAAATACCACTCACCGTCCCGCTCTCTTGCTACTGGGTCGCCTTGGACACGTGCACACTTATATGTTTGAGGTTTAATGGTTTTGTTGCTGAAACCCCCACTTGTTGTGCTAATGTCGAAAGTGATTTTGTTGGCGAATGTTTAAGGTGTGCATCAATTTCTAGTTTAACTTTACGTTTCCGCATTTTTTTTTTTTTGTGTGTGTGTACTGATCCAGTAGTATCAAATTTATACGCAATATCGTAATTGCTTTTCTGGAAAGGGACAATTGACCAGGGAACTGCAAACGAAATCCAGCACGAACACGACGAACTGGCTCGTATTTGTGGCAATTCTGCTCTAGAGTCAACTGTCCTATCTTGGCGAAGTTCAACTACTGCACTTCGAAGAGATGTTCTACGACAGAACGGGAGATTTGTAGGGAAGAAGAGTTGGGAGCGCCGCTCTCAGCCGACGAGATTCAAACACCGCCCGTGCGAGATAATTTTTACTTGAAAGCTCTGTATTATGCATCCGATTTCTAGAAGTTTCCACAGCTCAACAAGTCAGGAATTGCTTGAATCGTTTCGGTAGTAGTTACTTAGACACAACGTTCGAAATGGTCCGCATTACTGGATCTCGTTCCGTCACATCTACACTCATCAAACCATTTATATTTGTTATCTGACTTCCTGGACCATTTTGATGGGACGAGATGCAGAGAGAAGTAAATAGGAGACGTACAAATCTTGTGCGTATTTGCGGCTGAATGCATGTACTATCCTCCCTGCAAAATACCCTCGGTTTCTGTTTGTCTGAGAGTAACTCTTATGATTGTATGGAGGAATTTCAAGCTTCGACAAGCGTTTTGCAGGCTGCTCATAAGAGAAGGAACTCTTTAAGTTATCCACAGTGATGGATAAATAAATAGTATTGTAATTGTGATCTGTTTTTAAATATTTTGCTCCATTGACCCTACGGTTAAAGATGTGAGGAGTGTTTTCAGCACGGTAATACAGCGCCATGTCACCCTGAGAGTCGGAGGAGATATGGGTTGAGAACGCTACTAGCACTACGGAACCAGGGGGCCAGGAAGCTAAACGACAACAGTACACAGTATACACCATTCTAAGCGAAGGTGCACAATCGCCGTAATATTTGTCCAGTGTTACCTTAGTTTCTGCGGGCGTTGTCCCTTTCGAAAAGCAATGTTTATTTATACACAAAATTCGTGTCTCCCAATTTTAAGTGTTTGTTTACAATTGCAGGGAAATGACTGTAAAAAACACAGACTTTTCGTAACTGTTTATCCCTCAACAGTCACCATGTTGCACAGATAATGTTGGAAATAATCCAGTGCTTGCATCTTTTCTGTTTGCATGGACTTATGGAACAGCCCGAGTGGTGAACTTAACCAGAAAACTGGAGAGAGGAATTTTATTGATTTCCAGAATGTATAGGCTCAAATGCATAAAAATATTTTAGAATCTACAATGGACATTTTTGAACAGTGGTTAGAGTATAAAATACGATAAATGAAAAGTCCTATTTCGCGTCCCGGCCATGACCTCCAGTTTTTTTAAAGTGGACACTCGTTTCCTCCTTTTGCAACAGGCAGATTGTTTCCATAGCAGTTTATGCATTTCTTTTGAAATGACTACCTAGACACTATCTAGCTATAGATACGACATTCCTTTGTTTACAAGTTTAGCTGCTATATCCAAAGATGTGAGGATAGTTTACATTTTAAAACTATTACGAGACAGAATCGAGTAAAATGTCAGTAGAAAACTAAAAAGGCGCAATTAGAGCATGCCTAGGAGAGAAAGAACAATAAAACTTTTTTATTATCTTAATGGCTCTGTTGCTGAGTGACCTAGTTTGCAACTGCAATCAGGGTTTTGATGTTCCCTTTACCTTACGACCCTTTGTCTCCTAAACATTAAAGTGTGTTGGCAGTAAATTCAAATCGTCAGTTATCTGTCACCTTGACGCATGGAGCTTCAAGGAATAGGATCTGTTTTCCCTCCTCGACACAGCTAACCTAAGCTGCGAGACTTCCAGCGTCTCCAATGATGTCCAGAGCAAGCCCAAATTACAGGTTATTTCAGTAAGTTTCTATGCGAACAGTTTTTGACTGGCCTTTCGATTCTGGAGCATGGGAAATTTTCTTGTCGTTACGCTATGTGAAAATCCTCAACAACCCAACTATCAATCCACTGTCGTGTTCTTGGTGTTGCAATTTTCGTCAATAGCACTGTAGGTGTATGTGTCACAGAGGAACTACTGATACCAGCAGCAAAGTCCTGAGACTGCATCTAGGAGAAAGGCGAGCAGGATGACACGTAATCAGTGTATCAGTAAATATTTCTTCGAAAATTAAAATAGCACAAAATAGGACTTGGGGGAGGGACTTACTCAATAATTTTATTTATCAAAAATTCTCTAGAATGTTCACATAATTGTCACGGGTCTTATATTTTCAATTGTGGCAAATAAAATTCAATTAAAATTACAAATGCAGTTTATGAAGTAAATCGCGATCATTCTTATATTTTGAAAGACCTTCTTTTCCTGAAAATAAAGCATTACAATCACTAAATGGCAGTATTATTTATTTTTCCCTCACATATCATCTTCTTGAACTTAATTCCATGCCGAAGTCTTTCAACTAACGACGAGCTCATTGATGCTCGATTGACCATTTATTGTAAATTAAATGGCATAGTACTAAAAAACTAATAAGTGACAGTGTTTTCTCTTAGATTACTTTTTATGGTCTCTGAGAGACAGAGTTCATAATAAACAGTTGCTATAAACACAGTACATATGAGGGTAGGTTCATAAGTTTCCGGCCTCGCCGAAAAGGACTTTCGCCTTCACAAGACCCTTATCTGGTGTCACACCTCATCTGTTAAGTAAAATTGCAACTGTAACTTCCACTCCGCTGTGTATATAGTTGCATAAAGAAGCCTATGTGCAGAAGATTGTGACATGTTCAAAATGCAGTATCGAGCAGTTATTAAGTTCTTCACAAAAGAAGGACTTATTCTAAATAAAATTAAACAGCGATTGGACGGTGTATATGGGGAAGCCTCCCCCTCTATTTGGGCCTCAAGGGCCAAACTTTATCGAATAGATGAAGAAAGCATTGAAGACAAAGAGCGTGCAGGTCGGCCCTTGGAGGTACTCACTCCTGAAAACATCGCTCTTGTGGAAGGAGAAATTATGAAAGACCGGCGGCTCAAAGTTACAGAAATAACAGCAAGGTTGGGCCTTTCTAAAATAAGAGTCCTTCGAATTATTCATGAACATTTAAACATGAATAAGGTTAGTGCAAGATGGGTGGGTGCCTACACTTCTTTCCTCAGTCCAAAAGCAGCAACGAGTCATCTGTTGCCAGGCATTTTTGGAGCTCTGTCGTGGTAACGAGAGAGAAGTTCTGCAAATCATTGTTACAGGAGATGAAACTATGTGTTCTACTATGACACCTTGTCCAAAAGAGAATCAATGGAGTGGCGTAAACCTAGCGAAGCACCTATCCGGAGATTCCACGGGGAGATCTTGTAGGTCCACCTGTTGTTCTGCATTCTTGCGACGTGACCGCCCCATTGTCATTTGCTTCTGGTACCTATTTGTGTAACGTTTGTTGTGTGAGGTTTCTATAGAAATTTTGTCCTTCAAAGTTATTCCCAGGATCTTACATTGCATTTTTTCTTTGGCATGTTAGAATTTTATTCTTTTGTTTTTCTGTTATTGACCAAATAGGGTATATACAAGTTTCGAGCGTCTGGAATATGATTTTCTTAGTTAGTGTTTGGTCTAACAATATAAACTTAAGAGCCCAAAATGCTATCCAGGTTAATGAGATACTTCTTTTTCCATTTTATCACGGAAGGAAATCTGTTGTCCTAAGTATGTACATTCGTTACATATGAGAGGAATGTACTAATACTAAACCTCTAATACTAAATTGGACGGTCCTTTCTTCTTCGCCTCCTTTATTATTATTATTATTATTATTATTATTATTATTATTATTATTATTATTATTATTATTAAATATATTCTAATGTAGCATAAATACCACCAATCAAATGAATGCAGAAAAATTAACAGCTCCAAATGATATTTGTGCAGTGCTTATTTTTTTTTATTTATTTATTGGGCTTTAGTTCCATGCACAGAAAATGACAAAGTAAATTTCACATTTTTTAATCGTAGTAGTGCTATGATAATGGCATTTTGAGCGTGCGGTGTCATGTAATTTTGTATATCAGGGCAATTATCTTATTGACTTAGGCTTAGCTGTTACAGTCATTTGAACTTTTGCAAAAGTATGCTGAGAAAATGTGTTACAAAGTGCAAGATGTGATTTTTAATTTCGTTTCTCCTACACGTTGGTGTTATGGTAAGGAGTATAAGAGGAAAGTGTAATTCTTCAAAAAAATTAATCTGAAAATAGCAGATTGTATATTACTACAGTTCTCACATATATTTATTGCAGGTGATAGGAAGTAAGTTATGTGAAATTGCCAACTTCTTGCAATGAATAGCTAAGTTAGGTTACTTTTAGGAAACAAGCGAACGTTAGTGTTAGTTATAAGCAGGGACTTGTGCCCTGTTTCACGAAGTACTTGATCTAATAAAACTATTCTCCATTCTAGTATTATTAGTTTATTTTACAAATGTTTCTAGAACTCATGAGCGTAAACTGCTAGTTACTAGTGTGGCAGACAGATATTATGAGCGTGCGATTTTTTTTTTATCAGTGTTCTGTTTCACGAAACATTTGATCTTGTAATATTGCATATTGTAACTAGTGAAATTCTACCCGCGAATCTCGAATGGTGAATTTACATACTAATATTTTAGGATAGGTAGTTCGATATAACTTACATAAAACATTATTTATGCAATATGTGGTCTCAATTTCTGTACTTCTTGAATTGTGTATTTTCACCCGAAAAAATACCATAGAAACTGAGCTACTTAAGCCATTATTTATAGATAATAATGTGAATGGCGAATATGAGTGTAAAATTAAACGCTCACCATTGTAGATTTCTTGCTGGAAGGCCTAAATGTTTCCCTCGCATATGTTTAATCTTTCTCCGATGTCCTTAACCCCAACGCTCCCACAGTTTATGTTATTATATTCCATATTTCGGTTTTGACTTTTTCTTCGTAATTTTGTTCGAGAAATGACCAAATATTATTTCTTTACGTTTACTAATCAACTGCAGCACTATTACTTTGTTTTGAATACTAGATATTCTTTTCGATGCGGTAAACACAATGCTATTTCTTGACTTGAATATACGATTTAAACGACATACCGCGTAAACAAAATCGCATCAACAAACAGTCCACTAAATAATAAATATAAAGGAAACAGCCTTCTTGACGATCAGATACAATCGCTACACTAGTAATTTTGACAAGTGACTAATGATACAATTTTATGGTTCTAACCTTATGGAATAAATGTTCGTGAAATGTGTTAGAACTGGTGGAATTACGACTGGTAAATAATAACTGGTAAACTAATAGACTAGCTGTTTCGTAAAATAGGCCCTGATGTTCAGGCATTAAAAATTCGGAAAAAAAGATAGTTCAAATACGCAAATATAGGCAGTACAAAAGAAGGCATTACACATTATTGCTGGTAATTAGAAATTAATTAAAAACCTGTAATTATTGCAAATTCCAAAAATAATTGTTTTAAATTATTTAAATTTATTAAAATAATAAATTTCAATGTTATTAAACAATAATTTAATTTGTAAAAAAAAAATTAAAAAAATACACGACATTTACTAAACAACTGGTTTTTCTCTTGAATATTTTAGTATTAACAACGTGCATATTTTGAAAGGAAAGCGTATCCCTTGTTGACTTTCCAGGTCTAGTGGTCTGGAGTCTTGGGATCAATTCCCGGTCAGGTCAGGTTCTTTGGGTAAGGATTCCCTAGCTCATTTGCGCCATCGTTAATTCATTTCATTCATCCATAAGTTTTAAGTACTCCCCTCCACTGATGCATCATAATCATATCACCTGCACCATCATCTACACTGGGTCAATGTGGCCTGAGAAGTCCGCCATACCGGGGGAGGGGGAGGGGGTGGCCAGAAGTTGATGAGACAATGGGCTGGCATTGGAACAACAATAAAAGATGAGCCTAACAAAGGATACCGCGGCAATAATGTAATTCTGCGTCTCAGATAAAATATACAATGGCGAATGTATCTGCACTGATTATTTATTATTTTTACAAGTAAACAGTGCAAGCTGAGATCGGCAACTAACAAACGAATACCACTCCCCCGCAATGTAAACGAAAATACAATAGCGACCTACTTACCTGACTTAAAAGTGTTGTGAAAAGTTAGCTACAGAGCATTTCCTTTGTAAAATGAAATCCGTCAAAATAATTTTTTACAACAGTTGCATTATGTATCAATCAATGAATCGTTAAACTATAATAACAAAAATAACAAAATAATTACAATAAAGGCAGAAATAGGCAGCAAAGTACAAAAAAAGAGTAAAAATAAAATATTCACATAATGTTTGAAAATTCACGATTATCATATCTGTACATTCAGATCTTTTTTGATAGTCACCAATTAAAAAAAAAAAAAAAAACATTTGGCCACAAATCCGTGCTATAGCAAGACCGACTCCATTCCCCAGAAACATAATGCAGAAATATAAAATGGCGGTCGTTATCGCCTTATTTCTGCCAATAGCAAGCACAAAACGTTTACGCAGTATTACGTTTACAAAATGACATTATTTATCATTAGAAATTATTTCGATGGCTTTTAATAATTACAAACAATATTTCTCATATGTAAACGAAACACAAAATAATATGAATTCGGTTTACATAAAATCATCCATGACCACCACCAGTGGCCGAGGTCGTTAAGGCGGAGACTCGTGATCGGGAGGTCTGGGGTTCGAATCCTGCCAGGACCGTCCTCCTGACTGAGGTTTTTTCCAGGTTTTCCTCAGTCCTCATAAATGGAAATGCCGGGGAGGTACCCTAAACTTAGGCCTGGAACGCTTCTTTCCTTAAAAAATCCTTTCCCAATATTTCATTTCATGTATCATCAGTGTCCACCGTCTTTGGTGCCTCAGTAGTAAAAACGGGCGTTAAACGCCATTCAAAAAATAAATAAATAAATAAAATCACCCATGCACTAAATATGGTTAACCAACTACTGCTAATTACCATTTATTGCAATACAAATATAATAAGAACAATAACAATAATTATAACACCAACATCTTGCATACTAAATAAGAAAAACGTAATCAAATATTTTTCATAAGTGTAATATGCATGAAAATTATTTTGAGCAAATTTACTTCAGTGCAAAATGAATGAATCATGTAATCACAAATTCGTGTGTATACAGGTTTGACTTTTGCTTTTTTGTAAAGCAATACAAATATAAAATTATTAACAATTATAATGCTCTCTGCCAGTAGAACAAGCAATTTAAATCAAACTACTAGAAAATAAAATGTAATGCAAAATACAATTTACTTTATGTAGGAGTAAGAAAAAGTTGCAACCCATATCAAGAGCTCTGCTGAATATGCAATTTGATAAGAAAGCTTCAATTGTTCTAATGCAAAATATATTTTACCAGCTTTCTCTATATCCAAATTATATCTAGGGTAAATTATTCTTGACAACGTTTATTAATGAAGTCACTCTTTCAAGGAGCGAGATATTATTATTATTATTATTATTATTATTATTATTATTATTATTATTATTATTATTAGCAAGGCAACTCACCAAATTATCCAATATGCTACATCTGTTAAATTTTAACTCCTTACTTCCACTGATTGCACTCCAAGATCAAACTAACTTCTTCACAGGTAAACACAACTCTTTATAAAATACACAATTCCAAATTACTGGACACCTTAAAACCAGTCGACATAGATGGGACAGCATCATATTTATCATCTATTTTAATGAAAAGGACTTCTTGATGTACACATCTTCCCTTAACCTCACTTGCAAAGGAGTAGAAACACTCTGCTCACACCATTTGTCAAAACTCTCTTCATCTAGTTCCGAAACCAGCTTCATATGTTTTCTGGATATTTCCTCTCATTGCTAGGCCTTACTGTCACATATGATGGTAGATTAACAAAAATATCCTACCTTACTACAAATTTTGGTTCGAAATGTTTAATACACACTACAGTTTTATCTTAACTTCAACATTTGCACGTATTCACTTGTTCTTTAAGGGACAATGGGAGTGAATTTCCAAAGTTTCACATTTTTGATGGATTTTTCTGAAAAATTTACTGTGTTTACACTGTTGTTAAGTAAATATGATACCAAATTTTATTCAAATTGCGAGTTATGAATTATTTCATAAATTTTATTACGTAAATATGTCGCTTAATGAAAATGTACCAAAATTTTTATGAGTTGAGAAAATTGGTTAACATATTTTGCAAATGGAGCTTTGAGTCGTATAAAAAGTGTACTACGAGATATTATAAATAAATTTCATGTATAAACTGTGACATTTTTTTTAATTTATAAAACATTATATGCTCTAAATTTACCATTTTTGGTGGATTTTTTTAATGTTATTGTTGGTGTTAGTAATAATAATATTGCTGGTAGAATATTACTTCTGCACATTCTGGGAAATTTTAATTTAATTTAAACAAAATCTGAGACGCGTGGGACATTTTGAAAGTGTGAAAATGAAGTTTTGAGAAAAACTCTGTTTTATATATAAAAAAATGTATGCTGGGAAACAGTGAATTGTGCGCTATATTTATCAGAACCGTCCTGATTTATAGTTATGTGTGACTGTACTTCTCATTGTGTCCTTCTGTGCTGTTGTGCTACTTTTGTTACATGCAGGCCCTTTCCTGCTTGTGACAACTGACTCATCTTCTCGTAAAGTCCAGTTGTGTCCCGGGTCTTACTGACCTTTGAAGCAGCTCTCAAATATTTCTCTCTTCTTACCACATATATTAGCCCCCGAGAAGCTGAACAGCTCATATTAAAAGCTGAAACTAATTATGCCCTAATTTCTAGCCGCTTCTTAGATCAATATTTCTTTTTCCAAATAAGCGAGTCAATGTTTTCATTTGAAAGTCGTGTTTCTCCACGAGCACAGCATGCCAGTAGTTCAGCGTAAGCTAATCTTTGGTAAAGGGGGATATTTTCTCCTAGACATAATACATTTCATCAAATTGAACAGACATCTTGCAAGAGTCTCACTGAGAGCTAAGTCCCTATTATAGAAACACCAAGATGCTGTCCCTGTGGGATACTTTTGATGTTCAGACTTCTGGTCTGTTAATCTGTAACGGCAAAGTACAGCATGCTTGCATTTTTCATGACAAATGTTTATGGATGGCCATCTATAGTAGCCGACTGATGACACATACTTCCTTCTATCACACAGTACAGCTGTGTATCTCCTTCCAAACTTCCCTACTGAGGGGGCCTGGCAGGCTGAAAAAGAACACGCGAGGATCTTTGAATGGTTGTAGAGCCGGAAGGAAGGGGGGAAATGCAAATGTTGACTCTCTGTGGACGCCCAATGGTTCAAGGAAAGGATTTTCGATTTGTTGATTGATTTTGGCCAAAACCTCATTCCCAGTGTCCCTTAAGGACATTTAAATATGGTAGTATGCGGTACACTGTCCTAATTAGAGGTTCAAACGGGCACACTACAAGAGCGACCCATGTTGTACTAAACACTTTCTATTACATAAGTTCCCGGTGTCATTTCACTAAATAAATATTAACTTAATAAAAAAACTAAAGAACTAACTTGATATTGTTGATTTACTTCCGACTATAAACCATGTAATAAACCACGCAACTGCAACGAAACAAATAAACAAAGTCATGTGCTTAATAGCAGCCTAATGCTTGACCCTCGATCGATACTCGCACCATGATCTGAGAATTGGAGTTTGTCCTGGCTCTAGTTATAACCATTAAGATTGTGAATGTGCATCCGTTCAATAATAAGGCTATTTTCTAGAGACTGTCAGGGATATATGTGACCTAACAAGTAATGGCTTGCAAGCTTGAGGCGAATCTAAAGTATTTAAAGAAATAATGAACAAATGCAGTTAAAAACTCTGCTTCCAGCACTTCTTTGAGGGCTGTAGAAATGTTCGGAACGTGGAATTCGCTAAAGACCATGCTATGCTAAAGGAGCAACTGACACACTCTCAAAAACACAAAACAAGGTTCAACATCGATTTCCTTTTCTTTTAGGTTTGTGCATATACCCAAGAAGCAGCTGTTCCGCCAATCTCTATTAGGAAATGACCACACAGCTACCTATGTTTGACCAAACTTTCATGCAGCTGTATACGCTTCATTGTGGAGGGAGACGACCCTTTTCCATTGTGCGCGTCAACACACAATGGCGGGAAGAAGCCGCGCGGCCTTGAGGTTCAGTCAAGGGCAAAATAATATGGTGATGTTTGTGTGTGGGGTCATCAGCCATTGCTCTCAAGAATCAGTGCGGGTGGAATGACTTGGGAGAACAATGAACAGAAGAACGCGCGTCATTATGGCTGCTTTAGGCTAATTTGAATGACCTGGGCACGTTCGTACACCATTACTGTTACTTTCGCTTTCAGATCTGTTTTATTTCTTTAAGTTCCAAGGTTTATTTACTTACCTGATGGGCAGTACTTGGCTGGTTAAGGCGCTTACACCTACAAAGCATCCATATTTCGAAATTAACGCAACAACTGGCTAGATATTTGCTTCAGCGTTCGATCTAGCGGACAGTGGTCAAGACACAATCTTCTGTCGGATGGAGTTCCCAAACAATCAGAGGTTAAAATCTCGTTGGGCAGTGCTAATCACCTCAGGGTGGCATCCGGGCCCTGAAGAGACAGTCAAGAACACTTTTCGATTCATGTAGAAAAATAACTGCCGGAACGATAGTGTTCTCTAGTGTTAGCCCATCTCCTCCTTAATGTTAAAGGGTACCCAGAAGTGCAATTAGAAATTAACGAGGTCTCTAACAACTCTATTATACCAGTTTGCTCTTGAATACTTATTGGAGGCATTTCTTCAAAAAGTGTCTAACATATTTATAGGAAATTACTGAAAATACGAACATGTTCGCCTCTGTAATGCTTCCGCCAATTACAGCTGGCTTTGGGCTAGGGCTTTATACTTTTAATCCAGATTCAGGATTCTTATTTTTCGGAGCAGCACTCTTTAACACATTTTCACCTTCTGTTTACTTATTTCCGTAAGTTGGAATAACAGAACTCAACTCTACTCTAGAATATTTTATTAAATTGAGACTAAATGAGAACCGCATTCATTTTACTGATTTTTCTTTCTTTCATTGTTTTATATTAATGTCATTTTAGATCAAGAAAATTGTGAAATTAAAATACTTCTCTTTGCGTAATAAGCTTATATTAATTTGGTTTTATTTGAGGACGCTCTTTAACATCTCAGGTCATCAGCGTCCCATTCAAATCAGGGCGTTAAATGGTCGGCAAATATTCAGAGGCCTCACACACTTGAGTTTCTTTTTCGTGCCTTAAATCTACGACACGGGATCCAAGGCTTTACTTCTCTTCTGAAGGAAGCCATAGATAGGAATTTTAAGCCCGAAATAATCCATCGACCCTGGCCGGGATTGAACCCGCGAGCTTGGGCTTAGGATGCTAGTATGGTTACCACTAGATCACCAGAACACACTGCCTTATAAGCATCATTCTCGATTTAAAAAAAAAAAAAAGAGTTAAATTATAAATTGAATGATGCCTGTTATCATCAGCTATAGGAATTCTTGAGTACTTATATCAAGTTAAGTGCACTCAAATTATCAGGTCAATACAAACAAAGCAAGAATACAAAGAGTCACCACCCGGCAGACAAACAAAATGTGATGAGCGGAAGAGTGCAGGTCCTGAAGTAGTAACCATACTTAAAAAATCGAGGATCGATGGAATTTTTCGGGCGTAAAAATCCTAAATATTGGTTCCTTCGGAAGGAAAGTAAAACCGTTGGTCCCGTGTCGTACATTTACGGCACGATAAAGAACTTCAAGCCTGAAAGAAGAGGCCTCTGAGCAAAATTTGTCGGCCGTTTCACGCTCTGAATTGAATGGGACGCTGATGACCTGAGATGTTAAAGAGCATCCGTAAATAAAAAAATTAAAAATATATAAAAAATAAGCGGAAAAGAGGGTGCTTTGTACCTCGTGACCTTATTGTAATCTGCTACCTGTTGTCTACAATCCAGTACCAACATAACTTCATTCCACTTCATTCTGGTCTTAGTGCTTAGAAATGCTAATGCCTAGTTATAAAACTAAAGTCATATCTTCTTTACTATTTGACTTCCCCCCCCCAATACTTCTACTTCCGTTCTTTCTACTTATTAAAAAAAATCTTTACCGTGATGAGCAATACTTTTGCATTAGGTATTTTGATAAGTAAACTAAAGTTGGAAGTTCACAACAGCTCATCTTATGCTATAGAAGACCCCCACGGGTGGCCGAGGTCGTAAAGGTATGAACTCGTGAGCAGGTTTGAGGTTCAAATCCCGCCAGAACCGTTCTTCCTGATTGAGGGTTTTCCTCGGTCTTCATAAATACAAATGCCGGAGAGGTACCCTAAACTTAGACTTGGAACGTTTCCTTCCTTAAAAAAATTCTTCCCCAATATATCATTTCATTTCATGTATCATCAGTGTCCACTACCGGTGGTGCCTCAGAAGTAAAAAAGGGCGTTAAATACAATTAAAAAGAGCTATAGAATGTTAATGAATTACATTGCAGTATTTTCAGAGATTATAGATAGATCTTGGGAAACCAATTTTATATAGAGAGAATCTATGGTTTGTTAGCCTGTAGTTATGACATGGTGATGAAGGACCAGTTGGCTACTGGCTAATGAAATGATACGACACAATATTGGGAGCACATCTATGTGAGGCGGTCGCTATGATATCGCTCTCAATAAATAAATAATCTCTCCTTCAACATCAAAAACAATCTGTCGCATTACCATTTGGTTACACAGACGGATACTATTGGACAGATAACACTTGATTGCGCAGCAATAAGCTTGGTAATTGCAGATTGATTGAGTGCTCTGTAAATCAATCCTCAGATCAAGTAACATTAGCTGAAAGATGAGCAGTATTGTTGAAACTTTCATTTATATTAATGCAAAGCTTTCCAAAAACCGCTTTACATATTGTACGGGATGTGTAGCTTAACTGCCAATTCTCTCCCTGGCTGTTTCGGAATGCAGGCAAGCCTCTCTGCGCGTGTTTTGCTCATGTCTTAACTTCTCACAAATAGTAAATTACATAACACAAAATCCAGTAGAACATTTTTCTGTTCCATGCTGTCAGGATTTTATAGCACTAAATGTTGAAATTGCTACTCTTGATAGTTAATGAAAATTGGGAGTTTCTTGTTTGCGAAGCATTTCCTTTTAACTCCTAATTTCAACTCCTTTATCATTATATAACTCTTGTTATTTTCCTTCGTGGACCATGGCTTTCCTACTTCAAATTGCTTGTCCAAGACCCCTCGGTGTAATTCATTAATACCCTTATTATAGAACAATTACAATTTATATACTAATACAACATTTTCGCTATTACAATCATAGCCCAATAATTCTTAGTACTTGTAAACCGTATTGCATAAACAATCAAATGTTGCAGTACGTGAACTTATCATTAACGAAATATTATCTACCAACCTAGTAGTACAATTGAATTCAAGTCATTCAATCCAGTCAATTCACTGCCTTGTTGCTTGTTTTTAATATTGTATATACCATCTCTACAGGTACACAAGATTTTTTCTATTCTCTTTTGAATGTCCGTCCATGATTAAAATCCATATAGGATTTAAATAACAAATGTAACCTCGTCTCTTTACGTAACTCCCAACCCAATTTTAGAACTTTGTCAGGGTCATAACCCACCCATATTTTAAACTTAGCTGCCCTGGTTGTACTTTCTCGAGTGCATCTGTACGGATGCCACAAGCTGTTACATATTCCATCACTAGCCGAAGTCGCTACTTCCTTGCAATTCATGTTCCTTTTCGTAAGACTTTTCAACACACAGCTTTTTAAGTTTTCCGTGATTTTTTCTCAACATCTGTTCAGAGATAGCTGGTTAGATTTATGCCTAAGCACCTGCAACTAGTAAATTTCACAATCATTAAGTTCAAATTTTGCTTTATATTTACGTTATTTATTTTTTGTGTTATCCTCTCACTAGCAATTTTACGAATCGGTGGTGTGACAGTAAAGAAAATAAATTTGAGGAAATGGACAGCCTTTGCGACCCTATTGTTAATCACATCAAGTGAATCGATATCTTCGAGTTGCAATAAGAGTGATGTATGAGGATTATTAGCCTCTTTCCATAAGATACAGCTTCAATTGTTATTATCACCATTTTTTAAAATTATCACAAGTCATATCACAAGAGATTGCCGAAAAGTTGAGACCCACTAGAGATATTTATTAGAACTATTTCATGAATCAAATTTAAATATAATTTCCGTAAACTTGGCTTACCATATTGTGAGAGTTGTATATTTGCATTATGAAACTTTTCAAGTCATCTTGCAACAGACGAATGTTGATCGTCAATAATGCCAATAGAGAACAGCCAAATACAGGTTTAGGACTAGTTCATGGATAGAATAAAATAAAAGTGATATACACTTTAAATTCGCGCAAAGAATATTAACAATTGTATAAAATGTTATACTTATTATGTTCTACCTATTCAGAAACCGTGAGACTGGAATAGATGAAAGTCGACTATTACAATCGCAACCGCTCTATTTACTAATACCAACTGCGGAAAACAAAACAGATATAACATTTTACATTCTGAACAACGTGTTTATAAAAAATAATGGTTGCTTAAGCAGATATTGTTACGTAACTTACTAAATAATTTCAGACAGTTTGGCTGAATAAGCAAAAACAATTGTTTGAGCGAACACACATTAAGTTAGTTAAATATACAATTACTGAAAGCACAGAAAAATAAGATGGGAGATTCTAATGATGTTACCCATGATAACACTGCGTCTGTTTCTACTTAAAAATAAATTACAAACGGATCAACTTACAATTCCCTTTTAACAAAACGAAAATTAAAAATTCTCAGAATTTCTCAGTTTATTTTTAAACTTCTGTGTTATACCAAATATATTATAATCAATTTAATGCAATGTATCTCTACCATATTTTTACGAGAGTGTAGCGGAATATATGAATTCATTTACTTGTGTGCGTAGAAAATGTTGAAAGAAGTCTATGCGAAAAATAATGGTCTGTATTTGTTTAATGTTTTATATAATGTTTATATAAAAACATAAATACTAAATGTGTTTTATTGCGACTTCCTTTACTTCGTAGTACGGGAATTAGAATGGTGACGTTATCCTTATGTTACATTTGTATGTTTAAAAAGTCCATGTAGCTTTAAATCCCAATTTTCTTATTCAAAGAATATTTTTAAAAAATCTGTTTTTAAGAATTAAAACAATATTATTGCTATGAAAATCATTAGGTAAAGAATAACTTTTTAAAGTGACTATAATAATAAATAAGAGCATTTATGAGTATTGGATTATATACGTGTAAAATATTCAGAACAAAAATTATTTAAACCTTTATTGTCAAAGCAGCTTAAATTTTCCCAATAGTAACACACTCATATCAAAAAGGGATGTGTAAAAGCTAATAGTTAATTTAAAGAACATTTAATTAAATAAATTAAATAAACGCACACCACCTTAATTATGAATGCACCATTTCATATTGTAATGAGATAGAAGGATTTCGAAAGTTCTAAATAAGGACAATTTTAAGATGCATAGTAATTTTTGACAGAAGACCATTTAACTTTGCTTTATTTTTCAGCATGACGCGTGGAAAAGAACTCGACTGATGTCTCCGCAGATAAGGAACTCAGTATGTGTGTGTGCAGAATACACATTCCACATCCCAGGCACAGTACACTTTGTGCCGCGTGTTATATCTTGCTGCTGACCTTCAACTTGTTTATTGACACTAGGAGGAGCATCCCCTTTGTTACACACTAGAGGTCAAACCACAGCAACGGCCCATCCTCCGATTCCTGTCCAACTCGCAAGGCAACTAACTATTCCTGAGGCAATGGCGTTGCACTACAGTGTTTGTATGCGAGATTCTCAGAGGACCGCGAAACCGGAGTGCTCTATAGGTCGTTTTTTTTTAAGCTAGGGTCATGTTTAGTCAGCCTTTGCCTAGCAGGAGTGACATATGGAAGTAACCTTTCTTTTAGAACTTATGGGCATTTCTTAATTCTTTATAGACGAGAGTCTTTTTTTAATCGTTCATTCTAGAAATACGGTTCTAAACGTGCACCAACATCTATGTGTTACCGAGATATATTCCCATTTTTTAGACAATTGTGCCTCGTTTTTGTTACCAAGCCATCACAGGCGGTGGACATTGATGATCATAAAATGAAAAGATAAAGTGGAAAATATTTTTCATGAGGAAAGTAAGCATTCCAGACTTAAGTTAAAGGTTCCTTCCCGGCATTTGCCATTGATGAAGACTGTGGAAGATATGGAGAAGAAGAAAAAAAAAACAGTCAGAGAGACATGGAGGAATGAAATTTCCAAGCTTAATGGCCACCCTTGCCAGATGTACGCATTGGAAAAACTTTGGAGTTTACTGATGTGAATATACAATTGAGTTAAAAGTGCGGATGCTTCGAGCAAGGATGAGTCGCAACATTTTGAAAACCGACGTATTGTCACAGTGGAATGGTACAGGAAAACCTCCTTAAAAGAAGTCTTCAAGCAGTGTATCAAAGTTGGGCATAGTTCATGCTGCACCGCAAAAACTCTTCCATGAGAACGTACACTTTTTGACCGAGGTGAATGCTCTTGAAAGTGATAGACGATTGACAGTGTGGAATTAAAGAGTGATAGAAAAAGTTTTCCACGACTTTGCGAGAAAGAACAACATACGAGCATGTTAACTACAGGTTAATATTGTTTTCCTAGTATATTTTTCTCAATAAGCACTTGAGATGCAGGAACGGACATTATATTTCCTGTTTTTGAACCAAAAACCGACATGTTTCACAGTGTAAAAATAATTTATTATTACAAATTATATTTCTGTATCAAATTATTTTTTAAAAAACGTTTTTTATAAATGCGATAAATATTTAGCTAAAAGGTATCAAGTTCTTCATACTTTGCAAAAAAATAAAACTTCTCGGCATGGGAACTAACAGGTTATGAGAAAAGTGTACCTAAACTCTATACCAATAACGAATTTTGAACACATTTTGCTTTTTGACGCTATCTACAATGGTAAACTTAGTTTCATGCAATTAGTGCTATATGAATTATGTTTAAAATGAACTGGTACTGTCTGGCGATCAGAAGAAGGCGAGTGCGGGATAAAGTAACGTGGCATACCACGTGGCCACTTGACTGATGACCTCTCAGACTCAAATCATGGGCGAGTATCTGTCAACACTTTATTTTTATCGGCATGAACAATCCTCTCGCTTGCCTTCTTCTGATCGCGAGGCAGTATTTATTGATTCAAGAGTTAAGTAATTAATATATAATCGCAATCAGAAAATCCTAATGACTACTCAGTGCACTTATATGATAGCAACAGCGCGAGTTTATGCTATAAAAAATAAAGTAGTTTTCAAATTCGCAGAAAATTCAAACTTTGATCCATGGCTTCAAGCAGAGTTGTTATTGCTCAAAGAGTTGACGCAACGTCAGAGAGTGCTGGAATACTTGAACCGGTTGTTCAGCATTGAGACCACTTTCAATTCCCAGATAACAAACACAGGATGCTATGACTGCATTTGCTCCAAATAACGCACAGTAAGCAAGGCAAGTCTGTGTGAATTCCCAACGGGGATGTGCGGGCTCAGTCAATGTGAGGATCGATCCGTGGAAAAAACCGCCACTAGCTGCGTTAACCTTCACCTTCAGAGTCCTAAGGATCGAAGCCAGGAAAAGGTCAACCTTCTAAAATTCTTCCACGGTCACGAATCTTGCAGCTTACAAAATAATTACATCTCAAGCTGTCAAGCTCGCTTATCTCTTGAGCTGAGAAACGTGCTATCTTTCTGTTTTAAATGAATAAGCAACTCTACTTGCTAAACCTGGAACGGCGTGCAAATATTTACAGAATGTATTTTCGATGTTGCAGTAAATATATCAGATATTTTCTGTCCATGCAGAGGTGCTTACTAAATTGACGGTTCTTAAAATAGCGCCCTTGTTTACTTCATTCATTAATGCAACTCATTTATCTTAAGATGGTGGGTAGAGAGCAAAACTAGTTGTCCCTTCGTTGGGCCTACATTTATGGCGTCATTTCTAGTTTTCTATCTAAAATGTTAACGATAGTAGAATGCAGTTCAGTCGTAAGCCATTCCTTGGCCGTAATGCTATAATTACACCTTCCAAAGTACATAGGTGACAGATGCCATTCGTATCTCAGAAAACACCCCTCTTTCTCTTTTAACACAAAACTACTGACACTCGTATTACACGTACTTTCCTCTATATTACAATTGAAACAAGAAACAAAAAATTCTGTTAAATATTGAAGTTATTGAATAGGTTCAGAAATTTAACTAACAAGAAAGTTTAATAAAAGCATACATAACTTTCGTACACGATACTATTGTAAATAATAAAAATTTTACGAAAAAAATATTGCAAATAATAAAAAAGTTACCAAAAATGTAACTTTTTAATCTAAAGATAACTTATTTAGATCAAAAACTGCGAGGACAGGGGTTTTGTTTTTGATTGATTTATTTATGGACGCTCTTTAACATCTCACGTCATCAGCGTTCCATTCAACTCAGGGCTTGAAACGGCTGACAAATTTTGCTCAGATGCCTCTCTTTCAGGCTTGAGGTTCTTTTTCGTGCCGTAAACGTACGACACGGGACCCACGACTTTATTACCCCTCCGAAGGAAGCCATACTTAGGATTTTTACGCCAGAAAAAAATCCATCGGTCTGGCCGGGATCGAACCCACGATCTTGGGTTTAGGAGGCAAGTATGGTTACCACTTCACCACCAGGACCGACCAGAAGAGATTTAAACATAGATTTGTAATGATTAGTGATATTATGTTGCTACCACGGGCGTGAAGTTGACTTAGCATCAATCATACAGTGTAGCTGACCCTGAATTCTGCCTAGCGTTCTGTCGTAAACAACAGCAGATATTCATTTACGATATTAGAATGCAATTCTAAAGGTATAAGGCTTAATGGATTATTAGATTTATTTTGTTTATGATTTTATTGTCAACATTAACTTTTTGTAGTATCTGCATTGCTACTGCAGCCTCTCTCTTTCTCTGGCGTCATGTACCCTAACTTGCGTCATATTTAAGCGGATAGCTTGTTATCTAGTGAATTGTTCTATCTCTAGTGATGATGAAATGCTTTGTTTGGGGAATAAAACCTGTTTAAATAAATATTTGATGCTATGTATATGTATGTATATATATAAATGAAAAATAAAAATAAAGAAACACTATTAACAATGTAACAAATTAACAGTAATAATAAAAGTAGATAAGGATAAAACACTGAGAAAAAGTCACACTTGAAATTGCTATATTTCGAACTACTGCGAGTTCTTCAATGGCAAGAAGCTAGACGTGAATAGCTTCTTGCCATTGAGAAACTCGCAGTAGTTCGAAATATAGCAATTTCAAGTGTGACTTTTTCTCAGTGTTTTATCCTTATCTACGTTTATTATTACTGCTAATTTATATATATTGAAATAACTGACATATTTAAAATGTAAAACGTGCGTAGTACATTTGTTTCGGGAATAAAACCTGTTTAAGTAGATATTTGAAGCTATGTATATATCTACATGACTATGTAGCTTATATTTCCTCTTTTATTCCAAGTGGTTTTTATTTAGAAAGTGATTAAAAATACTCCAGTATTAATATATAATAATATTTATACATAAATATATAAAGAGTAAATCTGCCTACGTAATTCTTGGGAAACCGCTCATCCAAGGCAACTCGGGCGCGCACGCACGCACGCACTCACACCCTATGACGTCAGAGCCACGTGTATCACCTGACCTTGCCGGCTTCTAATTGAACCCTTTATTGGCCATGATTGTGAGGCATCACGGCCACAAATCCTCCCACCCCCGGCAGCGGGATGACAAACAGGAAAACAACTTTTCCCAACGTGGGTTGGAAGTGTTTGAGAATAGAATTCCTCTGGGATGGTTTTACAGCAAAATCATTCGCTTCGTAGGGGTACTCTTTGATTGATGGGGAAAAAGTAATGACAGACAGAATCCTTCTCTCTATTATTGCGGCTTCTGTCATGCCGTGCCTATAGGCGCCGGAATTTAGTCCTTATGTTTTTAATCCAGCTGTTCAATCCCTCAAGAGCGCAAAGAAGGAAGAAAAGAGGGAAATAAAAATGTGTGCACAGATCTAAATCAACTGAAAAAAAAAAAAAAATGAATCGTTGTTAATTGACTAAAATAATTTAGAATTAGAACGATCACTAAATTGGTGGGGAAATTAATATTGCCTCTAAACGCCTGTATCAATAATTCGACACACCTCTGTATACATAGCATTCAGCATACGATTCCAAAGCTCTAAATAAACATTTTTTTTTAACATTTTTGAACTTATATCCACATAGACATTTTAAAAGCGCTTAATATGAGTTATAAATAAGATAAAGATAAGATAGGATAAATAAGATAAAGATAAGATAAGCTTTTTGAGTAAACGCTTAGGATGTCAATCTTAGGTATTGCAAATTTCAAACAAATATCTTCAAATTTTTATCACAGTCTAGTCACAATTACATGTTGATATCTATAACAGCTTTTATGTAAAAAAAAATGTATTTATATGCTAAAGTGCCAAGTGTTCCATGCGAAGCAGAACTTAAAATTCTGACCAAATAAGAACATTAACGTATTGATGTGACGATAAGAAAGCAAAAATTTATACAGATTTTTGTACTGCTCCAGTTATCTCAGATAAATATCTCAAACTTCTTAATATTCTGTTATTCAAATAGTTTCATAATTGATTAAGTTAAATAACTTGAGTAACACCAGTATTATGAAAATTATTTGATATAATTTTGCACATATTTTCTGATATATTAAAAATATGAAGAAAAATGGATAAAAATTGGCATGTTATAAAACATATTGAGTGAAAAAAATTAAACGTAAGAACACAGGCATTTAAAAAAGTAACTAGAAAAATATTACAGCATTCGTGCCTCTTAAAGAGATAACGGCATCTATAGGTTAAATATGATAAACATCTTTTAAGAGTTAAAAAAACTATAAACGTTCTACTTTTATAATCTACGAGGGTAGGTTCATAAGTTTCCGGCCTCGCCGATAAGGATTATCGCCTTCTATCCTTATCTGATGTCATACGTTATCTGTTATGTAAATAATTGCAGCTGTAACTTCCGCTTCATTGTGTTCAGTTGTTCAGATATAGTTGCATAAAGAATGTTATGTGTAGAAGATTGTGACATGTTTAAAATGGAGTATCCAGCTGTTTTTGAGTTCTTCATAAAAGAATGACTTACTCCAAATGAAATTAAACAGTGATTGTACGTTGTATATGGGGAAGCATCCCCCTCATATTCTACTGTAAAACAATGGGCCAAACTTTTTCAAATAAGTCGAGAAAGCATTGAAGACGAAGAGCATGCAGATCAGCCCTTGGAGATGCTCACTCCTGAAAACATCGCTCTTGTGGAAGGAGAAATTATGCTCAAAGTTACAGAAACAGCACCAAGGTTGGGTATTTCCTTAAAATAAATAAAAAAAAATCATTAGAATTATTCATGAACATTTAAACATGAATAAGGTAAGATGGGGCCTAGACTTCTTTCCTCAGTCCAAAAGCAGCAACGAGTCATCTGTTGTCAGACATTTTTGGAGCTCTGCCGTGACAACGAGAGATCAGTTCTACAAACCATTGTTACAGGAGATGAAACTGTGGTCCTCTACTATGATCCTTTGTCCAAAAGAGAATCAATGGAGTAGCATAAACCTGGCGAAGCATCGCCTCTAAAAGTCAAGGTCACTCAGTCAACCAAGAAGATCATGGCCACAATCTTTCGGGACTGTGAAGGAATACTCTTCATTGACTTCAAGGAGAGGAACACCACAGTAAATGGGGAGTACTATGCTGGCCTACTGCACAGACTACGAGGTTTCACCAAAGAGAAAAGGCGAGGAAAGCTGAGTGGTGGTGTGTGCCTTCTTCACGACAATGTGCCTGTGCACACAGCTCTTGTTGCAAAGGAAGCTGTGAAGAAATGTGGCTGCAAGGAGATCGAGCATCCACCCTATAGCCCAGATATAGCTCCCAGTGACTATTTCCTCTTCTCAAAACTCAAGAAGGACCTTCGAGGAAGGAAATTTAAGTGTGAGGAAGAAGTGATGGATGCTGTTTATGCTCATTTTCCAGATAAGATTTCTGACTATTTGGGGGGGGGGGGATTGAAATGTTAATTCAAAGAAGTGAGAAGTGTTTTGCATTAAAGGGTAACTATTTTGAAAAATGAAATATATATATTGTTTCTCAATATCAAACATAGTTGCTGTTATAATGAATGAAAATATTTGTACTTTCATCTGAACTGATAATGATACGAGCAATATCGTCATCGTAATCATCACGGTGTACTTGCTTGAAATCTATAAGTTTACAATAGCTTTAATCGTTATTGTGACAATTGCCGAAGAACTTTCATAATCATCATCTAACAGTTAAAGGAAATTGCTAGGTTGTTAATTATTATAAAAACCTATAATAATGAGACTCGCAATTTATAATTTTGATAGCTTGTTGCATATTGTGCTGTGCTAACACAGAATCGGACATTTCCTGCTTGTTACCAAGTGGTAGTATGACGCACAGCTGTCAGATTAGCAAGTTTAAATAGAGAGAAAGATTCTGCAACCGCGACCATAGACACTGGAGCAATTATGACGGGCTCACTTTCAAAATAGCCTTCCAAACTGAGTTCAACGAAATTTAAATAGAGAGAAAGATTCTGCAACCACGACCATAGACACTGGAGCAATTATGACGGGCTCACTTTCAAAATAGCCTTCCAAACTGAGTTCAACGAAACCTTTTCCTGAATGTGAGCCAGTATTTAGGAATACAAACACCCTCTGACATAAGTACAACAAACACAGGATATTAAATATAGACTCGTAACAAATAAGTAAGTAAATAAACGTGGACTGATACAGATACCTTCTATGTACTCTACATAGTAACATATTCTAAGAATTTTTGTTTTGAACGAAAAGAATTTACAAAAACAACTCAAATCCTCATTTTTCTAATATAAATCATAGAGTTTTAACTTTATTCATCAAGGTCAACACAGTTGAATCTTTTGTTCTTATGAATAATAAGCTGGAGGAGGTCTGGGGTTCGATTCCCACCAGGACTCTCCTCCCTGGCTGAGGTTTTTCCCACAGTTTCCTCAGTCCTGATAAATGGCAAATGCCAGGTTTATCATTTCATCCCATGTATCGCCAGTGTCCACAGCCTGTGACGCCTCATTAGTTAAATACTATAAAAAAAAAGCGTCTCATTCAATTCATGGCATGAAACGGCCGATAAATTTTGCTCAGAGGCCTCTTCTTTCAAGCTTGGGGTTCCTTATGTGCCGTAAATCCTCAACACGGAACCCATGGTTATACTTCTCTTCTGAAGAAGCATACTTAGGATATTTACGCCGAGAAAAATCCACCGACCCTAGCCGGGATTGAACCCGCGATCTTGGATCTACGAGGCAAGTATTGTTACCACTTCACCACCAGAACCGACAAGTGAGAAAGAGAGAAACTAAGAACAGACTTTTCTTTCCGTACATCTTTCCTCTTGTTTGATCATTCTTCTTCCTCTTATGAACGAGAACATCTCTCCCTCCCTAATTCTTATATAAAAAAATAACTTATATTTTTCCTCAATTCTTTTTCTTTATTTTTTCTTATGCCCTTTTCTAATGTGGAAGAGAAAAGCAAGTTAAACAGGAAAAATAAGAAGCCTTTCTCGATAGAACACAATAAGAAAGAGAATAAATGGTACAAACAAGAGAAAATAACAATGTAAAGCAAAGAGGTAAAATAGAGTGTCTATTCTACCCTTTTCTGTTTGTCTTGCTTCTATATCTCAAAGAATACTACAGCACGTTTTTCTTCTACAAAAAAGAAACAAACAAACAAAGAAGGTAAACAACAAGGAAATATTTTCTTAAGAAAAGAAGAGATAACCGTTAATTATTGTCAGAATCCAAGTGGGAGTTTAAAGTCAATTTTGACGAATAATACAGAATTAAATAATAAACCAAATACAAATGCCAAAAAAATGAAATTAAAAACTTATTTCTACATCTGAAGTAGACAAAAGAATAAAGATGGAGAATAACTGACACACTAAATCCATTATTGTATCGGTAGTAGAAACATTGTAAGCAAAACTTTAAACTTTATTGATTTAAAATATGTCGCTGTTGGGAAAGAGAAGTTGGGCAAGACAATGGACAGATAATTAGGGGGAAAAATAAACTTTTGCAGCGGGCTGTTAAACGTTTTTAAAGACAAAGGTGATAAACATTACAGAAGTGATGATAGAAAGAAGAAAAGTATACGAACTGGACAGAAGAGAAAATAGCAGAATACGGAAAAGGATGAAAGACGCAGGAAACATGAAAAACTCTTGAGGGTATTAATTAGGGTTATTTGTTCGGAAAATGAAACTTTCATATTTGTGTTATTCTAACTTAAGAACGAGCTTTATCCGCTGTTCACGCGCACAGGTCGAAGCAGTGCCCTGTCCCACTGTATAAGCCTTAATGATGTTTATGGGGGATTTTTAGCTCTTAATTACAAAATCCAATTTCCGGCATGGACTTTGGAGGGGAACCTTGGAGAGTGCAATGTGCACCGCAAGAACAACACCTTGAACTGGTGTATGCGACGCAATAATCCACTTACAGGTCTGCATGTGACTCAAAGACCGAGGGTACCTTGAAACCAGGTCAACAACACAATGGGATTACCACAGTGGACCGCTAGTTTCCCCTTTACTATGCACTTTTAAAACCCATAGCTCACTGCTGTTTTTGCGTCGTATTCAGAACGCCTGCAGCATTGTAATTTTTGTTTGGTGTTATGAGTTGCAGCGAGCTTCTTTGCGAGAACTACAGAATGAATAAGGAAAACCTGACGCTGTAAATGACTAAGAAACACTAATGCTTTGATCCCCTACGCATATGCAATGAGCTAAGAGGTGTGATGTGTTACAATTACTATAAAGAAACTACGGAGGGACCAAAGTGCTGTGTTTGGCCTACAGGCAAGTATGGTAGTGTGGCGCTGACAACCGTGCAATAGTTTACTTACCAACTTTTTGAAAGAAAATGCTGAAAGTTCAAATATTTTTGGTACCTCCTTAAAAAAACTATCCGTCACTCACTGTAGTTCATATTCAGTAATGCTGTGTATTTCCTGGTGGACATTTTATTTCAATTCCTTCAGTATAAGTGGGTTTGTCTCATATACAGTATTTTTAACGAGATTATGAAAGGCCTAACCTTGTAATATCAAATTTACCTACTTCAGTTCCCATTTTCTCAATTACTATTAGAGGTAATGAAATGAAACTTTTACAGCATACAAATATACACAATTGGAATTTGTTGATTTATTTTCACTACTGTACCTTGCTTTTTTCTATTTTTTTCCAGCATTTTATTTTATTTATTTATTTTTACATTGCATATTTCGTTCTAGTTCTACAAAAATATATGTGCATCATCATAATAATATCATTAATAAGTGGTAAAAGTTTCAAAGTGATAGTTTATACAGATCCTAAAAGACCCGGCACGATCGATGGATTTTTAGGGGCATAAAAATCCTAAGGAAAGTAAAGCCGTTGGTCCCATGTCGTACATTTACGGCGCGTAAAAGAATCTCAAGCCTGAAAGATGAGGAGGCCTCTGAGCAAAATTTGTCAGCCGTTTCTCGACCTGAATAGAATTGGATACTGATGATCTGAGATGTTAAAGAGCGTCCGTAAAAAGGAGGAGAAGAAGAAGTTTTCAATAATTGCCGCCGAAAATGTTTTTACAGAAAAACTAACTTTTGCAGGAAATAAGAGCTAAAACTCTTCAACATTGTAAAACAAAACAAATAATGTCATGGAAACAAACGTTTGCACTTTCTGAAATAATTTTTTTTCTATCATTCCAGACAAACCACAGTCTTCTAGAGCAAACAGTTGCTGAGATATAGAATTATAACTGAATAAATGCTCACAGGAAAAGGGGGGGAGCTTCTGAACTAACAATTACAATTTATTAAAATGCTTATAACCAAGGAACATTAATGAAAATCATATCAAAATACCAAATATTAAAAATGGTACAAAAATATGATTTTGAGCCCTTTCATTTAATAAGATAACAGTCGACAGGAGTTAAGGTTTGGGGAACGAGGGTATTATAAATCCTTACTAATAACTCTGTCATTCTGAAACACACTTTCAATTTCTCTTATCGAAATATTCCCTGTGGCAGACTCCTGTTGAAAAAAGACGATATCATGATCCTGTCGATTAATTAGGAGGATGGTATTGATGTATGTAAGGGCATCAACTGCTACCTAGAAAAAAAGATGGCCTTGTAATTCTTTCTTTGCTCATGGTACACCATACATAATTTTTTTCTTCATGGAGGGCTTTTCATGAACGACATCAGGTGCACTATTCAGACACCACTCGTAAAATGTACAGCTATATACAAAATTATCTGCGCCCACAGCTATTTTATATGGTTTTAACATTAACAATTTTGTAGCTTTTTGTACAGAGCTATAAGAAAGACAATGAGACAGATATGTCTAAGTGGTTTTTGGAAGGAATTCTCCAAACGATGATCGAAGTCATCCTACGAGGGTAGGTCCACAAGTTTCCGGTCTCGCCGATAACGATTATCGCCTTCACAAACTCCTTATCTGGTAAGTAAATAATCGCAGCTGTAACTTCCCCTTCGCTATATTCAGTTGTTCAGATATAGTTGCATAAAGGTTGTGTAGCAAATTGTAACATGTTCATAATGGAGTATCCAGCAGTTATTAAGTTCTTCACAAAAGAAGGCCCAATTCCAAATGAAATTAAACAGCGATTGGACGGTGTATATGGGGAAGCATCCCCCTCATATTCTACCGTAAAAGAACGGGCCAAACATTTATGAATGGGTCGAAAAAGCATTGAAGACGAAGAGCATGCAGTTCGGCCCTTGGAGGTGCTCACTCCTGAAAACATCGCTCGCTCTTGTGGAAAGAGAAATTATGGAAGATCGGCGGATCAAAGTTACAGAAATAGCAGCAAGATTGGGTCTTTTTAAAACAACAGTCCTTCGAATTATTCATGAACATTTAAACACGAATAAGGTTAGTGCAAGATGAGTGCCTAGACTTCTTTCCTCAGTCCAAAAGCAGCAAAGAGGCATTTGTTGTTAGGCATTTTTGGAGATCTGCCGTGTCAACAAGAGAAGCTCTGCAAACCATTGTTACAGCATATGAAACTACGATTCTCGACTACAATCCCTTGTCCAAAAGAGATCGAATCAATGGAGTGGCGTAAACCTGGCGAAGCACCGCCTCTAAAGGCCAAGGTCAATCAGTCAACCAAGAAGATCATGGCCACAATCTTTTGGGACTATGAAGGAATAAAACTCTTCATTGACTTCAAGGAGAGCAACACCGTAATAAATGGGGAGTACTGTGCTGGCCTACTACACAGACTACGTGCTTTCATCATAGAGAAAAGGCGAGGAAAGCTGAGTGGGGGTGTGTGCCTTCTTCACGACAACGCGCCTGTGCACACAGTTCTTGTTGCAAAGGAAGCTGTGAAGAAATGTGGCTTCAAGGAGATCGACTATTTCCTCTTCTCAAAACTCAAGAAGGATTTTTGAGGAAGGAAATATAAGTGTGACGAAGTGATGGATGCCCATTTTGCACACAAGACTTCCGACTATTGGGGGGGGGGATTGAAATATTAATTCAAAGATGTGAGAAATGTAATGCAGTAAAGAATAACTATTATGAAAAGGGAAATGTAGTTTCGTTTTTATTATACCTAGAAAATGGTTAGGCTGGAAAAGTATGGACCTATCCTCTATATACATTTGTGCTGTAGAAAACATATCTGAGTGACAATTCCCTTTGCGATTAAGATGAGATCAGAGGCCTATATTACTAATGAGAATTTATTCATTTTTATGTACCCTTTACTCAGAAAGTATTACAGACACCTCAGTGAAACTTTTACTGCCTATTTTTCATTACATTATAAGTTCTGAGCTCTAGTTTAGAGAATGTACTTGATAACAATAATAAATATTATTTTTTAACAGACTCGTTTTTTATAAAAATAAAAATATATTAATATTCGTGTACAAAATGTTCTTAAGCAAATGACCTGGAAGTAGAGCTCAGCAATGAATGTAATAATGTAGATGTCAGCTGTAAAAATGCCATATTTCTTTCTTCATTAGTTTATGAGAAAAAGGTTGTGGATTTTTCATTTATGACGTAATAGCGTTAAAATTAATGCAACTAATTGTCAATTTGCTAATTCATTTCTTGCATCTGTATTTTCACATTAGTAATATTACTACCACAGGAAACAGTTTCACTCAACGTTGTAATTAAACTATTCAAGTCAATCATTATATTATTTGTCTCTCTCTTTTAATTAGTTGAAGTTCATCAAGTTAAGATTTAATTTCTGTTACATATATTCAATTATTTGTCTTAAAAATGTGAATAGCAAAACATTTTACTCACCGAAAATTCATGAAACGCCCGTCATCATCTGAAACAATAGCAATTATTTCAATACATTGATGATACAATCACTACTGTACAGGCTCTAATATCGAAACTTTGAGACGTTTCAACTAAATTTAAAGTGGAATAAGAAGCATAATAAAATATTGCCCGCATTTTTATTAGGCGTTCTATAGTACACTATGCGCATGCGCTAAATATGTATAGTTGTGGCATGACTATCAGTGATGGGTATGTTTCTTCGCTACCTACCTGTGCACCTTGAAATAGCGAATCATTTAATTTATGAGCTTTTCACACAGTAAATAGCGTTGTCGGCTCAGCTAGTAAAGGAAGAAGCAAAACTCAGCCCAGAAACGAGGACGGTTTTTCAGCATTAGATAAAGGCACAAAAATAAATGTTACAGAAAATGTTTCATTTTGTCGCTTTAACTGTGTTGGTCTTCTCGAGACCTTTGTGGACGTGGACTGAAAACTATAGGTGTGAGTCTGTAGAAATGAATGAAATGAATTAATGATGGCGCAAATGAGCTCGGAGTCCTTGACGCCTTAAAGCTATCTGGCATTCGCCTTCTTACGGTAAGGAAAAACTCCGAAAAAAGCCTTACCCAACATGACTGGGATTCGAACCCATGACCTCCGCAGTATAGTCCCAAACGCTACCACAAGACCACGGAGGCAGCCGGTTTGTTTTTTATTTTATTATTAACCCCTTTTTTCTCAAATCATATTTTTTGCGTTATGCATTACTTTTCCGATTAAAGTTAGTTTTCTTGTATTTCATTTTCATTCTGGCATTTATTTTTTATTTCATGCTTCATATTTAAGTTTACGTTGCAGTTTTTTAAATTTGGGGGTGCAATACATTTATTTTTCATTTAATATAAGTGCGTTATAAGACTAATGAATAAATGAACAAACATAAACATTGCATTTATAAATGATAAAATTAATAACATTCATGTCTTCATATTAACAAACATAAAACTTCTAGTGAAGGACTTCAAAACATTCTTTAGCTTTTATTTTTGAGTTTTTCTTCTTCTCTCTTCTTTTCTTTGGACACCATGCACAGAATCACTTCATTACTTTTTGTAACATGATTTCAGAGCAAAACCTCCACAGCTAAAACATTATAAGTAACCTGCACAAGAAACGCAATTGTCTTTGACAGAAAGTTTCCTGTACGAGATAAACGATGATGATACGATAACAGAATGAGTGGCAAAGGAAACCGGAGTACCCGGAGAAAACCTGCCCAGGTACCTATTCTCCCGCCATAAATCGCACATATAGGAGCTGGTATCGAACCGTGGCTGCCTTGGTGAGAGTAAAGCAGTGTAACCACTCGATCACGTCGGCGTCATAATAATTATTATTGAATTCAAACTTTTAATTTGCCGTTTCATCCGGCCAAAATACGTTTAAAAGTGGATTCACATCTGGAATCTTTGTATAGAGCTTCTGTTCCGAATATGTTCTGGTTGATATGGAACAAGTTCCTTCAAGTCCACACAAAAAATGAATGATGTTCTATACATGTATAGGAAAAAGTTCCTTGTGTCGCTGGACGAGCGAAAACAATTCTTTGTTCTGCAACCTGATCTTGCGCACATTGACTCACATAACGGCATTCTCTTCTCGCCCCCTTTTTTATGAACACAAACATGGAGTGGTCAATCACGAAGACGTTATGTTTAATAGAAGAAATGGAAGTGAGAAAAAGTATTTGGTATCCTCAAAATATGAAATTTAGATATAGGAACGCAAGCAAAGATTCTTTGGTGAAAAAGTCCTGTTCTCAAAATTGTTGGAGAAGTACAAAAACAGATGCACAATTTAAAAGCTCAGTACAACATGGAATTGATGAAAATAAATGAGTCAAAAACTTCAGGAACGAGACGTATGAATTCCTTTTTAGGAAAAAAAAAACTTGTAACCATCACTTGCCATTTGCATTTTACCTTTCGTTTTCATCTACAATAACAGCACAATCAGATGCTGCACACAGCAAGAAAGTTTCCTCCATGTTGAATCTCCTATACAAACTTTGCAAATGTTTTGTATGGAACAAATCTGTATGATACAAAATGTCATACAAAGTTCTATACAAAAAATCCCGATGTGAATTCACCCTTAAAAACCAGTAATTACTACTATAGTTGTAACATTATTCAGTTATTTAGATAATGCCCCCTAGTGAGAAATGCGCCAACTATTTATTTGAAAGAAGGAAGGTTTTGGAGTAACTAGATTATAATTGTTTTATAATTACTAACATATTAACAAATGTTAGAGGCTGTCTATGATATACGCGTCAAAAGTTATTTGAGTAAAGAAATATACCACTTTTAACTCTTGCATCATAAATAATAGCCTAGAATTTTCTTGATTGACTTCAAGGAAACGAACATCACAGTGAATGCAGAGTATATTTTTCACTCCTACGCAAAGTGCGCGACACCATCAAGGGGAGCAATTGTGTTCGACTGATTTAAGCTATTGTTGCAAAGCTTACAGTGAACTACTGTGGTTTCCTGGAAACACAACGCCCACCCTTTAGCCCAAGTCTCGTATCCAGCGATTCAAGATCTTGGGAGAAAGAAATTGAATGATGTGAAAATTAACATAGGAACGTTTTTAAATACAGCTTCTGCGTACTAATTAGATGGTAATTAATTGGTAGTTCATTGACCTGAAAGATGTACTAAAATTACATTATTCACTTATTTCTGTCATCTCTGAAAGTTAATCAGGCCGGAAGGCTTTGTAAATTATTTCGAATATTAAAATGTTTTAAGCTTTTTTTATATAAAACAAATCTTGTCTTGTTTAATGCTGTTACAAAGTTATTGATATGGAATAAACAATCAATAAAGTCAGTACTTTAAATGTAAACATGTCCATTTTAGGGATGACTATAAATAAGGAACGCTATCAACATATCAGAAAGTACATGGAAAAATTAGTTCACTGAGGGGTGTGGATTCAACAGAATGCTATCTCCTAACCCACGGTTGGAATCAGTACATTTACTGTTAGGACCATGGTTAAAATATGGATTGGAGATAAACACCAACTAAAGTGCCTAACCTTTCCTGGACAAATGCAAGCTAGGAAAATGGTCCCAGGTTCTAACAGCACTCTTTCCACATCTCCTCTAAAATTGGACAGATAAGGAATAAAGTAGTGTCACTTCAGGAAACATCTACGAAAAGTGGAACTCTATAAAGATGAACCCACTTGCAGATTGTTTAAACAGGACGAGGAATCTGCCACACATATCCTGTTTGAGTGTCCAATCCTGGCAAGAAAAAGACTTGCTCTCTGTATAACCAGGGAAGACCTGGGAACTGACGTTAACATTTGAACCAAAATACTGCAACTTGTTGAAGGGTCTCTTCCAATGGAGTAGCATAATAAACCTTATAGGCTGACGTGTCGGAGATCGTTTAAACTCCATTAAATCCCTCCCCCTTTACCCACCTATCAACCTACCTGCTGCGTACCTACCTAACCTACCTAACTAACCTACCTGCCTGCCTACCTACCTAACTCACCTCTCATTCATTCATCCATTTATCCATGCGTTGACACTGTTAGAAAAAAAATGGAAGAGTGTCATTTTAAAGAAAGTGGGTTTGTTTTGATCTCCTCATTCATCAGACATATCTCTTTTGATTTCTTTTTGCGCGACTATTCAAAGGACAATGCTAATGAGCAAATATCAACAGCTGTCAACCGCAAAGAAACATGGATGTTATTAAATCTATCCTCGTGCCATTTAAAAATAACTTATTAACGCTCTGGTGCATGCAACATTGTCATCCATTTTCTGAAACGATGTAATGCTGTTGACTTAGAAAGCTGCTACTGCAAGGACTATAGAATGTTTGGAGAATCGCGACAATTTAAATGTATCACATCACCAATTTATTTAAGCAGGAGGGATAGTGGTTAAGAGCAAAACACCTGGTTTCCAGGAGATATGCTGCACTTTTTAAGTGAGGATTCCACTTGTAGAACACAGAAAAAAATAAGTTTCGATCATACAAACTTTAAGTATAACAAAGTATTTAATGCTTTATACTGTGAACATATGAATTTCAGAGTTATATTTTAACACTGAATTGTGCGTTGCTGTTCTTCTTAATATCTTCTATACCTCCGTTGGCTAGACCTTTGATTGCTACAACTCTGTGTTGCGAAGCTTTATACTGAAAAAATGTGTCCTTTTCCGGCACCTTGGTTCCATTAATAAACGTCTTTATTCTCCTCTCCATTTCCTTATCCATGTTCATTTCATTTTAATAACTGGCCGCCGGCTCAAATGAATACTCCTCGCCCTTTGTTCTTTCTTTTCTCTTGGTCACTTAGGCGAACGCCGTAGTGGAAATTTACTTTCCACAAATTTCCCTGATCTTTATTCCTTCTCATTTCATTGCCTTATTGTTCATTTCTGGATTGCAAGGCCAGGCGAATTGGGTAGCGGTGAGCGGCGTGCAGTGATGGAATTCGCTCACTGGAAAACTGCCCAGGCGTCTGGTGTTTAAGTAGGCCTTCCGAAAGTGTTCTAGAGGGAAATCACCGCCGGCATCGTAAAAAAGTAAAAATAAGGACCCCGCCGTCCCAAAGTCTGGCCGCCCTTCTTATCATTCATTCTCCTGCAGATTCAACAGAATACAAAAGGCGCTCGCTGCGCTTCCGTGAATGAAGTTCCCCTTCCCAATTGAATCCAATTTCCCTACAACCTTGGGGGTCTCTCATCCCAAGGAACGGTGTCTGCAGAGCTTGACATCCAAGTCCAAATTGCGAAATTGGCTAGAAACTGTTCACTAAAACAACTTGATGTACATCTGCTAACTGCTGGCAGATAGGACTTATGGCACCGTGGGGTTCATCTTCACTCGCGAGGGCCAAATAAGCTCCCATGAAAGCTAGTATGCCACATATATCGTGTCTAGCTCCCCTCTCTCCACTTCTTACCGATATGGTAGATAACATATAGCCTGGAGAGTTTTCGTCGAAAATGTTAACGTTAAAAAGTTTTTTACTCCCCTTTCTCCTACCCGTTTCTTTTCTATTTTAAGGAAATGTCGGGAAGATTTTCCCATTAGAACTTGATTCCACCAAAACCTAAACTATACTGAAAGTATATATTCTGCAGCGCCAGTTTAACCTAACATTGGATACTGTGGTTCAGTAGCCTTCAACTGGGCTGTATAGGAGCGCGGGCAAAGTCCCCGAACAAGTACATTGCAGGATTTCTTTTTTTAATTTTATTGTTTGCAATACTTACACCCTGATTTCTGGTACCTATTATCAAGGCATATTATTCCATTTGTGTTTTATTTTACATTTTATATCCATTGTTTAACTAGGTGAATGTACAGAACTACATTACTAAATAGCTACATTATCTAAAACTACAACACAAATTTTACAAAACTTTATCAACGTACTACAGCTACTGGTAACCAACAGTAGTTTAAATTTTACTATACACAATTTTAAAATGCTCCAAATTGTGTTTTACAATATTCAGTATACAAGTGCATTCTTCTCCACCTTAAACACGTCAGCTGTAGCTCTACACCCTGGCTGCACCCCGCACATCAGAGAGCTAGGTGCAGGTCTCAAGCTTCAGGTGGAATTTGCGGTAGTTTTAGGTTAAGGTTAGGTTAGGTTATAAAGTTACATACGTTGCTTCTTTTTCCTAGTAGTGTACAGTTCTATCTGTGTGTTCATTTACTTCTTTCTTAGTGTCTTTCGTTGTTAATTGCTTCTTTAACTGTTGCACTTAAATATTCTGTGTTCTGGTAATGTTCTTCTTCAACTCTCTTCGTATAGACTTTGTACCATACTTCCCCACTAGTTCTCATCTGTACTCTTCTTTTTTAGGTTTCTTCCTGCCTAACAATTATCTGCCAATTTATTTTTATTTGTTGGTTGTTATTTCTTCTTCCTGCTCAGTTTCGATGTTGCTTATCGCTTCTGTCATTTCGTTGGGGTTGCATTCACTTCTTCGCCTCTTTTTAAAAATCTCTGTGATTTCCTTGATTGAACACTTTTTGACTCATCTGCTGTTAATTTGCTTCTATTGCGTGTTTCTAAAATTTTGAATTTTTATCTGAGATATTTTTGCGTTTTTTTTAATTGGGAACTCTTGTTAATTTCTTAATTATGTTATTTGTGTTTTTTCGTGCCAATAATCTTTTTGTTTGCTATACCAAAAACGGGAATGGGCATTAGCATCTGCCATATAGATTACTAGTAAGTAGTTAATATTATATTCTATTTCTTGTAATTTATTTATATATGGCTCTATATTATCGACATATTGATAATATTGGTTAATGAAAATCCAAATTTATCTAGGCATGCCAATTCAATGCAGCTTTAATGTGAATCGCACAGTTGTGTAACTCTTACGATCTGAATTTCGGGCTTTATGACAATAGTTGCTGTCATCCAGTTTTCTTTCCCCGCAATTACTCTCGCAGCTGTAGGCATATGTACTGGTCTTCCGTTTAAGCAGTATGGCTCTTGAGTGCATAGGATATCTAATTTTAATTCCTCTAGCAGTGTTCTTAATTCTATCATAGCTAATCTACTCCTATGAGCATTAATTTGTCCTATTGTTATTAGACCTTTATTTTCCATTCGTAAGGATACAACACTCGCTGTATGCTCATGTAACTGGTTGACTCTCTAGACACAGGGTGTGTGCCTGCTATGTAATCTTCTGCAAAATGGGGGATGACTGCCATGACCAGAGTGGTCATCTTTTCTCGGGTAGTATGAAACAGAACGGTATTAATCTGCATAAAGTCTGTTACTCTGGTGGTTAGTGTGAGGGTTGATGTATCTTCCTTGTTAGATTTGGTATACCAGCTGTCGCGTTGGTTCATTTTTTCAAAAATATTATTCTTTTCTGCACTACTATTCTGAGCCTTTATATATATATATATATATATATATATATATATATATATGTATTCATTTATAACATTTGTTTGTCGGTCCTGGCGGTGTAGTGGTAACCATACTTGCCTTCTAAACCCAAGATCGCGGGTTCAAACCCAGCCAGGATCGATGGATTTTTAACTATGACTTCCTTCGGAAGGGAGTAAAGCCGTGTCGTACATTTACGACGCGATAAAGAACCTCAAGCCTGAAAGAAGAGGCCTCTGAGCAAAATTTGTCGGCCGTTTCACGCCCTGAATTGAATGGGACGCTGATGACCTTGAGATGTTAAAGAATGTCCGTAAATAAACCAAACCAACAACAAATAATATTTGTTTTGTCCATTATGGGTGGTATGTATGAATATGACTTTTTGGCCATTTCTTTTTGAAAATCTATAGTTATTCTTCCATGATACATCATGAAACTTTTGTATACCTCTTCTAAATGTAAAACTTCCAGTCTTCTTTTAAAAGTTAGATGCAAACGTTTCAAGAAAGAATTTGAGTCTGAAGGTAAGTTGTATGTTTTTAGACCTATTCTATCTACAGCTTCTGGTGTTGGAAAGGTGATTCCGTCTCCTTAAGGACAAATCTTCCATATAATATGTCTTAATGCTGTACTTAATACGGTTTTTTTTTTTTTTTTTTTTTTTTCCAACCTACTACACCTAAGAGTTAGCTCAAAGTTTTCTTCATTCAAACTGGCGGATGACAAATCTGATGGACATCGGTCCACGTACTATGGATATAGACTGATTGGTTATTTTTATCTCTCTTTTTCCTGTGTAATAGCATCATTATATTCATTCTTTTTCCTCTTCTTTTTCTTCTTAATGTTATTAAACATTTTCTTTATAATACCATTCTTCCTTTCTTCTTCACCACTTTCTTCTTCCGTTATTTCATTATCCGTTCTCAAGGCATTATAATTAATTGATCTTCTGTTGTTTGTTTGCTTTATTATTTCTTCTTTCTATTCTTCTGTTTTTTTTTTTTCTTTCTTTCTTTCTTCCCAAGTTGAAATGTGTTAAGAGTACTTGAATTTGTCTATCTTAATTTCATCTGTTTGTACTGCTACTTTCCTTTTGTTACATTTTAACTTCCACCTATATAAAAAGCCCTTATTGCATTTCTTCTTAGCCTGCTTGGATTTTTTCGTTAGCTCTTTGCCCTTACTTTCTGTTCTTTAAGAGCCATAGTCAGTTCTTGAAATCAATCTTTCCCAGAACATTTTGTAAGTTGGACAGTTCTTTTTCCCTGGGCATCTCTTCTTTCATGCAAGGTATACATTCGGATGGAAGTGCTGTCTTTTCACATTCAGTTTTTGTGTGGTCTTCTACACCACAGTGTTTGTTTTGATTTTGTTTATTTACGGACGTTCTTTAACATCTCAAGTCACCAGCGTCCCATTCAATTCAGGGCATGAAACGGCCGACAAATTTTGCTCAGAGGCCTCTCTTTCAGGCTTGAGGTTTTTTATCGTGCCGTAAATGTACGACATGGGATCACCACAGTGTGCACAGGTGTATTTTTACATTTGACAATATTTGGCTATGTGTCCCAAATCCTGGCATTTAAGGCCTATATCTACTATTAGGTAGTCTTTCACTGCTACAGATTGAAATCCTGTAAATATTTTTCCCGTTTACACTAACAAGAAAATTATTGTTGCTGATCCCTAAACAACATGGTGAACTGTCCTGTTTTGAATCTGAATTTTATACTTTCGTCATATTCTTCTTTTACTATCTTTCCTTCAATGTTTTGTTTGTAGTTTTGCTCTTTTAATTCTGCTTCTTTCGTTCCCGCTAAAGCATCATATATTATTACAAGAGTATCCTTGGCGATTCCATTTTTAGTTCTTTGTCCTTTAATTGCCTATTATTGATAATTTTTACCTAATCTTCTTCTGTGTCTGCTTGGTTTTAGGTTTTTGGCGAAGATGTCTTGTATCTCCTTAATGCTTGTTCCTTTGAATGATGAAATGAACAATTTTTTTTTTCTGTTAGTTTTGCTTTGGCTGCCGCCTGTGCATAGGAAAGTTTTATACAAATATAGACAGTATTAAAGTAAAAGTAAACGCACGAAAGAAATGTACTCGGCACCAGTACAGTTTCTACCGAATACCGGTAAATAGTAGTTTATTAATTTAGAGTTAAATTTAAGTGGAAGTAGTAGCTGGTTTTCAGCAATTAGGAAGTAGTTGAAGGGAATGTTATTTTATTATTTATCAGTTTTGTTATATTTATTATTTTGGTAAATTTCTAATTGTAACCTAGGTAAGTATCATGTGTAAAATAATAATGTAAGAATGTAATTTGGAAATTTAGAGAGTTTGCAATACACGTCCCGGTGTAGGAAACAAGGTACCGAGATGGAGTATTTCAGATGATGATGACGATTATTATTATTATTATTATTATTATTATTATTATTATTATTATTATTATTATGAATAGGATATTAACTGGTTCTTGAACATTTTCTTTCAGTTGGTTTATAGTTTCATGTTTTCTTTAGAGTTTCAGATTTTGTCTTTTCAAAATTTTCTACTTATTGGACAATTTTCCTAACAAATTTTTATTTTGCAATGTCATTTTCTCGTTTGCGATGCAGGTATTAATTTCAGACATAATTGTCTGAAAGTTTTGAGAGAATACGTGACTACAACTGCTATACTTTTACTCCTTTGTCTGAGATGTGACTTGATGTTACACTTTTTAAATTTTACACCGTAACCTGATATGCTGCCAACACACTCCAATATTGAAAGTGTACATTCTATAGCGGCAGTTTAGCCTAACATTGGATACAACAGTTCAGTAACCTTGGAGCGCGGGCACAGGTGCCGCACAAGTGAAGTACAGGAGACAACGGCACAGATATCTTATATTAGACATTCCTAACTTATCAGTGAGCGTGTCCTCAAGTTCTGCCACCTCCAACTTTTACCAGAGGTGCAGCTGGCGACCTCGTGCGTGATATTTACATAATGATGGAAAGTAGGAAATATCTTGCGAAGGACGCATGCCCACTATATGAAAGTTGTCTACCCCTTTACCTCCTGCTCGTGGTTTTACCCTCGCTACCCCGTCAGCACCGATTATTTAATGTTACATCAGTAACCAAGGACTTTACAAATTTTCTCGCCATTACGAAACTCCATCTTTCTTCCACGGTTTGGGAAACAGCCGACAAGTGTCTGGTTTCCTCGTTCCCACACGTGTTTGCTCACGTGAGCGTATCACAAGCTTCCTGCTTCTGCTCTTAAAACACGCCCTCGCACAATTTTTCATAAAACATTCACTTTCACGCAATGTAGCAGTTTCATTGCCCTCGTTGTTCCCACACAAATCATTCGGCCACATCTTGGAAGTTTGTCATTGAAAGCGTTTTGTGAAAGCTGACAAGAATGAAGAAAAGCTACACATGCTAGGAGGGCGTGAATACTGGAAACATGTCATGTCACCTTCCATACTTGGTGGAAGTGAGCTTGCTATTTTTTTGTTATGAAAGCTGACAAGAATATTTTCCATTGTAAGAATATCATTTACATACTATAAACAGACATACCATAGAGCAACCAAAATAGTGCGATGTGACAGCTATTGATCTGCAGAAGAGTATTGTGATTTTATATGGAAATCGACTATACAGAGTGTCCGCACATGTTTACCCTCATTCCTTCCTTCCTTCCTTCCTTCCTTCCTTCCTTCCTTCCTTCCTTCCTTCCTTCCTTCCTTCCTTCCTTCCTTCCTTCCTCCCTCCCTCCCTCCCTCCCTCCCTTCCTCCCTTCCTTCCTTCCTTCCTTTTTCTTCTTCCTTTTCTTTTAATAGTGTTTAACGTCCGTTTTAACTATTGAGGCATCACAGGTGGTGATATTGATGATACATGAAACGAAATGATAAATTGGGGAAGGGTTTTTTAAGGAAGAAATCGTTCCAGACCTACGTTTAAGGTACCTCCCAGGCATTTATCATTTACGAGAATTGAGGAAAACCTGGAAAAACCATCAGTCATGGAGAACAGTCCTGGTGGGAATCTAACCCCAGACATCTCGCTCACGAGTCCCTACGTTAACGACTTCGGCCACACGTGGTGGTACGTGGTAGCCTCATGTCAGCTGGCTATAACGTTTTAGGAATGAAATTTTCTGAAAATTTGTTGTTACCGGTAAACTTGGACCGGTGTCTGTACTCTTTTTGCCACTAGGAGGGCTGCTGCAGATTATTTTCAAAATGACCACATTGGTTACATAGCTAGAACCAGCGAGCCGTCTGCTAGTATTGCACAGAAAAGCGACAGAGTGATATTAAGATATGTTTGATTTGCACGTTTTACTCCAATGCAATTCTCTTTTTAACGATTAAACTATAAAGTCACTGGTAAACATTGATCACAAGGCTTTAAATTCAAATACATTTTAAAGATATAGTTGACAAATTTATTAAAAACCACGTCGCTTTTATATTCCTCATTTCCTTCATCTCAAACATCTTCTTCTAATATGTAGCAACATCATATCCCACCCCCAATGCGACATTTGCGAGAAATTTACCTTAGATTGTCTTCAAACCTGCTTCGCAATTCAGAAAATCCCGAGTTTCAATAGTCCTTCGTCAGTGTTTTCAAGATTTAATCCTGTAAAAATTTGTTTCACGCCCTGAGTTGAATGGGAAGCTGATGACCTGAGATGTTAAAGAGCGTCCATAAATAAATCAATCAAAAAATCTCGAAATCTCAGCTCAAACTTAGTACATAGTTATACACTGACAGCAGAAAAGAAAATACAAAATATTATTTGCAATTACAGGAAAAAAGTAAGAAATTAAAGTTTGAAATACGATAGTAATCAGTCTGCCTATCCAGCCTATCTACTCAAAGAATCATATTCGTTGGCAACGGGCGAAAAATGAAAGAGAGGGGAGAGAAGATACTACTGTAGCCCAGCTATGCGCTGTGCTTTCTAAATGGAACTTTTCAAATAAATTTTTTCACATCCGTTTTATTTGTAAGAGCAGCTAGTATTTTGCACTTACATATACCCTACCAATATCTAACTGTATGGACACTTTGAGATAAGATTTCAATATGAGCTCCCTGAAGTTCTCTAGTTTATGACTGTGTGGCCAAATGGATAAGGCGACAGACTGTATTTTAGAAGATTGTAGGTTTCAGTTCTGCGGAGTAGGATATTTATTTTATTTTTAAAATATTTATAATTAAAGCTTGACTGAATAGTAGTTGAAACATGAAACATAAAAAATAGGCATAAATGTTAAGCATTACTGTAAAAAAGTAAGAAAAATTAAAAAATAATAATGATCCACTTAAAATTGACGCCAGTATCATATCAACTGGGTCTAAAATATATGCTCCTCAACTTCCGCCCGTTACTGTGTGGTAGGTACCATTTCGAATGCAAACTTCATTAGAAAATGGCATACTGATCCATTAGATACCTAATGCCGTAAGTTTAAATTTTAGCACACAATCCATAGATTCCCTAACTGAAATTCCTTGCTTACCACCCCTGAAAGTACACCCGGTGTATTAATACCTACCGCGTCTGCCTTCAGTTTACATCTTAAATATTAACATCAATATTAATATATGTTCATACAGAATATTGATATGACAAATCGATTCTACGTTACTAGACCATTTAAACTTGAAACTGAAAGTTACTCTCCAAAGTATAGTTATCCAAAATATGTGTTGTTATGTTCTAACGTAGCACATCAAAAGAAATTCGATTCTATTGCACTGTAAACATAAACATATTGTTACCAAAAGGTAGAATAGACACATAAAGAGATAAATGAGAACCACTCAAATTTATGCAAAGGCATGTAGAACAAGAAACAAACGCAAATGCAACTCTCTCTCTCTGTATTTTTTCCTTGTCCATGAAAACGCGAGTGTTCGCAACTGGAGCTCTGCGAAATCTGCGGAAGAACTTCGGTCGGCAAAAAACACAAGAGTAAATTTCGAGATAGAATTCTGTAATGGCAATAAAAAAACAATAGTAAACTTTGACGATGAAGTGAGCGGGAATAAAGGATTAGGAGGAGGGAAAGGATAAAAGAGAGGATGAAGAAGGGAAACTTTTGGAAGTTTTGAAGAATGAATCACACAGAAAAAATTCGAAAACAAGATCGAAAACCTAAAACATGCATCTTCTTCTGATTCTACCTGTCTCGTAAATCGTGAGAAACCCTTGCAGCCGTTACCGATACACATCTTGTGTGAAATTACTTTCTCATTTAGAAGACTACAATAGAAAGCAACTGCTCGAGTTTCCCATGGACCATTTCTCCGAAATTCTTGGGTGGCAGGTAAGCAATAGGCCCCATTTACAATCAAAATTAAACGTAAACATAATAAAAATAAAATACACGTTAACTTAGTAGTATGTAAGCATTCACAATGAAAGACGCAAACGTACGTATTAGTCAATCAAAAATAAGAACAAGCGAAGATCAACTAACAACTGATTAAAAATGGCTGCTTCTGAGCAGTCGGCGGTACATGCAAAGTGCAGTAACTAGTTTGCTTGGTGTAATATGAGCAAAGATAACTTTCTTATAATACAATTAATCTTTTGTCCATTAACGCCATTCAGTCTACATTCACTCACCGATCTTCAGCTCTCTCCACCATAACTTGCCTTACATGGAGCACGGCAAGTAAGTGCAACTCCTGCTGCTAGCTGCTGCAAGTCCCGAGCGACAGCGGAGAGAGCCGAACTACTGTGTGGCCGCAGTGTAAATGTTTCATGTATTATTTATTATTTTTTTTGTTAAAAATAATGTAACCTATGCGTTGTTCTCCGTAACTTTTAAATATAAACTGATATGAGATTGTTAGTTGGGTAAATTTTTGTAATGGTGGCAAATCTGCTCTTATTGCAATTCGCAATTAATTCATATATATATACTAACGCTAGACTCGGGCAAATCCTAGAAATCGGTGCACCCAGTCTTTTCGTAAATATAAATTGATAGGGGTGGATAAATCACTGTAATGGTGGCAAATCTCCTTTGATTGCAGCAGAAAAATATCATAAACATCTATTTATAGCGCATTCTATTGGCACTATCGCTTGAAAAGCTTATCATCTGGCTATATCTGTGGAAGTCACTACCGTCGTCGCACGGGACTTGCAGCAGCAAATAGCAAGAGGAGCATTTGATATCCGTGCTCCGTGTATGGATAAATTCTATCATAGAGCTCTACAAACAGAGCAGCTGTGTTCTGATTGACTGATTTCTTAAGTTTAAGTTAGACGGAGACGCAAAACCTTGGACCTTGCAGGCCTCTAAGTTTACGTCTAATTGTACGTTTATTTTTATTTTTACGTGATTCATTGTAAACGGTTTCATTAGAGTACATAGCGTCTAGCTTTTACGTGTAAGTTTACGTTACGTTTAATTTTCATTGTGAATGGGGCCATACACTTGGCCAAAATGAAGATTGTGGTGGAGGGGAGAAAGGAGTAACGGTTGCCTGGTTAGCGTGGCTAGACGAGAGATGCACATGCGTGGTCCAAGGTCACTGCAGCAGGTTCCCCTTCTTGTCCTTCAAGTGTCTTACTGGCGTGCCTCCGAGTATCGGAATCCCACTCTTTCACTTTCTTCCCCCTGGCAATCATTTGCTTTCACTGTTTCATTCATTATTCCCGTCACAAGTTCACGCTTGGTACTTTTATGATTTCGATTTTTGTGAGAAATGGGGGTGATTGCAATTACTAGACAAAAATAGTTATTTATTATACAATGGTTAAAAAGAAACATTTCATTTTGTGAGTAAAATGTTTGGGAAAGGACAACGAAGGCTATTTTTTTTAGACAGCCCGTAATATTTACAAAGAATGTAATAATTATAAATTATTATTTGAATATATTTCCAAACTTTGGGGGGGGGGTATTTATGGACGCTCTTTAGCATCTCAGGTCATCAGCTTCCCATTCAACTCAGGGCGTGAAACACCCGACTAATTTTGCTCAGAGGAAACACCCGACTAATTTTGCTCAGAGGCCTCTTCTTTCTGGTTTGAGGTTCTTTATCATGTCGTAAATGTCGATACGGGACCCACGGCTTTACTTCCCTTCCGAACAAAGCCATACTTAGGATTTTTACGCCCGAAAAAAATTCATCAGTTCTGGCCGGGATCGAACCCGCGATCTTAGGTTTAGGAGGCAAGTATGATTATCACTAGACCACAGAACCGACACATTTCCAAACAATTAGCAGTTTGCTGCATATATAGAAAAGTAAGAAAAGGAAAATATGTGACATATAAGTGCATCCAAATGCACAATATTATAATTATTTTAATATAAACAATTAGTCTAGGTATATAATAGGCTACAATGAAATAAGTAAATGCATAGCCATAGGTACTGATATATAGCATAGGTCGTTTAGGCACGGACACTTGAGTTGTTGTTGTTGTTGTTGTTTTTCAATGGTGTTTTTACTACTGCGGCACCACATGCTGGACACTGGTGACACATGAAATTAAATGATAAATTGGGAAAGTTTCTTTCTTTGAACAAGGAAGGAAGCGTTACAGACCTAAGTTTAGGGCAACTCCCCGACATTTGCCATTTATGAGGACTGAGGAAAACCTGGAAAACACCTCAGTCAGGGAGGACGGTCCTGAAGGGAATCGAACCCCAGATCTCCCGCTCACGAGTCTGCGCTTGATGACTTTAGCCACTCGTGGTGGTGCTCTTGAGCGGAAGGTCTGCGGTTCGATACCCATAAGAACCATTCTCTCTGACTGAGAATTTTCCCAGTCCTCATATATGGCAAATACCTATGAGGTACTCTAAAACGTACACCCCGAATGCTTCCTTCCATTAAACAATTCTTTCCAAGTCTATCATTTCACCTCATTTATAATCAGTATCAGTGGTGACCTGTGGTGCCGCAGTAGAATAAACGTTAAACACTATTAAAAATATTTAGGTGCTTCTGGGAGGCAATAGCCTCGCTCTTACAAGAATTACTTCATCCTTTGATTCCAAGAACGGGGTCTGTCACTCTCTTTTCTCAACCTCTTTTCTCTCTCTTTTCTTCTCAACCTATTAACTCAGTTATTCTTAAGATTTTCTTCTTCCTATCCAGGTCCTATTACACCTTAACATTAAGGTTGTGTACGTGTTAGGATCTATTTACAGTAATAGCCTTGTCCATGCCCTCTGTTTTGTACATCTATATACAGGTTGAATGAAGTTTTATGTTTAAAGTAACGTTGCTTGCCTTTCAATATTTTAAATTATAAATTAAATGTATTCCAGCCTTTCCAAAGCCCTCCCTGTATTTCTCACTAGGAGGAGGATGAAAGAAATGTCACGATAACGTTATCAGTATCATACTGGTGGTCATTGGATGTTTTGTTATAGCAAAATGACAAATTTAATTTTGTTATTATTACATTTTCTTCATATATTATGCTAAAATGCTGCTTAAAAATGCAACTTCTCGCACTTGAAGAAGGAAGAATTGTTACTCATTTTCTTCCCACATATGCATCCAGGACTATCTATTTATACAAATCTTAGAAACAACTTTATGTAATATCACTACGTACGATTTCCTAACCGTCATGAATATAAACATTAAGAAATGTGTATCGCATTATAAAATATCCACTTAAATACCTAGATTAATAAACATCACAATGCATATTAAGTCAAAGTTGGTAACAGTATTTTATAACACTGATTGTGAATGTTACAAAATTCAGTTTTTAGTTTGCCTTGCATTCAAAGAACTACTTTCAGTTTGACCTGTCGAAAAATATCATATTTCATTGTATATTTGATGCTAAATGTGCATAACAAAGTCTTATGGTGGAGATGACAAGCTTTTGAACAATGACAAGGCACTAAGAAAATTAAAAGTGCAAGGAAAATTCGATGCCTCTTTTTCCCATTAGCAATATCTAAATAATGGGAATCGTCTCTGATGGCCCTCAATTATGACAGCATTCTAATAAGAGCGAACAATGTATATGGGGATATTGCAAATGGTAACACAGTTAATTGAAACATTTTTTTAAAATAGTGTTTTACGGTCGTTTTTACTACTGAGGCACCACAGGCAGTAATAAATTGGAATATATTTCAGTATAATGTTACGCGGCAATTATGCATGTATATATATATATATATATATATATATATATATATATATATATACACACATTGAGGCACTCACAGAACAATCTACCAAACGACTGCTGCAATCGACGACTGTTTTTCACGAGGTGGAATCATAAAATTTTACACGTTTGGCTTATAGAGAGTTAATGGCAGTAAAGAGTGTGTTTTTTTTTTCAGTACAAAGTTTATATGTGCACTAATACGAAAAGTAGAAAGAACTTGTATAGGATAATAATAATAAGTTCATATATAAACTGAAACAGTGAAAGTTGTTATATAAATACCACGTAATGTGTGCACCAACTATTATTATTGTGTCTAACCTTTCGCAGTTTGGTGGTGGGTGTTATCGTTGTTGTTGGTCCCACTTTGGCACCAAATTATAAAGCAGTTTAGTAGGCTCCGGTTATGTGCCGCAGGTTGGGCACCAATCTTAAGGCGATTTGTTGTCAACGCCGAGTAGCCTCATGTTGTGGTGCCAATTTTGAAGTAGTTTCGTAGATTAATTATAGATCACTTTGATGTTATTGCCCAGCTTCAATGACTGTTTAATTCTGCTATTTTGATGATTGGGACTAAACTAGTGTAAATTAGTACGCGATGCGATATAATATATATTGATATTTTATTATGTCCAAAATCTTTCGCGTCCTCTGGTGTCTTGCGTACGATAGACTTAGCTGGGTTGAATATACCTAATTGCCGCGTGTGAAACTTACAGATGAGTACCGCGGAGCGTGAAACTGAAAGTTGAACCTATACCAGTATTGCCAACAGTTTCGAAATGAATTTGCGTAACTCAAGTGTGTCTCGCGGTGTATAGATCTTAAGACTGCATCTGAGGGATGAATAAGTTGCCGAACTGCGTGTGTCTCCCGCAGTAAAGTAAAGCTTAAGGCTGCCTCAGCCGAGCAACAGCTTCCTTATATATTAAATTCAAAGTCAGTAATCATTGGTTTCAACGATTGCAACGGGGGTCACAAAGGTACGCGCAAACTTCGCGCCTAACTTTAAAAGTTCAAACACACTTTTTTCATTGACTGGTTTAAACTTATCTGCCCTACGTACCAGTCACTATTTTTAAAAGGTGAAAATATTTTGTTGGCAGCCAATTTTAAAGAGCTAACAGTACAATTTCTGTCGAGTTCAAAGACCTTAACGAGTTTAAAAGTTCTTCAGTTTATTAACCCTTTAACGGCACGCCTTTTGAAAAAAGAAAGGAGTTACATACGCGACCCTCGGGTTACTTCCTGTGGATAGAGGTTTATTACTCTTTTGTTGGCTTTCCAAACTTCCGTAACAATACATCAAGGTGCTTTCTGATCTGTCCAATTCTTATTTTGAAGTTAAAGCTTATGACCCACACCCATAATATTTATATTACTAATTACAATGCCAAAATTGGGGTTACATACATACATATACACACACACACACACACACACACACACACACATTATAATTATATTTCAGTAGGGGAGACCGGAGGAAAACCGTTACACCTTGTTCTTGCTAATTAATCATATAACTTTTTTTTCTTAAAAGGGTGGCGTTGGCGTATGTTTCTTAAACATTTATTTATTTATTTATTTATTTCATTGACGTAAGAGGTTTTATTCATCTGTTTAGCGTTGTAAAATATATGCCGAATGCATTGAAGAAAAGATTAACTATTACTCTACGGAACAGAAACCTGGCGAGATTTTGTTTAGTAAGGTAATAAAATTATGTAAAATTATGTAAAATTTATGAGAGTAAAAACGTTTTTCTTCGTCAGAGCAAAGGGATCAACATGCACTTACCTATCTACAAGTGTTTAATTTTTATTCTAAAGGAACAAATTCGTCCCTCTCACTTCTAAAACTAAAATAGTGGCCTTCTAAAAGTAAGGTAAGTAACTTCTAAAACTAAAAGTAAGCCTAATAGACATAGAAACATTCCAAGCATAATGCTGAGTCCCATGCGGTTAACAGAAAGAACCAATGAATTCTAGATCCAAGTTAATGTTTCATCATCCCCAACAAACTATTTATCAGTGAATTTTCAGCTAAAAACAAAACATAGAATAAGATATTTGAAAATGTCTGGATCTAACAACGAATCTGATAAAAATTTTGTGCAGCATTTCTTCTTAAAGAATACAGAGTGAAAAATCCTTTCACGCAGCCGGTTTCGCGGTGTGCGGCCGCTGCTGTATCGGCGGTGTTCTACTTGCGCAAATTTTCACCTCACACTGAAGCCTTGCGCAGCGGAGGGAAAATATACTCCCCACCTCCACCGACTTAGCGCTGCGGACCGGTCCCGCGGTTGCGTCAAGCATTGCTCTCTTCCCCCCCGCTCTCATATATATATATATATATATATATATATATATATATATATATAACCAAGCTTCTTGCTATAGAAGAACTCCAGTGGTTCGAAATATAGCAATTTCAAGTGTGACTTCATCTAAGTGCTTTATCCTTATCTACTTTTATTATTAATGTTAATTAGTTACATTGTTAATAGTGTTACTTTTTCATATATATATATATATATATATATATATCATATATACTTGCGTAAGCATCACACCGCCTACACAGCAGCCAGCCTCGCCGGCCGGCTGTAATATTTACGCTTGCTTTTAGCTATAGTAGCGCATATATATGCTCTCTACAAGATATGAGTCAAATTGAAATTCCGATTTTCTGTTTAAAATAACTGAATTTTAAGAGTAAGTTCGAGTTTATTCATCTCATAAGTAATTGGTAGCAAGTAAATAGAAAGAGCCAGAAAAGCATGGCATGGTATGGTATAAATTAAGTCAGAATAAAGTTTTATATCACTTTGCTGCCCTAGTGATTGCAAATTGAATAGCACTCATGAGGGGAAATAGTTTAGTCTGTTAATGCAGAGATTGTTGCATTCTTTAAGCCTTCCTCTCTTCCGCGCGCTCTCTCTCTCTCTCTCTCTCTCTCTCTCTCTCTCCTTAAGAACTCTCTTGATGCAAGGTTGTTCGGGCGCTATTCAATCGAAGTAAGCTAATACTATGAGAACGGAATGCAATATATTACAGGTTGTCATTTCCTATACTAAGAACTAAAGCTACGTTCGCTCTCATCCTCAGACACACCTAACTGCTAATTTTTAAACTCAAAAAGTTTGTGATATTTAAACCGTGGCTAGACAAGTATTGCAATCTTATTTAGCTCTTTAAGCTTCAAGGTTTATTATTTTTTACGTTATAATCCATTCAAAAGCCCAAAGATTTGCAACTGTTAAACCGTTACGTTTTTATAGTGACCTGATTTTCATACTGGCAAACTGCAAAATGAAAGACTAAAATCTGGTGCGTTGAAAATTTCAGAATACAAGAGAAAAGTGAACTCCTTGTGTGGCCATGTGGAGTGTGAGGTTGCCCGCAGCACACATCCTGTGCTCACCCACCTTGGGTCCAGCATGACATCCCATTGTCTCATATTTCCATATGCCTCCAGCTGAGTCCTTTGTCCTGCGTGTGAGTGCCCTTGGCCATCATCAGCATCATCATGAGCTGTGACCTTCAGTCTGGTCACCTCCATGGTCGGCCTCGTCTGCTTTTGCCGCCCGATAGAGAGCGAGAGATGTGGGGGAGAAAGTTTCAAATGATGCGCATTTCTTTGTTCCACTTTCCAGTAGACACCTCATGGTCGCCCGCTCTTCTGTTTTTGTAGCGTGCTCCGTAACCCAAATATTTTGGTAAACGTGCCCATCATCCCTTCCACTACCACCTACCTCTCAGGAAGCAACGCAATTCCTTTAAAAGGGGGGGGGGGGGCTGTTTCCGGTAATCATAGTAACGCAAATCAAATAAGAGCATCTTAAAGAAATCTCCCGTATGTAATAACAAATGAATTCAAGTTAAAGTACCCAAACAAAAATCAGTGATAATAGGCTTCTTATAGAGCCTACCTTGTGCTAAACTGGGCGTTTTCTTTGTGCTATCAAAAGCGGCGTTCCACATAGGAAGGAACATTAGTAAAGAATTTATAAAAATTCCGAATTTCAATAATTAAGTGAAGAAACAGGTTAAGCAGCCATCATATTGCCACGATACACTAAAAATTAACAAAAAATACAGCTCTTGTTTAAAGAAAGTCGAGTAATAGCTCATTCCTAAAAGAGCAGCTTCTGTTAACTATTTTTGTTGTCGGTCCTGGTGGTGTAGTGGTAACCAGACTGGCCTCCTAAACCCAAGATCGCGGGTTCAAACCCGGCCAGGACCGATGGATTTTTTCGGGCGTAAAAATCCTAAGTATGGCTTCCTTCGGAAGGGAAGTAAAGCCGTGGGTCCCGTGTCGTACATTTACGGTACGAAAAAGAACCTCAAGCCTGAAAGAGAGGCCTCTGAGCAAAATTTACGCACTTTCACGCCCTGAATTGAATGGGACGTTAATGACCTGAGATGTTAAAGAGTGTTCGCAAATAAACCAAATCAAAAAACTTGTTTTTTATAGGCTTCAATTTTGCCATTTTTATGGCGGTTAACTTAAACGGACCTTTGTTTACTGGTCATTTATGATAGAAGTGTTAAAATTGTAATTTTATTTTGTATCATACAATATTTCATATATTTCAGTAATTTATTTCAACTAAATTTAATAATAGACCATTCATCGTTTGTTAGTTCTTTAAATTATTGAAAGTTATTTATTAGTAGCAGATTCTTTTGAATAAGACTTTGAGAAGAATTTTCTACAGAAAATGATGAAAATGAAATTGCAAAAAAGAGCTGTCTTTGTTAAATGCTGCCGTTAGAAAATAAGAGACACTGTTTAGTATATATTTCCACTCATTCTAAGCCCAGTATCGTATCTGGAGATTGGATAGTGCACAAAGAACTGCCACAAATAATTCCTATAATTTCAATAAGGACAAAACGATCAACTCTTGAAGTTTTGAATATGTCCTTAGCCCAATGCGGCATAGCGACCTCTTCTCATCAACCGCTCGGCTAACCGATGTTTTATGGTGGGACCCGCACAACAAGTTTGAATTTGGAGTTCGTTATTGTGGGAAAGAAACTATTTAGTGAAAGAAATAGAACATCCTGCGCCTGCGCAAAACTTTCTTCTGCAGCAGAAATCATTCATAGAAAACATAAGTTCTATTTAAGCGAGAAAAGCGAAAGCGCGGAAACAAGTGAAAGTGATGAAATTATTGCTGTTGCCATCTTTAATTTTTAACGCAAAGTCATCCGGAATACAATATGCATTTACATGGTGTTCCGGTATTGGTTCGAAAGGTCAATGTGGTCATAGCGAGTGAGTTTGAGAGAAGCCTTCTTTAGTTATGTGACGTAGGCTGATTGCAGAGATACCGCGCGTTAATTTTACTTGGAATCCAGCTTTGAATGCCACCGATATTATCCGAAGTTAAGACAGTGCAAATAGATCACATTTATTGTCTATAATGCTACAAAGAGACATTTTAAAAGTACGCCTGTATTGTTTGTCTGTTGTTCGAATAGCTGAAAGTAGTTTGATGTGTGTATCAGTATTTGCAGTTATTTACACCATAAGAGAGGCAAGAAGTTGAAAGTTTCGACCACACGTTTGAGCCGTAGGGATAAGACTTAGTTACAGAGTCTCAGACTGGTCAACTCTACTTAACAAGGAAATTGCATATAGTGTATTTTGCACTCACACATTCTCCGTAATAAAAATAAGTTTATTATCCTGATTTTACATTGCTTAATTATCAGTAAATATGTTTATTTTTTCTTACTGTGTGACTTGCTTACACATAAAAAACCGTGGCAGACATTTTAAAAGCTGTGCTTATTTTTTAAAAATGATTTCATGTGAAGTAGAAGAAACGTGATTTGCTAAACACCCAGAAGTCGAAAAAGAGATACGAAAATACGCAGAGTAAGGATGGGGCAGGGGGACGGGGGCAAACGGACATCTCTTAAGATATTTAGGGATATTTTATGATGGCAATTCAACTTTCTGAATTGTGATATGTTAAAGTAGACTGTGGGTGTAGTGTGACAGGAATTATCAAAAAATATATACAGTTTTATAGCTTCTATCCGCGCATTTAAGTATAACAGTAAGACATTTGCCCCCCCCCCCCCCCATTTTTTACCGTGACTGAAAAAAAAAGTTTTAGAAAATAGTTTTAGCACCGGTTGAAATGGTTTCTTTGGGAATAACTAATAATATGACTTGCTCTCTGGCCTTGTGCTGAGCTTTTTGCTGCGATTTATAGTTTTTTCCCGTAAATAAAATATAGATGTACAAATGAATATTATGTTGGGTTAAAATAAATTTCAATACTTTTCCTGATATTTCTATAGAGATATTAATTATATAGCCTCTCGTAATTCAGTTCAACTAAGTGGGTGTTTCTATTTTGTTTGTTTGTTTTTTATAGTTTGGTAAGAAATCGAGAAAGAACGAGTGCTATTCTTCGGCTGAAGAAGAAGTATACAGTTAGCTATCGAAGCGGTAAAGGTAAATGAGATGCCACTGTATGCTGCTGCTTGGTATTTTCTGTGCCAAGACGGCGAGTTAGTTCTGGGGCCCATATACCTAAATTGCAAAGGAACGTGAGGGGCAATTAAGTGAAGTATCTTTTACAACTCGATGCAACTGACTCATAACGACATCCGCAGTCAAATATGTCGTTATGCTTTTATGAATGGCACATGAAGAGCTGGTAAAAGTTTCAAAGCTACTTGATTAGCATAATCAACCAACTTGCATTTTCAAATGAGACGAGACTGGTTTACAACTTATTTATAAACCCAAGAGAGTCATATCTAAGTGAGGAAAGAAGAACGTCGAGACCCCATAGTAATTGTAAATACTGTAAGTATCATGGCATGTGTTTCTGCAACAAACGTTATGCGGAGCGCTATTAGTGTGGTCACCTGAACAAGTCATTCTCATTCTTGAGGGACATAATGCACTGCCGACAATGACGGTTAAAATTTGCATACATTGTCTCAAATGTTTGTTATGCTGTCATGTTTATTGTTTTGATGGGAAAAATCCTTTTTTTTTTTTTTTTTTTTTTTTTTTTTTTTTTTTTTTTGAATGTGATTATGCAGCATTGAAGATGACATTTAAACACTGCAATGTCGGTTTACCGCAGTCTTTGGGGACATTTGAATCTTACATACTGGATATATAATTCATGCAGTAATATTTAGTTAATGGTGGTTTTGCAGTATTATAGTATGATATTTCAATGAATTGCTTTATTTATCATTCATTTTAAATAATACTTTTAGTTACCACCCTAAATTACTTCCCGCCGTCAATAAACCTGAAGAATCCCAGAGGCCCCGTCAAACAACCCAACGAAAAGACAGACATCATCTCCGCATGGTTATTATTTGATTGATTGATTTATTTATGGACGCTCTTTAACATCTGAGGTCATCAGCGTCCCATTCAACTCAGGCGTGAAACGGCCGACAAATTTTGCTCAGAGGCCTCTTCTTTCAGGCTTGAGGTTCTTTTTCGTGCCGTAAATGTACGACACGGGACCCACGGCTTTACTTCCCTTCCGAAGGAAGCCATACTTATGATTTTTACGCCCGAAAAAATCCATCGATCCTGGCCGGGTTCGAACCACGTTTTGGGTGTAGGAGGCAAGTATGGTAACCACTACACCACCAGGACCGACATGGTTATTATGAATATGTACAAACTGTTGCAATTTTAATGGCCAACAGAGTAAAATGGTAAGTTTTTATAAATAATTATCAAAATTTCGTATTAGTGCTATTTCCTCTTAGTTGGTCTCTTTTGTGTTACCTTTAAAAAAACGCCACGGGTGGCCGAGGTCGTTAAGGCGCGAACTCGTGAGTGGGAGGTCTGGGGACCATTTCCTACCATCCTCCCTGACTGAGGGTTTTTTCCAGGTTTTCCTCAGTCATTGTAAATGGCATATCCCCAATTTATCATTTCATATCATTTCACGTGGCATCAGTGTCACCACCTGTGATCTGTGATGCATGTCTATGTAGTTTCCTTTTGTAATATAGATTGCAATAATTCTAATTTTGTTCCCGTACTTTCGAAAACTAGAGTAATTTCGCGAAAGACATTTGTTTTCCAAGTGATTTCGAAAGGGAGGGGGAAATGGTGGGTAAACCAGATAAACCTAGTTAAGATTTATATCATAGTTCAGTTTTTATTTTATTAGTTATCTTTAGAGTTTGTCATGCCATAATTTATTTCATTTGTTAATAAGGCCATAATTTGGATTTTATATTCTTTTTTAAAGTTATTCAACTTGTTGAGGAATTTGTTTAGTTTACGCAGCTCCTGCGTGACGACTTTTTTTAATTTATTCTAAAATTCTACAATTGTCTTAAATTAAAAGGGAAAATATGGTAATTATGGTAGGTTTAAAAATCAGAAATATATGCTGTTATTACAATTTTGAGGAAAGTTGTATTATTTGGGTAAAGCAGCAAGCACAGACAGCTAGATTGTGTTTAAGCCCTCTGTAAAGTAAAATAATGAGTATAATAATATTGCAGAAACAAAATTACCATTTAGTTATATAGTAAATGAGAATGTAAATTACTTTGTATACTTAGAATAACAACGATAAAGGAAGGCTCTGATGAGGAGTTAAATAATAGAGAGAATTAGTAGTAGTTTTTTCGTAGCTAGGCCGGCATGGAAACTTAAACATATATCCCTAAAATAAAAACAAGACTTTTTAACACTAATATTAAATGTTTTGTTATATATGTGTGTAACGTGACAGAAACAACTGAAATATACAATAAACTTCAAGTTACGTGAACAGATGTTTGAAATTTATTCTGGGAATATGCTAGGTAAAGATCATCTCGAACAACAATCAGATCTGGAAGGAAATTAAGCATAGAAAGTGGACATACACTTAAAAGTATAGCAAGGATGGCTTTAGGACTGAATTCGCAGTAAGAAATAAATCAGGATCACCTAAACATTTATGCCGGTAACAAGAGAAACGTCGGAATGAAATTAAAGTCTTAGCAAGAAATTGGTGACATGCATCCCTGAGTAACGTCAAGGCTTAATATGTTTTTAAAACCCTATTCTAAAACATCGGGTGCTCTAAGTCTGCAAATAAACTAAAACGAGTTTTTAGGATCTAAAAAATGTTAAATTATCTCCAAAAACCTAATCCGCAAAGCTAATTGTACGAGGGTAGATTCATAAGTTTCCAGCCTCGCCGATAAGGATTATCCTTATCTGGTGTCATATCTTATCTGTTAAGTAAATACTTGCAGCTGTAACTTCCGCTCCGCTGTGTTCAGTTCTTCAGATATAGTTGCATAAAGAAGGCTATGTGTAGAGAATTATGACATGTTCAACATGGAGTATCGAGCTGTTATTAAGGATTTACTCCAAATGAAATTAAACAGCGATTGGACGGTGTATATGGGGAAGCATCCCCTTCCGTAAAAGAATGGGCCAAACATTTTCGAATACATAGGTCGACAAAGTATTGAAGGCGAAGGGCGTACAGGTCGGCCCTTGGAAGTGCTCACTCCTGAAAACTTCGCTCTTGTGGAAGGAGAAATTATGGAAGACGGATGACACAAAAATACAGAAATAGCAGAAAGGTTGGGCTTTCTAAAACAACAGTCTCTCGAATTATTCATTAGCATTTAAACATGAATAAGGTTAGTGCAAGATGGGTGTCTAGATTTCTTTCCTCAGTCCAAAAGCAGCAACGAGTCATCTGTTGTCAGGCATTTTTGGAGCTCTGCCTTTGCAACGAGAAAGAAGTTGTGCAAACCATTGTTACAGGAGATGAAACTACGATCTTCTACTATGATCCTTTGTCCAAAAGAGAATCAATGGAGTGGCGTAAACCTGGCGAAGCACCGCCTCTAAAGGCCAAGGTCACTCAGTGAACCAAGATCATGACCACAATATTTTGGGACTGTGAAGGAATACTCTTCATTGACTTCAAGTAGAGGAACACCACAGTAAATGGGGAGTACTATGCTGGCCTACTGCACAGACTACATGCTTCCATCAAAGTGAAAAGGTGAGCGAAGGTGGTGTGCACCTACTTCACTACAACGCGCCTGCCTGTGCACACAGCTCTTGTTGCAAAGGAAGCTGTGAACAAATGTGGCTTCAAGAAGATAGACCATCCATCCTACAGCCCAGATCAAGCTCCCAGCGACTATTTCCTCTTCTCAAAACTGAAGAGGAAGGAAATTTAAGCGTGTCGAAGAAGTGATGGATGCTGTTTATGCCCATTTTGCAGACAATACTTCTGACTATTTGGGGGGGGGGGTATTGAAATGTTAATTCAAAGATATGAGAAGTGTATTGCAATAAAGGGTAACTATATTGAAAAGTGAAATATAGTTTTTGTCTTTACCATAGCTAGAAAATGGTTAGGCCGAAACTTGGGACTTAACTGTAAGATCAGTTTCGTAAAAGTGAGTGTACAGCAGCACTAGCAGCTGTTTACAAATTCAGAGAAATTAAAACAAACAAGATCAGCTTGTTTCTCCTCGAGAATAGGAGCACATTCTTGCGCGCATCAGAGGAACAAAAGTGAAAGCTTCATGTGCTGGGGATGCTGCGCTATGTTGTAGAAAAGCAAACGTCATCAAGTGGTAAACGTTACCTTGAGCAGAGAAAAACATTATCATCGTCATCACCACCACCATTTTACATAACACGACCGTGGAGAAAGCTAGCTGGGCTGTTTAAAATAGCTAAACAGGGGAGATAAAGTAGGTCCACGTGAAGGCAACTAACCTTGGTGACAGAATGATGGAGAAACTAACCTCGTTTCCTTTTCCAAACTGCTGTCAATCATCACTTTTTCTTTCTTTATTTCCAGTTAGAACTGATGACTAACTAAACTTAGGTACACACCTGAACGATTTAAAACTGAAAGAACAAATATCGTTTAACAAAAGGAAACAAACATTACTGCACTTAACAAATATTCTATTTATTTTCTAATGTTCTTTTACTAATATTTATACCTTCTATTACCATTGGCTTGTCACATCCTTATTTTTTTCTTTTGCTCTGAGGTAGAATTCACCTATCTAATAGGAAACCTTCTCTGTTACAGAACTACACAAAACTTTAGACTTATTTTAATTCCCATTATATTGCTAGAAATTAAAGGTAGAGTAACACCTGTATTTTAAAGTGGAGGTTCAGATATTTTTGCTGTATTTCAAAAACCAATATTGCCGAGTCATTTTTTAAGGTTAGGAAAATACACATGAGAATTTTCTAATTTCCAAGAAAAAATCTTCAAATGTTTCACAGGCTGTTCTACCAATTGAAAATAGTTGTGTCGGTCCTGATAGTGTAGTGGTTATCATACTTGCCTCCGAAACCCAAGATCGCGGGCTCGATCTCGGCCAGGACCGAGGGATTTTTTCGGGCGTAAAAATGCCTAGTATGGCTTCCTTTTGAAGGGAAGTAAAGCCATGGGTCCCGTGTCGTACATTTACGGCACGATAAAGAACCTCAAGCCTGAAAGAAGAGGCCTCTGAGAAAAATTTGTCGGGCCCTGATTTGAATGGGACGCTGATGACCTGAGATGTAAAAGAGCGCCCCCCCCCAAAAAAAAAGTTGTGGAATTTCTATATTGTTATTTCCATTATTTTTTTGGAGATATAGGTATAAATACATTGTATTTACTTTCATATACAACTATGCTATGTGTTCTACACGATGCAGATTTTATAATTTTGACCAATTAATTATAATAATTAACATATACTTTTTATAGCTTTCTAGTTGTTTCAGAAAAAAAATTAAACCTTTTAATATTACCTTTTATACATTTTCACAATTAATTAAGTAAAACCATTCTAAAAACGATTAATATATTTTATTAATCTTTTCTAATTGTTGAAAATCTGAAGAAAACTGGATAAAGACTATCTCATGGAATATTTTCATGCCAAAAAAAAAAAAATGTAAGAACAATTAATGGCATTTTAAAATGTAACTTTCTTAAAAAAAAAAAAAAACTCCTACCTCTTAACGGGCGTTGAAAAGTATCTCATTCTAAAAGGCAACATAGAATGGGAAATTAAAAAGTTCTTTATTTTTTTTTCTTTTTATTTTATTTATTTTTTAAGTATTACTTTTTTAACATTCTGACCATATTTCTACCCTCGGATATCGCTAAAAATAATAAGACCACCTCCGTGGTATAATGGTAGCGTTTCGACAGTTAATGCCGAGGACCTGCGTTCGAACCCGGTCAAGTCAAGATGCCTGAATAAAATTTTCGGATTTTTCCTTAAGATGAAATGGTGAATTCCAGATAACTTTAAGGCGCCAAGGACTCCGAGTTCATTTGCGCCATCATTAATTCATTTCATTCATCCCTACAGACTTACACCTATAGTTTCGATCCACAATCTACAGTCATCAGATGAAGGTCAATGTGACAATAACTAAAATATAAAAGTATTATCCTATTAATATATTAATTTTTATTTAATAATTATGAATGAAGTTAAATTCTGCCTTTTATATGTTATTCATTGTGGGCAACATTTAAATCCATATTTTATAATCGCAAAACAAATCAGCATCTAGTTTTGTTTCTATTTTATATATTTTACTTTTGATTTGATTAAAAAATTCTTTCTGAACTAAATTAAGGTCATAAAATGAAGCAAGTTCAGAATAAAAAGCTGAAACGAATTTTTAATGCACTGAGAAAAAATTCAAATAAAACTGACGAACTAAAATGGTTAAAAATAAATTATTTTTATATATTTTATTTTATTGGGAGCCAATATTTCAGTTATATATACATAAATTGGGCAGAAAATTTAAATGCTCTTTTCATTTTCCATATACCTGTTGTAAACTTCGATGAGATCATATTTTGAAAAACGGTGTCTTATTGACATCTTAATACTTAAAGTTTTAATATTAATACTTCATTACTGTACATAACTTGAAGCTTTTGTAATAATTAAGTAAATAGGCATTGTTCAATGGATTCATTGCATTTGTGAACAAACATAAAAGGTTATATAACTGTTAATATGATAATTAAACTACTATAACGCATTTGTATTATGCATAAATGTCGAGAGTTGGAGGTACCAAAATTTTTTCCACAGCTGCAAATGCACAACGTAGTTTTAGCAAATAAAATGTCGAACAAATAGCAGAACTTTTTCATAAATGCTCCAGTACATACAATGAATAATAGATGAGCGAAAGGGCCCGACCCAACATAAAGATCTAATGTTCAAGTCAAGTAAAGACAAATAGTATTATTTATTCACGAATATTAATATTACTTTTCGCACAGAAATCACGTCCAGTTAACCGCCACGAATGCCCGAGGTCGTTAAGGCGGCACCGACTAGTGAGAGGGAGGTCTGGGATCGTCCTCCCTTACTTACTTGGTTTTTTTTTCCAGGTTTTCCTCAGTCCTCAAATGGCAAATGCCGCGGAACGCTTCCATCCTTAAAAAATCCTTTCTCAATTTATCATTTCATCTCATGTATCATCAGTGTCCACCGCCTGTGGTGCCTCAGTAGTAAAAACGGGCGTTATACACTATTCAAATAAATAAATAAAAAATCCAGTTAAGATGAAATAGAATGTTTGCATCAAAGGAATAATTCTTATATGGAATCTGTTCACAGTCCTGCATTTCAAGAGAACAAACATCCCACTCTCAAAATAAAAAGTCATTTTCAACACGTCATAAATAACTCTTTTCATCCTCTTCTTCAGACCTTCGTTAGCTGTGCTCTCTCCCACACTCTATTCATTATTCTCTTGGTTTTCACCTACTAACTATTATATGTCCGAAACATACTAATATTCTTGCTTGAATGTTTCAAAAACACCCTTTTCTAGCTTCATGATTTTACTAGTTTTATGCAATCTCGTTTCCTTGCAGCCCTTCACCAAAAATAGTATTAATCATATTACAAATTCTAACAGCGTATTATACACATGTAGCAATGCACATTAGCTTTTCATGCCCAACTTCTCCGATTCACTGCAAGAGCTTACTACACACGCACTCAATCTCGAGGCAAAGACACTCGAAATTCATACACCAGTTAACAGATATTTACATTTTGCAGATTTTGGGGATTGTCAACCTAACTGTCTACGTCAATAACCAAATCATGTGAGAGATGCGAAGTTATTCCACTGAGACACAGCTCTCATCAGGCCCCACAGCATGTGTCAACACGCTGGAGAAAGTCCATGTTTTGTCATGCTTTCCCTTTCTACCAAGGCAACACAACGACCTGGTCAGCCGCACCGGTACCGTTCAAGGTTATTCACAAGTTAATCACAAAAAGATATTACAATATGTACTTGTATGCATCATTCATAGATTATTCCATTGTTCCATCTTCCTAGCCTCCATCCACCAAGTTCTTTAGTCTATCTCTCTTATCTTTTGACCCCATTTTTATATTACTACATTCTTATGCCCAATACACATAGATATAGCATCATCACTTTGGCGCGGCAATGAAGAAACGTCTAGCAAAACCAATCAATCAATCCTGTACCAAAATATAATATATATTGTAGTGGGGCATTCCCAATTCTTTACGTGAGCAATACAGAGTTTATTATCTGGTATAAAATAACAATATATAAACACTAAATTTGGAGAAAGTAATTACAAAATCAGATATTATCACTGTTATATTTTAGTTTATGTATTTAGTACACAGTCTATCATTTGTTATTCCATGCTACAAATGAGAAGTACGTATGTACGAGGGCAGGTCCATAAATTTCCAGTCTAACCATTTTCTAGGTATAATAAATATAACAATTATATTTCACTTTTCAGTGTAGTTACTCTTTATTGCAATGGACTTCTCACATCTTTGAATTTACATTCAACCGCCCCCCCCACCAAAATAGTCAGAAGTCTTGTCTGCAAAATGTGCATAAATAACATGGATTACTTCTTCGTCGCACTTAAATTTCCATCCTCGAAGGTCCTTCTTAAGTTTTGAGAAAAGCAAATAGTCACTAGGAGCTATATCTGGGCTGTAGGGTGGATGGTCGATCTCCTTGAAACCACATTTCTTCACAGCTTCCTTTGTAACGAGAGCTATGTTCACAATAGTGTTGTCGTGAAGAAGGCGCACACCACCACCCGTTTTCTTTGCCTTTACTCTTTGATAGAAGCACGTTGTCCGTTCAGTAGTGCTCCCCATTTACTAAGTTCATGAAGAGTATTTCTTCACAGTCCCAAAAGATTTTGGCCATGATCTTCTTAATTCACTGAGTGATCTTGGCCTTTAGAGGCGGTGCTTCGACAGGTTTACGCCACTCCATCGATTCTCTTTTGGACAAGGGACCATAGTAGAGAACCATAGTTTCATCTCCTGTAACAATGGTTTGCAGAACTTCTCTCTCATTGCCACGACAGAGCTCCAAAAATGCCTGACAACAGATGACTGGTTGCTGCTTTGTACTGAGGAAAGAAGTCTAGGTACCCATCTTGCACTAACCTTATTCCTGTTTAAATGTTCATGAATAATACGAAGGAATGTTGTTTTAGAAAGGTCCAACCTTACTGCTATTTCTGTAACTTTGAGCCGCCAGTCTTCCACAAGATCGATGTTTTCAGGAGTGAGCACCTCCAAGGGCAGACTCGAACGCTCTTCGTCTTCAATGCTTTCTCGAGCCATTCGAAAAAGTTTAGCCCATTCTTTTACGGTAGAATATGAGGAGGATGCTTCCCCTATACACCATCCAATCTCTGTTTAATTTCATTTGGATTAAGTCCTTCTTTTGTGAAGAACTTAATAACAGTTCGAAACTCCATTTTGAGAATATCACAAACTTCTACACATAGCCTTCTATATGCAACTATATCTGAACAAATGAACACAGTGGAGCGGAAGTTACAGCTGCAATTATTTACTTAACAGATAAGTTATGACACCAGATAAGGGTTTTGTGAATGCGGTAATCCTTATCGGCGAGACCGGAAACTTATGGATCTAATCTCGCACCATATGGAAACTGTGAATTTATTTTCAGACCGGGACCCACGGCTTTACTTCCGTTCCGAAGGAAGTCATACTTGGATTTTTACACCCGAAAAAATTCACCGGTCCAGGCAGGGATCGAACCCGCGATCTTGGGTTTAGAGGCATGTATGATTATCATTACACCACCAGGACCGATTAGGGCATAAAATGAATCATCAGTTATACTTAACTTGAAAAGTTTGGTTATACAAACACTAATCTAAAATTATTTCTTCTTAACCTCAAATTAAATCTAACTTGCGAAATTTAACAAGTTAAAGGAGTAACTAGAGTTTAGTAATTGTTAAATAAAACATTTCACAGTATAACAACTACATTCATAAATAAAATGGTTAGTTATGTTTATTTTCATTGCATGAAAATACGATTTCTTCTACGTTGAATTGTATGCTATGTTAGGTTAACCTTACAAGCAATATATTGTACAAATTTATCATTTCCAACATCTCATTGGATAATGAATTTCACCGTGCTCTTCGTGCTCCTCGTGTCCCATTAGAGAAAAGATTCATTTCTAGAACTGTATGACAAAAAATTCAAAATGCGATTTCACTTAGCAAAAGATGTGGAAGAACTCTACAGAAGTTACATTCCTGATTACAGTCGCAAACTAAGCGAAACCGGTGTTTATGATACAATTAACTCTAAGGTTGTATGCGACAGGGAACTTCCAAATAGTTGTTGGAGATACACTCAAAGTGGAGAAAGGAACGACCGGTAGAACCATCCATGAAGTTACTAGAGCAACAGCAGATTCTGAGACGTCAGTTTGTTAAAATGTCAACGGAAGAGGCTTTTTTTTAATAGTGTTTAACGCCCGTTTTTATTATTGAGGCACCACAGGCGGTGACACTGATGATACATGAAATGAAATGATAAATTGGGAAAGGATTTATTATTTAAAGGAAGGAAGCGTTCCAGGCCTAGAGTACCTCTCCGGCATTTGCCATTTATGAGGACTGAGGAAAAACTGGAAAAATAAACCTCATTCAGGGAGGACGGTCCTGGTGGGATTCGAACCTCCAGACCTTCCCTTCACGAGTCCGCGCCTTAACCACCTCGGTCACCCGTGGTGATCCGAAGAGGGTTATGTAAAACAAATTATGCTACATTTTTATAACATTCGTAACTTTCCTGAAGTTTTAAGTACACATACATACCCCTTATGTCGCCCGGAGGTTATAATGCGGAACATAAGAGTTATTATACCCTTTGGCAATTTTACCCCAAGTACATTCTGTATCCTTAATTGAGATAGGATCTTTTTTTTTCCTTCTTCTTCAAATATTCTCCAATATTTTAGCTGTAGATCAATAGTAATACTAATAATACTATCCTTCACGAATTTGCTAAAATGTACCGCTCGCATTCGCTTGGCCTTTTCCTAATCCATACATCAAGACGTATTAAGGAAAAACACACACTCACACATATGTCTAGAAGGCGGGAAAACCGATAAAAGCTGAACAGTTGAACATTAACTCGCTCTAAACAAGAATTTCTCTATTGTTTCGCCATGTTGCCATAGGTTTGGCGGTTATTTTTATGCAACAGAAATTATGACTAGTCTCTAGTTATTTTTTAAATTACAGTTAAAAATAATCACCAGTTGGCAACTTTTATACAACTGGCCCTAAATGTCAACAAAAGTTGAAAGTTACCATATAGCTAAAAAATAGAAGACTGTGTTGGAAAGAGATAATACTCTTGCAGTATATTAACAGTATCCTACTAATTGTAAAGAGAAATTTGTCTGATTCAAAGTCTCTAACAGTGTTAACACAAAGAAGTGGCAATGTAGAAAATGCATAACGTTGCTCATAAGCTGGTTTTCAGAAAGAAAGCATATTCTAGTTCTCCACTTTGTGGTGGCTATAAAACAACCTCAATGTAATATTAATTAAAAGGTTATTCTGAACAAAAACTGGTATACAACGGTTAGATTAGTTCTAGTAGTTTATAATTCAAGTAGGCAAGTAAGCAATCATAGGCACATAGAATTCACACACATTCATTTCAAATGTCATAAATAGATATATTACCTAAAAGCCTAGATTTTTTATTAAGATTTGAAATATTTAGACAAAAACCCGCCAACAAGTGCACACAATTCTTCCCCTGTAAATTACACGTATAATTAATGTGAATATTCTATGTAATACAAAGTGGATGTAATGGTAAGAGGCTGATCCAAGTGGGTGTCCATATTATAGTGCAATGTTTTGTTACTATCCTGTTTCTAAGAAATCACTCGCCCAAGGTACCACCACGAGTAGCCGATGTCGTAAAGGCGCGGACTTGCGAGCGGGAGGTTTGAAGTTCGATTCCCGCCAGGATCGTCCTTCCTGAATGAGGTTTTTTCCAGGTTTTTCTCAGTCCTCATAAATGGCAAATGTCGGGGAGGTACCCATAACTTAGGCCTGGAACGTTTCCTTCGTTAAAAAAAAAGTTCTTAATAATACATAATTTCATCTCAAGTTCTAGAAGCTGCGATTGTTCCAGGCAAACATCTCTAAATCGCCCATTCGCACTGAAGTAGTCCAAAGCAAAAGGAGAGGGAAAAGGTTTTCAAGAAAAAGAGAATAAAGCAAGCAAATGTAATGTGAAACAAAGAGAAACAAAACTAATAATAAAACAATAAGGATAAAAAGAGCGCTATGGAACGTTCGTTTGTTAAAGGTTGGCCCGCTTTGCCGATGTGAGAGCAAGGTGCACATCTCAACCTTGAAAGCAGCTGCAACAACCGCCACATTCTTCACGCCTCTGGATGTTTGGAGGTTAATGGCTCACTGTTGCACCACATGGGGGCGGAGCGTGCTTAAGTAAACGCAATGCCCTCACTTGCTGTAGGAGTTGAGCCGTGCTTAAGATAACAGCTCGACTATGTTGTAACACAAATCTCCATTTATAAACTTTATCTCGTTGTCTAATGCTGGAGCAGTATTGTTGTATACACTTGCCTAGCAAAGTGTTGCAAGCATAAATATAATTAACAAACATCATTATAATTATAATAAAGTCAACCTTGGACAGCACAACTGATTTAACTTAACATTTAATTTAATTCACGAAATTATGCGAGATGTAATTTAATCAACATTGTCAAACATCTGATGTTTTATTACTCGTGAGCCATACAAGTATCATTCTCTTGTGCGACATTTGTTCCAACACGTTAGCAAGCAAGATCCCTTCAGTTATGTGTCAATTACGGGTGACTGCCATGTGCTGCCAATAGTTATGTTATGGCTCAGCACAAATATTATTTGTCATTTTTTTTAAAGTAATGTTTAACTTCCGTTTTTACTGCTGAGGCACCACTGCCGGTTGTCTATGATTGATACATACCGCTAATGTTGTATTGTCAGGCTCCAGCAATTTGAACAAAGCTTTTTACGTCTAGGGTTGACTGAAACAAATCGCACACAACATCCTACAACCCCTGAAGACAAAATGAATATCTCTCAATTTCTCAACAGGGCTAATTATTACTACCTATAGGTACTTAGAAGAATGCAAAAATACATGATAATTACAAGTTCTTCTTTCCTAAAATGATCAAATTATTATATAATTAAGTGCTTTTATTTCACAAAATTGAATCGATATTTAAGTCCATAACTCGAACATGAAAAGGACACGAGAGTGGTTAGTTCTAACTGTAAGTACTCTGCTTTTCCATTATAAATATACACACGGACACGGATGGGTGGAGACTATTTAGCGGAAGGTCTGGGGTTCGATACCCTCCAGGACCGTCCTCCCGGACTGAGGATTTTTTAGGTTTTCCTCAGTTCTCATAAACGGCAAATGGAGGTACCTAAAATTTAGGCCTGGAACGGTTCCTTCCTTTAGGTATAAAACATTCTTTCCCAATATATCATCTCATGTATCATCAGTGTCATCGCCTGTAATGCCTCAGTAGTTAAAACCGGAGTTAAACACCATTAAAAAAAGTATTCACATAAACTAAATCCAACCGAGTTTACGTTTGGAACTCGCGTTCTGGAGGTTCCGGGTTAAAATCCCTAGGAACCGGACTATGCATTTTCGTGGTTTCCCCTGGTCGCTTAGACCAGGATGTACCTCTACTTTCCACCAACTTTCCGCTCTCCTATTTCACATTGCAGTTACACAGTCACCGCCACGGGTGGCCGAGGTCGTTAAGGCACGGACTCGTGAGCGGGAGGTCTGCGGTTCGAATCCCGCCAGGACCGTCCTTCCTGACTGGGGTTTTTTCCAGGTTTTCCTCAGTCTTCATAACTGGCAAATGCCGGGGAGGTACCTAAACTTAGGCCTGGAACGCTTCCTTCCTTAAAAAAAAATATCCTTTCCCAATTAATCATTTCATCTCATGTATCACCAGTGTCCACCGCCTGTGGTGCCTCAGTAGTAAAAACGGGCGTTAAACACTACTCAAAAAAAAAAAAAAAAGTTACACAGTCTAAAGTGCCAGGACAAGGGCCGCTGGTGTGTGTGATGGTGGCTTGGGCTTTGTAAAGGTATCTGTTCCTGTGTTGGTGTCTCCCTCGTCACATCCCTTTCTCCCGGAGGTGATCTCACAGTGGGGTAGGCACGAGCGACCATTAAACAACAGAAATATCCTCTTCCGTGCAGTTCAATACAATCTAGTCCAATCTTGTCATAAATTAATAAAATAAGTAATAATAATAATAATAATAATAATAATAATAATAATATATTAGTGTTTCAAGTTCACAATGTTGGTGACATTGAAGTAAACATTTTATTTATTGGGAGCCTCTATGTATATAATAAAATGGCTTCCTGTCGTGAAAACTCAGATAAATAAGAAAATATAACTGAGTATATAAGCGTAAAATAAAAATACTATGGAGAAGAGAAGAATATAAAACATAGAGGGAATTATGCACTATAACGATTTCCATACCAAATCGAAGAAAGCAAATGCTTTAGATATCCCTAATTTAGCATAGACTGAGTATCTAGATCATATAAGTAACAAAACCGTTAATCTGTATCTATCACAAGTGTTTGTACGACTTAACACACAAATACCCGGGTCAGTTGTCCGTCTGGAAGCTATTTACTGACACATATGTACATTGAGTGCATGGTCAATCCTGTTTCAGGGCCGCCACGAAACACACACACGGATGGATAAATAGAATGAAGATGAATGACGAAATGAAAGGAAAATACATGGCAGAGAAGAGCTAACTCAGTATTTGTCCTTTTTTAAAATGAACTGAGGAAAATCAAGGACACTTTTAGTCCGGCTAGTCGTTGAAAGGATCGGGATACTGATCCCGAATATCAATACCGAGCCCATCCCGCTCGTTTGAAATGTATTCAAATTTCTTTGACAGTATCTAATTACAGCAAGTTTACGTATTCCATGAATTTGAAGTTTATTTGAAATCTTGTAAACAATTTTACAAGATCATTAATTAATAAGCAAAATATGGAGAAAAAAAAATGCGTACATCAATATAACATAAAATAGAAATACACTTTTTATAAATATGCATTTGGTAATCATACGGTAATCAATGTCTCTTCTTCTCATTTGGCGCTACAGGCTGGAGTGAGCCTTGGCCTACCGCGGCAACCTCTGCATCCTTTACCTCCGTCTTACGACTTCCTTGATAGATGGCAGTATTGCAAGGGGGCATTGATCAGCATGCCGGCACCCCACCGCTCGCCTATCATGCAGCTTTCACGATCGAAGAACGCCACCTCTCCATCAAGCAGCTTCCCAATTGTCCTCACGAGGCTGGGCGAACCCCGTTCCAACCTCCCTAACTTAGAAAAAAAAGTAGGTACCGGGAATGGAACCCGGATCTCTCGGCCACAGTGAGCAACACTAACCACTACAGCAAGGAGGTGGTCGTAGAGTAAGTAAAATTAAGGGAAAATATTTAAAGCTAAATTAAAATTTGCAACTTATTTGTAACAGTCAATATACAAAGTAAAAGTCGATAGTAAGTGGAATGTATCAGTTTCAGAACTTAAAAAGCTTAGCGAGAAATTACTGCCGTAGAAGAAGATGAAGACTACGAGAGAGACACCTTATTTATTTCCAACTTAAGTGCAAAATGTATTTATAACTTATGTTTATGGACCGTGGATAAATATCGTTCAAATGAAACAAAGTAACTTAAATGATTATTAGCTTATCCACGCACACTTACAGAATACATTCACTTGTTAACTTATCAAAAAAGTCTAAAAGCAGCTACAATCAGCAAGTTGCTCTATATAAGACGGAAAGAAATGCTTAGCGGGAAAAAAATACCTGACAACGGGACATTTGTTTATCTGCACGATTGAATATCCCGATCGTTCCCCCTTGACCACCTCTCTCATTTGGAGACTCAACCTTTTATATTTATACCATAAAAGATCAATTGATAAGATTTTAGACTTTATAGAGCTAGGCACTGTTATGTTGTTTGCCACCCTGCACGTTTGTTTTAGAACCACAAATTATATTGCAATAACTAGGTACGGGAGGAAAACACAATTTAATGTTCATCACGTCTACCAGTATTTCCATTAGTTTGCCCTCAGCTGTGACCGCAATTTTGTTGTTTTAATCGTATTTGTGCATACGTTACAAACGTGAATTCAAACTCCCCCCCCCCGCCTCAAAAAAAATTAAACTCACAATAAATATTCATGTTCTATTACGATCCAGTACCAGAACAATGATATCTGTCAAATCCGAATTCACTGAAGTTCCTTTAGAAACAAATGAGAATAAGCAAGAGATACAAACTCCAAATCATCAAACATGCGTTAAGTTAAAAAAAAAAAAAAAATGCAAAATTGTCAAGTGAAGTAGGGCTGATCATCTGAAGAAAAATGAAGTAAAGGCTTTTGTAAAGGCATGGAAAAAGTTATCATCAGAATCTTAACAAACAGGATGATTTCAATGATAGATAGCACAGATTTATGAAAAAGTAACAAAACTTCAGCCCGAGTTTATCAGTTAAACAGGCTCTTGTTTAAAAGTGAGTTATGGGTTGTTGAAGACCCTGCGTCTGCGGACCAGATGAGCGAACTCGAGACCTCAAGGCTTTCCAAGACCAGACCGTCCCAGGGTCCGTTAAAACATTAATGGTTGTTCTTAACCATATTCTTTTGCAGAATAATTCTCATAAGATTTTTCGTACGCAATTGTTTTTACGTTGAAAGAGTTTATGACACGACAATGTAGCTATAATACATCTTACTTAAACTAAACTCGGCCTGTTTTGCAATCATATCATTAATTCGTTTTATGAATAAAAGCATCCTTAAAGAGTATATTATGTTTATTTTTAATCCTTAATGATTTGTGGAATAATGTTTTGGTAAAACTCAGCAAATGCTATAAAATAAAATTGTTTTGCAAAAAAGGGGGTAATAAGAATAATGGCAAGGAGAAAATGATTATTGTAAATCACTATTCAAGACATTAGCAATTTTACTATTAACTTGCTAATATATTCCAGTTGTACTTTTATTTCGAGTGGACAACGGAAATATTCATAAAAATTAAGATTTACAGAGCAAAGAGACCAGACATAGGCAGGACGTCGGTCCTGGTGGTGTAGTGGTAACCATACTTGCCTTCTAAACCCAAGATCGCGGGTTCAAACCCTGCCAGGATGATGGATTTTTTTCGTAAAAATCCAAGTATGGCTTCCTTCGGAAGGGAAGTAAAGCCGTGGGTCCCGTGTCGTACGCTGATGAACAAATAAACAAACAGGCAGGACTTACAGAGACCAGGTCTCAAGTTGGAGGCACTCCAAAAATGAGTTTACTACAATGGTATAGTATTATTTAATTCGCTTCCATCACGTATAAAGGAAGTACATTGTAATAAAAATAAGTTCAGGTTAGCAATAAAGACAGAACTTACCACTTTAATCTTATACATATAAAAGAAGTTTATACAATCAAAAATTAAGTGCACTAATTTTTCTCCATTGAATTAATTCAGTTTTGTGAATACTTTAGGTTACCATTTTGCAAATATTCAAGATTTAAATAATTTGAGTTTCATTAGTATGTTTTTTTTCTAAGAGCCATTTTAATTTCTTTTATTATTATTATTATTATTATTATTATTATTATTAATTTATTTATTTATGGACGCTCTTTAACATCTCAGGTCATCAGCGTCCCATTCAATTCTGGGCGTGAAACGGCCGATAAATTTTGCTCAGAGGTCTCTTCTTTCAGGCTTGAGGTTTTTTATCGTGCCGCAAATGTACAACACGGGACCCACGGCTTTACTTCCCTTCCGAAGGAACCCATACTTAGGATTTTTAGGTCCTGGCCGGGATTGAACCCGCGATCTTGGGTTTAGGAGGCAAGTATGTTATCACTACGCCATCAGCACAGACTTCTTTTCTTTTAATATAAAAAATGATCATCTCTGATAAACTCTACACTAGAGTTAAAATTGCAAATATGAACAGAAAGAGAATTATTTTCTGATGAAATCTACTCGTGCATCCTAGAGTTAGACTAACTCTAAAAGAGTTGGCTAAACTCATTACAGGATCCACAGATTGGAGTGATATATATGACAAGCTGCCGGGGCGCAGAAAGAGGGAAAGGAGAGGTAAGAATTTCCCCTTCTTGGCAAGCAATTTTCTTGTTTCTTAAATTAAAAATTCCTTCGTTGCTAGGGAAAGTTAGTTCCCGCTATATCTGCAAAATCACAGCTTGTCAATATCTCATATCTGCTAGAAATGCTTATATACCTATATTCAAACAAGGAAGTCTATCACCGAACTGCAGAACAGAAAGCAATGGAAGGAACTCTTGAAGTCGTTGTGGGTTCTGTTTATCTAATGTTACACACTTATTAAAAAAAAAAAAAAAAAACCCACAGAATATTCAGCCCAATGCTTGTCATATAGAAAATAAAGTTTTAACGTTTGTGAATACTTGTTTGCAGCATTTCAAACTCTGATACAAATTTAATGTTCTTACCAACATTTCACTTGAAATACTAAAGTAAATTACGTTAATATTTTACTTTATGATACTTTACTTTCGAGAGAGAGACAGGATGCACCTCGGGCTGTTTCCCTCTCATTTTAATTACTATTTAATTCAGTGCTCTGTAGCAAAGAATATTAACTCTTCGCTCTATGCAAGGACGTTCGTAGATTATTTTTGTGGGAGAGATTTATCATATTTTAAAGAGCACTGGATTTGTGAGTTCACAGCTCGAAAATGTGAACAAATATAATGGGGGAGTTGTCCCATTTTGCTCTCTCCCCATTTACTTCTGTGCTAAGTAATGCACGTTGTCATTTCCGGTTCCGTGTTAATTTCGTCTACAGTAAAACGTAATTGACAAGCGACGAACAACTGCTGCTCTGAAATTCTGCCTTTGTCTCTACAAATCTTCAGCTGAGGTCTGCAATGTTACACCAGACGAGTTCCTCTCTATAACTCAGCTCGAAGATAGCTTAAAATGTTTAGAGAGGGAAGGCAATCAATTTCAAGTTCGTACTCCAAAGGGAGAAAACATTAACGCAAAATTGCGTCAACAAAAAATTACACGTGGGACGTGATTACTGCATGCAGTTGAAGATGATGTCATAGAGAGACCCGGAGTTTCTTTCAAAGGCAATCACGGCTGATGAAACTTGACTACGCTATTTCAATCCTGAGTGCCAACAGCAAAGCTCTGTGTGGAAATCTTCAACATTCCCAGCACCAGTGATTTCTTCTGCTGGGAAAAGTGTGGTCAGTTCATTTTTCCAAATTCAATTTATTAGTGTGTCGTACCTGTATACACAACTGCAACTGGGCAATACTACAGAGATATCCTGAAAACCCTGCAAGGACATGTCACACGCAAAAGACCACGTTCACAAGCCGGTTGTGTACCATGATATTACACGGCCACACATCGCATATGTTGCAAAATATCTCACTAGAATCAAATGTGTCCCTCACCCTCGCTACAGTCCATATATAGCGACTTTTTTCCTATTCTCAAATTGAAGAAACATGGTCTTGGAAGGCATTTTCCATCATCAGAAGCAGCGGTGAAGGCTGCGGGGATGACTATTCAGCATGTATTTGAAGACTGCCAGAAACGCTGGGAGAGATGCATTGCATCCAACGGGGGACTACTTTGCGAAAGATCATCAAAATTATGAGCAGGAGTAAAGATATGTTGTATATGTGAACAGGACAACAATCAACTCGCCCACTGCGTGCGTGAACTTTGAACAGCTCATGCCTGGCAGTAGGAGGCTATGATGGGGACCCCAGCAATTTAAAACTGCATTCAATAAAGTGCATTAGAATGAAAACCAATTCTGAAACAGATTCTATTTTTAAAACATGCTGTAACACACACTTAAGTACAAGAGATATGCTGACTTTTCGCGCAAGAAACCTGGGGTAAACACAACTGCAGCTCCAGCTGGCAACACTGGTCCACGTGTTCCGTGACTCCACGTGCCGTTCGGCTTCCATAGAGGGCGCGCAGGAACATCCAACCAGGCACTTCAGCACACACAAAAACAAGGAGGGCTGCACACCAACGCAAGGGGCCCATACCAATTGTCGTTCCTTACTGCCGATGTGTCTGTGTGTCTAGACAGAGAGATAACGACTTGTTCGGCTGGCAGATTGCCCTTGTGCCTGCTGGAGGAGACATCCTCAAACCCACCTACCTCTTACTTCCACTCACCGGAAGCGAAGCGCTCGCAGTCACAAAAATATTTAGAGCTGCCTTCGATATAAATCCTGAAAAAAATTCATTCATATACTCAATAAATTTAAAATACAACACGCGTAATTTCATTTCTGTCTGAGTGAACAGATGAATGAAGTTAAATAGCTTTTTACACCTAAGAGAAGTGTTACTTCAGATATTGCATTCCCCTTTTTATTTTATTTTTTTATTTACGGACGCTCTTTAACGACACAGGCCATCAGCGTCCCATTCAATTCACGGCATAAAATGACCGATCAGTTTTGTTCAGAGGCCTGATCTTTCAGGCTTGAGGTTTTTTTACCTGCCGTAAATCTACGACACGGAACCCACAGCTTTACTTCTCTTCCGAAGGAAGCCATATTTAGGATTTTTACACCCACCCAAAAGAAAACTTGGCCGGATTGAACCATAGTCGCCATACTTATAAAAATAAAAGAAACATTTTAATCAGTGTCATTGTAAAACTTTTAATAATTAGGGGAACGAATGCTTTGAAACCAGAGAATCAGTGATCAAACACAGAAAATGTACGAAACTGAAAGAAAATCTCGAAACCCAGAGTACTAATTTGGATTGAAAATAACATTACAACTCTTTTTTGGCTTTTGCTAGTAAAAGTTAAAAAACGTGCAGTTTTAAAAAAACCACAAGAGAATAATTTTGGGAGATAAACAGGTGAAAATTTAAAGACTTTTAAATATTTTGTACACATTTTTTATTTTAAAAGTGGAATATATAAAACAATTCAAAATCACATCAATGCATATCATACCGAAGCTTGATTCTAACATTAAATAATGACAAAAATGTATTTTTTACAAATTTAATGTGTTGAAATGAATAAGTAAACAATTAATCTCTTATTGTAGAAGAAAAAGATTATGTTGAAAAGAAATGAGAAAAGAGGAGAATGCGCTTTTCAAACTAAGAAAGGAAAACATATAGGAGGGAAGAAGGGATAAAAAAAAGGCAGAGAAAAAATTAAAACATATTCTTTATTAATATGTAAACGTTTTTCTTTTTCTACTTCTATATTCTTTGTATCTTTAACTTTTCCGCTTTTATGTATATGTTTCTTCCCTGTTGCGTATCTCTCCCCCCTCCTTCTCTCTGTACCTCCATTGACTGAGTTGCATAGATATGGATGTAACCTTTTCATAACGTTTTAACTTTTTTAAGGGTGCAGGTTTGAGTTTCTCCTGGGGAGTATGGTTTACTGCACAGACTACATGCTTCATAAAAGAGAAAGGTTCTTCCAAAGGAAGCTGTTAAGAAGTGTGGTTTCAAGGAGATCGACCATCCACCCTACAATCCAGATCTAGTTCCCAGTGACTATTTCCTCTTCTCAAAACTCAAGAAGGACCTTCGAGAAGGAAATTTAAGTGTGACGACGAAATGATGGGTGCTGTTTATGCCCCTTTTGCTGACAAGACTTGTGACTATATTGTGAGTGGGGTGGGGAGGGATTGAAATGTTAATTCAAAGATTTGAGAAGTTTATTGCAGTAAAGGCTAACTATACTGAAAAAGTGAAATATAGTTTTTCTCCTAATCATAGCTAGAAAATGATTAGGCCGAAAACTTATGGACCTACCCACAGATGTCCAATCAGATTTAGACCCAATATTGTGACAATGTCACTTTCTAACCATAGACAAACACCCTGCATAATATGCTTTTGACATTATTTTGGTATTTAGGGCCAGACGCTTCAGCATTAGGAAGCATCATATATAAACCAAAAACGAGATCAGTTTTTATATATTTGTGCATTCTCCTGTCATCTGAATGCAGACCGAAACGTGGCTGTTTATGAAGACAACGCGGCTCCATTGTTCCTGTTGCCAAACCACATGTTTCCGGCACCAGACCCGATTTCTTTGGCATGAACCGAATCGACAGGCATGAATTACTCTGTCGTGCAGTCTATTTCTAGCTATTTGTGTTGAAACATTGAATTGGCAGCCTTGTGCAGGAGACTTCTTAATATGGCAGTAGTAACCCATCTCTTAGGACCCTTAGGCACTAAATCTCTCTTCAGCAGCAGTTGTAACTCTCGGTTTACCTGGTTGCTTTTCTTCTGGACTTCCAAATTCTTGATACCTTCTGCGCATTCTTGATATAACATCTTCCGGTACTCAGAGCCTTAGCGGCACCCATTTGTGTTCTGTCTACAATTTCTAATTATTTCACTTGCCATAAACATTTCAATTCGTCATTGAGCCTTCATTTCATTTATTGAAAACTTCTCTTACCATTTCTTCCAATATTTTAACAGAGAAAAGTTGCTAGACTCCTGCACTAAAAAGCAGCTTGTTTATTCATTTATGTGTAACAATTTGAATGTATAAAAAAATGATAATAATTTACTACTATAGTTACTAGTAGGTACAAAAATGAACAAAACGCCCATATTCACTCTTGTTTATTCAGATATACCAAGTTTTATTTTATCCTTAGTCAGTTTTAAGAGAGAATCTTGCATATTTGAAAATGTCATTTCATATGAACAGATTTTATTTACATTACTCCGTTGAAATATTGGAACTGCCACTATCGTAAAAATATCACCTCTCCTTTAATTATTTTCTTTCTTAAAGTATTTGAATTACTTTGCTTAATGTGTGAATTTTGGATCATGTCCTATTAGAACATGATTTTGTATAATATCACATATTGTTGTGGCACTCATTAAGTTTACAAAGCAGAGTGATTTCAGCGGTCGACAGCTGTTCGCCCTCAACACCGGTCCATTAAAACAAGTTCCCATGGTATACCGTCAATCAGCAAAACACAATAGATGCACTCACCTTCTTATAAATGAAGCATGTGCGAGACAAATGTAGCGCTGACGGACAAATGAATAGTGCTGAATGATAACATATTTTTCATGTTTATTTTTTCAATGATGATGAAAATATTATAGCGTTTAAATCTACTTTGGTTCACTGTTGTTTGTTGTTTTGCAATTCGTCGCATTTTCGCCTATTTTGTGTATAGACTGCTTTTTATATTGCTGTTCAAATTCAAATGTTATAGCGTTAAGTCACATCCTTTAATATTTTTCTATTTTTTTCTATACATTCTATACATTTATTATAAGTTGGATAAATCCTACATTAGTTGATTTCTAAACACCATTAACTTTAGCTTACTATTGGCAATGCTCTGCTGTAATTCTTGCAATTTATACCATAATGCTGCAGTAGCTTGTCTCTATTTTACTGTACAACGAATTTAAATATTGCAATACACGTCTTTGAATTAACATTTAATTCACCCCCCCCCCCCAAATAGAAGTTTGTGTGCAAAATGGGTATAAATATCATCCATCACTTCTTCGTCACACTTAAATTTCCTTCCTCGAAGGTCCTTCTTAAGTTTTGAAGGGTCACTGAGAGCTAAATCTGGGCTGTAGAGTGGATGATCGATCTCCTTGAAGCCACATTTCTTCACATTTCTTGCAACAAGAGATGTGTGTACAGGCAGGCGGGTTGTCGTGAAGAAGGCGCACACCACCACTCAGCTTTCCTCGCCTTTTCTCTTTGATGGAAGTACGTAGTCTGTGCAGTAGACCAGCATAGTACTCCCCATTTACTGTGGTGTTCCTCTCCTTGAAGTCAACGAAGAGTATTCCTTCACAGTCCCAAAAAATTGTGGTCATGATCTTCTTGGTTGACTGAGTGACCAACTTGGCCTTTAGAGGCGCCAGGTTAACGCCCCTCCATTGATTTTCTTTTGGACAAGGGAACATAGTAGAGAATCCATAGTTTCACCTCCTGTAACAATAGTTGGTAGAACTTCTCTCTCGTTGCCACGGCAGAGCTCCAAAAATGCCTGACAACAGATGACTCGTTACTGCTTTTGGATTGAGGAAAGAAGTCTAGGCACCCCCATCTTGCACTAACCTTATTCATGAATGCTAACGGTCTTCCATAATTTCTCCTTCCACAAGGGCGAGAGCGATGTTTTCAGGAGTGAGCACCTCCAAGGGCCGACCAGCACACTCTTTGTCTTCAATGCTTTCTCGAACCATTCGAAAAAGTTTGGTTCATTCTTTTACGGTAGAATATAAGGGGGATGCTTCCCCATATACACCGTCCAATCCCTGTTTAATATCATTTGGAGTAAGTCCTTCTTTTGTAAAGAAGTTAATAACAGGTCGACACTCCATTCTGAACATGCAAAACATCTTTTACACATAGCCTTCTTTATACAACTACATCTGAATAAGTGAACACAGCGGAACGGAAGTTATAGCTGCAATTATTTACTTAACAAATAAGGTATGACACTAATTAAGGGGTTTTTCGAGGGCAATAATCCTTATCGGTGAGGCCGGAAACTTATGGACCTACCCTCGTAGTTTTAGAGCTTATTGAAAACTCTGGATCGGATATTAATACGTCTCCATCATCACTGGCAAAACATCTAGCAAGGTGAAATTCTTATCACATTTCTTCAATGTCAACGAAGTGTCGCTAGATGTATTGTCACCATAGGTATCATGAATATTGTTTATTCAACTTATATGATAAGATTCCATTATAATTATTAGATAATGTTGTTTTCCTTTGGCAGTTTCGATTTACTATAAATACATAATCACAATAAATACCTAATATAGGCATAGAATTTCGTAATAGATATTTCGACCAGTGAAACTGGGAGGGGCGTTGAGTTCAAATGTTCATGGAAAAGAGCTGCTCTCACGAAAATGACATCCAGTAGCTTAGTCGAAGTTTAGCACTTTGCACTAAATGAATTCTTCTCGAGAGTGTTGCTAACGGAATGATAGCCGTGCAACATCAACAGAGGTAGTTATTTTTCTCTCAGTGTATATCAACCCCTAAATTTGGAGAGTACCGCACGGAGGCTAAACATCGGGTGCGAAAACCACTCCGTAATTTCAAGGCTCGCCGCTTCGCTTGATGTAGTAATGAAGCTAATGCATGGCCTATAAATCACCTCTCGCTGCCGCTCACACAGCACAAGAGTTTAATCTCCAGCAGCTACGTGCGGAACTCTAGCCTTGGGCTGAAGATGACAATGATGGTATTACAGAGCACATGGTCTCATCTATATCAAGGTTTGTTTTGAAAAAAGCTACCAAAATTTTTTCTTTTCGTCTAACCTACAAGCAAATTTAAAATGTCACAAAATCTAAGCAAACTCAACACTCTTGTCTTGACCTGACGCGCAGCTTTCAAAATGACCAAATTATTGAATTCATCCTATCCGTAAATTGGGCGAATCAGCTAAACAGCGACCTGAAATGCTGCAGATGCACTTCCTTATTGTTTCGTTACTTTAAGAGCATAGTTCAAAAGAGAAGTTCAAATGCCATCAAACATTGTACCAGGAAAGAACATGAGTCATTGAAAAGGGAGAGTATGATTTAGGCATCGCTGAGAGCGCCATTACTCAGCCGTACAGAAAGAGATGACCTGACGGTAATAAAGCTAACAGCCGTGATCACAGTGACTAATAACTCGTTAAATTACCTCATTTTTTACGAAGGAAGACTGCGAAGGCGATCCACTGTTGAGGTAAAAAATGCGCTGATCTCATTGATTTACCTCAGCTAAAAACACGTAATATACATTCAAATTTATAATTCACACACATATTATCTATCAGCATGGAAGCAGTGCAAACGTTATATACTTATTACGTGAATGATACAAATATATTAGTGCCTAGAAAAAATATATATGAACTGGAAAGTAACATAAACATCATGTCAAGTTGATAGCAAACTATTTAACTCTTAATTTAAATAAAATAAACCAATTACATACGAGGATAGGTTCATAAGTTTCCGTGGGTCCGTGTCGTACATTTACGGTACGAAAAACAACCTCAAGCCTGAAAGAAGAGACCTCTGAGCAAAATTTGTCGACCGTTTCACGCCCTGAATTGAATGGGACGCTGATGACCTGAGATGTTAAAGAACGTCCGTAAATAAAACAAATACAAAAGATCAATCTTGATCCAACATGTCGTTCTACAGCTCGTATAACCATTGCAAAAAGTGGTAGAATTATGAAGAGTGTTTTTAAAAGTAACGGTATTTTAGAATTAAATTGCTTAATTCTTGTTATGTCCCACACTTTATAATGCACAAATGCTCAGCCCACTGTGTTTACATGCAGTGTTGTTAATTGATATAACATAACAAAGGATGATGAAAATAGCAGCTGAATGCTGAAAACGACAGGTATTTAGCGGTGATGAATGAAACTAATTAACTACAATGCCAATGGTCCTAGTCCGTTGGCGTCTAAAGTGTCAGCTGTTCAAGGTGAAGACGAACCCAGGATGACAGCGGTAGTATTGAAAGGAAGGGAAAAACAGATTAGCAGCAATAACTCTCAGGTTTCAAAATGCTGAATTTTGCAATTCATCGGCTGATGGTTCATTCACCCACTTCTTGCAGTCATCTACTGACATCGATCGTTCTGGGTCAGAAGTGATGGCCACGTTTGAATTTGCAACAGGATTTCAGAATGGGGTAAGATTATATCGCACTTCGGCAATACACATATAACAATTTCCACTTTCTCCTCATTCCATTCAGCCACACAGAGTTCCTTTCGCACAACCGGTCCGATCTGGGTTATCTTCTCTCATACCTTCTCGCAATGATACCTACATTGTATGTTTCAACTTGTTCATATCGTAGAATTTCTTTAGTAATACATGTGGCTTCCAGTACCGCCACGGGTGGCCGAAGTCGTTAAGGCGCGGACTCGTGAGCGGGAGGTCTGGGATTTGAATCTCACCAGGACCTTCCTCCCTGACTGAGGTTTCCTCATAATTGGCAAATGCCGGGGAGGTACCCTAAACTTAGTCCTGGAACGTTTCCTTTCTTAAAAAATACTTTCCCAATTTATCATTTCATCTGATGTATCATCAGTGTCACCGCCTGTGGGTTCCTCAATAATAAAAAAGGGCGTTAAACATCAATGTTATATATATATATATATATATATATATATATATATATATATACAATTAACAGTAGTAATAAAAAACTCTTAGATAAAGTCACACTTGAAATTGCTATATTTCCAACTACTGGAGTTCTTCAATGGCTCAGAATCTCTCGAGCAGTTCCTTACTAATCTTAACTCCAAATTTTCAGTTAAGTTCACTTGTTCTGTCTCTCCTAATGCTGCTACTTTCCTAGATATTGATATTTCTTTATGCAATGGCTCTTTCCTTACGTTTGTGCACATTAAGCCTACCAATTTACAACAGTATCTTCATTTTGATAGTTGTCATCCCTTGCATATTAAAAGATCTATTCCTTTTTCTCTTTCAATCCGTGGTCATCGTCTTTGTAACAACTTTTCATCTCTTGACAAGTATATTAAAAACCTAGCTCAAAAGTTCCAAGACCAAAATTATCCTTCCTCTCTTTTAAAATTCCGTATAATCCCATCGCATAAAACTTTCCAATGCAAACCTAAAACTTCTAACAAGAACTTCATCGACCTTGTTAGTACTTACGTGCCTGGAATTGAAAGCATCAGACCTATTTTGAAAGAATGTCACGATACTTTGTTAATGTATCCATCTTTAAATGATTTTTCTAAATTTGTGCCCCGCCTTACTTTCAGAACACCCCCTAACCTCAAAAGTATGTTTCGCCGTAACCTATCCTCTCCGAATTTACCACGTCCCTTTGCTGGCTCATATCCTTGCCAACGCCCTAAATGTAAAACCTGTGCGCTAATTGTGCCTTGCCATTCATTCCACAGCCCTAATTTATCCAGAGAATTTAACATTTCTTCATTTGCTACTTGTTCTTCCAAGAACGTTGTATATATGTTATCTTGTAACCTTTGCAAAGCATTTTATATTGGTTTAACTTCTACTGTTGTTTCGCTACGCATGAACAATCATAGACGTTCTGTTAAAACCAAGTCTCCCTTACCGGTTGCCCAACCTGCCTTATCTCACTGTAAGGATTTTGATGATGCTTTTAATCTAACACTTATTGATGCGTTACCTACACAATGCTATGGAAGTTTACTCAGAGATAGAGAAATGGCAGCTATATTTTTACATAAAGCCTGGTTTAAATATTACGTATTTTTTTCCTCCCCACACTCTCATTTCTATTTTCATCTGTTTCCATGCATAACGTTACCTTCGATAGTCAATGTTTATTTTTATCACCTTCACTCGTCTCTATCTTCTTGCCATTGAAGATTGATTGATTGATTGATTTATTTATTTATGAACGCTCTTTAACATCTCAAGTCATCAGCGTCCCATTCAACTCAGGGACTGAAACGGCCGACAAATTTTGCTCAGAGGCCTCTCTTTCAGGCTTGAGGTTCTTTTTCGTGCCGTAAATGTTATACACGGGACCCACGCCTTTACTTCCCTTCCAAAGGAAGCCATACTTAGGATTTTTACGCCCGAAAAATCCATCGGTCCTGGCCGGGTTCGAACCCGCGATCTTGGGTGTAGGAGGCTAGTATGGTAACCACTACACCACCAGTATCGACGCCATTGAAGAACTCCAGTAGCGATCTCAAGTGTGACTTTATCTAAGTGTTTGTCCTTATCTACTTTTATTATTACTGTTACATTGTTAATAGTGTTATTTTATTTTTATTTTTCATTTATATATATTTGGGTTCCAATGCAGGTAGGATAAGGTGATATAATTCTGGTAAAATGTAAATAGTCCTGCACTGGTGCTCACGAACTTTTGTTTTTATGCGGCCGTATAATGCCATCATTATTACATCATTTTTCAGAAACAGTTTATGGCCACAGCAAGTGTAATTTGGACCATAAACATTTTTCACACAAAACTACAATTCCTTAAACTACAACACACATTTTTTGATCAACAATTAAATAATCACTAATTTCTTTTAAATTAACCCACTTCACTTTAAAACCTCTCCATTTGATAACAATAATAAAAGTATCTTTTAAAAACATACATAACAGAATAATAAAAGAAATATCCTTATATAATATTTAATTACCAATAGTTTAATTTGAAGGTTTAATTACATACGTTACATCACAAACATGGAATTAAGAGATTCAAAAATTAAGAAAGCTGTTGTTATCTATCACCTTAGCTGCCGTTAAAGTCAGGACTGTCTCTGTCTTTAGTTTGCATCTATCAACATTTTTACACTTTTTAGAGCACTAAACACAATCTACAGAGACATAGGAAAATGGAGAATTTAGAGTATTGGATAATATTTAAAATTTGTAAATGCAAGTACATCTGTTTGGATTTTAATTTTGTTTCCTTTACACCTAACAAACCATTTTTGCAGTATCAGAACGAGCTGCCGGGTGGCGCGGGGCCGAATGACACATTTCAACCTTGAATATTGCGCATGCGCAATAGCTTGTATTGCTCCGGAGCGATGGGAATGCTAGAAGAGAGGATGCCGGTTTATATGGCCAGTCCTAATGTATCGGTGGAGTATTGCGAAGCTAAGTCTGTGACAGAAGTCACAGACAGAAGAGAATGGTACTGTGTTCGGTGTGAAGCGTGGAACTGCAACAGCAGTGAGCACGGCAGAGAACTTGCAGAGAGTGAGGAAGCTTTTGAACGAAGTCCTCGACGCTCGGCGTGCCAGCAGTTTTGCATTTTAGGCTTGAGCCAAAGTTTATTTCAAATGCTTAAGGAGATAAACTTTCATCCTTACAAACTGCCAATTGTTCAGAAACTTTACCCCAGAGACAAGAAAGCGCGAGTTAATTCCTGCTCTGGTATGATCGAGTTGGTAGACGAAAACCCCGACATCTTGAATAATTTGTTCATGTTCGACGAAGCCTTTTTTCATCTTTCGGGTTTGGTCAACAAATATAATATGCGATACTAATTTTCCATTTAACCCTAAAATGCTGCTGCACTCTCCCAAAGTGACGGTTTGGTGTGGATTCTGTGTTTTTGGGCCTGTAGGCCCATTAAAAAATTATAAATAAAAAATAAGAAAGAGTGACTTTATAACATTATGTCACTATGTTGGAAAACTTTATTCAACTATGGCTTGGCATTGACCCTAAAGCCCTTTATATTCAACAGGATGGGGCACAGCCCACACGGCGTGAAACGGTAGGATCGTAGCTCGTGGACTGTTTAATGTTATTTCTTGATTTGGACACATCGCTTCCCCTCTTCGGTCATCCGATTTTCAGCACCAAATCTTTTCTCACGAGATACTTGAAAGACCATGTGTTCCGGAGGAGTTTTGTGAACGTTAAAGAACTGAAACAAGTCATTGCTGAGGAATTTGCGACAATTGACGGCATGTATAAGACAACTTCCAGAATTGCTCAAAACAATGCATTGATTTACGCGAAGGAGGTCATCTTTCTGGTATAATTTTAAAAAATAAGCTTGTAAACTTTGAATAAAAATTTTACGAGGGTAGGTACATAAGATTCGGGCCTCGTCGATAATTATTATGACCTTCACAAAATCCTTATCTGGTGTCATACCTTAAGTGTTAAGTAAATAATTGCAACTGTAACTTCCGCTCCGATGAGTTCACTTGTTCAGATACATTACATAAAGAAGGCTATGTGTAGAAGATTGTGACGCTCATAATGGAGTGTCGAGCTGTTATTAAGTTCTTTACAAAAGCAGCACTTTCTCCAAATGAAATAAAACAGCGATTGGACGGTGTATATGGGGAAGCATCCCCCTCATATTTACCGTAAAAGAATGAGTCAAACTTTTTCGAATGGGTTGAGAAAGCATTGAAGACGAAGAGCATGCAGGTCGGCCCTTGGAGGTGCTCACTCCTGAAAACATCGCTCTTGTTAAAGGAGAAATTATGGAAGACCAGCGGCTCAAAGTTACAGAAATAGCAGCAAGGTTGGGCCTTTCTAAAACAACAGTCCTTCGAATTATTCATGAACATTTAAACATGAATAAGGTTACTGCAAGATGGGTGCCTAGACTTCTTTCCTCAGTCCAAAAGCAGCAACGAGTCATCTGGTGTAAGTCATCATTGTAGGGCAATGAGAGAGAAGTTCTGCAAACCATTGTTACAGGAGATGAAACTATGGTCCTATACTGTGATTTCTTGCCCAAAATGGAATGGCGAAAATTTGGCGAAGCACCGCCTCTAAAGGCCAAGGTCACTCAGTCAACCAAGAAGATTATGGACACAATCTTTTGGCACTGTGAAGCAATACTCCTCATTGACTTCAAGGAGAGAAACACCATAGTAAATGGGGAGTACTATGCTGGCCTACTGCACAGACTACGTGCTTCCATCAAAGAGAAAAGACAAGGAAAGCTGAGTGATGGTGTGCGCCTTCTTAACGACAGCGCGCCTGTGCACACAAATCTTGTTGCAAAGGAAGCTGTGAAGAAATGTGGCTTCAAGGAGATCGACCATCCACCATACAGGCCAGATCTAGCTCCCAATAACTATTTCTTCTTCTCAAAACTCAAGAAGGATCTTCGAGGAAGGAATTTCTGACTATTTTTGGGAAGGGGGATTGAAACGTTAATTCAAAGATGTGAGAAGTGTATTGTAATAAAAGGTAACTATATTGATAAGTGAAATATAGTTTTTTTTCTTTCATACTTAGAAAATGGTTAGGCTGTAAACTTATGAACGTACCCTCGTATGTTCCATTGTATTTATAGATCGTTTCACTTTACCTTTCCAGTTTTCATTCCATAATCCATAGTCATTTGACAGTGTTAGTCGGCTCCGCGCCATCATGTATATTGCGAAACAAAGCAGAAACAGGAGGAAAGGAAAATTTTGGTTCATATGAGGTGCATTCACGTTGTTTTCCTTGTGTGAAGGAAATAGTTCACAAAAATTAGAGACTAGTACGAAATAGTGTTAGAAATACATGAAACATTTATCACAATAGTGATGCAAAATACTTTCTTCTGAAAAAAATCGATAAAATCAGTTCATAAGACGCTATATCCCTATTTGTTTCCTTAGTTATCAATTTAACAAGTTTTTAGGAACACAAAATGTAAAGAATAAAAAATTTACAAAATATCTTTAATTCCCAAACGTTTGCTAAAATACCATTTACCTTCAAAATATGGAAAATCGTATAATTACCCACACTGTTCGCACTGTATCCTTACACACAGATTTTTTCATAGTTTTAATACAGCAGGATAATTCATGTTGCTGTCTTTTGAGTGCTTATCAGCTTGAGAAATTGCAGCTTTAAGGTCGGATTTGCTTGATTTCGGTTTCTGGAAGACGCCTTTTGGATTTTTTTGTGTTTTAAGGTGATGATCAATGAGGCTTCTGAGCAAAATTTGTCGGGCGTTTCACGCCGTGAATAGAATGGGACGCTGATGACCTGAGATGTTAAAGGGCGTCCGCAAATAAATCAAATTAAAAATAAATTAAGGTGATCACCGGGTGTTGATAGGATCAAGACAAGAGATTTAATCTTCTTATATAGTGACATTTGTTACATAGTGTCAGATAATATAGGACTGGTAGCCTTAGAGCCCGAAAGAGATACTATTTCTACAGTGGTGTTGACTTAATTTTGGATTTCACATTGAGACATGTTAATAAAATTGGGAAAAAACATATTTGATAGCCTTGTACGGATATTTTGCGACATATCTGGAAGGAGAGTTATAGAGAAGTGCTACAAATGTTGTTACAGTATTACACTGGTAATATTAGTAGAACGTAGTGGTTAAACAAATTACTTAGGGCTTAGGTGATCATAAGTTCAAACAAATAACAACACAAAATAGGTATAATAAAAACTCAACTCACCTTATCAAATGAAAAAATCGTTTACTTCTTGCAAACCGAAGAACAAAATAGTTATGTGTGATACAATTTGTAAAAGTGGTATTTTATTTAGCTAGCAGAAAGTTTTTACTCACAAAATAAATAGCTTTTAATAGGATATCGTGTAGTATTTTTAGACAGTCTTTAATATTTATAAATAAATTAGTAATTAAAATTTAATTTATTCCAATCATTCCTAAACGTTTCTTGTTTCAATGAAATAGTTCGTGTATTTCTCAGTAGGAAAATCATGGAAGAAACACTTAAATTTATGGTTAGCGATGGTTTTTAAACGCATTTTGGTGTGGTAAAATTACAAATTAATATTTCTTTTAGTTTTATAATTACTGTCGTTATTATTATTATTATTATTATTATTATTATTATTATGATCACATTTTCATTATGAATTATAGTCAATTCTGTTCTAAAAATCAATCAGTCGATCTTGGTGGTGTAGTGGTAACCATACTTGCCTTCTAAACCCAAAATCGCGGGTTGAAACCCGGCCAGGATGGATTCATGGATGTTTTCGGGCGTAAAAATCCTAAGTATGGCTTCCTTCGGAAGGAAAGTAAAGCCGTGGGTCCCGAGTGTACATTTACTGCACGAAAAAGAATCTTAAGCCTGAAAGAGGCCTCTGAGCAAAATTTGTTGGCCGTTTCACGCCCTTAATTGAATGGTTCGCTTATGACCTGAGCTGTTAAAGAGCGTTCGTAAATAAATCAAATCAACAAAATGTTTAAAAATCTAACGCTGGTGTTGGAAAAAAAAAGCTTTAGTACACTTGGGCATGCGCAATGATAGGATCATTATTGGTTTTCATTATTGGTTTTTGCAAATAAATCTTAGAAAGAAATAAAAGTATGCAATATTCACTAACTCCCTTAAGGAATGCAAAAAATAAACAAATAAAATAAATAAAAACATGTAATTTGTATACGCTTAAATAGATTAATAATAAGCACATTCCGAATTAAACCAAAGTTTGTAACACTGGAGCGTAACAAACGTTGTGAAATCTCAGTGCTTTGTGTTAAAATGACTACTTTTAGTATGAGATGCCTCACAACAGCATTTTAGATACAACCCACACTCTAGTGGTACATCAAAATTACATCAACTTGCCTCATCATGATTTCGACGTGCAGTTCGTAGAGATTGACTATGTTAATTTTTAAAATAGAGGCGCCCTTAGTTTTAGTTTGTGTGGTAAAGAGCTATGGCCATAAGAGAAAAGCAAAATTATCATATTCAAGTTGTTTCATTACAGTTGTTTAAGACAAAGGTTGCGTTATAAGTAACTGTCTAGAAGCCACATTTAATGACCAACTATTGTGAGATACATAAACGAAAGTGATAATGTGTTCAACAAGAACAAAAATATTAAGGAAATAGTACAATAAGATAAATGCGCATTTAAGTACTTGCAGTTTGACGTGTTAGAACAACTAAAGAAATAGTTAATAAAATAACTGTTAATATCTTTAGAATTATCTTCGAACTCCGGCTGTATCAAATTCTATATGGTTATAATAATATTCGCTCTAAAAGAGATAGGCAGTGGCATAAGATTAAAGTTTGTGGAATAAAATTAAATATATATGCCACTAGGTTTATATCATTAGATAAAATAAGAAAATAGAATATAAAAAAGAAATAAAAAATTATAATGGACATAATAACGCCATAATCTCAAATAACTTGGAAAGGTCTCAAGATATAAAAGTAACGATAAATCACAAAGATCGGGATATCCAAGGATCGACGGCAAAAATATTTTTTGAGAAAATGGAAAGGCTACCAGGTCAAGCGTTGTATCTAACGATTATAAACGTCATGCCTTGTATTTAATTATTTCTTTGATACCCACATGCTCACAATGTTTCAAAGTACTCTGCAGTGGTCAATAAGCTATTTTACGAAAAGCGAAATGAATACCCGCCCCGAAGATGCCTGTTAGCTTTTCTGTGAGAGATTTTGCATCTTAAGACTTCCTCTTAAGTTAAGAGTTGAAAAGGTATTTTTATTGTTTTATTTTATAACAGATGTTTAGCGTGCCGGCTCAGTAAGGCAGTTGGAACTTCGAAGGCCGCGGGTTGAAGTACCGCCTTGGGGCATGTGTTGATTTCAATGGATTGGCCATCTGTTTTTCTGCTGTATTCTGTAGTAGTGCTGAATATATTACTGTGCAGTCTGACCATTGTGTTGCAAATGTGCAGTTCCTGCCAGGTTATCAACATAGATTCGTAAAAAGTGAACATTTCCTGGTTATTTTGCTAGTTATATAAAACCTGTTGTTAAAGACATTTCGACATGTATGTGATGGACGAGTTTTTAAACGCTGATATCATAAATAAACTGAACCGTGAAAATAAATTTAGTAATACTTTTAATCATTATTTTAAAATCAGAATAAAAACCACAAAATTAATCACATTAGTGAAAATATAGAGGGAAGGCAATAATAAAAAACAATAAACTTAACAGCACAACTGATGATTCAAAATATTTCAACTGCGGTGAACTAATTCCCTCAGTGAATTTTTTACAATATAAACAGCAACCATTTCCATGCTTTTTCTAAGTTTGTGACAATTGCACACAGGAATTATTATCTCTTATTTTTTCCCTCCCGTATTCAACAAACTTATTTACATCTAATATTTTGTCGATATTTATTGCCTTATGACCATACTATTTTAACATAATCACCATGTTCTTTCTTTTGCTTTTCAAGTGCAGACTAAAGATCGATTTAAAAGGATTAGTCTAAGGACTGTTCCGTGTCCTGATGGAAATTGAATCATTTTAATTTAGCAATTAGCTGTCAGAAGGATTGATGGTCAGTCCGTCGTTTCAAGAGTCTAGTGCGATGCTAAGATGACACTTGGACGTGAAATCATTTTCTCCAGAGACCTCTTTTTTCACGTCCGGAATTCATGAACGTTAAAACCTTAGGTCCGAGGAGAAATGTTACCGACTCAGGCTAGCGAACACATTTTTTATCTGAAACATGTTTCCTAAAATGTCACAAATATGTGCAAAAGCTTTGTTTTAGAAACTAAAAATATACATTAATTAAAAGCAAAATAGTTTCTAATTATTTTATGGCTAGAACCCAGAGGCTGATAAATAAAAAAATCTCTGTACATTACTAAAAATTACCTACAATATTCTACATAATATCGATAGTAATTGGATATTTTTAAAAGCATGCTTTCCTACTAACCTTATTGAATATAAATACCCAGAGAAATTAAAACGTTCTGAAGAATGTGTCTTTTCAGCAGTGCATTAAAAAAAAAAAAAAAAAAAAAAAAAAAAAAAAAAGCCATACGTACTTTCAAAAACCTCTTCACTTTGACTACAGAGACCTATGCTGTTTCTTAATCCCCCCACCCAAGTTTTAAATAACATCTCTAATTCATTTCCGGCGGAATACGACTGTTTGACAATTTTTAATTTTTCAAGAACGTTTTTCTAAACAGTTTATTGATGTCAAAATTGCAAACTTTCCCTCAAGTCTGGAACATTTAGCAAATCTTGAAATATTACAATTTGCTGTAACAGAACTGTCAATCTTATCAAAATGATGACATGTGGAGACAGAGAAATATCAGGCCCACGTTCATAGAAATCCTTTAATTTCGGAGGTGATTTCATCAATGCCTTTTCCACAAATGATATGGGTTTGTCAACCTGACAAAGAGCTCGTTGAAGAGCGTAAATGCAATAAACACATTAAAATGTAAATATTTGAAAAAAGTCAAAATAAATTTGGTCCATTTTGGTTCATATTTGCAGCACTACTTTATCTGCATTTCATCATCAGAGCTCTATTTCAGTTCACTGACCCAAAGCACGAGAATAGTAAATGTGTTGATATTCACAAGTTCAATGGCAGGGCAGATCGGCAATGAAATGTTAACTAAATACACAGAACGGAATAGCTCAATTAGCTGGTTACTTTTGTACAGCAAGCCTTTCTATTGGAATCCAGCTAGTAATTGCAAGCGACGCTGGGTGGAGACGAACATGGGGAATGTTCCCACAGGAAGCAGCCCTGTAGGAAAAACCACAGGGGAGTAGGGAAATTGATCGGAAGTATGCGGTCACATGCATGCACGCACGCACATGCAGTGCATGCCTGAGAAAACAACTTGCCTGACGTTGTTTCCGCAGCATCTCAAGGACAGCCAGAGACGTACAACTTGCTAATATCTGATGAGCGTTCCCTCCTAGCTGCTCTGACCAGGGTCCATCTCATCTCGACAATATGAAAACTCGTGTACACAACGCATTCAGTCAATTCTCTGCTCTGTTTTCTATTAATTCTCAACAGATGAAGTCCATTTCAAACTGGTCTGGACGTGTGTGGCTCAACTCATAAAAAGATAGATTATTATTTACTCTACCGGTGTATAAAACAAATTGTTGATATTATAGAAATTCATCATTATCGGGTTATGTGGCTGAAGATTTAAATTAATTTAAAAACTGCGGAACATGCGCCTAACAAACTAGCTTTTCACTCTCCATCTTAGGTTACTTATCAGCAAGTTAAGGGTAGAAGAGGGCGACTACGCAACTAAGACCATCTGTTGGACAGAATGTGAACTGTCTTTAGGTTTTACGTGATTAATTACCAGAAAATGAAATAAGGCCGATATGGTTAAAGTGAAAAACATCTAATTAAAAAGAGTTGAAATGAAAGTAAATAGCTACAAGAATTTCAAATTGTATCGAGCTACTCTTTTTTATTACAAAAGATAATACTGCGTGCAAATTACAAAATAGAGCTTGTTAACAATACAGTATTTTGTGTCAGAAATATAGCAAATAAAACGTATCAAGCACTATAATTACTAGGCCCTGGGATACTTTGCTGAATGGAATAATTTAAATAAGTAAAACAAATAAAACCCTGCATAGAACATTGTTCATTTTTGTATGTCACGCTTAGATTTTGTCCAATGCTGATATCCTCTCCCCGTTTTTAGTATTATTTTTTGTTTGTTTGACTTAATTACGGACGCTCTGTAACATCTCAGGTCATCAGCGACCCATTCATTTCAGGGTGTGAAACGGCCGACAAATTTTGCTCAGAGGTCTCTTCTTTCACTCTTGAGGTTCTTAATCGTGCCGTAAATGTACGACACGGAACCCACGGCTTTACTTCCCTTCCAAAGGAAGCCATACTTAGGATTTTTACGTCCGAAAAAATCCATCGATCCTGACCGGGTTTGAACCGGCGATCTTGGGTTTAGAATGCAAGTATGGTTACCACTAGACCACCAGGACCGACATTTTTAGTATTGAAAGCATTATATACATCATGAATGGCGCTAGTGTTTCACCTTACGAAGGACATGAATATTATCGTTTGTGACTGCACAAGAGTTTCTGTTATATGTTTAATAATTTCGCTGGATCATAGATTTTTTCAGCAAATTTGTTTCGTTCTACTGCTGGAATTTTGTTTGCAACTTGGCAAATTGGCAAGGGCAAATAATTGTAACAAATATATATATATATATATATATATATATATATATATATATACACAGAGGATACGAATAAAAAAAAAATGTATATACACTTCAAGCAAAGAAACAACTGTGTTGACATAACAAAACTGAATTCACATAAACAGAAAATGATGAGCACTAATCATCTTAGACTTTTGCACTTACAGCTGTTGCTCAAAATGCCCACCATCGCCGTCGATACATTTCTGAGTACGTTGAACTATTGATTGAGCAACGTTTGCGAAAGTGTCCTCAGCGATTGCAGCACATGCCGTTTCAATATCTTCCCGAAGTGCTGCCAGTGTAGCTGGTCTGCCCAGATCTGCCCTTGTCAACATCGCATACGATACCATGAGTCTCAAATTCGTCTCGAATGCGTGCAATTGTTACTCACGTTGACGGTTCTGTTCGGTACACATGTCTCCATTACCTTTGAACTTCAACAACATTCTCGGTTTTCCAGTACCACTTCAACATTGCTTTCCGCTGTTTAAACGATAATCTTGGCTCCATTTTGTTGTAGCAACTCTAGCATAACGTAATGTGAGTCACATCTGTTTACAGAACATCATACGATAATATTGGCGTCATCTGTTCATTGTTGATTTATTTGTCACGTAGCAACGCTAACATAACGCAATGTGAGTCATATCTGTTTACAGAACATCATAGGATAATCTTGGCTTCATTTGTTCATTGTTGATTTACCTGTCACGCAGCAACGCTATCATAATGTATGTGAGTCATATCTGTTTACAGAACATCATACTACACATGACTGTTGTCTTTGGGTCCAACTTTGAAATATATTAAATAGATATCTACTGTGAAAGTTTGTATACATTTTTGGCACCCTCAGTGTATATGTAACATAATCTAATAGAAAATAAATATTACCTCTCTTTAGAACTACGTTCGATGACGACAAAACGGGGGTTCTATATATTTCGTTCATGTGGGGCGTTTGGAATTCCAATAAGTTGACTCGTCAAGCTTTATAATGATAGTCATTCATGCTCATCAGTTTTCCCCTATTCGATGTTCGCTTTACACACAATCAAAATAATTAAATTATTATATTTAGTAAGAAAACACAACTGCAGCACCAGGGCATCTAATTTCGTTGCGGAATGAAGCATTCCAAACGTAAGCTCTAATCTTCTAAGTTCAGTACTTTCGTAAATTACAGCATGTAAATTAACATTTTTCTAAATTATTTGACGACAACGACTTCTATTATACGCAGTTACATTGTGCGGAAGCCCAAAAGAATATTCCATCATAGCTGATTTTGTTTGGAATAAAATACGTAATATTATAATGATAATTTTCAATTTAATTTTAGCCTGTCGTAGAAAAAGTACATTGTTTGCAACAGACTTGTGATGTGGCTTTTTGATAATTCTGTGCACTGTATTTCATAAAATCCCCTCTCATATAAAAATAGTTATTTCACAAACTTGATGCAAAAACAAATATGATAGGTTAAATAAACCCAGTTTTTTACATACGGGAAAGAAAGAAAGTTACTGTTAAATTATGGGGTGTCTGGTCGCTCAACCACCGGGGCGCAGGAACACCAACGTCCTAATGAGCAAGAGTCAGTGGTGATACAGATCCATGCCTAATGCTGTGTTTTCGTACACTACCAGATGGAGCTTATGGCGCCGTAGGGTTCATTTATTCTCACAATCGAGAATGTAAACCATAATAGGTATAAGCCGAATGTCGAGCCTCACTCCCTTTCTATAGTAAATTAGGTGCACGTAATTTATGCGTAAATATCTTGCCAACATTTACATTTTAAATTAATACTTCCCTTCACCGGACATAAAACTCAAAGCATGGCAGATTCAAGTTAAAACTCGTTTAAAGGAATTGTAGACCCACAAGCAGTCGAGATGCCTTCACGTCCAGTAAAATTAATTGAACCTCAAGTTGGCAGAGCGCGGCTGCGAACTAGGATAAAACAGCAAGGTCATAATGCGTGTGCAGGTAGCACCTGGTAGCTATTTTAGTGAGGCTTTGTCACCGAATGGTTATGCGTTCGTGTGTTACTCGGTGCTTTCATTGCATATACGTTGGGTGCTAATAGTTCTCCGTTACTAATGCCCTTACATAAATGTAGTCTTGCAGAATGTACATGTGAAAACTGGTTACTGCAGAGAAGAGATAAGACAATAAATCGTGTTCCAGTTTTTTTTTTATTTATTTACGGACGCTCTTTAACATCTCAGGTCAACAGCGTCCCATTGTATTCAGGGCCTCTTTGCTCAGAGGCCTCTTTTTTAGGCATGAGGTTATTTTTCGTGCCGTAAATGTACAACATGGGAACCGCGGCTTTGCTTCTCTTCCGAAGGAAGCCATACTTAGGATTTTTACGCCCGAAAAAAACCATCAACCCTGGCCGGTCGTGTTCCAGGTAGAGAAATGTTCGCCAATTTGTTAAAAAGTTACGAAATACAGGATCTATGAATAACAAGAAGCGGCGGCATTATATTGTCGCTGAGGGACATAATTTTCAGGCTATTATCAGTTTTAAATGCAGTGTAATTTTAAGTTTTTATTAAAAATATAAATCCTAAAATAAAAATACCAACTTTACGCCTGGCGACTCTTAGTGAGTAGACGCGCACAGGTGGCCCGTAGCCAATATAACCTTACTGTCTATAGTGTGTGTACACTATTCTCATTTTATATCTACTTTGGCATATTTGTTAAACATTCAAATACTTTTTATGCAATGTTTGGAAGAGTTGATATTTTATATAGTCATTTCTGCAAAATTCCATTATAATGATTTATCTTGTACAAAATAAACACATTTACTGCACGATATAATTAGAACATTAATATAAGGTTAGAGGAAGCATAGAAAAATGCATTTACTTTCCCATTACTGCTACACTTGTATCAGAGCTGGTTCATCAATCGATTATCCTTCTTCTTTCCCTTTCTAAACTATAGCAATAATTGCAATGATGTCTATATAACTAGGAAGTAAGGACGAGGTATTATGTCGACATAATAATCAGATAATATTTTAATCAAAAATATTTTTCTTGATAATAATAAATGGTTATATTATAAAGTAATTGTTCAGGAATAGAACAAAAGTACCTACTGCTGGGAGCTGGAGAGATGGCTAGCCAGAGGAATGTATTAACGTCCAACTGTTCACAATTAATAATCTGCTTTTGTTAACATAAAGAGATGGACCGACTCTTTAAGTATTTAAACAGATGATGATATGCGTGCAGTGCGTAATGTTTTATTTGGCAGCTAAAACACTTTCCCTGCATACATCGCTGGCCATTTCTCCAGCCCCCAGCAATATTTATTACAAAGAATAACGCAATAATGGGGCACATATATAATCAACTTTGTTAGTATATTAAGAACTACAATTACGTGCTATAGAGGAACATTCCCTCCGTCTAATATTAATTCATGATTTATTATATTTATTAAAATCAGGATCAGCCTAAATACTAAAACACAATTAAGTTCGTTGAAACGAAAAGGTGCCGCTTTACATGTTAATAAGCTACAGCTATGACAATGGGATAATTGCTTCACTGCAGGGAGCTGTTAGTATGTAATTAACGTGGGTCAACACTTGACTTGTCTCCCGTGCATAGTCATTTGTGGCACCTAGCTAAGAGTCCATTGTTAGGGTTAGCTGATACAGGTTGCGTCGGGTTTACTAAGCCCTGGGTCTAGGGGTGCAACACAGAGGTCTGTGATACCCGTGGGTTTTTGCATTAGGACGGTACCTTGTTTCCTAAACCGACCCGCCTTTCGGCTGCAGACGATTGCGCTGCCCAGGCGCGCTAAGTTCCATTTGCTTCCAGATTCTCACTGGTGGATAGGTCATACTAGCTTAGACCTACTCGTATTTAAGAGGTGAGTCACCCCAGCATTAAGGTAGCCACCACCCTCCCTACCAACAACGGCGATTCCGGCGCACTGGCCCCCAGGGTACACGCCTTAGGCACTCCCCTGGGACACGCCGCCATCGTAGGTCAGCTGATACAGCAGATAAAAATACACTAATCCTTCTTTGAGTCGCTGTGTTCGCCACATCTGCCAAAGAGAGCGCGACAGTTAATAACCCTCATTGCTGACATCGTCGTTACCTTTTATGAGCTAAATAATGAAGTTTATCGATTATCTGGACAAGGCAAAAGCGTGTATTACAAATGTGTTTAGTGTTCAAGAATTAAACACAGGAAAAGCATAGGCAATTTTTCCACCCTCATGGCACCGATAGCTCTAAGTTATTACGCTCCAGACCAATTTATGGACACATACTTAAATTTTCTACCTAAGACAAAGCATTCAGCCTTTAAACGGGATGTCTGCAGTACAATTAATAATATCATTACAAGAGAAAAAAAAATAATATAAAAGAAGAACAATAAACGTAATTCTTTATTTGATAGAGCAAGGCAAATAAAAAGTAATCTGTTTAACTTGTTAAAAATTACTTCCAACACAGGATGGGCATACATTTAATGTAGTAGTTAATCAGAACCAGAGAGGTTACCAAGCAGAAGGAAGTATTGGTATCACATCTCCTCGGCGGGCCCAGTTCGAGAACATCAGGCATGTAATAATTATTGTAGTTCTATTTGATAGCCTAGTATAATGCAAAAAAAAAAAAAAAAATAAATAAATAAATAAATAAATAAATAAATAAATAAAATAAATAAATAAATAAAATACATTTAGTGAATTAAATTTGTCTCATTTATAACCTTTTCAGGTAGTTAAACCCTGTAGATCTACATTATTATCCTTGGATTTCGTGTATAAGTAACTATTGTCTTATTTCAGCATGGTTGCCATCCGTTTCAAAGGAAGCTATTTGTCGCTGCTCTGTTGCACGGTTTCATACATGCAGAGATGTATCGGAAATTTCAAATGACATTGTGGATACATTTTTCTTTCAAAAACCCTTTGGATGTGAGAGAATTCCTCAACCGACAATTTCCAGCAGGTAGATAAGCAGTGTTTATCGGTATTGATGCCCTTGCATTTTTGCTTTACCAAATTACGAGTGTACGAAACCAAATAAGAGATTTCTAGGACCTGAAGAATCGTATTCGAGAAGAATGCGCAGCGATTTCAGCACATATGCTTACAAACGTAGAATGGAAGTGTCATGCTGAACTAGATAAAAATACATATTTACAGAATATGTATTTATGACATTTAATTTTATTTACGACAAATCATTGTTTGATAAAAACGGATAGAACCTTTAGTCTACTCTATTTCATAGATAGAAAATGCGTATAAACCTTGAAAAAAGCAGAATATGCGAAGGTAGGTCCATAAGTTTCCGGCCTCGCCGATAAGGGTTAGCACCTTCACATAATTCTTATCTGGAATCATACCTTATCTATTAGGTAAATTATTGCACATGAAACTTCGTCTCGGCTGTGTTCAGTTGTTCAGATATAGTTTCATAAAGAAGGCTATGTATAGAAGATTATGACATGTTCAGAATGAAGTATCGAGCTGTTATTAAGTTCCTCACAAAAGAAGGACCTACTCCAAATGAAATTAAACAACGATTGGACGGTGTATATGGAGAAGCATCCCCCTCATATTTACCGTAAAAGAATGAGTCAAATGGTCGAATGGTCGAGAAAGCACTGAACACGAAGAACGTGCAAATCGGCCCTTGGAGGTGCTCCTTCCTGAAAACATCGCCCTTGTGGAAGGAGAAATTATGGAAAACCGGCAAATCAAAGTTACAGAAATAGCAATAAGGTTGGGCCTTTCTAAAACAACAGTCCTTCGAATTATTGGTGACTATTTAAACATGAATAAGATTAGTACCTAGGCTTCTTTCCTAAATCCAAAAGCAGCAACGAGTCATCTGTTGTTAGGCATTTTTGGAGCTCTGCCGTGGCAACGACAGAGAAGTTCTGCAAACCATTGTTACAGGAGATGAAATTATGGTCCTCTACAATGATCCCTTGTCCAAAAGAAAATCAATGGAGTGGCGTAAACCTGGCGAAGCACCGGCTCTAAAGGCCAAGGTCACTCAGTCAACCAAGAAGAACATGGCCACAATCTTTTGGGACTGTGAAGGAATACTTTTCATTGACTTCAAGGAGAAGAACACGGCAGTAAATGGGGAGTACCATGCTGGCTTACTGCACAGACTACGTGTTTCCATCAAATAGAAAAGGTGAGGAAAGGTGAGTGGTAGTGTGCGCAGTCTTCATGACAACGCGCTGCCTATGCAAGGAACAGGCGGGATCCGCGGTCCAGCAATATAAGGAACGCTCTGTATTCATCATATACGGTTTTACGACTAACATTTGGCGCGTTAAGGTTGGGGAAGCATACTGGTCTTGTTGATTAAACCCCTTTATTTAGCATTTACGAGCTCCATTACTTCCATGCAGCAACGAAGGTTTCGGAAGCTTATCTTCAACAAGTGTAATTTGGTTTTTAACAATACACTTCTCAACAGCAACAAATTTTATTGCAATTATTACTAAAATTCGCCCACTACTCAAACTTGACGTTGGATGAGATACTCAATCTAAAGACGCCACTGATCGAGATGTACATGCTACCTCAGCAACACTTGTTTACTGTGCAGAAAGGAAGTATCAGCGAGTCTGGCCGGCCTCCTCGAGGTCACAGCAGTGATACTGACACTAGTGACTGTCGCTCAGTATTAGCAAATTTTAAGCGATGGCGCCATTCAGCTAGAAAACTTTCCTCTCTGCGCGTCTGTCGTTCCTGCTCATTATTAAATAACACGCAACATCCTGAGTGCCAGCCAATAAGTGCTAGAAAGTATGCACATCTGATTCTCTAACGGTATCCAGTCTGTTGAGTCAATGTTTACATTGTGTTGTGTAGTGCCAGCACTCCATGCTTCCCACGCGGCAAGCCTGGGTTTCATTCCCAGTACGGGTCGGTCCTGGTGGTTTAGCGGCAACCATGCTTGCCTTCTAAGCCCAAGATCGCGGGTTCAAACCCGGCCTGGATCGATGGATTTTTTCGGGCGTAAAAATTCTAAGTATGGCTACCTTCGGAAGGGAGTAAAGCCGTGTCGTACATTTACGACACGATAAAGAACCTCAAGTCTGAAAGAAAAGACCTCTGAGCAAAATTTATCGGTCGTTTCATGCCCTGAATTGAATGAGACGCTGATGACTTGAGGTGTTAAAAGATCGTCCGTAAATAAAATAATAATAATAATAATAATAATAATAATAATAATAATAATAATAATAATAATAATAGGGTTAGTCTCTGAAGGTTTTTAGGGGTTTTATTTCAGTTCTTAAGATAATCCTAAAAACCTATGGACACCTTGACTTCATTCGGCTAAATTATCATTTCCCTAGCAAACTCATCATTGGAATAATGCAGTTGCGCCTTCCAGACAGATGTCTGTGCTGTGGACGACTAGGGGAGCATCCCACAGAACTCCCTCAGCGTTTAGTGAAAACAAAACAAAAATTATATAATTACCAACTTAACTAACCAATATGAAGCTAGCAATTAGTCGTTTAAATGTTTAGAATGTTTCATTTTGAAATTGAAAGGCGTTTCTCAGCTTTGAATTTTAAAGTTTTTAAGAGACAGAATGTGTAACCTACTTCTGAAGTCGGAGCACCAGTATAGTGGGATTACAGCGTCCCAAAGAGATGAGAAGATGACGGGAGGGTTAAGGTGCTAGCAGGGGCCTTAAACGTGAGTCTACTAACAGCACACACCATAGTCTTGTCACTTCACTCACTCTGAAGGAAGATTCCCACGACAGGATGGGGAATGAGATCCGGATTTGATTTGATTTGATTTATTTACGGACGCTCTTTAACATCTCAGGTCATCAGCATCCCATTCAATTCAGGGCGTGAATCGGCCGACAAATTTTGGTCAGAGGTCTCTTCTTTCAGGCTTGAGGTTCTTTTTCGTGCCGTAAATGTACGACACGGGACCCACGGCTTTACTTCCCTTCCGAAGGAAGTCATACTTAGGATTTTTACGCCCGAAATTCCATCGATCTTGGTTGGGTTTGTACCCGCGATCTTGCGTTTAGAAAGCAAGTATGGTTACCACTGCATCACCAGGACCGACAAAATGAAATCCGGCTCCTGGATGAAGCAGAAAGGAGACTGCATCAACACAGTACGGTACTGATAGTATTTTACATTTACTTTATTAATAAGTCAACAATTTAATTTATTTATGAATTACTGTTGTATACTAGAAGATAACGTATATTAAAAGGCATTAGCAAATGCTTCTTCTATGAAAAAGAAGAAGAAGAAAAGAGAAATGACGGGAAAAGAAAAAGTGTTTACTTATGCTATTTGTTGGTGCTCAAACAGCTTAAGGGGTGCCCGAGTAAATTCTGAAGAATTATAATTTACAATGTTTCATCCTAGCTGAATAAAACGAATCTCTTTTGGTAGTTAATTCATAGTTATTTCATGGTGTGTTCAGAAATCAATATTGTATAATTCATTCTCTTTTCAAATGACAAAAGCAATAATCTCCCTTTATTTATAGCAATATGCAAAGCAGCAACTTATCGTTACTTTTTGTTATATTTTGATCCACATTTTTTTATATACTAATTCTAGAATGCACCCCTTAACCTCAACTTGATTGTGTAAAGTTGCTTTACGAATAAAAGGCTTTGCCAGTAGAAGGAAGTCCACGAATTGTCAACTGTTTTAACTTATTATTGCTCATTCCAGTTTTTAGACTGGTTATAAATGCCGGCGACCCAGTTCAAAGATAAATCGGTGAGTATTCCAAACATTTCTTTATTAACAATATTACAACAGATATTTCCCAAACAATACCTTCTTACTGATAAAAGTAGTTTTTGCCACTGGATCTTAGGAGGCATCGATGCGTTAGTAATAAGCTTTGCAGATGAATAATTATTTTCATTATGCTAAAATTACGAGTAAAAGATGCACTGGCTCTCCTACTATGTTTACTAAACTACTACTTAGCTAATGAATATTTTATTTTCTCTTCATATATTGTGGTATATGGGGGGCTTAATAATGGAAATGTATATCAATAAATGCAGCAATAAAACAGCGTCGAAGTGATTACTGCAATAGTAAAGTACTGTTGAAGTCAACAATCGGGAGCAATTCCACGTTCGTCTAGCTTGTGTGAAACAGAAAAAAGCCAAGCTCTGCGCATGCGTATAGCTGCATGTTTGGAGGTTTTGGTAAAGAAAAGCGTCAGTCTATCGAGAGACGTGAGCGGGTAAAGACGCACAATTCCTCTTCCTGGCCATTGTAACAGCGTCCTACAGGTAACATTTGAAATTGTAATAGGAATGATATATATATATATATATATATATATATATATATATATATATATATATACTATTAATAGAGTAATAAAAACTTCTAAAAAGCATAAAAACTCATAAAAACACTCAGGGTGCAATATAAAAAGGTTCACATAAAATTTCACACTAAAAACCGTAAAATTGAACACTAAAATCACACTATATTTCGAGCTTGGCTCTTGGTCACGGTGAGTTCATTTTCATCACGTGACCAAGAGCCAAGCTCGAAATATAGTGTGATTTTAGTGTTCCATTTTACGGTTTTTAGTGTGAAATTTTATGTGAACCTTTTTATATTGCACTCTGAGTGTTTTTATGAGTATATATATATACACACACACAAGGCTGCAGCCACAGTTCAATTGAGCTAATCATTTGTGTTCCTCGTCCCTTATGTACATTTTAATTTTAGGATTAAAATTAGAAGCGTGTCCCTAGTGTCCAACCTGTGCCAAGTTAACTGAAAAGTATAATCTGATAATGAGTGGTCTACCGAAGATTGTGACAATATGAATTGTAAATCTTGAAGGCTACAAAACTTAAGAGGACATGCTGTAGACATAAGCAAAGTTATAGGTGTAAAGTTCGAGAACGGTGAAAGGATTAATAATTAAGGTACTCATTTTTATTGAAAGGAGATTTACACAGTTCACAACTCGAGAAACTGGTGACTTCGTGAAAACAATCCATAATTTGTAAAAGTGGATTTGCACTACACAAAAATGCTTTAGGGGCAAAATATTGAACATTAATAACATTTTATAGAAATTGCTGAAATGACCACAATGACTTAACGTAGGCTAAGGGTTATCAGTAGGTTTCGAATATACAATGACCTTTAAACGGCCCCTCATATGTAGAAATCCAATGGACTGAGACCAGAAGGACATGTCGGTCTCCACGACCTGTCCAGTTATAAAGGAATCGCTGACTTGCTCTGGTAGTCATGCATGATATTTAATAGCCGTATTGGCGGATTTTTTTCTAATAAAATACACTGAGAGCGAGAGAAACCATACAAAAAAAAAAAAAAACAAAAAAACAAAAAAAAAACGCAACATCTAAAATTTTTATATTTTCAATTTTACGCGTTATTATATATGGATTATTATATTTGCAGACATTAAATACTTTTGCAAACATTTTGAGCATGAACATGAATGCAAGTTAATTACTTTTCATAATGAGTAACACAAGGTTATTTGCATTGGTGAAGCAATGGCACACCTTTCAACACTCAGTGGCACTCTCAGAAGCGGGCGTTTCCTCCTCGGGCTTGTATCACAGCTTGCAACCTCACGGACATGTTGCGGATCAAAGTCCTTAGGTTTTCTTGTGGTATGGTCTCCCATTCCTCACGCAAAGCCTCCCGGAGTTCATTGAGACGCTCAGGAACGCATGAACGAACATTTTTCTCCATCATGTCCCAAACATGCTCAATGGGGCTGAGGTCAGGCCTTCGTGTTGGCCAAACTAGTGCCTGAATCCCCACCTCAAGCAAGTAGTGTGTCATAACGTGGACGGGCAATGTCATGCGTGAAGCGGAAATCACTGCCAACATATACAGCCGAGGGGATAACACGCTGGTGAAGAATTTCCTGAAAACACCGGATTGCGTTCAAGATCCCGTTCTCCACAAAAACCAGCTCTGTGTTGGTTTCCCTACTGATACCAGCCCACACCATGAGGGAACCTCCCCTGAAGGTCATCATCGATGAGAAGGTGCAAGGGGCAATCTTTCTGCAGTCCTTCTATATTCTCTTTTTCTGCCATCAGGCGACCTCGACTCATCCATTAATAGGACAGTTTCCATTGCTCCTCAGTACGCTCCAGATGTTGACGAGCAAAGCAAGGCGTGCTTGCCGATGTTGCTGGGTAAACAAGGGACTTCTGCTTGGTCTTCTAGAGGTGAGGTGAGCTGAGCTGCTTCAAATCTTTTGCTGACTGTTCTCGCGCTGATATTGACTCCTGATGCCCTTTGCAAGCGATTTTGAGCTTCTGTGGCAGTTGTGTGTCGATATCTGGCAGATGACACACTTCTGCGACCTGATCCTGGCTTCTGCAATAGATACCAGGTTCCCTGAATCTTCGGTATGATCTTTGTATAGCAGGGGCATTGAGGGTAACCTGGGCCGTCCATCTTCCAATAGCACAACTGATTTAGCAGCCTCATCTCGACTTAACGGCATCTTTACCTTATAACATTGTGTATTAAATTGATTGAAATACTTCAACAATAGAATAAAACTGATATAATAAAAGACAACAATGTCATTTGACATCTAAATTGGCCCAGGTGTAAAAATATGATTAAATTGCATTCATGTTCATGCTATACAATAAAGGAAATTATAGACTCAAAATGATATCCAAATACATATGAATGTTTGTAAAATGTATGGAAAATAATTAATAAAAATGAATGGAATTATAATAATTCAAATATAACAATGTATAACATGTAAAATATCAAAACATTTTAGATGTTATCTCTCTTTCGGTGTATTTAAAAATTCACAATAAAATGTTCCAGATTAAATAAAAAAGTACCCATTAATGTGTGGTGAATTACTCCAGCACATGCATTAATGGTAAGCCGTTTTGTTTCCAAAGGCTGCTCGGAAATTTTCTACACCTCCTACATGAATAGTGCAAGTTCTATGGTACTGTTATATATGACAGATGAATGACTTAAAAGACCACATCCCTGCAACCACAACACAGCACCAATTTGTAAAGGGTAAAAAGTATTGTAGCTTGTTTATCATTACATAAAATAAATAACTTTAAAAAGGCGAAATTGATCATTTGTGATTATTAACTTTTTCCTAGTGTTAGTTTCTCTAATAATTCCCTAAAGCAGGGGTGCCCGCAAAGCATCACAGCGTAGGATCTTAGTGAATTTTCGATTGATGGCGTTATATTGTGACGATTGTAGATTGCTGTCCGCCACTTAACAAGGAAAGTATGCGGGTTGCAAACATCTAGTTTGACTCGGCGTTCGTCATCCCCTCCCCTTAAGGGTTCTCTCATGTAAACATCTTGTGAATTCTCAAGAGCACTTATCTGACAATGAACCTATATTTCGTGTCCTATTTCGTTAGAAAACTTGACGAAACTAGTGGCATCTCTAAATTCGAATGTCCTGCTCTAATATTATTATTTGATTAGGGTTTATAGGAATTACAGAATATCAACAGGATCTTTAGCTTATATACCAGGGCATTTCGAAAATTAAATTACAAAAATTTCCTAGTTTTTTATTACAAGCTTTCCATATTGCACAATACTTTCATACACCATACTGAATTCCCCCCCCCCCCCCCATAAAAGTGATTCAGAATTCGCTAGAGCTCAAATGCCAAATTATAGTGCGTATTACATTTTAAAACTCAATAAAGTGAACCAAAATGACCTAAATAATTATTTCAAGATATTTACCATGTAACAGGAAAATCGAGGCATGCAAAACAAAGTCACTGTAGGTATGATCATTCTGAACCACAGTAGACGGGCGTTCAAGGTATTCCCGTTTACATCCGGATGGCTGCTTGCCCGCGAGATCACAAAACAGTTGCCCTGTCATCTTTATGAGCACATGATCTCTTCGCTTCTAATGCGTCTAATTTGCTGGAAAGATGGAAAAAGAGCACAGCTATGATGTTATGTAAGATATTTATTCGGCAACATGAGTGAAGGTTAAACAAACATGATGGAACTAATGGGATTATGTATCGGACGTGAAGGTCATGGTGCCACGTGGCGAACCCCCCACCGCCATCGCAGTAACCTTCAGCGCGCCTCTGCACGTGGCCCAAAAATCTCTCCGGCGTAGACCCGCCACAAAACAACGTCAAGTTCACCCTCTCCACGCTCTTTCCCTTGGCTACTCTCTTCCGTTATTTATTTCATATCCAAAGGTGCATTACCCCTATGATGTCATCACGTACATGATAGATGCAAATATCTTACAGACTGTCAGTTGTTTGCACGAAGAAATAAACGAGTACGTTTAATAAAAAAAGAACATGCACACGTATATGAGCAATTGTTGAACAATCCTTTAATATTGCTGCCCTTTGTTTCTTCTGTTGCAAATGTGGCCTGACCTAACGAAATATTCTCAGTGCTACCATGCCGTCAATTGTTTAAAAATTCACTTCCAAGAAGTTATTGGGCACAGAAGAGACATCTGATGAGTGCACTTCTCATTGCAGTTTTATTAATTAAAACGTGAACTATAATGAAAATGAACTTTTTATTTTCAAAATGGACATGAAATTCCAGTACTGTCACTGAAATAAAAGCTAAAAATGTAGAATGCCACGTCACGTTAACTAAGGTGGGTATATTGTATTTTTCTACTCTGGTTTTTGATTTTGCTTTTTGTTGATGGTTTGTGAATGTTGTTCAAAATTTTTAACCATTATTATTATTATTATTATTATTATTATTATTATTATTATTATTACTTTATTTTTTTACTTAAATTCGTAATTAATGTTTAGCTGAGAAGGTATAACGTTTTTGACATAAAAAATTTAGGGTAAGAAGCTGGTGGGTGTAATTTAGTTAGCATAAATTACAGATCAGTATATTGTGCTTTCCGTTTTCACATGAGATGAAATGATAAATTGGGAAAACATTTTTTTTAAGGAAGGAAACGTTCCAGGCCTAAGTTTAGGGTACCGTCCCGGCATTTGCCAGTTATGAGGACTGCGGAAAACCTTGAAAAAACATAAGCAAGGGAGGACGGTCCTGGCGGGATTCGAACCCCAGACTTCCCGCTCATGAGTCCGCGCCTTAACGACCTCGGCCACTCATGGAGGTTTTACATAGTAAGTAATATAATATAGTGATACATGTTTTATGCGAATGACAGTGAGACAGTGAGGCTTTATGTGGGACACCCGGTATAAATAAATCGTAGAAAGAATTCACGACGTCAAGCCAGAAATACCAAGTTGAACGTTGTCAATGATTTGTTTTTTTCCAAAAAATGTCTCACCGTTTGAAGCTAATGAAAGCACTCGTCTACAATTTTTTTCCCCTATTCTTTTTATTTTTCTACCTGGATATGAATGCCCTGAATCAACATGTTTTCAGCTTTACTTTACCTGGCTAGCTTTTTAAACAAAATCACATCAAATGCAATAATATACTTATCCTTTTTAATAAATATTATCAAGTTTTAATATACCGCCACGGGTGGCTCGAGGTCGTTAAGGCGCGAACTTCGAATCCCGCCAGAACCATCCTCCCTGACTGAGGTTTTTTCCAGGTTTTCCTCAGTCCTCATAAATGGCAAATGCCGGGGAGGTACCCTAAAGTTACGCCAGGAACGTTTCCTTCCTTAAAAAACTCCTTTCCCAATAAATAATTTCATTTCATGTATCATCAGTGTCCGCCGACTGTGGTGCCTCAGTAGTAAAAATGGGCGTTAAACACGATTTAAAAAAAAGTTTTAATACCTATAGCTAAGACAAAACTATTCTTGAAGGTTTCATTTTAACTTAAATATTAATGAATATATTAAAAAAGAGCTATTTGTCAATATTTATGAATTTAAATGTTTTTCGTTATTAGGAGAAGAAAACATTTTTTTTTCGAAGCTGTGATATGTCCTTCATTAGTGTTCCTTTTCAAACACCAACAGTAATCACCCATCATTGACACATCCCAATGGCCTTGATAGAGGGTTCCATTGTTTTAATGTCTTTATGCAACTGTTCAACTTGCTCTGCAGGGAAGTAATCAATATGACTGTTGAGAAAACGCACTTTAACCCTCATCTTAGATTTCAAAAGTGTGACATTTCCTCCACTATTTCTTTATAGTTTTCAGCTTTCTTGTGCCAAGCAAATTTTCTGTCAATTTTTTGTATACCAACCTTGGGGACTTTTCTAACTCGAACATAATTCATCGTGCATAAGCTCACGAATGTAGGGGTCCATGCTGCTATCTTAGCTTCAGTTTTCTGTAGGACATTTGTAACAAGATACAATTACTATTCTTATTCAGAGTAGTAGCAAATTTCTTCATCAAGCCTAACTTAATATAAAGTGGTGGAAGAAGGACATATGGAGCAGAAACCAATGGTTCATACTTGATCTTTTTTCTTTTTTTTTCCTTTTTTTTCTTTCTTTTTTTTTCTTTTCTTTTCTTTCTTTTTTTCTTTTTTTTTTTTTTTTTTTGCCAGGAACTAAATTGCTGCTTTGTGGTCAATTTTTTTTTCTGGCCCAATGCTCTTATTTAGCCCTAATGTCCCATTCATACAGTAAACCATTTATTATCTTGTTTAAATCTTTCAGAATATTTATTTTATCTGTCTAACTAACAAATTATATTAAAAAAAAGTTATTTTCCATCATGTCGATTTATGAAAAACAAAGGCTGGTTTGAGAGATTCTATGCAATTAGGAATCAGCAAATATAAACACTTTTCTTTCAGCAAAAATTGTGTACACCAGTGAAGTTATTTGCATAAAAAGCAGTTCAATTTGAAGATTCAATTTCAAAATTAGTGGCAAACATGTGAGGAATAAACTACTACTAGTAATAAAAACAAAGTGCACGTGAAATACAGATAAAGGTTAAATAACAAAGGCAAATACACATTAACAATAATTTGCTTTAGCAAGTTTCTCTCTTACTTGAAATTGCTTAGGCTCTGTTTATGTCAAAGTGTTATTAATAATAAGCGGTCCTGGTGGTGTAGTGGTTACCATACTTGCCTCCTATACCCAAAACGCGGGTTCGAACCCGGCCAGGACCGATGGATTTTTTCGGGCGTAAAAATCCTAAGTATGGCTTCCTTCGGAGCCGTGGGTCCCGTGTCGTACATTTTGGCACGAAAAAGAACCTCAAGCCTGAAAGAGAGGCCTCTGAGCAAAATTTGTCGGCCGTTTCACGCCCTGATTTGAATGGGACGCTGATGACCTGAGCTGTTAAAGAGCGTCCTTAAACAAATCAATCAAAAAAAAAAAAGTTATTAATAAACGTTAAGTTACACCAAATCAAAAACACCAGGAAGATCTTACTTGTGCGTCGACTTCCGGTTGTGAATATCTGATGCCTGAATAATGGGGTCTAAAATGGCACATTATTGAAGCCGAGAGCATATCTAGCGTTCACTTATGCTAAATTTAAATTATCTCAACTATTTTTACATTACCTATCTTGCATAGGTGAATGAGTCAAAACAGGTTTAAAAACTAAATCTCTTAAGTAAAGAACAAGAAGTTCTGCGGTGGGAGGAGGTGCAGAAAGAAACTAGGAAGCAGGTCAGGTTCATACATGTTAATATATTCATTAAAGTCATCAGAATGCTTCGGGATTTACATGCGCAATACCGTTGCGCTAACGTAGCTATTAAAATGCGATTCCATTATTCGTGTAATATCAGCGTTACTTTTTAAACTTCGCTTGACCTTGTGAGGTTTTTGTCAGTCAAAGTGAAATAGTGTCACCTGATAATGGAAGAGGAAAATCATGTTAATAATAAAAGTTGTTCGCTGACCTTGTCCTTGGTTCCCACAGATAGATTGTATAATCAGCATCAGGGGCGTCTCAAGGTCACGCTGCGCGCTACTCATCACATCAACACCAGTGCTGCCAACAGAAGCAAATATTTTCCGTCTCTACCTCATCACACTATGCATTTCGAGTTACGCAATCACGTTGCCTTTGTCTTGGCTCTTCGGTTTGGTAATAAATACGTATTTTGTTACGGTTCGGGTGAAAATGGCTAACAATAGTCTTTTATAGCAGCGGTTTATAGCAGACCTGTGGTAGGTAGGTACCATGGAAAATGAAAATGCTGCAGAATGAGATAAATACAATGAAGCCGAGGATGATATTATTATTATTATTATTATTATTATTATTATTATTATTATTATTATATTCTCACTAAAAGTGACACCCGCCATACTCTTTACTGTACTCTGTACTGAAGGTCTGTCTGCTGAACCGGAAATATCAATACCATTTTCAGCATTTGGGAGCAATTTTTTTCCTCGAAATAACTATGTCTTAGGAGGATCCAAAGAACAGCTGAGAAGCTACTTGTTGCTCCAAATAGCGAATCCGATCTGATAAGGCGAGTGAGGCTGTTTGAGCACTGTCAAACTGCCCAATTAAAATGTTCCATTGAGGCATTTTCCACCTGCTCATCATTTATTATTCTTTCCCTGAATATATATTTCACTTTAAGAGATAGCTAGGTATGGGCTGTAGAGTGGATGTTCGATCTCCTGGAAACCAAATTTCACTGCAGCCTTAAGAACAATAGTCGTATGAACTGGAACATTGTCATCAAACGAACGCAACGACTCAGCATTTTGCCGTCTCTGCTCCTAAACGCCGTCGCTCTGCTTGTGCAGGTGTTCGGTATTGATGATGCATTTCTTTTCTTGAAACCAATCAAGAGAATTCTTTGGGAATCTAAAAAATTAATAATTTCTTTGATATTTTCTCGACGATGCTCAAATCTGTTCTACATAACTCTAATGATTCCCTTTTAAAGCTGATAATAATCCAAGAACAGTTTTTACATCTCCTGTAACAAGAATTCTAATACTACTCTCTAATTACCTCGGCAAAGCTTTAAAAATCTTGCAGGAACAAGTCACCAGGCCTGGGTGATAAGGATTATCTCCTTCACAAAATCCTTATCTGGCGCAATACCTTATCTGTTAAGTAAATAATTGCAATTGTAACTTCCGCTCCACTGTGTATAGTTCAGATATAGTTGCATAAAGAAGACTATGTGCAGAAGATTGTGACATGTTCAACATGGAGTATCGAGCTGGTATTAAGTTCTTCACAAAAGAAGGACTTACTCCAAATGAAATTAAGCAGCGATTGGACGGTGTATATGGGGAAGTACCCCGCTCGTATTTTACCGTAATAGAATGGGCCACCTTTTTCGAATGAGTCGAGAAAGCATTGAAGACGAAGAGCTTGCAAGTCGGCTCTTGGAGGTTCTCACTCCTGAAAACATCGCTCTTGTGGAAGGAGAAAATAATGAAAGGCCGGCGGCTCAAAGTTACGAAATAACATCAAGGTTGGGGCTTTTTAAAACAACAGTCCTTCGAGTTATTCAGGAACATTTAAACATGAATAAGGTTAGTGCAAGATGGGTGCCTAGACTTCTTCCCTAAGTCCAAAAGCAGCAATGAGTCATCTGTTGTCAGGCATTTTGGAGCTGCCGTGGCACCGAAATAGAAGTTCTGTAAACCATTGTTACAGGAGATGAAACTATGGTCCTCTACTATGATCCTTTGTCCAAAAGAGAATCAATGGACTGGCGTAAACATGCCGAAGCACCGCCTCTAAAGGCCAAGGCTCAGTCAACCAAGAAGATCATGGTCACAATCTTTTGGGACTTTGAAGGAATACTCTTCATTGACTTCAAGGAGAGGAACAGCACAGTAAATGGGGAGTACTATGCTGGTCTATTGCACATACTACGTGCTTCCATCAAAGAGAAAAGGTGAGAAAAGCTGAGTGGTGGTGTGCGCGTTCTTCACGACAACGCGCCTGTCTGTGCACACAGTTCTTGTTGCAAAGGAAGCTGTGAAGAAATGTGACTTCAAGGAGATCAGCCATCCACCCTACAGCCCCGATCTAGCTCCCAGTGTTCCTCTTTTCAAAATGCAAGAAGGACCTTCGAGAAAGGAAATTTAAGTATGAGGAAGCAGTGATGGATGTTGTGTATGCCCTTTTTGCAGACAAGGCTTCTGACTATGGGGGGGGGGGTGAGTGAAATGAATAATTAAAAAATGTGAGAAGTGTATTAAAATAAAGGATAACTATATTAAAAAGTGAAATATAATTTTTGCCTTTATCATATCTAGAAAATGGTTAGGCCGCAAACTTATAGAAATACCTGCGTACATTGTGTAGTGATGACTAAATCATTGGTCAATCAAGCATTAGAATGAATTATGTAAGCTGTAGTTAGCTTATAGTGGGTGACTTTTGGATCGCCCTATACAGTTCCAATATAGAGCTTTGGCGTATAGCAGAAAATTACCTTTCATACAGTTGAATGATGTCTCCACATCTGTGGAAGAGATTGTCTGGCGTGGCTATTTAAGGATCACATTGGCGGCAAATGGCTGAAGACACCCCGCAGTTCCTTCTCGAAAAGTTCAAGACAGAAGGAAATAAGGGATAAAAAAAACCAACAACAACATCATCCTGATACTTGCTCAGAAAGCTTTTTACAATTGCAAGCTTAGTACGGTTTATCACATGCTTTATCCCTAAGTATTTTTAGAAACTATTGCATAAACTTACCAGGGCTGTAATATTTTGTATGTTCTTCTACCTTCTAAAGTTCGATAAAATACGGAAAAAAACAACAACAACAAAAAACAAGGCAATAAGATGCCCACTCCAGTTCTCGCCCTTATCTGCTTTGAAGAGCTGTGGTATTTCTGCGTCTCTTTTTTCATATTTATAACAATATATTTGTTATGTTTTGCTGAAAAATCTTAAGGATAGCCAATTTTGCTGTCTGTAATTTTGCAACAAAGTTTGGCTATTTTTACGGAATGGCACACCAGGGTTATACAAAAAGTAAATAGCATGCAATAAACAATAAATATAAATAAGGGAACTTATAGTAGATTTTTGCTTAGCGTAAGAATTGAATTGAAAGTGCTTAACGCTTAAGTGTACTGCAATAAAGAGTAACTATATTGAAAAGTGAAATGTAGTTTTTGACTTTATCATACCTAAAAATGATTAGGCCGGAAACTTATGGCCCTAACCTCATGCCTGTAGCTTTGGTTCAGGGCCCCCTTCTCTTGAGAAGATTAACGTAATACATTAGTTATAGCTCAACGAGCTCTTTGCTATAAACGTAACGCAGATTTTAATGTAAATCAAGACTTCTGATCGCAAGAAGTATTTATGCTTTCTATCTAGAGCTTCATGTTCTACTCTGTTATCATTTATTCAGCAGTTAATACGACAGGCTCTCATCTACTCATTTCCAAGATTATTTTCCCAGGTTGAAATTTGCTACAGCATGGGTTGGGTGCAACACGGTTCGCAATCACCTGAAACTGTGAAAGATACAGGTTTTTACCAAAGCTAGCTTTAGAGTATCCATAACATATTAATTTCCTTTCTTTAGGGATACTCTGGGTTCGATTTCATATGCTGGTTGCGGACTTATTAAAGTATAAAGAGACGTTTGTTCAGTTGCTCATTCCACCAACTGCTCCATCAAAGATGAACAAACATGAAATGGAAAATGTCGATCAGAGAAATGAATGACATTAATCATGATCATTATTGATTAATTCTTTGTTACGAGAGCAGAGTTCTGAATTGTGGGTGAGTAATCGTTATAGGTTTCCGACTGTAATTTTCAGAGTCCTTTAAATTCTCTAAACCCAAATCACATATTCTCCAGAACCACGCATCGATATTTTCTGAAGTAGCCATAGAAACAGGTCTTTCAGCACCTGTTCGTTTTTTTTTTTTTTTTAAATCTTCGTTTCTCATCTCCTAAATGTTCCATAACCCAGTTTCTTATGGTGGTTCTTATCAGTAAATATTTCCTTGTTAAGTGTAGCAATCAGTATTCGATATTAAAAATTACACATTTATTTGACATTTCTTTAAAAAGTAGTAGTGACAGCACTAGGCATGTCTATTGTTATAAAATTCTAATCATTACAATATATTTAATGCCAGGGTTGTCGATCGTATTAAACTATGGTGCACAATTACAGAGAGAGAAACAAATAAATAAAAATCTGTGTGTATGTGTAGAAGTAGCTTACATTTTATTTATAGTTATACTAGTTACTGCATTGTAATGAGAAAATAAATTAGCACTTTGGCTACGAAAATGCCCCTATCAGCCAAGTAATAATGTACAAATGGTGTAAATAATGGAGTAGCTATTTATCATACATCATGCTATTTGCCATACAAACAGTCTTCAATTTTTTTTTTTTTCGTTTTAAATAAAAAAATGACGTAGCAATAAAAATTGTTGCTATTATTACTGATGATTTGATTTTCCATTCAAAAAGGCTAAACTTTTATATTTAATAATTCACATTTATATGTGCTATATCTACGACATTTAATTAATTTCCCGAATCATCAAAACTCACACAATACTCTAATAATGTAACCTAAGTATTCTTAAGATCTCTGATTGGCTAGTTTTATTGATACATCTATTAAATACCAATCTGAGTTTTTTTTTGTTACGTCTTCAATACGAACTGTGCAGCACAAAAGTGAAACATCATTGAGCATTAACACTATGGCTGTAATATTAACATATTTTAATAAGTCCTGTCTTAAAGTTAGATGATTCAGAAATGAGCATTACTGTTTATTTGAAGAAAGCGGAAAACATGTCACGTTGAGATAAATATCTGCAACATTACAATTGGTTATTGAAGTTTTTCAGAAGGGTATAACATAGTCCTTGTGTTAGTCTCTTGAACGCTTAGCTAAGCAAGGATTAGCTTCAAGGTAAAAGAACATTTTTCACTATGTGATTTGACGGAGTGATTCATAATGATTGAGTTTTACGTCACATTGCTCTTCGGCCGGATAGATTTTAGGCTAATTAATCATTATTTGTAATCTGTGTGTTTATGACAATTTTGAATCTAGAGCTACTGCGAACCATTCTAAAGTAGAGAGCTGTTTTTTTCCCCCCTTTCTTTTAACATAAATTAAGATTAAAGATGTTTTTAGTTGTTTTAAACTTTTTAAATTATTTATAATTTTTACCACATAACCTAGAAAATTACATGTTTATTTTTAATAACGCTTTTGGAAGTATCAGGGGAAAACTTAAATTTGAATTTTGTTTGTTTTAATACAAAATTCTTTTGAAAAAAAAATCACAAAAGAACAAATAAAGATGACAAAATACAGGCTTTGCAAGAGACTGATATAAGAATAACGTAAGATTGTAAATTGTGCAAACATTTATAGCCTTAAAAGCACGTTTTACACATCAAAAAGTAAATATAAGTGTTATGTACTCAATCTATGTCTGTTGGGAAACCACCACTTTCCCAGCAATCTAATCATTTCACAAAATTTGGCACAAATGCCACTGTGCTCAAGAAGTAAAATATGATAATAGAGGTAACGATTAGAAAATATTGCTGGAACCCTCAGGAGACCTTCAGACGTACTAGTAGCTGAAAGCTATTACGCCCGTGATCCTGAGGGACAACTGAATTACCCTACAAAACCAGTTTGTTCCCACTCCCGTCTCTGCACAGTAGCGGTCTTGGCATTCTTTTCGTTAATAGCCTTATAATAGAGTGCAATTAATTTATGTGGGACGTTGGAATTCCTTCGACCACATTATCATCCAACGAGTTCATGGCAGTTCAAGGTTAAGGTTACTCAATGCTGTGCTAACCATTCACGTACGCAACTGGCAGCGAGCACAGCTTTTGTTTCCTGTTTGTTCCTTTCACTTCTTCAAGTACAGGCTTGTTTAACATCCTCTCAGTAAAGAACGTTTGCGAAAACAAAGTTTATATAATCTATATTTTCATAACTTTAAATGAAATAGTACGTATACTGTTCACATTAAACTTTTAGTTTGAATTATTTAAATTTATTCATTCCTTTTATTCAGAATTTAGAACTTTTCTTATGTTAAATGGCCTAGTTGCATTGCTTCTCAGATATTTCTTTCTTTTTTTTCCTAAAGTAAGTAAACATATGTACTGCAACAAGCACTGCCAACTTTGATCAATAATTACGATATTATAGAAAAAGAAGAATAGTACAAATCGAAAAAGTAGACTGCCTAATTCGTTTCCATTTTGCAATTTATAGTATTGAAAGACCGCCACGGGTGGCCGAGGTCGTTAAGGGGCGGGCTCGTGAGCGCTAAGTCTGGAGTTCAAATCCCACCAGGACCGCCCTCCCTGACAGGTATTTTCCAGGTTTTCCTCAGTCCTCATAAATGGTAAATGCCGGGGAGGTACCCTAAACTTAGGCCTGGAACGTTTCCTTCCTAAAATAAAAAAATATCCTTTCCAAATTGATCATTTCATCTCATATATCATCAGTGTTCATCGCCTGTGGTGCCTCAGCTGTAAAAACGGGTGTTAAATACTATTCAAAAATAGTATTGAAAGAAGACAAATACAGAGGTTGCCAAAAAATATATACACACTTCAAACAAAGAAAAAACTGTGTTAACATAACAAAACTGAATTCACACAAACAGAAAATGATGAACACTAATCAGCTTAGACTTTTACAGTTACAGCAGTTGCTAAAAAATGTCCATCATCGGCGTCGATACACTTCTGAGTACGTTGAACTACTGATTGAGCAACGTTTGCGAAAGTGTCCTCAGAGATTGCAGCATATGCCGTTTCAATTTCTTCCCGAAGTGCTGCATGTGTAGCTGGTTTTCTACGGTATACAACATCCTTAAGAGTTCCCCATAGGTAGAAGTCCAACGGAGTTAGATCCGGAGAACGCGGTGGAAACCTCTTCGTCCTATCCTTGAAGATTGTCATCAAGGTACGCACATACATCTCGGTGGTGAAGTGGTGGTGCACCATTCTGTTGGAAGTAGAGTGTATAAATGGCGGGTAAGGCGGATATGCGTATCATGTTCAGGCACACTGGGCCCGTTACTGTTACTTCAGAAAAGAATGGTCCAATTAGATCCCTACATAACAACCCACATCAAACATTAATTCCAGGTAAATTAACAGGCTTTTCCAAAATAACAGGTGGATTTTTTGCATCCCAGTAGACAGTTATGCCGGTTAACAGCTCCATTAAACTTAAATTCTGCCTCATCGGACCAAACAACTTTCCCTACGAAGGCTTCATCCTCTTGCACCGTGTTCCGAAACCACGCACTGTACTGCATTCTCCGATCAGGGTCATCTTCATTTAATGCATGCAAAAGTCTTGGGATGAAAACTTTCAACTTTGCTGTTTTAATAATACAACGTACGCTGGTTCTGCTAATCCCAGTCTCATGTACACATCGCTTTGTACATTTCTGCGGTGAGTGCTCGAAACGTTCCAAAACCATAGCCGAGGACGCAGGGCTTGTTGCTGTGCGAGGTCTCCCAGATCTACCCTTGTCAACATCGCATACGGTACCACGAGTCTCAAATTTGTCTCGAATGCGTGCAATTGTTACTCGCGATGGCGGTTCTGTTCTGTACACACGTCTCCATTGCCTTTGAACTTCAACAACATTCTCGGTTTTCCAATACCACTTTAAAATTACATTCCGCTGTTCAAACGATAATCTTGGCTCCATTTTGTTGTAGCAACGCTAGAATAACGTAATGTGAGTCACATCTGTTTACAGAATATTATACGATAATCTTGGCTTCATTTGTTCAATGTTGATTTACCTGTCACACAGCAACGCTATCATAATGTGTGTGAATCACATCTGTTTACAGAACTACTACACATTACTGTTGTTTTTCGTTTCAACTGTGAAATATATTAAATAAATATCTAATGTGAAAATGTGTATACATTTTTGATACCTTTAGTATTTAAGTGATGAACATATATGGTGCTACATTCATGGTCAGACTTTAATAACATGTTTATAGAGGAAGAAAAATCAGGAATATTGAATAAACTAGTAATGTATTTAGACGTTTAAAGCATAAAAAGTTTCTTTTTTCTTTTAGCGTAGCTATTTTTAGAGCGTATTCAATAAAGAATAATCACACTTATTTTAAGAACAAATATTTGCTCATCCTAATGATTCTGACGGTCTTTCTCAAAGTAATCTCCATTGGATGTAATGCACCACCCCAGCACTTCTGCCAGTCTTCAAAGACACGCTGGAAACAATAATTTGACAGGTCCTGCAGAATCGTATCCGCAGCCTTTATCATTGCTTCCGATGAGGAAAATGCCTCTCATGATTCTTATTTGAAAATAAGAAAAAAGTCACACGGACTAAATCTGGACTATAAGGACGGTGATAGAAACACCTCACTTTGATTCCGCAACAACACTTGCAGCGTGCGGCCGTGCATTGTCGTGCTACACCATACAGCTTGTAACACGGAAATATGACCTGTTGCATGTGATTTGGTTTTCACGGTTTTCAGGACATCTCTGTAGTATTTCCCAGTGCTGGTAAACCATTCCTTGAATATCGAAATATAAGATATCTTTTCCAGCAATAAACAATTTTTTTTTCTTTTTCTTTTCCTGGTGCAGTGCTAGAGGCGGTTGTAAACAGAGCGTGTAGCCAAAGGACAGTTTGCGTTTGTTTTAAAGTATAGAAAGACGTGGACAAGATGGGAGGCGACTATGATGGACAAAAGCGCATTGCATGATTTTTGTGTGAGGAAGACATCAAAATTGCAGAAATTCATAGACGTTTAACTTCAGTATGTGGTCAAGAAGCTCCTTCACAGAAGGTCGTTTACAACTGGGTCAATGGGTTCGCCAGCAGCAGGAAACCCGCACTCAAGAATGCGAATATGAATCGCGTTCTCTCAGGAATATTGAGGTAGGGTCTGAATCGATTATGGCTGATAGACGCATAACCTTTGATGAACTAGAATGTCAGACAGGCATCGACCGCACAACCTTGCGCACCGTTATTCACTACGACACTTGATACAGCACAGAAGGAAAAAACAATTGAAGTCTGTCATGGACTACTGAAAATTCATAATGAAGTTGCGAATATTTTGGAGAAGCTGGTGACTGGTGATGAGTCATGGTGTCACTATCACACGCCAGAGAAGAAAGTTCAATCCATGCAATGGAAACATCAAGCGAACCCCCGGTTCAAGAAATTTCGTGCTATTCCATCTGCAGGCAATCAGCGTCTTTTGGGACATTTCAGGTAAGCTGCTAATGGCTTCTTCATGGAACGACTGTCGAGTACTGCGGAACTCAACACGGCTTAGGCGCAGGATTCAGCAACGTCGAAAGGGAAAGCAGTCGACAGAAGTGTTCATCATGACAATGCGCGGATCTATACCAGCACTGTTACGACCGCAACTTTTGTATCGCTGGGGGTTCACTGTTCCGCACTCGTTATTTCGTCTAGTTACGCCTTATTCCACAACACGAAGGACTCACTGCGAGGTAGAAAAGTTCTACCTCTGCTTGATTTCTGTGATACAGTTTTAGTCGGTCCTGGTGATGTAGTGGTACCCATACTTGCCTTCTAAACCCAAGATCGCGGGTTCGATCCCGTCCAGGACCGATGGATTTTTTTCGGGCGTAAAAATCCTAAATATGGTTTCCTTCGGAAAGAAAGTAAAGCCGTGGGTCCCATGTCGTACATTTACGGCACGATAAAGAACCTCAAGCCTGAAAGAGAGGCCTCTGAGCAAAATTTGTTGGCCGTTTCACGCCCTGATTTCAATGGGACGCTGATGACCTGTGATGTTAAAGATCGTCCGTAAATAAAACAAATCAAATACAGTTTTATTTTTATATTTATTTTTATTTCTTCTCTTTATGTATTATTTAATTAAAGCTACAAATGTAATTTTTGTTTCCTTTAGATAGGTATCAATTGAAGTTTAATATACACTTAAATTATCGAATCTAAGATTTGATTAGTTCAAGTTTAATTACTTGACTTGGAACTGAATATTGATTACATACTCGATTCATGAGCGGGCTAAATAAGTCATCTTATATTACGTGTATTAGTTATTTGTGTTGATTTCAGATTTAGATTTAAATTCAGCAGTGTAGGTAACAAATATATGTGTGTATTATATCATTCATTGTCTTAATTAGGACTCATAGAGTGGCCTTAACTATGCCAGTTAAATATTCAATTCTACATTTTTATACTTGAGTTTAAAAGAGAATGTAACTATTATCATATCCTTTTATCTTCTATCGTCGACTGGCAACCTGGACAGTTGTTTTATGTTACCTAGTTGTAGGATATAAACATCTTTTTTTTAATAATATTACAATTATAATTACCAGTAACATTTTGGACTCCTAGCTAACTCACTTATATTGTTTTCTGGTTAGGGTATATACAATTTTGAAACTATTTATCAAAATAATTAAATTCACAGTAGTTTTTACAGTAATACCCTATTCCAAATTCAACCACCAATAGCAATAGTCCAGGTTGCATGGCAAGGTGTTAACAATTTAATTTCCTTTCAAATTAAGCGTCAAAAGATAAATGTGACATTTTAAGTTTGAAATGGTGTAACTTAAGTGTAATCCAATTTCCTTCCTCAACATCTAAATTGACGGGCTTTTTTTTTTTTATTTAAATTCCATTTATGTTAATCAGGTAGTTATTCAAACTGGCAAATCTGTATAATGTTTTCCCCCTAACAATGATAGACTTACAATGAACGGAATCACATTGTCACAAAGCCTAAGCAAATCTACATAAGCTACTTCCTTTAGAATTATCCTTAGCCCAAGTGTCCCTGCATTCATGAGAAGTGGAAGAACTACTTTTTCTGGCAGGATTGGGCAACTTTAGACAAACTAGATATAGCGGAAGACTGTGCCAGGATGGGAGAGGCTCTATGTCCGCTGTTGGAGGTACGAAAGGAGTGTTTAATGTCTTCAACAATACCAGTGTGACATCCGATAATGTGTGCCAAGGTTAAAGACAGCAGGCTACCAAATATGGTAGGTGAAACAAATGAAGGGCTAGTTTTCTTCCCGTTTGTGTGTCCTTGAGGTAAATACACGAGCTAGAGGCAAAACACCACGTGCCGCCGCGTTTCTGCTAAGTGTTTCTAGAGGTCAGAACGTACGATAAGATCCGGGGACGTGCCTAAAGGCGTAAACTGCAAATGTGCAAAATATGGTCAAGGTTACCAGTAGCAGCAGATTCATCAAGTACCGAGCACAATGGAGTATACTTACAGAATTTCATTTGTTTCACGATGGAAAGAAACTTTGAAATATCAAATGGCAATATTATGTATATAATCGAGAAATTTCATGTAAATATTCGGATCCCTCCAAAACCTAGAATAATTACGTCAATTTTAAAAAGCTATCAACTATAAATCATGTGACTTTACAGAGTAGATTTCAAAGTTAAAGCGTTACTTGATTGTTTTATAAATTAATTGCCCCATGTCCATTTTAACATTTATTTGATACAAATATTTTTTTAAAATCTAATGTAGGCACAGCAACATTTAAAGAAAAGAAATATATAGCTTTTAAGTTGCTGCTTCCTTGCCAGGAAACAATATGTAATCATTTGATTATTTATAGACAAATAGAACAGACAACATTTGTATGAAAATACAATAGTATATTTTATATTTCACAACCTTTTTTCCAGTTCTATTAATATAATAGTTAAGGCTGTTGAATAAAACCATTTTTATAGCATTAAAATATATGTTGGAATTATTAGTCTTGGTGAATATATTAAGAAGAAAATTTTGTCAGATGGTGTAATAACAAAATTTTAATCAAAATGGAATTATGGAACTGGAAACATACTTATTTTTATTTATTATTTTTTTTTTACATCATCAAAAGTAATAGTTTACCTTTTAATTGCTGTACTTTGTATTCCATACAAATGAAGTTCCTTCAGTGCATTCACTGAAAATAAACCATTTGATAAGAGTACCAAAGTGAAATTATTTATTGCAATGAAAATTTAAAAAAAAAAAAAAAAAAAAAAAAAAAAAAAAAAAAAAAAAGCAATTGCCTTGCACATTTTTTTTCCCATTGTCCTTCGCTGTTTGATAAAAATGCTTGAGTGTTTTACGTAAATTAACTCCTGGTATATATAATGACTTTAGTTTGCCGATAGTGATTGCAAATTTCTGACCAAATTGATTTCAGATAGTTAATAATACGGTTTGCATCCGGAACTTGAATCCTCGCATTCATATTTGTTTATTCATTTAATGTACTAGGCTGTAGACAACATCTGAGGGCATACAATAGGTAACAGTTACAAACCCCCGTCTCCCCTTTAACGCCTATAACACTCAAGTTATTCTTTACCCGCTGGGTGGTGGTTCATAGCTTGTGTTCTTTTTTTTTTTTTTTTTTTTTTTTTTGCATTGACCTAAAAGTTTGAGTGTACCTAATTTGATGTTTAGTGCTTTAGAATTTCGATGCCTAATAACAAGAGACGAAACTAAATAGTGCGATTACTCTTTCTATAACTGAAAATTTATCTACATTCGCTGTTAAAAGATGAAAATATAAATACAAGATAATTTTATCTTCTTCTATTTCATAATGTAAACATTAGTTTTTAAATAAATAAATTTCCGGATTTACTGGAATCTAAACTGTAATAGCAGCATGTAGGTAAATTTTAACATTTTAATAAAGTAGTATCAAACAGTTTTTGTGATATTTATGTTGTAAATATAATCCCATTTATAAAGTAGCTAAATATTTGTACAATTCTCAAATGAAACTATCCTTGTATTATTATACATGCCGTATATATTTCTTTTTATTTATATTTGGAAACTCACATCAGGAGTATTATGTCTTTTTTTTTTTTAAATATGTCATGTATGTATAAACTGCCGTGTGGTAGATGGAAATTTTGAAATATATAGATGCATATGTTGACTTAACATTAACAATAATTATTAGATGTACGTATTAAAAAATATTTTCTACTAATTTCACTACAACAAGAATTTAAATGCACATAGTAATTAAAAGGTTGTGATCGTATTTTATTCAGCATTGTAGGATGGGGAAGGGGGGGGGGGAACTTTGCATTTGCAGGTCTCCTACTTGGGAGAGCTGTCGATGTTCTTAAGGGATTTTCTATACATCGACAAACTTCCCTCTAGCCAAATGATTTTGGTAGTGCTTGCTTGAAAATAGTTCAGATATGCTTGCTTAGCTTTTTTTTGAAAATACTTGAATTTCACCTTGCAGAAAAGTTTAAATTTACTCTCTGTCTGACCGCCACGGGTGGCCGGAGGTCATTAAGGCGCGGGCTGGGGAGCGGGAAGTCTGGGGTCCGAATTCAGCCAGGACCGTCCTCCCTGACTGAGGTTTTTTCCAGGTTTTCCTCAGTTCTCATAACTGGCAAATGCCGGGGAGGTACCTAAACTCAGACCTGGAACGTTTCCTTCCTTAAAAAAAAATCCTTTCCCAAAATATCATTTCATCTCGTGTAACATCAGTGTCCACCGCCTGTGGTACCTCAATAGTAAAAACGGGCGTTAAACACCACTCAAAAAAAAAAAAAAAAAAAAAAAACTGTCTGGGGCACTTTATTAATTTTTTCTTCAACATCGCCAGTAACATTTCTGACGAATGTTCCCAATGCTTTTTAACATTTTTCAATACCCGAGCAAATGTGCCTGCTACCCTTTTTCCAACCATGTTATTGCTGTTGTCAAGACTGAAAAATTGCTCTATAGGTATTTATGCCAAATGTCCTTGTAAGTCAGAATAACTTAGCAAGTCATGAGGTTTGCAAAGGAAACATGACTTACTGCGTCAAGTCTGTCAGTCGCTGTTTTTTACGATATAAAAATGATGTGTAATAAGTACAGGCAAAGTTTAAATGTCCCAACATGCAAGGATAGGTTGTGGAGGCATGGAAATATTAGGAGCATACAATCCGCTTTGCCTGAAGGTGATTTTAGAGCACTTCTTTAATGTTTCACACAAATCTTATTAAATCAAGAGCTTTTGCGGCATAAATACACTCGCTCATGAACGGAGTGAGCTGATCACGTAAAGTGAAAGTAAATAAAAGTAAAACTTTAACACTGCTAGTTAACATGGGTCAGGAATCGTTTGATTTTAACCATTAAAGTATTTTTGAAACGCATTAACTGCTAAAATGCCAGGAAAACATTTTTCTTTAAAAAATGACAACAGTGAAAATAAACAAAAATAGAAAACAAACGTTCTTTTTTTGGTTCACATTTTGATAAAGTGTCATATACACTCTGCATTAGGTATCTAAGATGTCTCAACGGTCAAAGAAGAAATAAAAAAAAAATGCTTATTCAGCTTACGAGCCACAAACACATGTAATGCATGTAACAATATTCAGAAATTTCACAAGTGCAGATATGAAAACCATCTATTGCGATGTTTGTAGTTCGTATTCTGTTCTGGGAGACGATGCATGACCCCCACATTCTTTTCTTTTGTAAATGTAAATCTTTTAAGGCAGTTGTGTCCTTTAAGCATCGTATTTGACCTATTATAATTTTCAATGCACTCAAATAATAAGTTCATATCTTTTAGCAATATTTCTCCTTTACAAAATGTTTGCTGCTGTCGTATATGAGACTGGAAGAGAAGTTAGAACGTGTGCATATATATCAAACAACTTTTAGTCTATAATTGGAAATTTTATATTTTTTTATAATCATATAGCCCTCACCATCCCTTACGGTATAGGTTATTGGCCTGTTTCAATACCAGTTATTTTTTTATTTTTTTTTTTTTGAACGGTGTTTAACGTTCGTTTTTACTACTGAGGCACCACAGGCGATGAATACTTATGATACCATGACATGAAATTATGTAAGGGAAAAGGATTTTTTTTAAGGAAGGAAACGTTCCAGGCCGAATTTTAGCGTACCTCCCCGGCATTTAACAGTTATGAGGACTGCCTGGAAAAAACCTCAATCAGGGAGGACGATCCTGGCGGGATTCGAACCCTAGAACTCCCGATCACGAGTCCTCGCCGTAACGATCTCGGCCAACCGTGGCGGTTTGTACCGGTTTCGGAAAACGATAAAAATCGTATTCTATTTATGAGGATGGTTTGATAAGTAGCTTGGTTTTATATTACAGAGTTCAGTATTACAATGTACTATATTTTTCGACATAGTCCCTTCGAAGTTTAAAGCACTTGCTCGAACGTTTCTCAAACTTCTCGTGAAAATGTGTTTGTTTCTTTGATACCTTCAAAATTATCCTTATACTTTATTATGCAAAATAAAACGAACCGGCTTAGTTGAGATGTCTTTGGCCTCTTCTAATTCGCACGCTTTCACTCCTCTGTCAGCCAAAAGAATACAATGGACTTAATGGATGATTTCTAGCCTTACGGCTGATTTTGTAGCTCGAAGACGTGGTGCGTCTTCATGTTTTTTTATCCACGCTTGAATTCATTTACCAAAAGTCGCACTGTTTCATAGGAAGGGCCATGTAGGTAAAACCCTCTCATGAATTTTCTTTGCTATTTTCCCTTCCATATACAAGAATTGAATCGCACCACAAATTTTAGTCTTAATTTTTCACTGTCACTCGAAATGTTCATGTTTGAACAACTGCCAAACAATAAATTAACACCAGAACGACTTGTGACATTGAATGTTAATACTTGTCCTCTATTAGTATGTGAAGCAAGCCACTATCGAAGGTGGAACATCCTGTTATTTTGAGCTGTTTCCATAATGTTTTAACTCTTCTATAATATCTTGATTTCTAAGATCTCTTCTGATGCAGCCCTCAATAACTCGCAAGAATTTCGTCTCTGTCGTCTCTATTCATTTTGTCCTTTTACGGCGAATTTAGTGGGTCCTGGTGGTGTTGGTAACCATATTTGCCTCCTAAACCCAAGATCGCGGGTTCAAACCCGGCCAGGATCGATGGATTTTTTCGGGCGTAAAAATCCTAAGTATGGCTTCCTTCGGAAGGAAAGTAAAGCCGTGGTTCCCGTGTCGTATATTTACGGCACGAAAAAGAACCTCAAGCCTGAAAGAAGAGGCCTCTGAGCAAAATTTGTCGGCCGTTTCACGCCCTGAATTGAATGGGACGCTGATGACCTGAGATATTAAAGAGCGCCCTTAAATAAACAAACCAAATCAAACGGCGAATTCATATTTCACTGACATAAAGGAGATATGGTAAAGTCACAACATTATAAAATCTTGGGTGTCCTTTGTGGTTTTATTTTTGAAATTCCTATTTACACTACTACATTTTTCTTGGAATATATATGCTCTGCTTAATTTTACTATATTATAGACAGGTGTCATACTACAGCCTAAATATTTAAAATATGATCCTGTTCTAATGTTACATTTGCTAAAGCTATTCTTGATGTAATAAGATCTCATTCTCTAAATACAATGTTTTTAGCTCTGTGTGTTGAAATTTTAAGGTTATATTCTTTGCTTAAATGGTGTAATTAAAATTCACGTCTGCAATTTTTTCTTGATTTTGAACCATTACTTGATCATCCGGACATAACACATTCAAATAAAACTTATTACCTAGGTTGATCCCTGAGGGTGTCATTGCTTTCCATTCTCTGATCATCAAGTGTATATTGAAGAGGGTTTTTGGTTGTTGTAGTCCTTTATTTCCTTCTTAGATATCTTTTGACCCCATTTCATCATTAATACTGTTTCTGCATAAGTGAGTTTTATTAATTGAATGAAACGTTCTGGGTATTCTCTATCCCTTAATATTTGCCTTAAAATTTGTCCAGATACTCGATTGAAAGCTCTGACTAAATCTATGAATGCTAAACGAGTTTGTTGATAAAATTCTGCTCTTTTTCTATGATTTGTTTTCAGCCGTTTTTAGGTGCGATGCAACCTGAACAGTTTTGATTCTGTTACTCATTGTACGCATATGCTGTTTACTTATATTTAGTGATATTATAGCTGTATAGTTTGAGCATGGGGTATCATTTACTACTGCACTTTCTTAAATACGGGAATTAAAATAGCTTCCAAACATTCATTTACTATTTATAAATATATCATCATTGATTACTAAAATATAGAAGTTTAAATTTAAAAAAAGGCCGCCATATTAAAATAATTCCAGTAATGAAATGCTGCGATAACTCCTAATATAATAAGAGATAAATACACTTAATTAACATAAAATGTTAAGGAAATATGTTAAACTTGTCAAACCAAAGGAAATGTTTTAAGTTCATATTATACACGTTTATTTTATATTACCATACAGATACTTGAACGTACGACGGGTGAAACAAAATTATTTCAAATATAATTCTCAATTTTCGAATGCAGTGCATCAAACTTCTTTGGTCGTTGTAATTCTTTTATTAGAAGCTAGGGACGAAGGACTCCCTGTCCTCTTACAAATCATTAACGTCTTTCGTTATTGCTGCACTGAGCAGGTAAACACTTAGTTCGAAATTATTGCTCTGAGTTTTATCGGAAATATTAGAAGACGCGCTTTCAAGAACGCATGTCATTGTCTGTCTTATTTGCATGTTAAATTCCAAAATAGCCTACTTTATTTTTAGTTTCGGTGGTGGTTAAGTGTTTTTGGTTCTCGTTTGTTATTAAGCCAGGAAAAGAAGGGCGTGGAAACAATGGAATATAATAATTAATAAAAAATAAGGAATGTTCAAATAATGGCTGTAGCAAGGACTGTTAGTTGGTATAACATCCGTGGTGTTTTCTTTTGGGAATCCCAGCTACATTTCCTAATGTCTGAGTGGAATTTCCTAGCTAATATTATGTAACCATGTTTAGTATCTTCTTCGAACAGTTCTGTGCTGTGTGCAAACAAGGAAATGCATAATTCTCATAGAGAAAAGATCGAGAAATAATAACAATGATAAATAAGAGGGAAAAAATTAAACAACACGCTTATCGTTTTTCGGGGACTTAAGGGATAGAATGGATAAATATTACTGTATTAATTTTTGTTTATTTTGTGCACATATTCATTCATTCTATAATGAGTAATATGAAGTGTAGAGGAGGAGAAACAGTGGGACTATGAATGAATTAACGAATTAATTTCAACAACTTTACAATTAAATTTACTTTTTTTCCTCCCTTTCTTTGTAACTAGTTTCATATCTTCATAAATTACCTCAATTAAAAATTACAACTTTTCAATACATTTTCTTTTAATTTTACTTATTTAACTAATTACTGAACCCTTGTCTTCCGTTCATTAGCAGTTTCCTGCTGGAATATCCGGAAGACTTGGGTTCAGGTTTTCAATTGAAATTGAAACTTATTGCAAATATATTCCTCCAGACTATATACCAAGTATTTAATACAAAATTAAATAAAAGTCAATTAAAATACAACAAAAACGATCAGTGCCTTCGGCAATTTCAGAAGACACCAGATCCAACAAAACCTAATAACACATTTTAAATCACCATACTTCAGTACCCTAAGTTGCTGCGTTTCCTGCCGCACGATATACCCAAACACTGCGGTTACCGAATTATAGGGCCCTATACTTTCTTCTTTGCCTTGCTCACTAATTTTTTTCAACCATTTTGCTCTCATTTTCCCTAAATAAATGCCATTTCCACCATGTTTTTTCTTCTCTCTCTCTCTCTCTCTCTCTCTCTCTTGAATGGTGTTTAACATCCGTTTTTACTACTGAGGCACCACAGGCGGTGGACACTGATGATACATGAGACGAAATGATACATTGGGAAAAGATTTTTTTTTAAGGAAGGTAACGTTCCAGATCTAAGTTTAGGGTACCTCCCCGGCATTTGCCATTTATGAGGACTGAGGAAAACGTAGAAAAAACCTCAGTCAGGAGAACGATCCTGGCGGGATTCGAACCCCAGATCTCCCGCTCGGCCACCCGTAGTGGTCATGTCCTTTCTTTAACATTCAACTTTTTCCCCTGTAATTTTTATTGGTAGAATGGACCATCTCTGCATCCCCATCTTCTCTCCAAGGAACTTGTTTTCTCACATTCTAATATTATATGCCAATTAGTACCTTCCTGGCTACACAAAGGACTTTATCTAACTTGCTCTTAAACCCATCAAATTCACAACTCCTTTTGTAACCCATGCAAAGGCATCTTTTGCTTCTTTATCACATCTTTCAACATAATTTTCCCTGTTACAAAACCCTTTCATTTCTCTGTATACACTCAATGACTTTTTGAAATTAAAACTAACAAATATTTCTTATCTTTCAATGTCTTCGTTTCTTAATCAAATTTCTTTCCCAAAACGCCTTCCTAATGATCCCCTATGTCTCCACACGTCCCCAAAATTATTTTTTTCTAGACTTTCCTTTATCTTGATTAAGCCTTTGCTCGCCTACCAAACACTTATAACACTATGTTCATCTAAATTTCTAATTCTAAGCCAGCATTTCAATACTTTCACCGTAATTTTCTCTTTACTACCTATTCTTCCTAATTCTACTTGTGCAACGCTATTGGGCGAGGGTCCTGGCAAGCCCAATATTTGTTTGCACAAGTTTCTATGCGTCATATTTACATTTACCCATCCTTCCCCCAAACTTTCAAATGTCTACTCTATAGAGCATTATACCTTACACTACTGCCACACTCTCCAACCAATTTACATGCATCTCTGGTATTTTATCCAGACATGCCTTGTAGCTTCCGTAGGACTAAATGTTCTTAAAAAAATAGATATTACTGTATTTATGCGCCCTTATGGCGTGCATCAAGAAGACACTTAAAAAAGCGAAGAATAGTTTCAGCGTAACGCTGACAAAAACATGCAATAATTTTGTAAAAAACGGTGAAAGTCAACGAAGTCAAAAGTATGCAGGAAATTAAATAACTTTCTGAAGGAGTTATACAAACTCATTTTTTTTTTTTGCCTACCTTTCTATTATTCCTTAGTCAACCAACTTGATAAGAAATCATAGCTTGATGGGGGAGAAAAAAGGGGGGATGGCATAAAACAAAAATAAATTAAAGAAAAGATACTTAAAGAAAGGAAAAAGAAATACAGCAGAAGGGAGGGAAAGTTAAAAACGAGAGAAAAGATACCATAAAGGAATAAAGAAAGGTTAATACAAAACTTTAAAAAAAAAAAAAAAAAAAAAAAAAAAAAAAACCGCTTGAGAAAGAAACATTCAATAGACTTGCTACTTTGTGATGGAAATATTTAGCTCGTTTTTCTGTTTCCCACAGAACGACATTCGGACAGGCAGCAGCTATTTACATTATTTCCATATTGTTTAATGCCACAGATCAACAGCCATTCGTTCTGTGTGAACGTTACAGAGTCGTCATTTGCATTCGTCCTGAAAACCTATTATAAACTTTCTCCTATTGTATTACTGTGCTGTCCCAAAGGTAACACAAAACCTGTTCCCAACCGTATCCTACGCAATGATTTACTTAAGGTCAAGATCTACTTTAAAATGGAGCAGTTAATAGAGAGGAGTCAAGGTGACAAATCATCCTCGCTTGAGAGAAGAAAATCGCTTATCTCTTTTGTAAGTTAGAAAGCCAGTCCTCGTCTGAAGCTGGTGTCAATAGGCGTTATTCATTTTAGCATTCCAAAACTAATTCTGTTACAACACGTTTGACATTGTAAAGTAATATTCGCCAAAAGTTGTTCATATGTACAAGCAGTGAATCTGTGCGTTCTGTTGAATAAAAAAGGCACAATACTGCCCGAAATAAACAAAAAATTTCTAAGTAATAATAAAAATTAACTAATTAATTAAAAATAGCTTATACTACTAGTACTACTACTACTACTAGTACTACTACTACTACTACTACTACTACTACTACTGCTGCTACTACTACTACTACTACTGCTATTACTATCACCACCACCACCCCCACCACCACCACCACCACCACCACCACCACCAACAACAACAACAACAATAATAATAATAATAATAATAATAATAATAATAATAATAATAATAATTTAGAAGTTATGTCTTTCAATAAGCCAGTCACTGGTAGATTACGGCTATTTTCACTTTATTCTTTTAATACGGACGTGTTCTTGTGTGTTATGTGACAGTGTACTAAGTATTCATTAGGCGGAGTCTATTGATTACGCTAATATGACTTAATTCACGTATTCTATTCCCCAATTTGTATTTATTTACCATTCGTACGTATATACAGAATCGATTCCCGATGAACGGAGATTGTTTCAAAAGAGATTCCCTGATATTCATCTCTAAGCAGAAGTTCGATTCACATATTGATAAATATATTTCGTAAAAATGAAAGTACATTTAATCTAAAGCGTACACGGTCACGTACAGTACTCGCAGAAGAAATGTTAGATTACATTGGATATGCTCTGGAATGTTCCTCTAAAATTACTTCGTCTTTTTCAGCAAACAGGAATTTTCTACCCAAACGGCTACAACGCTATTGAAGTTAAAACCATATAAAATTACTGTAGTGTATGAACTTAAAACAGAGTGACCCTGCATCCATGGGTTTTGAATAGTGTGCAAGACGGGAAATCGACTCTAATATAATTTTTTTAATGGGGAAATTTTGGTTTCGTGTAAACGGGCATGTTAATTTACAAAACAACCAATAATGGAGTTCAGACTGCTTCATGAGGAACCCCTGCATGATCAAAAGGTAGGAGTGTGGTGTGCCATTAGTCGCAAGAGGATAATACGCCCCGTTTTATTTTCAATTTTCTTTTATTTCGATTATTTATGGACGATCTTTAACATCTCAGGTCATCAGCGTTCCATTCAACTCAGGGCATGAAACGGCCGACAAATTTTGCTCAGAGGATTCTTCTTTCAGGCTTGAGGTTCTTTATCGTGCTTTAAAATGTACGACACGGACCCACGGCTCCTTTTCCCTACCGAAAGAAGCCATACTTAGGATTTTTACGCCCGAAAAATCCATCAATCCTGGCCGGGTTTGAACCCGCGATCTTCGGTTTAGAAGGCAAGTATGGTTACGACATTTTTTTCAAAGAAATATTAATGATGTATATACAAAATATTTTGCAACGCTTTTTCCGCAAATAAACTGAGGGGGAATGTCGGTTCCCGAGTTTCCAAAAGGACTCTGCAACGACATCTACACCTCATGAATTCTTGCATGCAATTCGATGATAAGACTCATTACTAACATCATATGACCCCCTCGGTCCCTACGATTTTTATCTATGGAGAACATTAATGGAAAAAATGTACAAGACAAATTCTCACACATCAGATGAACTGAAAAATGACATTCGTGAAGAAATTCCTTCCATTTCTCAGAGGGAACTGCAGTGGTTAATGTCATGAAATGTATGGAAAATGAAGGGAGAGAGAAAATGTACGGTGTTATAATAGCTCAAGCGACAATCATAGCTGAACTTTGTGATTCCCGTTCACCGCGTTACCGACCGACCAGCGAAGGAAAAATCACCCATAAGCTCCCTAAACAGCGTTTCGAAAGAAGGGGATAGTGAAGCCCCAGCCAAACAAACATACCGCTGCTGTTTATGTTTGTAATTTACACACCCCGAACGTGTTAGGGGTGAAAGACGGATGCAATTATCATACATGTAATCTCTAAACTGCATTGACTGAAGTGTTTGAATAACCAGGACGCTTTTTACTATCATATGTAAAAAGTACCAGGGAAAATGGGTGGACATCGGAAAGTTCCATTACCTGGATTATTCCAAAAGAGCGCTTAAATTTTTATTATGGGTTTTTAATAATGCTGGCTCAAAATTTATTCAACAACCGTTTACATTTTCCTTCAGAGGTAGAGAAATATATTTACTATATTTTTAATCGAATAAAAACTTAATTATACAGAGAGTGCCAAAATGTATACACACTCTCACAGCAGATATCTATTTAATATATTTCAAAGTTGGATCGAAAAACAACAGTTCTGTAAATAGATGTGACTCACATTACGTTATGCTAGCTTTGCTGCAACAAAATGGAGGCAAGATTATCATATGATGTTCTGTAAACAAACGTAATGTAATTGTCTAATTGAACCATTCTTTTTTGAAGGAACAGTGATTTGCTCAGAGTACCTGAACATGATACGCACATCCGTCTTACCCGCCATTCATACACTCTATGGAAACGAGGAATTTTACTTCCAACAAGATGGTGCACCACTACATTACTCCCGAGATGTATCTTGATGACAATCTTCCAAGGCACTGGATAGGACGAAGAGGCCCGATTGAGTTTCCACCGCGTTCTGCAGATCTAACTCCGTTGGACTTCTACTTATGGGGAACTCTTAAGGATGTTGTATACCGTAGAAAACCAGCTACACTGACAGCACTTCGGGAAGAAATTGAAACGGCATATGCTGCAATCGCTGAGGACACTTTCGCAAACGTTGCTCAATCAGTAGTTCAACGTACTCAGTAGTGTATCGACGCCAATGATGGGCATTTTGAGCAACTGTTGTAACTGTAAAAGTCTAAGCTGATTAGTGCCCATCATTTTCTTTTTGTGTGAATTTAGTTTTGTTATGTTAACACAGTTTTTTTTCTTTACTTGAAGTGTGTATACATTTTTTGGCACCCTCTGTATATTTTGGAATACCGCTAAGTGTATAAACATAGTGTTTTTATTAGCTGTATTCTTTTTAATATAGCGAAAACTTTTATTAAATAACACTGACGTTCATTTGACTTAAAATGTACTTATAAAAGGTATGTTTTCCAGTTTTCTACATGGAACATATAAGAATGATTTAAAATCGACAACTGGCGTTCTTGGAAAACAAATTTCAAGTTTGCGCTTTCAAATATGAACCATTTTTATATGCTTTAAAGCATCTAGATTAAATAAGTTATTCAAAACAGACATTCTTTACCCCAGAAAACAAGCAATATCTTGACAACCACAGACTAAAATGTGTTTCTGCCATATTGGTCAAACATGTTCATACGAATTTTACTGACTTTATGTTACTTTTTCAAAAATCAGTTTTCTTAGTCCATTTTTCATAGGGAAAGTAGCCTGGAGTTTACGGGTCCATTAAACGCTTTTATTCAGTTATGAATTTTTGCAATTTATAAATCACTTTCGAGTCAAAATTATTTGCAGGAGAGAATTTAATGCTGGGTAAGGATATGTAAATTATTTTATGTTAAAGTTCATGTTGTGGGAGCAACAACTCTTAGTGACCTCGTTTTGGCACCCTCTCACTGCCCATTAGCATCGACTCACGGCAGTATAAACCCGGAATGCACCTATTGCTGAATATACAGAGGGTGCCAAAAACATATACACACTTCAAGCAAAGAAAAACTGTGTTAACATAACAAACTGAATTCACACAAACAGAAAATGAGCACTAATCATCTTTAACAGTTACAACAGTTGCTCAAAATGCCCACCATCGGCTTCGATACACTTATGAGTACGTTGACTACTGATTAAGCAACGTTTGCGAAAGTGTCCTCAGCGATTGCAGCACATGCCGTTTCAATTTCTTCCCGAAGTGCTGCAGTGCAGCTGGCTTTCTACGGTATACAACATCCTTAAGAGTTCCCCATAGATAGAAGTACAACAGGGCTAGATCCGGAGAACGCGGTGCATACTCACGTGCACATTGCTTTGTAGATTTCTGCGGTGAGTGCTCAAAACGTTCCAAAACCATAGCCGAGGACGAGGGCTTGTTGCTTTGCGAGGTCTCCCAGATCTGCCCTTGTCAACATCACATACGGTACCACGAGTCTCAAATTTGTCTCGAATACGTGCAATTGTTACTCACGTTGGCGGTTCTGTTTTGTACACACGTCTCCATTGCCTTTGAACTTCAACATTTTCGGTTTTTCAATACCACTTCAAAATTGCTTTCCGCTGTTCAAACTATAATCTTGGCTCCATTTTGTTGCAGCAATGCTGCATAACGTAATGTGAATCACGTCTGTTTACAGAACATCAAACGATAATCTTGACTGCATTTGTTCATTGTAGATTTACCTGTCACGTAGCAACGTTATTAAAATGCACGTTAAGTCACATTAGTTTACAGAACATCATGCTACAAATTACTGTTATTTTTCGGTTCAACTTTGTAATATATTAAATAGATATCTACTGTGAAATTATGTATACATATTTTTGACACCCTCGGTAGATCAGAAACTTCTAAAAGATTAACTTGGATTAACTCTCATACGTGAGTGGTTGAATACGTGCCACAGAGAGAGAATTTAATAAATATATAGTAGTGAAGCAACTATTAAAATTATTCTGTTGGTTTTCATGGCACCAATCTTTCGACGACCTTTGATCAAAGTCTGCAGAAAGCATGTAATACTTCTCATATTTGAAATGATAGTTTGAATACTCTGTGCGCAATTTTCAAATATATAACTGTTTTTCTTATTCTATAAATGAAATAGTCCTAAAGCCGTACTTTTCTCTACTCTATTGGCATTACTGGCAATCGGCATTCATCTGTCACAAATGCTTGAAAAGGTTAAATTCAAATACATAATTATTACAATTTTGTAAACTAAGTTTAGAGGAATTATGTTTAAATTCTTATTTTATCTAACTCACTTCGTTCGAGAATTTATCGGCAATCTCAAACCCTCTCGTGACCAGTGATAATTTTAAGCAAATAGGATCAGAATATAATATTAAATTAACAATTTTGACCAACAATAAAGACTGTATATAATTTTGATTTATATTTTATTCAACTTTCTAATGTAACAAACATTCTGAATAAAACTGGAGGTGAACTTCATCTGACGTTTCAGGTGGTGCATACACATAATGACGCTTAGGGGTAAGGGCTCCTCCAACCACTTCCTCTCAACTGCCCTTTGCCAAAATACTTCGTACAATGGTTTGCATCGCGACTACAAATCAAGTCCGCTACTGATGATAACAGCAAGTACAACCATCAGGCCCAAAATATGATTGTCATGTGAAAAGTTCTGGGGATGGTTCACAGATTGCTGCAGTAGTTATCAAAACGCACCATCTTCCATGGAAACATTTGTGCAATAATACATGGATTGGTCCAGAAACGTAGTAGCCTAGCTGTTTGTTGCAGTGCACATGTGTGTACGAAAAAATGGCAAACATCGAACACTTAAAATCCGTCGCGACTTCAGAAATCATAGATAAGGTGCATGACATAGTTCGTTAGACGCCATTTAAAGGTGTCCGAAATTATTGAAGCTCTGGGCATTTCAGGGGAACGCGTATTTCGCATTTTGAAGCAAGAATTGTGCATGACAAAATTATCGGCAAGTTGGATGCCGCGACTGCTGACTCAGAATCAAAAGCGAACCAGGGTGCAAATCTCTCAGCAAAGTTTGGTCCGTTTTCAGAGAGATCCTGCCGACTTTATGACTCGATTTGTGACAAAGGATGAAAAAAAGGGTGCTATACTTCATACCTGAAACAAAAAGCAATCTAAACATTTGAGGCATCATGATTCTGCACCGCCAAAGAAGGCCATGTGCGAGAAATCGGCGGGGATGCAACTTGAATGCCTTCCCACTGAAACAGCTATCACTGGAGCGTATTATGCTAACTCTTTAGACCAATTGAAGACAAAAATACGCGAGAAAAGGCCGGGCTTATCGAAGAAGAAAACAATCTTGCCTGAAGACAATACTCGCCCTCATACACGTGTCGTTGCAATGGCGAAAATCAATGAATTTGAGTACGATTAGCTGTCACGTTCGCCTTATTCCTTTGAATTAGCTCCATAGGACTTCCATCGTTCCCTAAACCGAGAAAATTCCTGGTGGAAAGAAATGTTCGTGCAATGAACTGCTTAAATCATCAACTGATGCAGTTCCTGTAGAAATCTGACTTCCGTAATGGGATAAAGACTTTGCAGCCTACTGTACAAAGTGCGCTAGGTGTCAAGGGTGAAAAATAGAAATAATTTCAAAAAGCTATGCCGTCATTTTGTACCTCGATCCGAGAACTTTTCAAACGACTATCGTCTAACTCCCCTACAGATGTTTTTATGCATAAAGCGATAGTTATAGGGAAATAAACGGGAGTAGCGCAAACCTGCAAGCTCCCAGAGAAGGCCCCTGGGCATATTAAGGGGAAAAGAATGAAATAGTAGCAGCAGAAAGCATAAGTGTAAAGCGTCGTGGCCAACTGCACTTTGCATTTCAAATCCTGACGACAGCTTGTACATGCGGTGGCGATGCAGCTACAAGGTTATTAAGGATAACTGCGCCGGTTTACCGCATTTTACGTCATGTGATTTGTCCTCCAGTCCAAAGGAGGGGAAGGAGGTGGTAAGCATAATCATCACTCATGTCAGTTTTTTTCCCTGCGCAGTTTTTTGTGGCATGTGTATGACCTCTTATTTGTCACAAAGGTCACAAATAAGAGGAAGACGACAAGGGCACTCTGGATTCTTGCCAAGCCCGAGCTATTGAAATGAACTTGAGACTGATCACAGGAGGCTGTTCTCTGGGTGTCCTGTGCCACGCTTGGATGAACTCGGTGACAAAATGGATGACTTTCGCATGTTTGATTCGCAATACAAACATCTCGGGTTGAAGGACTCGCACATGAAATAAACATGCTCTCTCTGAAGTGGAATTAAAAACGTATAGAGCGGCGGCCAGATTTATTGCATCTCATCCGTGATTTACGATTTTTGACATGCGAGTATATTCAAGCAATGGAAGCGTGACATGTTTGCTCCTGTTTTCCGGAATTATAAGCGGCTTTATTAATTCTGCACTTGGTTCATGCAAATTAGTTCCAAATGCTTTGAGAAACCTAAAAGAAAACATTCGTTTGAACACTTTTAAGTTAACATTGAGCTATTTGATGCTACCTCTTGACACAACGTGAAACTTTCATTATTTTCTTATTTAATTACATTTTCTAAGTAGTTAAGTGTTCAGTTTATTTTAATGATCTCAACACTTTAATACAGCACTCATCGATCTTTAGGTAAGAATATTATATTAAATTTAAAACGGAGTTCTCTAGCGCTAATGGTGTATTAAAATTAGTTTATGCAATAAATGTACACATTATAACCGAATTTCATATACAAATTTTTGTGTACAAGAATTATAAAAAATATTAAAAAAATTAATATCAATGTCCGTTTTATAATGAATTACTTCTTTTATCATACTTATTATCGAAGCAAAATTTTTAGTTTATTTATTACAATAAGAAAGTTAGTTCAAGCTAAAGAGGCTATTGTTACTAATGTCAAGTCAGAAGAAACATGTTATTAATTACATGAACAGAAAAATGTGAAGGATGTTTCAAAAACGTTAGTGATAGCATACCTTCCATATTAGGGTTACATTATCAAACTCTTTTTATTTATTTGGTAGCTAATATTAACTGAATTATGCATTTTATGGGGGTAGGTCCATAAGTTTCCGGCCTCGTCGATAAGGATTATCGCCTTCACAAAACCCTTATTTGGTGTCATTCTTTATCTTTTATGTAAATAATTTCAGCTGTAACTTCCGCTCCGCGGTGTCCAGTTGTTCAGATATAGTTGCACAAAGAAGGCTAAGTGTAGAAGTGTAGACATGTTCAAAATGGAGTATCATGCTGTTATTAAGTTCTTCACAAAAGAAGGACTCATTCAAAATGAAATTAAACAGCGATTGGACGGTGTATATGGGAAAGTATCGCCCTCATATTCTACCGTAAAAGAATGGGCCACACTTTTTCGAATGGGTCGAGAAAGCATTGGAGACGAAGAGCGTGCACGTCGGCCCTTGGAGGTGCTCACTCCTGAAAACATCGCTTGCTCTTGTGGAAGGAGACATTATGAAACACCGGCGGCTCAACGTTACAGAAATAACAGCAAGGTTGGGCTTTTCTACAACGGTCCTTTACTTTATTCATGAACATTTAAACACGAATAAGGTTAATGCAAAATGATGAAGAGACTTCTTTCCTCAGTCCGAAAGCAGCAACGAGTCATCTGTTGTCAGGCAGACGTTTTTGGAGTTCTGCCGTGGCAATGAGAGAGAAGTTCTGCAAACCTTTGTTACAGCAATCCTCTACTATGGCCCCTTAATCAAAATAAAATCAATAGAATTTCGTAAACCTGGTGAAGCACCGCCTCTAAAGGCCAAGGTGGTCACTCAGTCAACCAAGAAGATCATGACTACAATCTTTTGGGACTGTGAAGGAATCTCTTCATTGACTTCAAGGAGAGCAACACCACAGTAAACGGGGAATACTATGCTGGCCTACTGTACAGACTACGTGCTTCCATTAAAGAAAAAAAAGGCGAGGAAAGCTGAGAGGTGTTGTGCTCCTTCTTCACGACAACGCGCCTGTGCACACAGCTCTTGTTACAAAGGAAAGTGTTAAGAAATTTGGCTTCAAACAGATCGACCATCCACTCTACAGCCCAAATCTAGCTCCCATTGACTATTTCCTCTTCTCAAAACTCAAGAAGGACCTTCGAGGAAGGAAATTTAAGTGGGACGAAGAAGTGATGGGTGCTGTTTATGCCCATTTTGCAGGCAAAACTTCTGACTATTTTGGGGGAAGGAAATTGAAATGTTAATTCAAAGATGTGAGAAGTGCATTGCATTAAAGGATAAATATATTGAAAAGTGAAGTAAAAGTTTTTGTCTTTATCATACCTAGAAAATGATTAAGCCGGATACTTATGGACCTAAACTCGTACAATGAATATTGAATGAATGAAATTTATTGATATGCTAAGAAAAATACAAAAAAAGAAATACAAATCACCAAGGGACTTCCATCCATCTGGCCCAGGTCAGTTTAGATATGACGCCTCACAGTTACAAAAATATAAATACAATAACTGTTTTGTTGCTATTACATTATATAGAAGTTAAGCTCTAATATAATTAAACAAATATCTTGATTGCATCAGTCTCCAATCCCCATTCCCCGCTTCATAAGCAGCAGCCTACTGGAATTCCAGGGAACCATGCTACGACCTAAGCCAAGGTCCTAAAATAAGATTTTCAATTACTCAACTATTATTTTATTAAACAGCTACAGCCTTTACAAACTTTATTCCTCAAATGCTATATTTATTCACCTTCTAAAAACAATTTCCAGTCTCAACTCAATAATTTAATCAAATTTAATAAAATTTAATTCACTCACAGTCCCCTTTATCCAAATTCTAATATAATTAAACAATGTACAACCCCTTAAGTTATTTGATTTACTTCCCTTCTTAGTACCCAATTCCATTAATTTTGAACTTTACTCAGTAACTCCCCTACATTCCTGCTATCTTTACAGAAGATTTTCCTTAAGGCTTATTTTTAATTTAAACCATTTCTCATTTGTAAACTGTTTCCTCCAGAGTCCTGTCCCTTTGCACTCAAACACTATATGTTCCATTTCTTCCTTTTCCCCACATATTGGACGCTGATTCTGAGGAAATCTTTTCCTTATTCCTCTCTGCTATCTCGCTAAACAGTTTTTGTATTTCTATATTTTCCTATCTCCTTCTTACTGCTTTCCAAAAAACAACAATGAATACTAATAAGGCTGTTTCGGTAATACATAAACTGATTCCTTAATATTCTTCTTCTTCTCATTTGGCATTATAGCCCCTGTCCTGCCGCGGCGATCTCTTCTTCCTCTACCTTCGTCTTACGACTTCATTGATAGAGGGCAGTAGTGCAGGGGGACATATGATCAGCTTACCGGCACCTCGCGGGACACTTATCATACGAGTGGAAGAACGCCAACTCTCCATCAAGCAGTTTCGTAATTGTCCTCGTTGACGGGGCTGAATGGACCCCGTTCCAGACCTTCCAACTTAGAACAATATCTAAGTAGGTACCGGGAATCGAGTCCAAGCCTCCCAGCCAGTAGCCAGCAACGCTAACCACTAGATAAATTTTAACAATTATAACAAATTAATAACGTAATTTTTACCGTGGTAATTTTAGGCAAATAGCGAGATAACGTAGCATTTTATTGGCGACTTTGACCAACGATAAAGACTGTTTATAATTCAATATGGTTTTGTTTGACTTGCAATAGCCTTAAAATATTTTATCCAGAATTTAATTTTTTAATATCATAGTTCTACTCCTCATACAAAGTTTTAATTGAGATACTTTAAGTGCGATAAATTATATTTTAAATTATCAATTCCTCTCTTTATCTTAAAATATTTACATTCTATAATCGCATCTGCTTTGGCCTGGAGGGTGCATGGGATGTATTTCGGTATACAGGTTCATCTTAACACACATTTTATTATGCTATCCATTTATATGGGCCTCAAATTACACAGCAGAGTTATCCTAGCAGGCGAAACGTAAGCTCTAAGTTATGATATTAGCTGCGATCGATGAAACATGACATACACAACATATAAATCAAGAATAAATAGTAGCATTACAGATAAATAGACATTGCAGATAAGTTCAATTTTATTTCACTAAAAGTAGCGCCTAAATGCATTCGTCTCTTTCAAACTCTTAACATCCACATCCGGTGATCCTTTAACGTCAATTTCTGAACTTGTTAATTGCTGGTCTCACGGCAGTATGATTCATTCGCTAAGATGATTACACACCTGACTGTACAGCAACACATTTTTGCCTCTAAACTTATTTTAAATACGAATTTGCTCATCATGTGCGTGAACAATTTATATGAACTTTCCTGGGATATTGCTTCCTTCCAGAACTGCAATGCTGCAAAGAAATGTACAGTTTTAACAGAGGAATACTCGTCAAAATTGGCCCAGATTGTGAATGTTCGCCAGCAAAATCAAGGAAAATATTAACAATAAAAACAGGAACTAAATCTGGCAATCAAAAAGTGGTTTTCCGGTACAGTGTCTGTTTAGGCCAGGGAGTAAACACAATTCCAGCATCCAGTAGTATAGGGAAAGGTGGGTCAACACTTGTTTCATATCTCGTTGTGTATCATTTTAATGGCTGTACTCCTGTCTCAAAATTTAAGTTAACTATAGCCACTGGTTTAAATATAACTATATTCACTATCCTCTAAAGAAAAAGAAGTCCTGTAGTTTGTGATATCACAGATCTATGCAAGTTGGATATTCAGAAAAAAGGAATTAATGCAGGTCCAGACTTGCTCCATTTTGAGGCAATGGTAAAACAAGCCGTTGTTCAGTACCGCTTCAGCACACAGTTTTAGGAAATGGTGATGAAGTATGAACGCCGACGTTTAGTGGCAGAGACGTAACGCCTCATGCGAGCGAACAAGAATTATAACTAAAAAGCTCGTCCCATAAGGGGAAGGTTTCGCCCTCTTCAGATGCTTAGGTGCAAGCTCTGCGGACTTCTGAAGCTACTAAAAGACGTCGGGCCGGACATCTGAAGCCCTACCCTCGGGAGGTCATCGGCGTAGTGATGCTCCTGCGTCATAGGAGGTGATGTGCCACTAAAAGAGCTCAGATTACCCTCAAGTGAATGGATTAGGTCGCCCTACCAGTCGTATTGGCAGCCTTCCGTGAGAGCTTCCGTCTCGTAAGAGGAAAGGTCGTTTTGGAAACTAGGTACAGTCCTATGGAAAAACGCACCAAGAGAGTGCCTCAGACCTATACCTTGGTGAGGAGTTGTTGTTGATTTGGTTTATTTAAGGACACTCTTTAACATCTCAGGTCATCAGCGTCCCATTCAATTCAGGGCGTGAAACGACCTGCAGATTTGGCTCAGAGGCCTCTTCTTTCAGGCTTGAGGTTCTTTTACGTGACGATACGGGATCCCTTCCGGAGGAAGTCATACTTTGGATTTTTACGCCTGGTCAGGTTTGAACCCGCGAATTTGGATTTACGAGGCACCAGAATCGACCCCTTGGTGAGGAGGGGAGGTATTTGCACTGAATACTGAATGAAAGCCCGGTTTATTTACCCTATGATGCCTTCTTTACTTCAAAGTTATCCCATTTGTCAGTTTTCTCTAATTATTTAATATAGATACTGAAAAAGCAAATTAATATTTCCTTTCCTACATGAAAATTACCCGCACATTCTCCTTTTTTTAATTTGGCATTTATATTGCCATTATTTACCTATAGGTATACCACATATTTGTGCTGCAACTGTTGCTCAATGAAAATGTCCCGTTAACTAGCATTCTCACAATAAGCGAGGGGATGTATTGATAGAACGAACTACTTTTAACGTTGTCGTTAGAATAAAACTAGCAAGAGCTTAGACAGTAGATAAAGCGGACTCGATTTTACTGTCTCGCGTTTGCAAAACGTGGCAGGTCATAATATCAACGCTTAGAAAATTATATTGAAGTAATAACATATTTTTTTTTAAAAAAATAGGATTTAATCTAACAAAAACTTAATATATAGAAATGGGAGCTTCTAACTCACAAGACAACATATCTTAAAACCTCATAAAATATTACACATTTAAATATTAATGGGAAATATGTAAGTGAAAACTTGAACAAATATATGCTGAGTTTAGTAGTCCCTAGCCCTATTCACAGTAATATATATATAACTAGCTGGGGAAGGGATAGAAGAGAGGGCAGAGAACATGAAGAACACTGTTCAACTACTACACCCTGTATTTTCTAAATTGAACTTTCCTAGTAAATTTTCACACCCTTTCTATTCATATGAGCAGGTACTACTTTGCATTCACATATCTTTTATCAATATCTAAATATGTGTAAACTATGGGATAAGGTTTCTAGATGAACTCTCTTATAGTTCCCTTATAAATATAACATCTTTATGTACTTAATAATGCCAACTCTAATGTTAAAGTCTAAATATGCCAATAATCAGCGTTGTGCTACTCGTAAGTTATTTTTATGGGCCCCTGTTTGTGGGTATTATGTAATTCAGTAGAACTTAGCAGTCAAAAAGCAGCAAGGTTCAATGGTGTCTCCCACAATTAATCAGCTGTAAAGTTAAGGTCATTCTAATGTTCCTCAGTTTAGGTTAAGACATGACGAAGCGAGCAGTAAAGGCAGTGTTAATAGATCGATATCGGTCGTCGAGCAGGCATTTAGCGCAGGGCAGCAGGTGTCTGCAGCAGTTTCGTGCGCTTCTTGCCAGCTCTAAATTCCCGGTAATTGAATGCCACTTGTTTGAGTCGGAGACCTTGATCTTCAAGCTGGCAATGTCACCACGATTACGGCGCAGACTCGCACGCTTCCGTCAAGACAGCATAACGGAAAGTGCTTGTTCATCCCAGCCGGCGGCACTCTACCCAGGCAACGTGGTAAAGTGTTATATAAAAATATGTGAACTCAAAACATTAAGCTTTCTTGTAGAGTTTACTAAGTATTAATATACTTATACTTACGAAAACTTAATTATACGTCAACAATTTAATACTAAGCGTATGCGTCAGGGCTGTCCAATAAATTTGTTTTAAACAAAGCTCCTCATACGAAATAAAAAATGCCAAGAATCGCTCTGAAGCTGCAAATATAGCAGCATTTGCTTACATTAATAAGCGAAGAACCCTACCTGGAATTTTGCTGGTTACATAGAGGATTTCTAATTATCTGATGTGAATGTGCAAGTAAAGTAGTGTCTGGAAATGCTTCGTTTCCAGATATTAAGATAAAAGTTAAAATTCTTCATTAGCAGTATTATCGTTTTAATTTTTAATTCCTGTCTCACCATGTTAATTTTCTGAACTTTGTGCTCCTTTTTCTCTGAAAGTAACTAGGAAAATGAAACTTTATGTACATAGAAACATATTATTTGAACCTTTTGGATTATTGACTACGGTATTTTTAAAAAGCAAATAGATTTTGTCTAATCATCTTTTAAAATTACACATTTTTAAAATACAATTATTCCTTTCCCCCTCTCTTTCACAAAGCTATTAATAATAGAAACCTGAACTTTTTTAAATTTTAGCATACAGTATTAAGTGAAAATTCCTTTGATTTTTCCATACTTCTGCCTTAAAAACTAACACATTTAGGAGTTGTATAGCAAAATATTAGAATTACACAGAGAAAAAAATTAAAGTGTTTTAAAAAAACAAAATTCAGCTATTGCAAATCGTAACATCTAATTTTATGTGCGCAAAGTTTAATTTTTCTGTGTTATGTATTTCCAGGAAAAAAGATGCATAAAGTTCGGAAAATTAACATGAAGGAGATAGGAAATAAAAATAAAAATCTCCCTTTTAATTGCATTTCGATTTATACTGAATGTTGAAGAATATCTGCTTTCGTCTATGTCACAAAATAACTTTTGTCAGACAAACTTTGTTCAATTTGCAATCATTACAAATGCATTGGTTTAAATTGATGAATTACCAGACATACATAAGTCATATAGATTCCCTTTGGAAGGGCCACCCTGATCTTAGGTTTCAGCTGATCACTTAGGCATGAATATTTATATTCCACCAATTTCCCGTTCATTTCATTTCATAGAATCAGTTACAGGTCGGAAGTGTCAGGTGAGTCGGAATGGTGCCGCTTGGTGTGGCGGTGGCTTGCGCTTTCCATTAGATCCTATTCTAGCGTCTAGTGAGTTTTGTCTGGAGACCTCCTTGGGGAACCTCTGGACACCAAAGTGAAACTTTGATGGAACCGGGGAGGTTCTGACGGGCCCGCGGAGTTTGGGATATAACATCTATGAAAAAGTTAGAGACTCCGCCTACGCTATTGCATCGCCTCCTTGGATTCCTAGCAGTCCAGTGTATCCTCCATATAATCGCTTCTTCCCGGAGGTGCCCCTCGGGTGCCGCGGCATGAGCAGGACAGAAGAAGAAAGCTTATGACAATGCCACCGTGTAATCAGTGATGCTTTGGTTTCTCCTTTGAGCAATCCCGCCACACATTTGTCGCGCATGAAAGGGGTATAAAGCCTGCTTGCTAACTTGTTGACCTTGCGGACTGTTCTCGGTTGTGTGTTGTGTTGTTCTCTCTTAATTCCACATTATACATAAAGTGCATTATGCCTCGTGTGTTTACAATGGCACAGTGTGTCTTTATGTACGATTTTTATGTGTGGTGAAAGTATCAAAAGACCATTTTTTTTGAGCATACAATTGATTCTGTAACTTATGAGAACGCCATACTAATCCCCCTAATCCCCCCAATCCCCTTTATTAATCCCCGGGAATTAACCGACAGAAAGTGTGACCGTGTATTTCTTAACAGGGCTCTGCAACTGCTCTCAATGCAAATAATTCCACGAGAGGAATTCACAATATGTTTCCACAAGACAAGAGTTATTAGTAGAGATTTGTGGTCCCCTCCGTCTCCCGATTTAACAGCCTGCGATTATTATATATCTAAATTGCAAAACGCCATGTACAAGACGAACCCGCACACCATACAAGAACTCAAAGATAATATTCGTCAGGAAATTGTCCGGATTTCTCAAAATGAACTACAGTGAATGTGAATAATTTCGTAAAGAAATGCCAAAAATATGTGAAGAATGAAGAATTTCTTTTATTTAGAGACTCCTTTAACATCTCAGGTCATCAGCGTCGCATTCAACTCAGGGCGTGAAACGGCCGACAAATTTTGCTCAGAGGTCTCTTCTTTCAGGCTTGAGGTTCTTTATCGTGCCGTAAATGTACGACACTGGACTCACGGCTTTACTTCCCTTCCGAAGGAAGCCATACTTACGATTTTTATGCCCGAAAAAATCCATCGATTCTGGCCGGGTTCGAACCCGCGACCTTGGGTTTAGAAGGCGAGTATGGTTACCACTACACCACCAGAACCGAGGAGAATGAAGGTGGGCGGCAGTTTTAACACCTCATTTGATAATTTAATAAGTATTAGAGTATTGTTGTATGGTTGATTTGTTTTGTTTTACCCTTCCGACTAATCACCCAGGCCCGGCTCGCAGGTTAACCAGCTGATAAGCGGCGCGCCTAGGCAAAACACTCCGGAGGAAAACAAAACTGACCACACGTTTTATTTACATACGCTCTTTTTACGCCCGAAAAAATCCATCTTCCCTGGCCGGGATTGACCCGCGATCTTGGGCTACGAGGCAAGTATGGTTATCACAGGAGCACCAGGACCGACTGTCATTTGCTAGAATTCGTCTTGATTTGGTGATCTTATAAGCGTCCGCAAACCTTTTCGAAAATTTCATCGCTCAATTTTAGGACATTACACTTTGTGTAACGACAATGGCGGCCGTAAAAATTAAAAATAAATAATAAAACACGGGATATTCTGCCAAATCTTTACTCCTTTCATATCGCTATATATCCAAATGGAGGCATTTCCAGACACTATTTATTATGAAAAATGTTCAGTTACATGCCCACTTTCACAGGAATTACTTATTATTCTGAAACAATGGCCGAAATCTTTTTAATCGAAATTTGTTCAAACAATGAACAAAATATTGTAAATTTATATTTATGATTACTATTAAATATTATTTCCCACCAAGAAATATCGAAAATTAAAATAAATATTTATGTAAAACTTGTAAATTACCAATAGGCATATCAAGGGGAATTTAAAAATTCGTTTAAAATCTTTTAAATGAGAAAAATTCATTTGTGATGTTTAAAGTAACAATTTGAGTCTGCATATAAACCCAGTAAATCGAGGTAGCCCATAGTTACCAGATTAGCGTGTAAATTATGCACTATTTAAATTTATTTTAGCATAAGATTCTTAGTCAAAACTGGTTAAAAGGTTACACAGAAGTAAGCCATATTTATGCTCGATCTTCATATTTTTATTCTTTTTATGTTTCAATAAAAATACGCAAAGTCCTTTATTACATTCTAAAGCGCACGATAGCGGATTAATGGCTTTTTTTGGGAAATAAACGACGTCTATAAAACGCTTTCGCTTGTAGATGTGGCATAGGAATTGGAAGATGTTTGCAGCAGCTTTCGAGAAATTATCTTGAAGATTGAGGAAAAGAGCGTATAACTTTTCGATCCATATGTATAAATAGAATATGCTTAATTAATGGTTTAATATTGTAAAATTTTAGTTCAGATCAACGTGAACCTTTATGAAAATTGTTATTTAAGTAGCCAGTTTTTAGTATTAACATGTGTTTTTGAATGAAATTATCAGATTCGGGAAATTTATTACAGTAATTAACCTTCGACTGCTAAATGTTTCCTAAGCAATGTAGCGAATATTGACATCTTCCGTCTAGTGCTACAATTGTATAATCAGAGCCTGGGATTTAGGCAAATTGCTTTTCCTACTTGGGTCAGTATATTTAAGAGGCAGATAAAAATGAACATGTTTCCGTACATTTGGATTCGGTAGGGCCAGCTTTCATTTTGCCTATTTTGTCTGATGTTGCCTATTTTAAGGCTGAATTTTTTGTTGCCAGTTTTGGACCGTTATGGATTTTTTCTGCGATTATTTACGTATTTAAAAAAAACACATAAATAATTTCAATATATCGAAGTGAAAAAGTTATAAAAATTAAAAGTTATTTCGCCCCAGAAAAAATATCTATTAAGAATCTGGTAATACTTTTATTTATTTATTTTCAAACAATCAAAAACTTTCTCATCAATCCATTCACTTAAATTCTTTAAAGAGCAGAACATTTAATAGCGAAAGGAACACACGGTTACCTCGGACATACGAATACCAGGAAATAAAGAGGATGAGGAAAGTACTGTAGTTTTGAATAATCCTGGCGAATAGCCTTGTATAGGTCTGCGCAAGACAATTCTAGGAAATTTGTGGTGGGGGCAACTTCTCGGCTGCATAAATATGACAAGCAATTGCTGGCGAGAAAGATGAAAGCGAAAGAGCTGTGCAACAAACCTTTCCTATGACGTGTTCAGTACCGAAGTAAAAGAGATATTAACCTGATTCCCCTATAAACTCATAAATAGAAAATGAACTCGACCGGAAACCACTGCGCATCTTTTGCTCATTCGCCAGGACTATTCAAACTACTTTACCTTGCCTTGATCAACCTTTCCACGATGTCCTAAAAAGTGAATTTTATGTTGTAGCTGGTATGAGTCATTCCGAAATAGCTTTTTTTTTTTTTTTTTAATATGCTCCAATCACTTAGCTGGAAGTTGAATGTTCTTTTTCCACGATGAAAAATGTTCTGACAAGTGGCTGACTTTGAAAATATCTTGTTGCTTGTAACCAAGAAAAGTAAGCTTAAGTAGGTACTTTAATTATGTAATAAAGAAATTATTAAGCATCTTAAATACAGGTTTTCACTAATAATGAGTGAAACTGTTTTCACTTTTAATAAATGCCTATTTTAATTATATTACTGTCTATTTTCAGTATTTTAAGTGTCTTTTTATCTATCTATTTTAACCAAAATAAATGCCTGAATTTCTGGGCTGTGGTTATATTGATTCATGATTCAATAATGAAGCTTGGAACATAAAAACATGTGCAAATTGACAATAGGTGCATAGATACATAGGCGCTAAACGAATTAGGACCACCATCCATTGGGTTCCCCACTCTTTCATTCTGAAAGTCCCCCCCCCCCTTTTAATGCGATTGATTGTTGAACTTAGTTTATGTGAATATTTGCGTTATTTTCCACTTGGCAAGCCGCGAGACCGCATCTTATTTTAAATATATATACCATTTGCCATTGATGCAAAAAGATATTAACCAGTAATTTCATCTTATAAGCAGAAAACTGTCTTCCGCTGTTCCGGGAATTAGAAAAAGGCCTATTTACCAGTAACAATCAACTTGCTTTGTAAAGCACGTATTATATACCCAGCCCAATCGTCTTGGTTAAAGGTGCCGAACGCCAGACCTAAACAGAAACATTGCGCCAGCGTTGAGTGTGCAAGTTCTGTCTATTCACTGGAAATCTACTCAACTTATCCCTAGAGCGGCACTTTTATTCTATTCGTTTTTCTTTCGTAACGGTGAACGATGAAAACGACTCGATCATAAAAAGTTACATTTCATATCATCAGTAGTTCGAAAAGAGTTTCATTGCCGCCAAGGTTGACACAAGCTCATGATTTACGTCATTTTGTTAAATTAGAACAGCAAACGAATGCCGGACAAAAATTATTTCTTCCTTATTTGTGGAAGAAAGTGAAACCTACTCAAGAGTGCATAAATGAAAACATTGAAGCCAAGAGTAAATTACAAGCAATTGCAAGTGTAATTAATTCCTGTCTTCGATTGCAGATGATATTGTTTCATATACGGAGGAAAATTATTTACACGAACTGTTTTTTTTATAATACTTTACGCGTATGTTACCCCTAGGGGCGGTTTTAGATCCGATTTTCATAAAACAATGTCCCGTCCTAATTTGTCAAAATATTTCTGCAGCAATAACTTTGGTCAATCTGTTTCTAACCTTTATTTATCCATTATATATTTGCACTTTATTTTATACCGGATTTGATCGAACAATATTGTAATCATTTATAAAAGTTCAAGTGAAGTATAATTATCATATTAGTAAAACGAAGTACTTTCATAATTCTTTGCACGTTAATTTGAAACAAACAAAGTTTCATGTCTGTAAGAATTATTTCGACATCCACAAATTAGTGGAGTTGATCAACAAGACAATTTAGTGTGCAATCTCAGTTGGACCTTAAAATCAACCCACCCACACTTGAGTTTTTTTTTAACTGTTTAAATTTTACTTGTTTTAATTTCGTGTTGTCGCTAAGTAGTTGTGTGGCGACCTGATAGGAGTTTATGTTCAATATATTTGCCTCTCCCTCCGTAGACATTCTTATTTAGGTTAATGATATGTACTTTTCTATTTGTCTTATGTTAAATACAAAAACTAACTTTAAAAAAAATTATGAGGAAAATACAATTTATAATTCCAAATCCAGAAAATATATTGTCTTTGCATTTCCATTCTGCACATTTAGCTACTTAAGTTCAGTTTGTAGATTTAGATCTTATCGCTTTAAGAAAAATTATTTAGATCGGCTCAAAATCTTGGGAATGATTTTATAAACCTTTATTAAATTAATGTCATAACATGTGAGAATGTTTTCATTTCATAAAAAACAAGGTTTAAAATATTAATCATATAGCTCTCATGGAAATGGAGAAAAGTTCAAAGATCCTTACAAATTAAGACATTTAAACACGCACTTAAAGAAATCCAGTATTCGCTCATTTTAATTTATAATACGAGATACAATTCGCTTTCCCCCCAAATTTGTTTTCAGTGTTCAAACATAAACATATCTTGAGTAACAAACAGTTTCCATGCAGAGCTGCTGCAGGTTAACTGTGCACTCTGCTTGTCACGCAGTCGGAGATTTCCTCTCTACTATCTGCTATGGCAGCATTGACTTCTCGAACCGCTGCGGAATATCATGTAAACTAAATTACATATCGCATTCTAGTGTACCACTTGAATGCCTATTACCATACTTTCCTTACTCATGCAAGTGCTACAAGTGTTTTCTTAGAAATAGTGCAGAAGGAGGTTGCGTGAAAATGTGCAGTTTTCTCTTTCCAACAATAACGGACTCCCAAGTGCAAAACTGTGGGAGCTCTACCAATAGCAGTACAGAAGTATGGCAACCACGTGTTCTCCCTTGTTGTTAATGTCTTATTTGTATTGTGATATTCGGTTGTCATATCGTTTTTATTTTTACTAGTAGATGCACGTGTTCCTTGCATTTACTCTGTAAAATGAACAGCGAATTAAACAAGTGTATTTATGGAAACACATAAGAAAGCAGAATTGATGATAGTGCACTTTAAAAAGAAATGTCCTGGTGTTCAACCGCCGACATGTCAAGCAATTCAAAATTTGAACAAATTATTTGAGCAAATGGGATCTGACCTACAGTGACATTTGCTACGTTTTAAGCATAATTTTACTATGCATACTGTGGCATATTGGGGGCGGAGTATTATTGACACTGGTATTAACAATGTGATGTGCCAAGCGGTAAAGTCGTTGGTATTATGTGGAGTACACGTTAAAGAGTATGAGGAGGATGGACTTGTACTGCGCATGCGCAATGTGGTAAAAACTAGATTGTTAGCGTGGTGACTTCAGGAGTGGAGCTTCAGGCTTCGAAGGGAGAGCAAGTGTTGTCACACGCTCTGATGGGCCATCTCATAGTTGGACAATGAAGGTGATGTAAAATCAAAACATTTACAAAAATAATAAGCTTGATGTTCTGATTAGAGTTGTGAATATGACTAAAGTAATGCCTTTCTCCTAATATGCTTCTGTTATTTGCTGATTTTAATTAAAGATGTTGGGGATATACTTCGATATAAATAGTTGAGCTCGCTCTCATGTCCAGTCAGGCTTTAATGAGTAAAGGGAGTGCTACAATTACATCATTATATCACATTAATTGCTTTTTATGGAGTTGCACGTGAGTTACAACAATGTGTCGCAAATAAGGAGCTTTTAAGTCTGTGATTGTTATAAGCGATACCGGATCAATTTGGCGATATCTTAATGGTCAACATGTCTCAGCGATCAGTGTGACACGAGCCTCATCCTCTCACAAATGAAGAAATGTTGAGCATTCAATGACATTTCCGAAGAAATCGGATTTGGAAGAAGACGCTCCAGACATAGAACGATAGGGTTCGTGTGAAAACGAAGAGATTTAAAGTAAAGTTTATCATCAGTATAAATAATTATTAAATAACTCAAACATTTAATTGATTGCCATAGTCTCACATGGTCGAATCACCTGTCCTGAAGAAAGCACAACACTTCCAGCGCAGAAGGGAAAACCAAGCGGGAAACTCATTTCCTGAACCTGGGTCAACATATTTAGAGAAGGAAAGTGTGTGAATTTAATATCACTGTATCGCAATAACGGGCAGAATGTCACTATAGATAACTTTTTTTTTATTGTAGTAAAACTTAGTAACAAATGAAAGCTGAACGCACTAGTCTGGTGGTATAGTGAAACGTACAAGAAAGGAAATGCTTGGTACGAGATATAAAACATCAAACTTTTTCTGTAAAAACTTTAGACACAAGGTCTTGCTGTCGGCGTCATAGACAAGATGAGAAGAAAATATTCTGTTCATTCTGGGACATGTCGATAGTGAATGTATGTTTTCTGCAACATCATTTCCTGGATTAGTTCCAAGGCAATAACAGGAATTAGAATAAGTCCCAGGAATACAACGAATATGCGGTAGCTGGAAACAAAACAAGGAGGATGGAGGAAGGTGAAGATGAAATAGAGCAAGCCTTGGAGAAACGCAAAAATGATAATCGGAGACAACAGTGCCAAATGATGAAACAAGACAATAACTTGAAATAAATGCATAAAACACATAAGTGAACCCTGCACAATAACGTAATTTGTATTGAATGTAAATGGAGCATTGGAATCATATCACAATATTATATGTGTTTTTGTTGGAATTATCAAATGAAAACGGAAAATGATTTATGGCATACAGAGACACTTTAACAAGCTGCCAATAAAGTTTTTCCATTAGCACAAGTTTGTCTACATTCCCATATGTTTTCTATTAAATATGTTGGATTAAGGTTTCATTTTATAGTATACAGTTAGTACCTTTTGTGTTTAATTCAGCAGTCAAAATTTCCGCGGTATGCTCGTCACTGTCAAAGAAACTTGAGATGTTAGAAGTGGTGGTTTATATAACAGATATATTTTCACCGAGATGCAGTTGATAGACATGAATCGAGCATCCCTTCATTATAATTGAGAGATGAAAGGATAGAGGCATTTCTAAAATTACCAATTGCATAAATGTCTTAAGCCTTAATTTCCTTAGCCGTAAGGACATAACAGAACGACCTTGCACTATGCGATGTTTCGCTTTGAGGTACCGTGACAAATGACATTTTTGCTCATAAATTACGTCACATGAATTACTTCCAGAACCAGTTTGTTCTGTTCATCAGTGTCCAATTAATGCAAGTTGTTGTGTTCTGCTTTCCGAACAAAATTTGTAAAGAACTGTATAATAAAAGACAAGGAAATTGTTATTCTTTGTTACAATATTTGGGAAAAGCCAAAGTTCTATCTCACTCCATACACAGCCAAGAAATTCAATGAAAGTGAATTTATGACTGTTCTGTTTTCCTTTTAAATCTCGTTCTAAACTAAGCAATTTATACTTTTTTTTTTTTTTGAAAATGGAAAACAATTAACAATTGCAATGTTACACAAGTATAACACATTCTTCCCTTTAATGGAACAAGAAGTATTACTGTCTCAAGATTATGTGCCTAAAAATTGATTTAAATCAAAATCTATTTCAACTAGTTGTCTACTTATAGATAAACAAAAATTTAAGTTTTGATCATAAGGAATCTTTTTCAAGAATGGTGATGCTTTTTTTAAAAAAATATACATAAAAATTGACGTAGAATATGCCATGCTGTAATTGCTAGAAGTTTCAAAATAATATGTTGCAGTTTTCGAACGAAGTAAATGTTAAAATGTTAAATTTCTTTTATATTTTGATTACATACTGTACCTACAACCACCCGAAAGGAAGAAAATAAGGCATTACTTCTTAGCGATGCTCGGTTTGTTCCTTTGCACTTTGAAAGACTATGTTAAAAGATGGCGCAAATAAAGAGCTTGCTGCCTAAATAACGTTTGTGTTTTAACACCAAGGCTTTTCTTTGTGAGTATTCTGGAACGTACACCACCTCATCTTGCCAAGTCATGTGGCGCTGTGTTAATTTTTCACTGTGAAATTGTCGTGCTGAACTACTGCATGATGCAGGCCCATTTAGACACAGCCATGCATCCAACTGTTGGATATCTTTAGCTTCTATAATTAAATGTTCTATTACCGATAATTTTTAGTGCCAATTGTCTTTTCCTCGGATTATCTTCATAAGGATAATTAAATTGGTCATCAGCCGTGTTGTCATATAACGAGGAAGACAAGAGAAGGTCTTCCCAGCTCTCTGGAAAATGTTAAACTGTAATATATGCGTCAAAAAGCACTTACGAGGGTAGGTCCATAAATTTCGGGCGTAACCATTTTCTAGCTATGATAAAGACAAAACATATATTTCTCTTTTCAATATAGTTACACTTTATTGCAGTACACTTCTCATATCTTTGAATTAACATTTCAATCCCCTTCCCCCAAATACTCAGAAGTCCTGTCTGCAAAATGGGCATAAACAGCATCCATCACTTCTTCGTCACACTTAAATTTCCTTCCTCGAAGGTCCTTCTTGAGTTTTGAGAACAGGAAATAGTCACTGGGAGCTAGATCTGGGCTGTAGGATAGATGGCCGATCTTCTTGAAGCCACATTTATTCACAGCTTCCTTTGCAACAAGAGAGCTGTGTGTCGTGAAGAAGGCGCGCACCAACACTTAGTTTGCCCGCCTTTTCTCTTTGATGGAAGCACGTGGTCTGTGCAGTAGGTCAGCATAGTTCTTCCTATTTACTGTGGTATTGCTCTCCTTGAAGTCAATTAAGAATATTCCTTCACAATCCCAAAAGATTGTGACCATGATCTTCTTGGTTGACTGAGTGGCCTTGGCCATTGATTCTCTTTTGAACAAGGAATCACAGTAGAGGACATAGTTTCATTTCCTGTAACAATGGTTTGCAGAACTTCTCTCTCTTTGCCACGGCAATGGCTCGTTGCCTGCTTTTGGACTGAGGAAAGAAGTCTAGGCACTCATCTTGCACTAACTTTATTCATGTTTAAATGTTCATGAATAATTCGAAGGACTGTCGTTTTAGAAAGGTCCAACCTTGCTGCTATTTCTGTAACTCTAAGCCGCCAGTTTTCCATAATTTCTCCGTCCACAAGAGCGATGTTTTCAGGAGTGAGCACCTCCAAGGCACCTACACGCTCTTCGCCTTCAATGTTTTCTCGACCCATTCGAAAAAATTTGGTCCATTCTTTTGCGGTAAAAAATGAGGGGGTGCTTTCCCATACACACAACTGTTTAATTTCATTTGGAGTAAGTACTTCTTTTGTGAAGAACTTAATAACAGCTCGACACCCCATTTTGAACATGTCGCAATCTTCCACACATAGCCTTCTTATTATCTGAACAACTGGACACGCGGAGCGGAAGTTACAGCTGCAATTATTTACTTAACAGATAAGGTAGGACATCAGATAAGGCTTTTGTGAAGGCGATAATTGTTATCCGCGAAGCCGGAAACTTATGGACTTATCCTCGTAACATTTACAATCAGTTTTTCAAGCATAGGTTTATGTAGATCAAATTCGAAGCAAGGATAAAAATAAAAAGGATACAGCTAAAGAAATAACGTGGATTCTTCTCACTTTATCAAACGTTTTTACAAGAGTAAATTTACAGTGTTTAGAAGTGTTTTTTTGCAAGTATTTGTTCCAATAGGCTCTATTGTCACTTTGATGGTCTAAGATAAGCTCAATTGATCTATAAAACGTACAGAAGACTAAAGTCATGAAAAGAGAGGGAGAGAGGAAAAAAAAGTTGAGCAATGAGGAAAATCTTTGCAACCAAGTAGCTGGTCCTAGAAGAATTTAAACCTATGTAAGGCTCTTTTAATAGTTTAACAATGCCTATTTATTAAAACAAAATTGTACTCTATTTAATTTTATGAAGTTAACTGCCTGAAACACTGTAGCAATATTATGGCAAAATAAGAAGTAGATTATCTCGTATCAAAGACAAATAATGGAACTACGTAGTTCTCTATTAAGTTTAAAATAACCATTTTTAAAGTTTTTTTAACATTATATTGGGTGAGCCTTTTTATCTTGCGGATTGATAGCAAGAAAAACCTGTACTTTTCAGCCGGTAAGAAATGCAAGTGCTCTCAAGTGACCGTCATATAAAATTATTCGCTTTTATTTATTATGTTCAATAAAGCAAATTATTATAGTGATTTGATTGAAAATTACATAATTATAATTTTAACATTAATAAATATCACACTATAAGCATTAGTACTCGCTTTCGTGCCAGAAAAAAATATATTTTCAAATGCCAGTATTTGAACCCCGGATCTTCACTGCTAAAGCCCGGGATAGTATAACTTCCCAATCCGAAGGATGAGGGGACTTATACGGTATATGCAATTCAAAACACTGTACACAATTTTAATATATGATTCTGGGCAGGGAGAGAGAGAATGTAACTTTTTAACAAAGGCGCAAATCTTGAATATTCGCTTACAAAACCAATCCCAAAACGAATACAAGTGAAAAGGAAAAGTCAAATGAAAATTATTTCGGAATCCGAATTTAATCGTGCCAATCAGAATATATTTCCCAGATGAAATGTATTTTTCTAGCTGACAGAATAAGACAATTGGAGCATCTTGATGAGGCAAAAGGCTCATCAGCGTACGAAAGAATTAAGAAAATAAATAATAAAGGAACAAAAAACAGGGAAAAGGGCAAATACGGCCTTGGAGGAACAACAAGCAAACATATAAATATATAAATAAAATGACCTTAAGGATTCTTTTGCTACACATTTAAAAGAGCCAAAGTGAAAGCTATCCTGGTTACCATCGTTATGATAGTACAAAATACAGTAACTCTATGCATAACAGTATTACAAGTAAACGTTGACCGACTGTGGTGCCTCAAAAGTAAAAAACGGGCGTTTTATATATAAGGGGGTAAACATTTCTTTTTAATTGCTCGCTCTCCCATATGAAGGTAGTGCAGACGCCGTTGCTTAGAAACATTTGAGATTGTAACTTTACACTGGAATAATCCCTCTAAGCATTACTTAAGAGCGGTATGCCAAACATTTCCATAAGAGCATTGGGATGCATGAATCAGATCAGATCCATGACCTTGAAGAAGAAAGGATGATGAGATGACGTCACAGCAGCAAGTGAATGTCAATGCTAATGACCGCCCCGCGCAGTGGCGTGAATGAAGGAAGAACTATTGCTTCACATTACTTACTGTGGTAGAACTGCATAGGGCATTTTAACTGTACGGATCATCACTATGGGCCGAAATTGTCGACCGATATATTTCTAACATATGACATAAAAAGCCGAAATAAGAAATAAAATTTTAAATTTCTTACATAAGGTTTAAAAGTAATAAAGTTTTGACTAAACATTAGTAATTACTGTACATCCCATTCAACCGTCTGCCAGCAGAGAAATAACGCTAGGGTTTGTTCGGCCGGCCTAGCGTACGTGTCTAGTAGATGGTTGACTGTAAGACATGGTATTATTAGAATTATGTTCTAATATCAGTACATTAATTTATTTTCCAAAGAAATTAACAGGTTGTGAACGTATCTTATTCAGCATTACAATCAATAAAGAGCCAATGCTGGAGCTTGAAGGATGCTAACGGAGGGGGGGGGGAGAGGCGGATGAAAACTCTCTTCAAAACCACTTGTGTAATGTTCTAAATGCTCTTTGGCATATACCTTTTAAGAACAGAGAGAATTCTAAATTATTATGTTTTCTTAGTCACATTATTACTGTTGCCACATTTGGAGAATACCCCTTCAAAGTCAGAATTATTTAGCAACTCTTCAAATTTGTATAGGGAATGGAACTTATTCTGTTTAAACTTTCAATCACCATTTTCACAATATCGAAATTATCATAAGCAATATCACAGGATGCTCTACGATTACTGATCGATTAACTCAAAACATCCAGTGGTATTTATTAGGAGTATTTACGGATAAAATTAGAATAAAAATAACGTATACTTAAAATTTGCTAACAAAATATTAATAATTGTGTAAAATGTTTAAACTGATATTTATGAATTTATTACCTATTTAGAAATCGCTAGTCTGAAATAGATGAAAGTGGTTTTTAATGATGATGATAATTATAATAATAATAATAATAATAATGTAAATGAGTGCATTTTCATATTTTCAGCTTGTGATATGAGATGCGACAGTCAATCGGCTGAACTGCTTAGTTATTTTTCTCCTTTTGCCATTTTGTGCTTTGATTGTTCGTTGGTACGATTAATCTGATATTGACCACGGATTTGCATGAAAACAAAATTGGCGACACTGGGAAAGACAAATGCACGTTTAGGCGATAAAATGATTACGGTGAAACTTTACAATAAATGTACAGCGCTATGCGGATGTGATAGGATAAATTGAAAATTTCATTACATTTCATTGATAGAAAATGTCACATAAGTAAAGCAGTTACAGCAATAAATACATGCAGAAATTCAAATACGCTTTACATCTATAGATAGATTGGGAAAGTGTATGAGAATTTCAAATGCACTTTCACGGAAGTTCCTTATACTTGAAGATGATTTCAAGAACGCTTTTTTTTAACATCTGATTGGAGAGAAAATGTTTCACTCTATAACAATTGTAAGTTAAATATATGGTAAAAAAAGGAAGTACAAGGAAAACCCATGCATTGACAAGATGCTTCAACAATCTTTTGACCTTCATCTTCTATTTAAAATAAATTTATGTATTTATTTATATTTAAAGGCATGAATGACTAAATTGCAACAAAATATACCATATTTCTTAAAAAAAAAAAAGATCGACTACGGAAAAAGGGACTATTTTAGATAACCATACAATTATAACATCTGATAATAAAAGTAGAACAATCCGCCAAATATAAATTCTTTTACCGAAAATAAATATACTGATATGAGGAAAGTAGTCTGGAGATGAGCAATTCAGAAGACTCCTTTAAAAGTTTAACCAAATCTCAAATTGTTTTAATGATAATAATTAGATTTAAATACTTTAATCTATTTTTATAAATACCATTACCTCTATTCTCAGTCCATAGCCCTTCAATGAGCGCTTTAACGTGTGGTATGTCGTGCAGAAAGTCTTACAAAACATTTGGATTTCTAATTAGATCACCCCAACTCCTTCTGGCCAAAATGTTCACTATGTGAAATTGTTTGAAAATCACTGTCGCTGTCCCTCAGACATTCAAGATTCACTCTCTGAGACCCCTAGTGCTATTGTAAGGCTAGGACAAGTGTGCTATTCGATTGCGCACAGATCTCCTAGTTGAAAGTGTACCAGGATTTTGTTTGATGCCTATGGTATTAACAGCACAAAACTAACAGTAATCGAACATTTTTTGGGCCCCAAAATTCCAAATTTTAGGCAACTTCTTTCTCCGTTAACATTCTGAATACAATTCGTAGCTTATTCTGATCCCCAAGCTTGATACCAAAATAACCTAAATAAGCTCTTCACACAGCGAAGAAATGGTTTCCTACTTGCATATGTGTGGAATGATTGTCGCGAAGTAGCCATAACCTATACAGTGCTCCATCTGCTAAAATGAATAAGCATAAGCAGGAACACAGCCAACGCATGTATTACGCCTGTATTATCCATATACAATTAAATTCCCTTTTTAGGGAGAATGAATGGTGCTAATTTTAAAAGCACTAGCTTTTAACCGAGATATATCATCTCATAATGCTGTTTTATTTCATTTTCCTACTGTTTTAGGTAGGTTTAACACTTTAACAGTTTACTCGTAAAGAAGTTTTGCAACCAAAATCAATAGCTTACCTTTTGAAATCCGCAAAATTATAGTTGAAAGCACATAAACATTCACTGTAACTGATAACATAAACACAAACAAGGTAACAAGAATGCTTAAGAATTCAAACCGATGCTCAACTGTCTGTAACAAATCTGGTCGATAAACTTTGATGGGTTTAGGTGGCAGTATGGTTACCACTACAGAAATGCAAACGGATTTAGAACACGAAAACCGTGAAAGTTATCTAAATGTTGAACATTATAATGTAACAAAACAGAACAAAAGGGATTTTGCCTCCATAATCTAAATAAGCTCTTCTTACCAGTTAAGAAATAGTTTTCTATTTGCATACGTCGGAATAATTCGAGTGGCATTGTCGCGAAGCCATAACCTCTACAATGCTCGATCAGCTAAAATGAATAAGCAAGTAGAAACACGAGCTAACGCCTGTATTACGTCTGTATTATCAATATAAAATTAAATTCCCATTTTTGGGAGAATGAATGGCACTAGTGTTAAAAGCTACAGCTTTTAACCGAGACACATCATCTCCTAATGCTGTTTTATTAAATCTCCTGCTGTTTTAGGTAGGTTTAACACTTTAACAGTTTATTCGTAAAGAAGTTTTGCCAACAAATTTAATAGCTTACCTTTTAAAATCAGCAAAATTATAGTTAGAAGCACATAAACATTCACTGTAACTGATAAATAACATAAAACAAACAAGGTAACAAGAATTCTTAAGAATTCAAACCGATGCTCAACTGTCTGTAACAAATCAAGTTGATAACCTTTGAAATGCAAACGGATCTACTAAACGAAAATAGTGAAAGTTAACGTTTTGATAACAGAACAAAAGGGATTTTGCCATTTGAGGTTTGTATTTATAGTTCTCATTGTTTTATAAGGAAGCAAGTAAACGAAGGGTTGTAAATTAAATTATATTCTACAAAGAGAAATATGGGCAATTTAAATATATACATTTTCATTATTGAGATATATAGCTAAATTTTATATAACCCATAAATTTAATTCTTAATATCTGGCGTTTTGTTTACCACAGGTTCTCATAAAATACTAACACATTTGGGCTATCTATGTTTATTAAAAATGCATTTTTTGAGACTTTTAAAAACTGATTTTTTCCAACCAGAAAAACAAAATAGTTTAAAACAAAACTATTGTCATTTGTTTCCATTAAATCAGGAACCATAAAATGCGTTCTTAGACCCTATGGTAACGAAGTTCAAGGATTTTGAGCCCGTCATACAATTAAATAAAGCATTGAGACACATGACATAACAATATAACAAACCTCACCTATAATAAAAGCATTGCAGCGTTATAAATCACTTATTACTTAATAAAAGAACTATATAACCGGAAGGAACTATTGACTAAATTTAATATCAGGATAAATTCATTGAGTTAAAATATTCATCATATCGTAGAAAGCTTACGTATTTAAAAATGTTTTAATTTTCGTTGAAAAATTTGCACTTTGGTGAATTATATAGCAATTAAAAGGCAGCTGGAAGCTTAACTGCAGAGTAATAGTTTTGGTGAATTTATTGGCTTATTCAATTCAGTAGCATACCTGTATTATATTCATGTACAGATAGGTTCGTGTTGTTAGCAACAAAGTTCAAGAGAGAAATATAATATACTCTGTAGAAAGTGTAAGAATCTGCTTAAATAATAGTGTATACCCATGTTTCCCAAACTGTGGTTCGCGGAACACCTGAGGGGATTTCCGAAATTTTGCAAGAGGTGCCAAAATTTTTCCCTAATGTCGGGTTGGGTTTTTAAGTTTAGTTTTTCATTGTAATGATATATTTAGATCTGGAATAACTGAAAACACGACACCTTGGGTTAGACATGTTTTCAGTTCTTTAAAATGCTACATGTGTCTCGATATTTAGTGACGGTGAATGTTTCCTTAGTCCAAGAAGAAGAATTTGATTATGAACACGGAGATGCGTGCCAGGCACAGAGGTTAGTCTTAGACCTCTTTCAACTTGTGTAGTTCCTGGCTTTAAAGCTCTGTGCCATCCAAGACAAGCTTTTAACACACTTCTTCATTTGAAATTCAGTGAGAAGAATGCACTGTTTTATTTTAATGTTGAAACTTACCCTGTAACTGTGTAACTTAAGCCAGTTTGCAATTTTGTCACTACATAAAATATTTCAATAATATAAAAAAGTAATTTTTAGTGTTGATTTGGATTAAAATGTGTGAAATATAAAACTGTGACTTTAAAGATAGGAAAATATCTTACCGCACTATTAACTTACCTATTAAATTTTGGGTTTATTGTTTTAAATATAAAGTAAATATATAGTTATTTGAACTTATGCACTTTCAATATTTTAAATACTGAAGTTACTGCATCATTTATATAGGAGAATCCTAAAGTAGGCCTATTTACCTTAACTACAGCAACTTCAGGTTAATTTAAGGATATTTAACGTTTATATATTAATAAGGGATTCGCTTGGCTCAGGTCTTTATCGCAAGTCGAAAATGTTTAGGAACTACTGGTTTTCATAATTAGAACGAACACCACAGAGGGTTCCTAGAGCCCTTTTTCTTAAAGATGAATACCTTTTTACTTTGAGCGAAATTACTTCAAATAACTATCCCAAATCTCAAAATGAAATTAATTATGCATTTTGGTTCAGAAAATTATCAAGGCCAAGCAGGCAGAGACAGACTTAAGAGTTGTAGTCTCTATATTTTTGTTCCAGTTTAATTCCTCACCAATTTCTGTTCCCAAGAACATGGTGTAGATTTTTTTAAGTAATGAATGTTGGCAGCTAGAAAACATTTGAATTTTAGAAATCTTTATATGTTGTGTAAGCCGGAATATTTTATTATGCCAACACAGTTTTGCAGATTTCCCTCTATTTATGCACTATATATTTCGTTCCATTTTATATTTAAACAGACTCTAGAATGCACAAAAATGGCAGAAATGTCAAAGTAAACAGGACATAAAGGCGCTAAATTTAACACAAAATTTAGTATAAATACAATTTTGTTCGCAAATACCAGATCTTCTCTGAATATGACCTAAAAGATTTTGTTTAAAATGACCACCTTTTAAAATAATATTAAACGCAAATATCTAACAGCATCTCAGAATGTAATAAAACTACACAAAATATTAACAAATGATACAAAAAGATATAACACAAGTTCCTAGTAGGAATAATTTATTTTTAATAAGTATAAATGAAATTCAGAGAAACGTTGCTATATTAGAAGATATGAGGGTATGTTCATATGTTTCTGGCCTCCCCGATAAGAATTATCACCTCCACAAAACAAAACTATGTGTAGAAGATTGTGACATCTTCAAAATGAGTTTCCATCTGTTAAGTTCTTCACAAAAGAAGGAATTCCTCCAAACGAAATTAAACTGCGATTGGATGGTGTATATATTCTACGGTGAAAGAATGGGCCAAACTTTTTTGAATGGGTCGAGAAAGCATTAAAGACGAAGAGCGTGCCCTTGGAGGTGCTCACTCCTGAAAACATCATTCGCTCTTGTGGAAGGAGAAATTATGGAAGACCGGCGGCTCAAAGTTACAGAAATATCAGCAAGGCTGGGCCTTCCTAAAACAACAGTCCTTCGAATTATTCACTAACATTTAAACATGAACAAGGTTAGTGCAAGATGGGTGCCTAGACTTCTTTTCTCAGTACAAAAGCAGCAACGAGTCATCTGTTGTCAGGCATTTTTGAAGCTTGCCGTGGCAATGAGAGAGAAGTTCTGCAAACCATTGTTACAGGAGATGAAACTATGGTCTTCTATTATGATCCGTTATCCAAAAAAGAACCAACGGAGTGGCGTAAACCTGGCGAAGAACCGCTTCTAATGGTCAAGGTCAGTCAGTTAACCAAGAAGATCATGGCTACAATCTTTTGGCACTGTGAAGGAATACCCTTCATTGATTTCAAGGCAGTAAATGTGGAATACTATGCTGGCCTACTGCACACACTACCTGCTTCTGTCAAAGAGTAAAGGCGAGGAAAACTGAGTGGTGGGGTGCGTCTTCTTCACGACAACGTGCCTGCCTGTGCACACAGCTCTTGTTACAAAGGAAACTGTGAAGAAATGTGGCTTCAAGGAGATCGACTATCTACCCTGCAACCCAGATATAGCTCTCAGTAACTATTTCCTCTTCTGGAAACTCAAGAAGGACCTTCGAGGAAGGAAATTTAAGTGTGACAAAGAAGTGATGGATGCTGTTAATGCCCATTTTGTAGACTATTTGGGGGGGGGGATTAAAATGTTAATTCGAAAAGTGTATTGCAATAAAGAGTAACTATATTGAAAAGTGAAACATAATTTTTGTCTTTATCATACCCAGAAAATGGTTAGGCTGGAAACTTGTGAGCCGGCCCTCGTACCTGCAAGAAAACAAGAAATATAAAACACGTCTAAGGGTATCGGATAAAAGTAGATTTTTAAGCAACACAAATGCAATGCTTTTTCCGATATACGTACTTTAAAGTACTATTAGGAGACAGAGTGGCTATACCAAGAAGGAAAACATGAAGGTAGAAATAAAAAATTCAATCAGCAAAAAGAACATGTACAGTTAATGTCAAGAGAGAGGTTTTCTTGAATTTCTTGAAGGGAAGCTAACTCTTGTGTGGCCTAAAATGGAATGGAAAGATCAAAGGTTTAACTTCGAAAGGGATCTGTGACCCAAGTCCTGCAGTTACACGACGAAGACGGCGATGATGAAACGGATATCTATATTCTGAATCCATTGCCCCTTAGTCAGATCGATGTTAGAGGTCAGGCCAATAGTTTAAGCATTTATACGATTTTATCTCTTATGATTACACTTTTGAAATATTAGTGTAAATTTTATAATACTTATACCGTGAGAGGAAACTCAACCCCATAATTTTATGGGGTAATTCTAGACTATAACAAAAATTGCGCCATGTTTCATATGTGGTAAAATATTAATGTGTGAAAAAAATCATAAATTCCGATTTTAATAATGAATAGTCAAAAACAAGTAATATTTTACCTTTATTTTATTTATTTATTTATTAATTTTTTTACATAACTTGAAGCGTTGTCAATTCACCTGAAACATTTAATGTAAAACATTTGGGTTCTCAAATTTGGCATCATTGAGCTAAATATTAATTCCATAGCTCTGACAATAACTTTAAAAAAAGTGATTAGCGCTAATTAAGAACTTGTTTTCGATGTAAGGCTATACAAACAAAAACATACGTAGAATCTGCAATTGGTGCATCTACAAATTGAACCTGCAACAGGTTCGCGGCGTGCTGCCGGCCGGCGAGGCTGGCTGCTGTTCGGCGGTATGCTACTTGCGCAAGATTTCAACTCACACTGAAGCCTCTCGCAGCGGAGGGGAAACATACTCCCCGCCACCGCCGACATAGCGCTGCCGCGGTTGCGTCAAGCTTTGCTCACTCTATATTTATAACTAACCAAGCAGAACATTAAGCAATATTGCAACGTGTTTCGAGATAAAATATTTATTTTCTCGAAAACTCTTAAGATATAGAGGCAGAGTATTTATGCGAGGACTGTTCAATAAAAATGACCATAATATATTTGACAACATATACTCAGCCTCAAAATGTTGATGATCTTGCTCAAAGTGGTCCCGTATGGATGCAACACACCTGCCCCAGCGTTTCTGCCAGTCTTCAAAAACATGCTGGATACCATTTTTGACAGGTCCTTCAGAAACCTCTTCGCAGTCTACATCACTGCTTCTGATGATGGAAAATGCCTCCCAAGAAGATGTATCTTCAATTTCCAGAAAAGGAAAAGGTCACATGGAACTAAATACTTGACTATAAGAAGGGCAATGGGTAACTTCGTATTGATTTTTGTGAGATATTCAGGAAAAAAATTTGCGATGCGAAATTTCCAGCTTTTTGTATGTGGTATTGACTCGCAGAGTTTTCAGGAAATCTTTGTAGCATTGCCTAGTTACAGTGCGTGTGTAGATACGACATAATAATAAACCATTTAATGAATATCGAGTAATGAGATGACTATAACTTTCCCAGCAGAAGCAACCACTTTAGTTCTTTTGCTGTTGGTGATGAAAATTCCCACACTACTTGCTCTCAGGACGTAGCCAAATTTCATCATCAACGATTACTTTTGAAAGAAACTCAGCATCTTCCTGTAGCATCTTCAACTGCGTGCAAACGTCCTTTTGTACAGGAATGAACAGTCTTAGAATCCATGTGCACAAGTGCAGCTTTTCAATTTCTGAAATTGTTATTAATGTTATTCGACTCTAACAATGTAAGTAACGGGTGTTAATGTTTTCTTCCGTTTGAGCACAAACTGGAGCGTCGGGTCCCACCTTCCTTTGAAATTGATTGCCTCCTCTCAGAGCATTTAAATCATCTTCGAGTGGTGCTGTAGGAAAGAACAAATTCTTCATAGGCCTCCTGTAACTCGCATAGGTCTGAGCTGAAGATGAAAGCAGAGTTTCTGAGCAACATATTGTTCGTCGCCTATCACCTCCATTTTGTTATAGGCGGAACTGAATACATTTTAACTTGCACACCTCTCAAAGGTGAGAGCCGGAAGTGACAACAATGAAATCATGTACATTATTAATTAAGCTAATAACATTTTATAAAGTTAAATTTTAGTACCAGAATTATGCCTGTAAAAAAAATATGACCATTTTTTATTGAACAACCATCGTACCATACCATTAATAAATCGGTTCTGGTGGTGTAGTGATTACCATGCTTGCCTTCTAAACCAAAGATCGAGGGTTCAAACCCGGCCAGGATCGATGGATTGTTTCGGGCGTAAAAATCTAAAGTATGGTTTCCTTCGGAAGGGAAGTAAAGCCTTGGATCCCATGTCATACATTTACGGCACGATAATGAACCTCAAGCCTGAAAGAAGAGATCTCTGAGCAAAATTTGTAGGCCGTTTCACGCCCTGGTTCCAATGGGACGCTGTTCACCTGAGATGTTAAACAGCGTTCGTAAATAACCAAATAAAAAAAAATCCTTACTAAGCTCTATTACGAGCGTTATTTATGGCATTTAGTTCCTTTCTAGTCGTCTGTATATAGGTGAAAAAAGAACAGCATTATATTCTATTGCAGTTATTACGTTCAGAGGTGTTCATTATATTGCCGATTTGAAGTCTCTGTAAGGAATTTGCTTAAGAAACAAAAAATACATATTTATGTATATGAATCATAATATGCTTGTGTTATCGTAGCATCATTCAGCCTGCCTATTTGTGTATACTTTAAATAAAAAGTTTAGAAAATATACCTTATACTGCAAAGTGATGCGTGGGCGTATCGCTTCGTTATTTTAAAAATATCAGAGGTTTTAATTTAAATATAGACAGCTGCGATAGGGCGTATCCTAAGAGCATTGAGGACAATTCAGATATACGTTCAGCTTGTTCTAGCAGATAACTTTTTTTTGGGGGGGGGGTTTATTTACGGACGGTCTTTAACATCTCAGGTCATCAGCGTCCCATTCTATTCAGGGCTTGAAACGGCCGACAAATTTTGCTCAGAGGTATCATTTTTCAGGCTTGAAGGTCTTTAACGTGCCATAAATGTACGACACGGGACCCACGGCTTTACTTCCCTTCCAAAGGAAGCTATACTTAGGATTTTTACGCCCGAAAAAATCCATCGGTCCTGGCCGGGATCGAACCCGCGATCTCGGGTTTAGGAGGCAAGTATGATAACCACTACACCAGGACCGACACAGATAACCAAAATATAATTTTTTATTCCGTGCAAAGAAGGAATGTGTAGTTAAATGTTTGAATATGATTTATTTTAATATACATTTTTAAAGGTAACAGGACCTATATATTGATTGTTAGAATGCCATCCATGATAATTGGAATAAATTAAAAATTCAATGCGTATCGTATTTACATGATTGTAAAAGAATTAATTTTAGAAGTAAAGTTATACACCTCGACATGCTTTTCTAAGTCCTCGGAAAGCGATATAACATAGTATCGGCAAAATTAATGAACGACAGTGTACCAATATTTTTCATTATTTGGGTTTAGATATCCAAATGAACAAGTTAAAAACGTCGTGAGGTGCTTTAGTAATAAATAAAATGAATATATATATATATATATATATATATATATCGTATTTGTATTTCACTTATGGGAAATATATTTATTTTATATAAAACAAACTTATATACATAATAATAAATCTCAATTGGTTTAAAATGCCAATTTCATGTTAAATGAGCAGATGAATGAAGGTGCAAGTCAGATAATGAAAAATAAAGCAATTTTATGTAAAACGAAAATGCCTTGCTATAAAAATGTGTAACTTTACAGGACCCTTCAAGGAAAAAATATCACTTTTGTTATATAAGTTTGTTGTATATAAAATAAACATTTTTCCCATAAATGTAATGCAAATACGAAATACATATTTGCTTTTATTGACACGGTAGAAAATACTATCGGCTCGTTCATTTGATTTATTACTAAAGCAGCTCACGTAGTTTTAACTTGTTCATTTGTACATCTAAATTCAAATAATAAACGGGCGTTAAACACTTTAAAGAGGATTGATATCTCTGAGGACCTATAAAACAAATGCCTAGTGTTTGACAGACAATACTTATTGCCAAGGTGGATACTAGTACTGCCCGGATTTGCTCAGGCGGGAACACTTGGCTCTTGTTTTCGGGAGGTTTCACCTTAAAATACTGCGGCCAATAAACCTGAGTTTTTTTTCAGTGGTATTTAACGCCCGTTTTTACTACTGAGCCACCACAGGCGGTGGACACTGATGATACATGAGATGAAATTATATATTGGATTTTTTTTTGTAAGGAAGTAAACCTTCCAGGCCTAAGTTTAGGTGCCTCCCCGGCATTTGCCACTCATGAGGACTGAGGAAAACCTGGAAAAACCTCAGTCGGGGGGACGGTCCTGGCGGGATTCGAACCCTAGACTTCCCGCTCATGAGTCCGCTCCTTAACGACCTCGGCTACACGTGGCGGTCCTGAGCTTTTCTCACAATACAACTTCAAGAGAGGGCAAATGTTGGATTAGTATTTCTCTGCCACTTCATTTCATTATTCATCTTCATCTGTACGTTCGTGTCTGTCTTTCTGTTGTTACGGGCGGCTTCCACATCACAAACCACTGACCACTCATCCAGTGAGTTCTTCAGTATGTGGGTGCACTCTTATGTGTTTCCGAGGTAATTAGCTTAGCTCAATGCTTCGGACATTGGCTTGTAAGTTTTCTGAAGGTATAAATACTAATTCTAGCGGGAGGAAAAACAGTAGCAAAAATGACACTTTGTAAGGAATGATCCTTGCAATGGATTCTTTCTTTCTTTCTTTCTTTCTTTCTTTCTTTCTTTCTTTCTTTCTTTCTTTCTTTCTTTCTTTCTTTCTTTCTTTCTTTCTTTCTTTCTTTCTTTCTTTCTTTCTTTCTTTCTTTCTTTCTTTCTTTCTTTCTTTCTTTCTTTCTTTCTTTCTTTCTTTCTTTCTTTCTTTCTTTCTTCCTTCCTTCCTTCCTTCCTTCCTTCCTCCCTCCCTCCCTCCCTCCCTCCCTTCCTTCCTTCCTCCCTTCCTCCCTTCCTCCCTTCCTCCCTTCCTCCCTCCCTCTTCTTTCTTTTTTTGGCCTCAGGTATTATTATGTTCAACCTTGAAAACAGATTTCTGTGCTGATTTCTTTGTTTCTGTTTCTCTTAGAAATACCAGGAATTACATGGTGTACTGAAATTAATGAGATATCTTCGTAAAATAGGTTACAACTCTAGAAAAAAAATCACTACAAAATAAAGATCAGCGGACAAACGTACTGGTAGCACATAATGCGATGGATTCGCAATTGCTTTGAGCAGCAATACAATGTAAGGGTTGGTGACAATTGGGAGACAAACTAAAGTTCCACTTTCAAGGCTGTGTTAAAGTGTATATATATATAAACTTATATCACAACAATGTAATTACCGCCACTGACCAACACGAGCAGGATGGGGCGGGAGGAGCATGACCTTGTGGCAGTGCCCACTCTCACATATATGCAAGTGACCTTGAATGTGGTCATCCGTCCGGTCAGCGTGACCCCTCCGCAAGTCAATTATACGCCTCGTCTTTTGTGTACGACACATACACAGAGACTCTAGGTTTAACAAGCTCCAATTAATACTAATTTTAAAGTCTAAAACAACTTGAACGTGAAGGTCACTAATGACGAAAATATCCAAGAAAAAATAGAGTCGGGAAGGTTATTTCGTTCTTTTAGTCACTTGTTACCGTGGTACTTTGCCAAAGCAGGAGGAGGGGGGTATGTGACGAGCACAGGTGCAAGCTTCTGACGTGGGACAAGGCACGGAAAATCAAAGAGTTGTCAAGAGCAGACCGTGTCGCCTGTATGGTCCTTGGCGTTTATAAGTTGACAGCGTAATAAGAAAACGAAGAGGGGTAGATGTCTGGAACGTGCTCCAAAAATAAAAAGATGACGTTTTGACTAGAAACTAAGATACTAAACTGTAATTATACTTAATAGCGTTATCTTTCATTTCTTATGCTTGCAATCCGAAGCAAACTGTGAAGATACTATCTCAGTAATAGTAACTTTTAATTCCACACTTAGGTTTGCCAGAATGTCAGAGTTATAAATGTGGAAAATAATTAATTTGGACCTCAACAACAACTCGGAGTAGCCAAGGACTGCCAAGGCATTTGGCCTCACAAAGAGTCGCGTGATTAGTGCAGCAGGACCTCAGACAACTTTATCCTCTGTTTTCGAGACTCAAATGAAGTATCTTCCCAGTATTGACAACTCATTACTGTTTAACAATTATAATGCGTTTATAGTCTTATGGGCGGTTTAACGCGTTGAGCAGACAACGCAACTAAGTACTTGCTGCAATGAACTGATTTTTCCGCGGCGACTGTACAGCAATTGTCGTAGACAGTTAGTTACAGAATTCGCCACCAACAAAGTACGCTGAATGGACAATACAGATGAAGTAAAGACAGCGTAGTCATGTTGGTATTCAATATTTTCCCAAGCGCTAGTTATTTGGCTCAAATTTGAAAATTGAATAAAAAATAATCCTGTAAATATGTACGAGTGTAGGTCCATAAGTTTCCGACCTCGCAGATAAGGATTATCACCCTCACAAAATTCTCGTACTTGTAAAGTAAATAATTGCAACTATAACTCCACTCGGGTGTGTTAAATTGTTCAAATATAGTTGCATAAAGAAGGCTATGTGTAGAAGATTGTGACATGTTCAAAATGGAGTTTCGAGCTGTTATTAAGTTCTTCACAAAAGAAGGACTTACTCAAATGAAATTAAACAGCGATTGGACGGTGTATATAGTGAAGCATTCCTCTCAAATTCTACTGTAAAAGAATGGGCCAAACATTTTCGAATGGTTCTAGAAAGCATTGAATACGAAGAGCGTGCAGGTCGGCCCTTGGAGGTGCTCACTCCTGAAAACTTCGCTCCTGTGGAAAGAGAAATTATGGAAGACTGGCGGCTCAAAGTTACAGAAAAACACCAAGGTTGGGCCTTTGTAAAACAGCAGTCTTTCGAATTATTCACTAACATTTAAACATGAATAAGGTTAGTGCAAGATGTATGTCTAGACTTCTTTCCTCAGTCCAAAAGCAGCAACGAGTCATCCAGTGTAAGGCATTTTTAGAACTCTGCCGTGGCAGAGAAGTTCTGCAAACCATTGTTACAGCAGATAAAACTATGGTTCTCTACTATGATGCTTTGTCCAAAAGAGAATCAATGGAGTGGCGTAAACCTGGCCAAGCACCGCCTCTAAAGACCAAGGTCACCTAATCAACCAAGAAGATCATGGCCACAATCTTTTGGCACTGTGAAGGAATACTCTTCAATAACCACAGTAAATGGGGAGCACTATGCTGGCCTACTACACAGACTACGTGCTTCCATCAAAGAGAAAAGGCGAGGAAAGCTGAGTATTGTTGTGCGCCTTCTTCACGACAACACTTTGCCTGTCACACAGCTTTTGTTGCAAAGTAAGCTGTGAACAAAAGTAGCTTCAAGGAGATTGACATCCATCCTAGAACCTCAGATCGAGCTCCCAGTGACTATTTCCTCTGCTCAAAACTCAAGAAGGACCTCAAGGAAGGAAATTTAAGTGTGACGAAGAAGTGATGGATGCTGTTTATGCCCCTTTTGCAGACAGGATTATGTGGGGGGATAGAATTGTTAATTCAAAGACGTGAGAAATGTAATGCAATAAAGGGTAACTATATTGAAAAGTGAAATATAGTTTTTGTCTCTATCATAACTAGAAAACGGTTAGGCCGGAAACTTATGGATCTATCCTCGTACTAAACACAAAAATAAAATCGTTTACTAATTGATATGCTCAGGTGCCACTAGCGCACAAAATGTTTTTGTGTTTTAGAATTAATTGTTTCCCATAAAAGTATGGATTAATGTGTTTTTAATAAACTTCGTGAAAGAGAACACAAGAAAACAAAAAAGAAGAAAAGTAGATACGCAATTTCTAAGCAATACAAAAAAGAAACTTTTTTATTACATCCAACATTAAAACAAATACTAACAATGTCACACAGGTAAAAAATACTGTCACGTATTTATAGACTCTGAGAAACCGCTACAATTGTAGGCCATCACGAAGTTAAAATTGACCTTGGCCTTGACAGAAATGCGCAAGTCCTGGGGGGCGTGGGCATGGATTCCTTTGTTTGCATCAACATCGTCACTATTATTTTTGGAAACAGAGAGGGTGTAAAGCAACAGCGGTGATGACCACAGCAGTAAATTATTGCAGAGAGGCATTTTCACTTCCTATGTAAAGAAACCCCCGTTAAATGAAAAGGGTGTGTGAGCAAAAGTGTGGATAAATAAACGTATTTTGAGAGATCAAAGGCGAAAAAATGACCAATACGACATGGCAATGAAGAGGAGGAGATACTACCTATATACATTTATATATATATATATATATATATATATATATATATATATATATATATATTAAAGTGAAACCTAACTATAATTTATTTTTCCTAAAAGTTCCCCTTTTCTTTATCTCAAACGCTTTGTATAACAGTGCTTCATCACCTTTTTTTATCGGAACATCAGCTGTCTTTATCTTTACTCGCGTTCCTCAAATTTGCTTAGCCAAATATGGGTGAGTGTGTAAGTACTTTTGCTACAGTATTCTTGTGTATAAATATCACACATAGGTTTTATTGTGTTTAAAATTTAATTCTAACGAAGACGCTATGAATAAATTAAAAAAAAAAATTGTAGTACTTCACAGGAAAATATTTATTAGAAGAGCCCAAAAAATGTAAAATCTAAGATGTTGATTTTGAATTGTAAATTTAACACAAAACGATTTTTCTTAAATAAATGAACCTATGAAATTTTATTATTTTAAACTAACAGTAAATTAAAGTCATTCACTTTGAAAACTCACAGGCTTTCAGGCACAATTTTCTTTACTTTTTGGTAGCGTTAAACGTTGCTTTCAGGTTTAAAACACTTTACTAAATATTTTAAATTAATATATTTAGTTTTATGAAATAAAAATATATTTAATATTGCACCAAAACATTGCTTTGGGGTTTAAAACGTTTTACTACTAATTTTAAATTAACATATTTATTTTTATGAAATAAAAATTTATCTAATGTTGCACCAAAACATTGCTTTCGGATTTAATACTCTTTAGTACTAATTTTAAATTCCCATATTCATTTTTATGAAATACAAATACATCTAATATTGCACCAAGTGCCCAATTTGACAAATATAAAGAGCACACTTGTCATCCTAAAGCGATGTTTGTGCTATTAACATGCAATTCCTTCTGTCGCACACATACACACACAAAGCGTTTGACATGATTGCTATCGCCTTTAGCTTTCTGCGAAAAATGGGACAACTTGCTTTCTCTGACGACGATAAGATCCAAGCGCGCATATTTCATGTTATCTGGAATATAGTGGGCGGTCCTTTCACCGCCAGGACGTTTCTAGATCGAAAATAAATAATGGGCATTTGATGGAAATTTTTGCAAACGCATGGCTCTCGAAAATTAATAATAGAATTGTGTTATAGGATTGTGATATGTTAAAATCGCGATTTAATTGTCTATTTAGCCTAGTGTGATAATTAAAAATTATCATATAGAATTTTAGTTCACCAAAATGGTATTTAAAGGTTAGATTATTAAAAGCGGTTATTTAGTTGTAAAGATTTAAATAATCCAGCAATTTCATTGTGCGCGTACCTGCATGCCTATACGTATTTGTCTTCATGTTATAAGAATAACAACAGTAAACATTAGTAACTATAGTTTACCACTGTCCGAAACATTATCATTTCAGAATTATAGAGATATGGTTCAGTATTATTCTTTCGTATATATTCCTACCTTCAGAGCATCTTCCCAAGCTATGAATATATATATTGACTTCCTTCGGAAGGAAAGTAAAGCTGTAGGTCTCAAATCAGACTGAAGATTCCTTTTCGGCCGATTCACGCACTGAATTGAATGGGACGCTAATGGCAAGAGATGTTAAGGAGGGTCCTAAATAAAAAGCAAATTAAAAATTGGAAGCACACTGAACAAATGACGAGCAAGCTCTATTGAGGCATCAAAAACAGGGATATACGTTGAAAAATGCAGCAATTAGAAAGTTCTAATGGTGATGAGTTAATTTAACATGGGTTGCCTTATTTATTGTATATATGTATATATAGGCCTCAAAAACTTAAAGAGTTTTAAGAAAACTGGGGTAACATATGTAAGTAAAGCATTATGTTATTTAAAATAAAATAAAGTTTGTTTTAAGATAACACACAACTTTTCTAATTTGAAACTTTTTTTATGAATACACAGCCTTTTATCATCATTTTTGTGAAAATTAAGACGTAGTAAATCTGAAAAATGTCGTTAAATATATATCCATGAAAATTTAAAGAAATGTTTAATACACATTGTAAATAAAATTGTATTACTTTAACATTTTAGCATTCAACAACATTTTTAACTGGATTCTACACAAATAAAGTAACATTTCAAAAAGTTTAGCTATTAAATTATGCTTAAATTATATATATTAGAGAATCTCAATTCTCTTATTTTCTCTTAAAAACATTAATTAATGAGGCTTGTAATAATAAAAAAGATGAAAAACTAATCGGCAAATAGTTTTATTGCACAACGAAATGCAGAATATGAAAACAAATAAGATAAAATGTATCAGTGGTACAACATTCCGTTTTAATAAAATTTAAAATAAAAATTCATAAATTATATGTATTTTCATAAAAGGGTACAAAGTAATTTAATTAAAATTACGCGTTACTTTTGCAAACTCCTGTACAGTTAGGCAACCGTAATGCAATCTACGTGCTAATAAGTAACAAACAGGATACTTGCTGAAGACCGAACTAGTAATTGCACTGTAAAATTGTTTTTCGGCATGAGTAGAGGATAAATCATGTGCGGAAATCCTTATAAAAATCTCACAAGTAGATATCGCTTTCATTGCGTCTGCAAACGGCGACTTCCTTGTTTAACCAGTTCCGTTCGGCTAAGAACAGAGTACGGCCACGAGAGGTCTGGGGTGACGCTTTGTTCAAAAAGTTTTTGCCACTCCCCCCCCCCCCCCCCAAGTCAAAGGAAGAACTTTACATCCACCAAGGGTATTCGTGACTTATTTTATACACCACAACTTGCCGGCCTAACCATTATCTCGGTATAATAAAGGCTAAATCTTTCACTTTTCAATATAGCTACCTTTTATTGCAATATATTTTTCTCATATCCTTGAAAAAACATTTCAATCCTCTCCCCCAAAAATAGTCAGAAGTCTTGTCTACAAAAGGGCATAAATGGGCATCACTCCGTCACATTCAGATTTCCTTCCTCGAAGGCCCTTCTTGACATTTGAGAAGAGGAAATAGTCACTGGGAGCTAGATCTGAGCTGTAGGGTGGATGGTCGATCTCCTTGAAGCCACATTTGTTCACAGCTTCTTTTGCAACAAGAGCTGTGTGCACAGGCTCGTTGTCGTGAAGAAGGCACACAACACCACTTACCTTTACTCACCTTTTCTCTTTGATGGAACCACGTAGTCCGTGCAGTAGGCCAGCTTAATATCCCCATTTACTGTGGTGTTCCTCTCCTTGAAGTCAACGAAGAGTATTCCTTCACAGTCCCAAAAGATTTTGGTCATGATCTTCTTGGTTGACTGAGTGATCTTGGCCTTTAGAGCCGGTACTTCGCCAGGTTTACGTCACTCCATTGATTCTCTTTTGGACAAGGGATCATAGTAGAGGACTATAGTTTCATCTCCAGTAACAATGGTTTGCAGAATTTCTCTCTCGTTGTGTCCGTCCTGGTGGTAACCATACTTGACTTCTAAACCCAAAATCGCGGGTTCATTCTTTCCGGCGTAAAAATCCTAAGGATGGCTACCTTCGCAAGGGAAGTAAAGCCGAGGGTCTCGTGTCGTACATTTACGGCACGAAAAAGAACCTCAAGCCTGAGAGAAGAGGCCTCTGAGGAAAATTTGTCGGCCGTTTCACGCCCTGAATTGAATGGGACGCTGATGACCTGAGATGTTAAAGAGCTTAAAAAAGGGGGGGGGGAAGAAAAAAATTGTTGCCGCGGCAGAATTCCAAAAATGCCCGACAACAGATGACTCGTTGTTGCTTTAGGACTGAGAAAAGTAGTCTAGGCACCCATCTTGCACTACCCTTATTAATGTTTAAATGTTTATGAATAATTCGAAGGATTTGCTGTTATTTCTTCAACTTTGAGCCGCCAGTCTTCCATAATTTCTCCTTCCACAAGAGCGAGCGATGTTTTCAAGAGTGAGCACCTCCAAGGGCCGACGTGCACGCTCTTTGTCTTCAATGCTTTCTCGACCCATTCGAAAGCGTTTGGTCCATTCTTTTACTGTAGAATAGGAAGGGAATGCTTCCCCATATACACTGCACAACCACTGTTTAATTTCATTTGGGGTAAGTCCTTCTTTTGTGAAGAACTTAATAACGGCTGGATACTCCATTTTAAAGATGTCACAATCTTCTACACATAGCCTTCTTTATGCAATTATATCTGAACAATTGAAGACAACGGGGTGGAAGTTACAGTTTCAATAATGGTTTTATGAAGGCCGGAAACTTATGGGCCTACCCTCGTATATTTCTCCCTGGTTGCTGTTTCTAGAACTACACTAGTACTACCACAGTACCTATTGGTGGAGGGTAAGGTGGCATCAGCGCAAGCCTCACTGTCCCGAGCAGTACTTCAGAGTTTTAGAACAGATGAAGTTTTGAAAAGTAATAATTGAAATAGCAACAACTTCTATTGCACCTATTTCTGCAATAATAATATTATAAAAATAAAAAGTATGCATTATAAAATAAGTTAGTAGTGATTTAGCGTTCTATATTTTAAAATAGTTGAATTTACATGCTTATTTTAAATTTGTGTTCTTTACCGGACAGGTCATATTGGTGCTTACGTTTGTGGAAGGGTATAGTTTTACAAGTTAGGATATAATGCAGTGTTAATTATAATTATTTAATTATTATTATAATATTCAAAATTATTATCATTGTTTTATCTATTATACCCACAAGGAATATTTCTCTATTACAATGGGACAAGGATAAGAGCTCGTTTGTGCTATTTTGTTAGATTTAGAACCTACAGATTTTCTAAACAAATTAATGAAATAAGTATTTCGTAGAGTTGACATAAGCTATAATATATTATACACCGTTCAAAAAATTAAGAGCAACACATGTGTAGATCAAAGCGGAAACATAAATATGAGCACAATCTAATTTTTGACAGTCAGATGTTGTTTTGAAGTATTGTCTAAAACTAGAATAAAATCTTATAGCATTTTTAGTTTTTCTATGAATAAATTAGTGAAGTTTCAACAACTGTTGAAACCAAAGTGAGTGCTCTTTGACTTACTTTTTTGAAAACCGGTTTTAACAGCAATATGTGGTAGGAAATTTTTATTTTGTGTTCTCTGAGACTAATACAGAGCAATGAGACATCTGAATAAAACATCAGTCGCACAAGCAATTCGCTTTGTCTCCAGGATTTTTCATGTCAACCTTCCTGTAATCCATAGAGTTTGGAAATTGATACATAGAAACAGTTGCGATACAAGAGCCGACAACGACAAGGGCGTAAGAAGAAGACAACAGCGGTACAGAATAGATATATTGTCATATAACCTTTGAGCAGGCACAAATCTACAGCCAAAGATTTACAAAATGATTTATTAACAACTGAAATGGTGATTTTTGACCAGACTATAAGAAACAGACTGAGAAATGCAGTGTTCAGATCTAGAATCGTCTTTAAATTCCCTCATTTGATATGTCAGCACAAGAAGCCCGGGGGAGATTTGCTCAGAATCATCTCAACTGGCAGTTCCATGAATGGAAGGCTATTCTTTTCATAGACCATTTCTTTTGACGTCCTACAGGTAAGGATTATCGCCTTCACAAAACCCTTTTCTGGTGTCATACCTTATCTGTTACGTAAATAATTGCAGCTGTAACTTCCACTCCGCTGTATTCAGTTATTCAGATATAGTTGCATAAAGAAGGTTATGTGTAGAAGATTGTGACATGTTCATAATGGGATATCGAGCTTTTATTAATTCTTCACAAACTTACTCCAAATGAAATTAAATAGCGATTGGACGGTGTATATGGGAAAGTATCCCCCTCATATTCTACCGTAAAAGAATGGGCCAAACTTTTTCGAATGGATTGAGAAAGCATTGAAGACGAAGAGCGTGCAGGTCGGCCCTTGGAGGTGCTCACTCCTGAAAATATCGCTGCTGCAAAAGAACAAATTATGGAGGACCGGCGACTCAAAGTTACAGAAAAACAGCAAGGTTGGGCCTTTCTAAAGCAATAGTTTTTTTGATTGATTTACTTATGGACGCTCTTTAACATCTCAGGTCATCAGCGTCCCATTCAACTCTGGGCGTGAAACGGCCGAAAAATTTGCTCAGGGGCTCTCTTTCAGACTTGAGGTTCTTTTTCATGCAGTAAATGTACGACACGGGACCCGCGGCTTTACTTCCCTTCCGAAGGAAGTCTTCTTCTTCTACTTTTTCGGGCGTAAAAATCCATCGGTTCTGGTCGGGTTCGAAACCGCGATCTTGTGTATACGAGGCAAGTATGGTAACCACTACACCACCAGGGCCGACTAAAGCAATAGTCCTTCGAATTATTCATGAATAAGGTTAGTACAAGATGGGCGCCTTGACTTCTTTCCTGAGGCCAAAAGGAGCAACGTGTCATCTGTTTTCATGAAACTATGGCCCTCTACTATGATGCTTTGTCCAAAAGAGAATCAATGGAGTGGCGTAAATCTGGCGAAGCACCGCCTCTAAAGACCAAGGTCACTCAGTCAACCAAGAAGATCATGGTCACAATCCTTTGGGACTGTGAAGGAATACTCTTCATTGACTTCAAGGAGAGGAATACCACAGTAAATGGGGAGTACTATGCTGGCCTACTGCACAGACTACGTGCTTCCATCAAAGAGAAAAGACGAGGAAAGCTGAGTAGTGATGTGTGCCTTCTTCACGACAACGCGCCTGCTTGTGCACTCAGCTCTTGTTGCAAAGGAGACTGTGAAGAAATGTTACCTCAAGGAGATCGACTCCCAGTCGATCGACTAGCTCCCAGTGACTATTTCCTATTCTCAAAACTCAAGAAGGACGTTCCAGGAAGGAAATTTAAGTGTGAGGAAGAAGTGATGAATGCTGTTTATGCCCATTTTGCAGACAAGGCTTCAGATTGTTTTTTGTTGTGGGGTTGAAATGTTAATTCAAGGATGTGAGAAGTGTATTACAATAAAGGGCAGCTACATTGAAAAGTGAAACATAGATTTTGTCTTTACCATATCCAGAAGAAGGTTAGGCCGGAAACTTGTGCACCTACCCTCGTACGTTCCTACATGGGTGAGTCATGACAAATTCCCTCGGTCTACAGTAGGTGTATGCCCCGTCGAACGGTCGACTGATTGTTGAATGATTAACTGCTTCCAAAACTTTTGTGTTCGGCAGACATACTTGACCCTTGCTCTTTATTTCTTAGTTTAACAAAGACGTGGTCTACCTTGCGGCCTTAAATATCGCTAGCTTCATAAATTGAGACAAAGATCTTGTTTCGATCGTATGTTTAATTCTTCTTAAGGTGTCCTCATAGCACTGAGGAATGTGCAAGTAATGTCTTTTTAAAGCTGTTTCACTGGGAATTAATAGGCCAGTATAACTTTGCAGGTAGTTCCTTAATTTCGACGGAGGAATGTGCATTATAAACTACAACGTCACGCAGTCCTTTGAAAAAATGCTGGAGATTATCTGGTACTGGCCACAGCTTGTGGTAACAGAAGTTTTTTTTTTGGGGGGGAGGGGTAACATTTTCGAGAGCATGTGTGTGTTGGTCGAATTTAATTTGCTGTTGTATTGTTAATATCTGCTCTGATGGTACTGTAATTCCACAAACCTTGCACAATAATAACAAATCATTAGTCGCAAACGCGTCTTTGCCAAATTCAGAAAATATTTGGTCTAAATGGTACTGTTTACATGATTTTAATTCCCGTCTTTTTAGATCGCAACTGAACTGCAACTAAACGGATCCTGCCGTACCAGCTGATTTGCAGGCCACGTAGTAACTGTTTTGCCTGAAGGATGAGTGTGTGATTGGCTATTTAAATGACATTTCCTGGCAAGTTTCTAGGTAAAGTTGCGAATTTCATACGTATGGCTCATCGCCTTTTCCAATTACTGCAATAATTTTAAGGTTAACCTATTCCATCCTAGCTTTGCCTAAAGGAGGAATGCAACATACTGCAGAATAGAACAAAATTAAATTAAATCCAAAAATGAATTAAGTATTGTGTTAAAAATACACAAAACATCGCACTAAAACTGCAAAAATTTACCTAAAATATAAAAGTGTCAGAAAATGACCAAAATGATACTAAAATGCTCTTTTTACATCTACAAATCCAAAATCAGGATTAATGTTTACATTAGCATTGTCTACAGTATTTTAGATGGAAGATGACAATTATTTACATTCGGGCCCCACAATAATAATGGATATACGACAACTTTCTAGCATACATTTATAATAAACTATATTATGTTTATAAAAATAAACAGTTAAACGCATTTATTTATTGATGAATCATATTAAGTGATAGCTGTGCCAATTACAATTTACAATGTTATCGGTAATGGATAGTGTTAACTACCGATACCAGAATATATTTTTTTTTCTGTTTTATTTTCAGCTATAAATAATTTTTAAAATCTACTACTTTATTGATAATTTTAGGACACTATACATAGATATAAAAGTAAAAAGTAAGTGTATGTGAAAAAAGTTTTGTCTTGTAAAAATGTTAAACGAGAAATGTATATTCCATAAAGACTTAAATGCATAAAACAAAAGGTTGTTTAGAATTCCAGAACATGTTTACCCCTGGTACCACACTCACCAGTCCCTCACTGCACCCCAGGAGAGGGGAACGTTGCCCATGCATTGAATTTGCGTAATTGACGATGTCATTTCTAAACTATCCATAATTCACTTTTAACATAAAAGTAACAAAAATGATATAAATCTTATTTTCAACACTTCTCAATCATGCATGCAAAAAGAATTTTGGTGTCTTGAAAGGGTTACGGCGGATTTTGGAACTGGACGCCGAGACGGTACGTTGATATAAAGACCAGCTGCTGTTCTTTAATTAATTCCCTTAACTTTGATTATACACAAACTGCTACAGAAGGTGGTTTCGAGACACTGGGCCGTTATTGCTTTAGAGCAGTGGTTCCCAAACTATTTCGACTCACTAACCCCTTCATTAGCCTAAGGTTGCTGTAGTTATGGTAAATAGGATCACTTTAGAATCACTCTTCAAAAAAGTTGCTATGTCGCTTAAAATATTGAAAGTATATAAATTCAATTATATATTATTTTTACATTTAAAACATTGAAGCCAGAATTGCAATAGCATATTTCCCTATCTTTAAAGTCACATTTCATACATTTTAATCTAAAACCAGACGTTGAAAATTACATTTTTGATATTATTGAAATAATTTATGTAGTGAAACTGTACTTACTGCCCACCGCCGCTAAAATAAAAACATAATATAATGTATCTGTTACAAACCTATACATAATATTTTACGTATTGTAGTTAGTGCTGCAGATATCTTGTATGTATACATTTATGTTGCGGTATAACTGTAACCTGTAAATTGTATATTAACAAAAGGGAAAGTCTCTGGTGTTAACTGCCTACGGTAGCTTGGAGGCCAAGAGGGCCATATAAAATCTTTACAATAGGAAGAATGTACCCCAGGATGAAGTGTGATGCAGTTTTTAAAAGGACTTTTAAATTTGTTAAAGGGCTCTGATCTCGAAATGTGGTTGTACAGCTAGCCTTTTAAACTGGTTAATATGGACAAATGTTCTAAACTTTCAAATAACAACAAATGAATAACTACAGGTGAATTTTAACCAGTCAAAGACAGATGTATATTACAAATTTTAAAAGAAAGACGCGAGGTCTGCGGGTGCCTTTTGGTGTCTTCCAGGTAACGATTTTTTATTTGAATTTATTATATATAAGGAAGCGTTTGCTCGGCTGAGGCACTCACTCGCCGTGAGACGCAATAATAAGATCTACACGCGGCAAGATGCACGCAGTTTTTAGGCTGTTTAATTTTATTCGCGGCGAGGTGCAGTTATAACATATGCCGTACACCGCAATAAAGGCAGTAAACAGTTCGAAAAGCAGTTGCTGAGGCACGCAGTTATAAGATCTACACGCGGCAAATAAGTTTGTATCGGCGTCTATCGTAAGTAAAGGACGCGAAAGATTTTAGACATGATAAGGTACCAATATACTCGTATATTTTAATTGTCGCATCGCGTGCTCATTTACACCATTGAATTCCTCTCCTAGTCCCGTTGATTACGAGTCAACAAAATAATCGAATTCACGCTGAGAAATTGTTTTCATTGAAGAGCGGGCCACAACACGGAACGATGTATATAATTAATCTACTACAAAACCAATTCAACATTAGGCGCCCAACGTGGAGCCAACAACGACGACAGTATAAACATCCGCCCATACCAAGCCGCTTCAGCCATGCGGGCTTAAATGACATAGTTACAGGATTGTTTCAATATTTAAAACTTCTCAACCTACAAGTTTTCATTATAGATTTACTCACCTCTTCATTAGAAATCCAGTGAGAAGAATGCACATCTATGGGCTGCACAGAGCTTTGAAGTCAGGAACCAAAGAAGTTAAACAAAGTCTCAGATGATTTCGGATTTATTTTTAAATAATATTAAAAATGTAAATGAAATACATAATAAGGCAGTTGTAGCTTTATTGCTAACACTGGAAACCTTTCCTTTTAACTTAGCTAAAAACCAATTAATGACAAAAATTTTAGCTTTTTTTGTTGAAAAATCAGTAGAAATTTCCAGAAGCTGCTCTTTTCGTTTACTTATATGGGTTCTAAAATTGCTGCTTCTTCCAAGAGATTAGGATCCAGTTGTCATTACTGGAAATAGGAGGAAAATATTTACCAAAGGTTTTCTCAATTCTCTTCAAATGTTCTGTGTCTACATTCTTGACATTTTCGTTCAAAGACAGTTTTTTTACAAGTCGTGAAGGGTGCTTAATTTCCTGTTTATGACAAACTAAGGAAACTACCTCCCCCCACTCCACTTATCACTATTCAATCGCATAATGCCGTAAATATAGCGACACGTGTCTACGTACTAGCCCTTCTGTTCATCCCTTCCGTCGCCTGAAAACCAAAACTAAGATCATCTCTTTATGACAGGCTAAGGCAACTGCAATAAGTCTAATCCACGGTTACTACAGTTCGGCATTCTAAGTGATTATAAAATAGCATTACAATAAAGGAACTTAAATTTCGCCATTTGCCAAACCCATTGCAAGATTTCCAAAACCCCCAAGGTGGTTTGGAACCACAATTAGGAAACAATGGTTTAGAGGTTCTTCCGGAGCCCGAGAATGATGAAAAATGTTACGGAACGGAAATAAGACAGGTGATGTGGCAGATATGTGCCCACGTTATAAAAGGAAATAGAACACTGTCAAAATTGCGGTTCATAGACAAATTTTCGAGCTAAGCTTTGTTAGATATCAAAAAGGACTTGTATCTGAAGCAATGGCATGTTATTTGGCAGGCACTATTGGCAATTGGTATCGTGAATTTAAAAAATGAGAAAGGAGACCAAGCCAACATATTTTTATTTACCTATTGATTACATTAAAGCTTTAGACAACATAAATACACTTACGAGGGTATGTCCATAAGTTTCCAGCCTAAATATTTTCTAGGTATGATAAAGACAAAAAGTATATTTCAATCCCCCCCCCCAACAGTCAAAAGTATTGTCTGCAATATGGGCATAAACAGCATCCACCACTTCTTCGTCACACTTAATTTTCCTTCCTCGAAGGTCCTTCTTCAGTTCTGAGAGGAGGCAATAGTCACTGAGAGCTACATCTCGGCTGTAGGGTGGATGGTTGATCTCTTTGAAGTCACATTTCTTCACAGTTTCCTTTGTAACAAGAGCTGTGTGCACAGACAGGCGCGTTGTCGTGAAGAAGTCGCACACCACCACTCAGTTTTCCTCACCTTTCCTATTGATGGAAGTATGTAGTCAGTGCAGTAGGCCAGCATAATACTCTCCATTTACTGTGGCGTTCCTCTCCTTGAAGTCAATGAAGAGTATTCCTTCACAGTCCCAAAAGATTGTGGCCATGCTCTTCTTGGTTGATTCTCTTTTGGACAAGGGATCAGTAGAGGACCATAGTTTCATCTCCTGTAACAACGGAATGCCTGACAACAGATGACTCGTTGCTGCTTTTGGGCTGAGGAAAGAAGTCTAGGCACCCATCTTGCGCTAACCTTATTCATGTTTAAATGTTTATGAATAAATCGAAGAACTATTGTTTTAGAAAGGCCCGTCTTGCTGCTATTTCTGTAACTTTGAGCCGCCGGTCCTCCATAATTTCTCGTTCCACAAGAGCGATGTTTGAGCACCTCCAAGGGCCGACCTGCACGCTCTTCATCTTCAATGGCTCATTCTTTTACGGTAGAATATGAGGGGGATACTTCCCCATATACACCGTTCAATCGCTGTTTAATTTCATTTGAAGTAAGTCCTTTTGTGAAGAACTAAATAACAGCTCCATACTCCTTTTGAAATATCTCACAATCTTCTACACATAGCCTTCTTTATGCAACTATATCTGAACAACTGAACACAGCGGAGGGGAAGATACAGCTGTAATTATTTATTTAAAGGGTAAGGTATGACACCAGATAAGGGTTTTGTGAAGACGATAATTTTTATCGTCGAGGACGGAAACGTATGGACCTATGCTCTTAATATAAGAGCTCGGTGTGGACATACCTGAAATGGGAGAGATATAATTTATAATAATAACTTTTGTGTTGTATTCTGAAGCACATAAATAAATGTACACAAATCCAATGTAAAATAAACGGGGAAAAAAGAAGAGAAAAAAAAACATGCAGAGAATGATTGCCTATGAAATGAATTTCAGCTCCATTATCATTTGTATTTTGTTTTGTAATTGGTATATCGTTAATGATATTTATTAACATAACAGAGAGAAAACAGCAATAGCTCCAGGGATAAAAAACCACACTCCACTATTGAATTATACGAAGAGAGAAACAGATATACCCCCAATAACCAAAATGGCAAGTGCGAATATTTTGAAACCAACACAAATGACAAAGAGCAGATAGCACTTTTCGAAAACGTCCACCGTTTATAAGCCCAACACAAAAACGCATATAGTAAAAAAAAAAAAAAAAAAAAAAAACGATGGTCTTCAAGAGTAACTCAAAAATTGCTTGCATCTTGTACAGAAAAGAAAAAAAGTACAAAAGTTTTAGACAGTTTTAAAATTGCATTAGCTTCCATATAGCTACTTTAAGGGGAACCAAAATGGTCATTTTCAAGATTTTATATAATTATAAGATTTTGATATAATTTTAATTATTGACTTTTCCGCTCATTTTAATAAATGTTTTAAAACCTGTAAACCGCTCCTGCGGTCTGATGTTAGTTTCTACGACTACTAGTCCAGAGGTTCTGGGTTCGATTCCCGGTTTGGTCAAGTTGTCTGGGCGAGTTTTATTTTATTTATTTATTTTTTTGAATTTTTCTTACCCTGAGAAGATGAATGTCAGATAATTTTAAGACGCCAAGGACTCCGAGCTCATTTGCGCCATCAGTATTTCATTCATGACCACAGACCTACACCTACAGTATTCACGACACTCTACAGACGTCCCAATAAAGCATTAAAATAATTCTAACCATTATTATGTAATTGCTTTGTTTACGCTGTTCTAGACCATTCATTCACTTAAACATTTTACATCTTTTGTAAGTTGTAAATAGTTTGCCAATTTTTTGCTCTACAGAGGGGATAATGTTTACTAATTATTTGGAAAAACAAATAAATAAAAAGATGAAAACGGCATTATGGTCGAGAGGGAGAAATGAAGGACTGCCAATCTGGAGAGTTTTGAGATTCTATTTCCTGAACGAAATAGGTTTTGTTTTAATTTTTATATTTAATTGCGATTTCTGAAAAAATGAATAGGTACCCTATTATATTACTAACTTAAGGGCGTCTGAAAAATTTACATACTATTTTTGGAGTAACAACTAATTTAATGAAGACACTGTGCGCGATTATATTTTTAAAAAAGTAAAAATGACAATTTTAAAAGTAAAAACTGTCTAGTGGTATTTAAAAAAAATACTTTTTGTCCCTCATACATTGCAACTTCTTTTTTCATCAAAATACGAAAATTCTTTATAAATATACCATATAAAAACCAGCTAAATACTGAGATAAGCGTAATGAAATTTCTAAATTTAATATTGGTAGGGATACATTTTTTTGACTCTGTTAATTACAAATCTGACATTTTAGCAAGAATCAAAAGGTGAAAGTAAAATCATTTCTGGTTTGCTTTAATATGTTCGGAGAAAAGAAGGCGTCACCCAATGCCCAGTTCAGACTGACCTTGGACTCGCACCGTTTCCTTCAAGCGTCCTGTAGACAATGGCAATGGACGCTGGCACCCCCAACAACGCACGTGTTGTATCAGGTTTCGAGGGACAAGCGACATGCATCGGTTACTGTCTCCCGCACCGGAAGTCCACCCCCACACTCCCTTCCGGTCTGTAGAGGGCAAGTTCCAGTAGCAGACATCATTAATTCATGAAAATTGCGTGGTGAAATACGTTAAAGTGCTCGGGAAAGAAGGTCCCAGTATCCGGCTGCAGAAAATTAGCATCATCCTGCAGGTTCGTGTGTTCAAGTTTCCAAAAAAAAACAAATCTTACACTTACTTCACCTTCTACGTAATACTGAAATATATAGCTGTGATGATTAGCATATCTAATTTTATGTATTATAAGTTAGCTTTACAGTTGTCTATCTCTTGGCAATTGAGGCTATCATTTTCCCCCCACCACTAGCATCTAAACTGGTCTTTATTTAGTCGTTCTTGGAAACATGATAAATGGTTTTATTCACGGGAGTAAATTTAAAATAAAATCTTTAGTTTTTAAGCCTCTACGGGTATTTTAATTCACTTCTCAGAAGAAAAAAAATTGAATTAAAGAGAAATGAGAATAAGTGCAATTTGGAGATACCAAAATGAAATAAACAAAAACACTGGTCAACATTCATTTAAATAAACGCAAAATGCTTACTGTTTCGTATGTACTTTCATCTGCTAGTTTCAACCGTCACGGGTTACCGAGGTCGTTAAGGCGCGGGCTCGTAAGCGGCAGGTCTGGGGTTCGAATCCTACCAGGACCGCCCTCCCTGACTGGGTTTTTTTCCAGGTTTTCCTCAGTCCTCATAACTGGCAAATGCGGGGGAGATACCCTGAACTTAGACCTGGAACTCTTCCTTCCCTTAAAAAAAAAAAAAAAAAAAAATCCTTTCCCAATTTATCATTTCATTTCATGTATCATCAGTGTCCACCGCCTGTTGTGCCTCAGTAGTAAAAACGAGTGTTAACACTACTAAAAAAAATCTGCTAATTCCAAATTTATTTGTCACCCACTTTGTATATCGATGTTTATTGGCATACACCGTTCTTAATTTGCAAAGGAAAAGAAAATATTTCAATTACAGAGTGAACAATCCTTCACGCAACCGGTTTCGCGGCGTGTGGCCTGCGAGGCTGGCTGTTATGTCGGCAGTGCACAAGCAAACATTTCAACTCACACTGAAGCCTCGCTCAGTGGAGGGGAAATATACTCCCAGCCTCCCCGCCTCCGCCGACATAGCTGCCGGCCGGTCCCACGGTTGCGCCAAGCGTTGCTCATCCTATATATTTCTGCATAAACAAAGGGATCGCATAATTGAATACAAACCGAGAGCATTTATTTCTCCTTTTTAAATAAATAAACAGCTATTAGGCATATGTATGCTATGGGAACCCTGATTAATACTAGGTCAACGTTTGTTGTGTTGACAAACAGCATGTTGATTATTATCAAGTACGACACGCTGATTACGAATATTTAATCAGATTTTGTCCATCACCCAGATTTCTCACTTTAACAAAGATTGATTCAGAGCGGGGATTTAAAAAAAATGGTTATTTCTGTTTTACTAAAGTAACTGGTGTTTCTTCAAAAAATAAGTGACCCATTCAGTATCCCTTCAGCGATATCAATACTTTATAATTTATTTCTTTCCATACCAACTCTACGTGGCAAGAAGAACTTGAAACTGACAAAACACCATCTGATGATATGCAGCCCTCTCCTTTAGGGGATGTCGGTCCTGGTGATGTAGTGGTTACCATACTTGCCTTCTAAACGCAAGATCGCGGGTTCGAACCCGGCCAGGATCGGTGGCTTCCTTCGGAAGGGAAGTAAAGCCGTGGGTTCCGTGTCGTACATTTACGGCAGGATAAAGAACCTCAAGACTGAAAGAAGAGACCTCTGAGCAAAATTTGTCGGCCGTTTCACGCCCTGAGTTGAACGGACGCTGATGACCTGAGATGTTAAAGAGCGTCCATAAATAAATCAATAAAAAAATCCTTTAGGGGATGATATCTACATTCCGCACGAAGAGGAAGAAGAAAAGCAACATTTAATAGCACAAGTGGAACTCAACGATCTGGTACTTAAACTAAACAGCTGGCTGATCTTATAGCATCTCGTCTTCAGGAATGGAAGTTTGGATAAATCTACTGAAGTTTCAGTATTTAGAAACAGAAATAAGGATTTATAACCATATTTCACAGTTACAGATTCTGGAGTTTGTGCATGAAGCGACATAAATGGGTTGAAGTTAAAATTAGATATTACACTTGATGCTGAAGAGTGGAACTTATTTATAGATGCTTCTAAAATTATCTGAAGGCCGTTTTGTTACACAACGGCAACATACCATCCTCTATATCTGTAGCACACTGTGTAACTTACAAAAAAGTGTCATATTCTTGAAGAAATTAAACATGAAAATCATTGTGGAATATTTGCAGAGATCTTAAAAGTTATTGCCCTTCTGCTTGAAAAGCAGAGTGGATTCACTAAATATGCTAATTTTCTGTGCCTCTGGGACAGCCATGATACCAAAAAGCACTATATAGTCAAGGAATGTCCAAAAAGAAAAGATTTCACTCTCGGACAAGAACGTAAATGTAAATCTTTAGTTAATCCACAAAATATATTTATTCCTTCTTTATACGAGTACCTTTATGGTTGAAGGATCTGCTACAGGACACAAGAGTAAGTTATTACTGTATACACCTCTTGTCAGAGGGTACATGCTTATTTTTATTGTAATTTTAGTTGCAATTTCTAGAACTTGGATCAGTTGCGCGGATTCGTCGAGAGTTACCACTCTGGCTGCCAGCCTTCTAGCTGCGTGAAACGGGCGACAAATCCATGAAAGACCGAGCAATTTTTTTTTCTTATTGTATAGCCAGAATTAGGAGGAGAGAACTGGCGGAAATATCCAGTGTGTATAAAATTATGTAATCGTTGATATGACCACAGCATCTATGGTGCGTTTACTTTACAAGGTGCGGAAATAATGTACAAAGAACTTACGAATAGAATAGTCACTTTTAAGTATAACATTTTTCATTCTTCCCCTAAATCTGTATTTTTCCCTTTTATGTAGTAGTTGAGAAACGTACATTATTTAATAAAACTAATTTGTAAATATCTTTTCTTAGTACCTATCATTTGCACAGTGTGACGCTCTTCGTCCGATTTGTTTGATTTGTTTTTTATTTACGGACGCTCTGTAGCATCTCAGGTCATCAGCGTCCCATTCAATTTTTGGGCGTGAAACGGCCGACAAATTTTGCTCAGAGGTCTCTTTTTTCAGACTTGAGATACTTTTTCCTGCCGTAAATGTACGACACGGGACCCACGGCTTTACTTCCCTTCCGAAGGAAGCCATACTTAGGATGTTTACGCCCCGAAAAAATCCAACGATCCTGGCCGGGTTTGAACCCACCACTTTGGTTACCACTACACCACCAGGACCGAATCTCTTCGGTCGAGAATAAGGCCCTCGTCTAAGGGAGAGATGGTGGGAAACTGTGTGGGTTTAGACAAATTGTGCCGGCAACTCTGAAACCAGACAGTAAGCGTAAGACTCTAACCTTACCCGAAATAAAATGAATTGAAATATAAGATAAAAATGAAGGATAGGATAAACATTTTCTTTTTTCCTATTTTCGAGAATAGCAGAAATATTAATGTAAATGCATAAATGACTGCATTTCACTTTGCTGATGTGAATACGAAATATTCAGATAAGGTGAGAGATGAATATAAAAAATAAGCATAGAAAGGAAAATAAGAGGAAAAAGATGATAAAGGATGTGATAGTAGGAATAATATATTTAAAATAGAGAGAAAGTGATATACTTCTGAGGCTGCTGCTAAAATAAATACCTTCTTTTCTTAAAGTAACCAAAAGACAATTAAGCAATAAAGTAACAAAGAAAGGCAGACATAAAGACTCTCAAGACCGCGTTTTCGGATCCGCTTAAGACACACTACATTTTCCTCTAGGCTTTTCCATCAAGTTTATAGACAAAATTTGCAGAACAAGGACAGTGAATTAAGTCTTCGTTATCATCAGTTGGTAAACTTGAAGTTGTGAACGATTGCTGATCGCGAAGGATTCTGTAAAGACTTTGGTGTGCAAAGAAAGCGGAAAGGAAAATAAATTACAGACGTTCCAATGTTTAATTTTTTGTTAATGGCCTACTTTCGCGTGTGAAGCATAAGGGTGCGTTACGAATGGAGTTTAACATCTGCCCTGCATCTATTGATTAGAGTCCCAGCTGAGACGTAGACAAAAATAACGAAAGCTGTGACCCCTAGCCGTCCTGCTGAGGGTCATCGCCCCACCACCGTCCTTTATAGCACACGGCCGGCGGGAGCGGTCGTTCGTGCCGAAACGATGACTAAAAGCAATGAGTGCATTCGCCTTTTAAAAATCTTTACCCCTTCCAACGCGACATTTGGGCGACGTTTGGATCACTCCCAGTCTTGTCTGGTCACATTTTTTTATGCTAGTGGCAACTTCAGTATCCCTCCATTATTCTTGCTGTAAATACTTTCATGTTTACACAATGTAACCGCTCAGATCTACAGAAGGTTGATTGCTGATAATGAAGGCACTAAGAAAATTTTATAGAACATGTGGAACAATAAACAGAGCACTATTTCCCGTAACTATTAGGCGAGCAATTCTCTATCTGGAACACGGTTGCCAGGACATTTTCTTGCGAATTGCCTTCCATTCTCCGCAAGAATCATTTTTCACATATGTATTTTACATAAAAATCCGCTCAAGACTATAGACATATAGTGGCCTAACTAACAAAAAATAATTACACAAAGTGAAAGCACCTAGTAGCGCACGAACACACAACCATTCTCGCTGACACAATCTTCCTCAGACCAACTACAAGCTAATACCTGCACACGCATTACACGACCTTGACGACCCGGCATGCAGCTAAAATAATTTCACTATATACGAACAACAAGTTTCCGGCCTAAACAACATTTTCCAGGTATGATAAAATATATTTCACTTTTCAATATAGTTACCCTTTATTGCAATACACTTCTTACATCTTTGAATTAACAGGTCAACCTCCCCCCCCTAAATAGTCAGAAGTATTGTCTACAAAATGAGCATAAACAGCATCCATCACTTCTTCGTCACACTTAACTTTCCTTCCTGAAGGCCCTTCTTGAGTTTTAAGAAGAGGAAATAGTCACTGGGAGCTAGATTTGGGCTGTAGGGTGGATGGTCGATGTCCTTGAAGCCAAATTCTTCACAGCCTCCTTTGCAACAAGAGCTGTGTGCACAGGCAGGCGCGTCGTCGTGAAGAAGGTCCACATCACCACTCAGCATTCCTCGTCTTTTCTCTTTGATGGAAGCACGTAGTCTATTCAATAGGCCAGCGCAGTGTTCACCATTTACTGTGATGTTCCTCTCCTTGAAGTCAATGAAGAGTATTCCTTCACAGTCCCAAAAGATTGTGGCCATATCTTCTTGGTTGACTAAGTGACCTTGGCCTTTAGATGCGGTGCTTCGCCAGGTTTACGCCACTCTATTGATTGTCTTTTGGACAAAAGACATAGTAGGGGACCATAGTTTCATCTCTCGTAACAATGGTTTGCAGAACTCCTCTGCCGTTACCACAGCAGAGCTCAAAAAAAAAAAAAAAAATGCCTGACAACAGATGATTCGTTGCTGCTTTTGGGATGAGGAAAGAAGTGTAGGCACCCATTTTGCACTAACCTTATTCATGTTTAAATGTTCATGAATAATTCGAAGGACTGTTGTTTTAGAAAGGCCCAATCTTGCTGCTATTTCTGTAACTTTGAGCCGCCGGTCTTCCATAATTTCTCCTTCCACAAGAGCGATATTTTCAGGAGTGAAAACTTCCAAGGACTGAACTGCATGCTCTTCGTCTTCAATGCTTTCTGGACCCATTAGAAAAATGTTAGCCCATTCTTTTACAGTAGAATATGAGAGGGATGCTTCCCCATATACACCGTTCAATCTCTGTTTAACTTCATTCGGAGTAAGCCTTATTTATGCAACTATATCTGAACAACTGAACACAGCGGAGTGGAAATTACAGGTGTAACTATTTAGTTAACAGATAAGATATGACACCATATAAGGGTTTTCTGAAGGCCATAATCCTTATCGGCGAGGCCGGAAACTTGTGGAACTATGTACACTCGTATGTATTAGTCATTCAGGGTTTTTAAATAATAAGTTTATAACACTTTAAACGCGGATCATAAAAAATAATGTCTGATGGAAAGGGGGAGGGATCTGAATATATATTCCAATTAAGAAAATCATGTAGATCAATTTCGATTTATTCTTGTGAAAGAAAAACACTTTTTGTAGACCAGTGTTAGTTGGAGATCGGACGTTTTGCTAAACGGAAACATGAAAGATGACAATCATGTTTGGATTAAAAACTGGAAACTTCTTATTAAGAAAACAGAACATCTTGGATGAATGCTAAAGAGAAATGAAATGAAACATCTGACAATCTGTAGCAAGAGTACGTCAAAGAGTCGAAATCACATTTGTATACCGGGATTGACAGAACATGGCTGTGGGGAGAGGATGTTGCTGGATGATGCTGACCTTGAATGCGATGAAGACAAAGAGATCGGCTCCCACGCTTTGTGAGGAGCACGTGTTACACTTAGCTTGCTCCACTTCTCGCAATAATGCTTCCCGTACCTACCTGTTAACAATAATTTCCCACCCCACTCTACAATAGCGATTAGCACATAGAATTTCCAATGGCAATAACAAAAGTACGGTGCAGGTTTTTGTGTACGGAGTTAATGACAAAGGCGAATCATCTTGATTTGTTTTCTTGTTCACTATGAGCCACAGTCGACTTCTGTTCAACCACAAAACGTTTCAACATTTAATTTCCTAACTTAATGCGTTTTTATGCATTAACTGCCTGTAGGGAACGCCTTTCTTGCGCCTGATGTTATTACGTAGGAGATTTGGTTTGTAGTTGCGCTGCAAACCAGTGTCTCGGTAGGTTTGTGGCGTGTTTTGATCTGGGAAAGTGAGGGAAAGCAATTGTTGTTACGTGCGTTTCCATGAAAGATTGTCTCCAGTTTTATACAAACTGATTGATGTTGTCTTATAAAACTAAACAATTTGTTGAAAAGTATGGGCAGTTAAAAAGCACTATTAATGACAACAAAGTGAAATTTTGTGTAAATTCGTGAAGTAGTTAACTTTATTTCGTTTTGTGCTAATTGGACGTAAAGAAAATTAAAACTATGCTAAGAGAACATTCTAAGGCTTTCCCTTTACGACCATCAGATGAAATTAAAAATCGAAATTAAAAAAAAAAAAAAAAAAAAAAAAAAAAAAAAAAAAAAAAAAAACTGGAAAGTATTAATGAGAATCAAACTGTGAATTCTAAACGTAGGAGGTATAAAACTCTTATGTAGAAACAGACTTTACCCTGCAAATTCCAAACTTTAATCAAAAGATTATCTGTTATTTTTTGCCACGAAACCAGCATTTTTCTGTTTTTTTTAAGTGCGTTACTAGTATCTTTATTGAACTCTCTTATTCCGTCACGCATGTGTGTGCTATGCTGTCGCGAGCCACCGCTGTTATTTTTCCCCTTTTAAGTTTTAGGAACTTCAAAAGTTAACACTCTAAAAAATGTTTACAGCATAATTATAGCTCTGAATTCTCATAACGCTAAATGTACGAAGTTAGGTATATAAGTTTCCGACCTCGCCGATAAGGATTATCGCGAGGTCATATCTGGTGTCATACCTTATCTATTAAGTAAATACTTGCAGCTGTAACTTCCGCTCCGCTGTGTTCACTTGTTCAGATCTTGTTGTATAAAGAAGGCTATGAGTACAAGATTGTGATATGTTCAAAATGGAGTATCGAGCTGTTGTTAGGTTCTTCACAAAAGAAGGACTTACTCCAAATGAAATTAAACAGTGATTGGATGCTGTGTATGGGGAAGTTGGATGCTGTGTATGGGGAAGCATCCCCCTCATATTCTACCGTAAAAGATTGGGCCAAACTTTTTCGAATGGGTCGAGAAAGCATTAAAGACGAAGAGCGTGCAGGTCGGCTCTTGGAGGTGCTCACTCCTGAAAACATCGCTCTTGTGGAAGGAGAAATTACGGAAGACCGGCAGCTCAAAGTTACAGAAATAGCAGCAAGGTTGGGCCTTTCTAAAACAACAGTCCTTTGAATTTATTCATGGACTTTTAAATATGAATAAAGTTAACTCAAGATGGGTGCCTAGACTTCTTTCCTCAGTCCAAAAACAGAAAGGAGTCATCTGTTGTCAGGCATTTTTGGAGCTCTGCCATGACAACGACAGAGAAGTTCTGCAAACCATTGATACAGAGATGAAACTATGATCCTCTACTATGATTCCTTGTCTAAAAGAGAATAAATAGAGTGGCGTAAACTCGGTGAAGCACCGCCTCTAAAGGCCAAGGTCACTCAATCAACCAAGAAGATCATTTGGGACTGTGAAGGAACGTGTGCGTCTTCTTCACGACAACGCGCCTGACTATGTACACAGCTGTTGTTGCAAAGGAAGCTGTGAAGAAATGTGGCTTCAAGGAGATCGATCATCCACCGTACAGTTCAGATCTAAATCCCAGTGACTATTTCCTCTTCTCAAAACTCAAGAAGGACCATCGAGGAAGGAAATTTAAGTGTGACGAAGAAGTGATGCATGCTGTTTGCGCTCATTTTACAGACAAACCTTCTGACTGTTTGGGGGGGGGGGATTGAAATGTTTATTCAAAAATGTGAGAAGTGTAATGCAATAAAGGGCAACTATATTGAAAAGTGAAATATAGTTTTTGTCTTAAGCATACCTAGAAAATGGTTAGGCCGGAAACTTATGGGACTACCCTCTATGTACTTATTACATAGCAAGAGGGTATAGAATAAAATATACTCAATCATAGGCGCCGACTTCTGTACGGCTCAATGTAAGGCTCTCAGCTACATCAACCAAAACAACAAAGTTTTTAAATGTTCACAAAAAAATACCACTCTAAACTTCAGTCGCTTAAAAATATTTTAGTTGTAAATAAGTGGTGTAGCATTATTAGAAACACGTAAGATAGTACAAAGTACAGCAGATGTTTTGTTAAGAGTAGACAAACAGATGGACGGGTAAGCAGATAGACAGTTAAAAGTGAAGAGATAGGGAGACACCTAATAGATGTAGTAATAAAGGCTTTAAGTTGTATATGACTTTAGTGAAAGAGGGGCATAAGTATGATGACCGGGTCCTGAAGCATTTACAAAATAAACCATATATTAGCTAACTGAGCGAACATAGTTCATTCATCTCAAAGTTCTTTCGTAAAGTGAGCAATGTAAGACTTTTAAATACATCCCATCAATAATTTTTACAAACAATAAAGTCAATATATTTACAGAAAAATATCGTCCACATAAATATTTTACTAATCAATTTAAGTAGAACAACATGTTAAAGTTTCGATATACAAGCAGCCTTCATTAAGAAGGGTAGAAAACAATTTAACCAAAGGGTTTGTTCTGTAAATTTTGCTGCATCAACGAAAGCGCTGATTCTCGCTCCTAACTCGGAAGGGAATTTCACTTTCGTAAACGTTAATTTAACATATTCATTAGTTTAGCATCTTTAATATTTTAAACCAACCTCGTTTCTAACTTTTCCATTTTCCGAAAATGTTAGCTGAATGAGAATAGCTCGAGATAAAGGTTACGGTTAAAATCTTAGTTCGATGTCAGTATCACCGAAATAAACTAGTGTTTCAATTCAACGAATATAAAACCTTCAGTAACATACCGGCTTCTTAATTGAACTAGAATATCTATAAATATTTTCCAATTTTATTTTTATCTTCTCCCTTTATTTTATTCAAACATCGAACTAAACATTTCAACAAATAAGGCTGGAAAAGTACCTGTTTACTTCTGTTACAAACTTTCTTTTCGGTCATTTAGCTTCTATTAATGAACTGTTATACATTTTACGTGCATATTATATTGAACATCTTTCCCTCAAACTCGTAGAGCTGAAAATAATCGCTTTATCTTCAGAAAATTAATACATAATGAACAGTGGAACAATACCTGTTGAACTGGTAACCACAGAAACTTTCCAGTAACACGAGCTGCGTTAACGCGGTGCAGTGAACTGTTGTTTGCCTCAATGTCAATTACAGAATAGCGACCGCTCTCCCCTCTTCTTGAAGGTCATGGGGTGGTTCAGAAAGAGTTTACTTGTGATCAGGTGAGCGGAAGACATATTTATAATCCAGGCAGAAACGTACGTAAGATATTTCAAGGTGAAACAAAAGAAAAGCTTTGTTAATCATCTAATTCATTTGTTTCATAAGTATAAAAATCGGTTACTTAACATTTAACGATGTTCTCATACATTAATGCAAATATCTCATGTTTTTTTTAGTGAGAGATGAATCATTTTTTTAAATAGTATTTAACGCCCATTTTAACTGCTGAGGTATCACAGATAGTGGTCAATGGTGATACTTGAGAGAAAATTACAAGGGAAGAATTTTTTTTTTTTATACAGAAGAAAGTATTCCGGGTATCGGCATTCGCCATTTATGAGGACTGAGGAAAACCTGGAAAATGCCTCAGTCAGGAAGGACGGTCCTGGTGGGGGATCGAACCTCAAAACTCACAAGTCCGCGCCTTAACGACCTCGGACACCCGTGACGGTAGATGAATACTTGGGAGACCATGTTTTTTTTTGTTATCACAAATAATAAATTAAACGTTTTGAAGGCTGTCCTTGAGGGTTTTTATTCGTCTTTACTGTCATTGTTAACCTATTATGTCTAGCTATATTAGAAGCTAAGTTGTCAAATTATTTACCCTGCACTGAAACATATTCTGAGTAGGTTAGCATGATACTAGTTTGTTCATTTCGTAAATCTTATAATCATCTCATTACTCCTGCCACGAACTTCTTGAAACCTCCCTAAATTTGAATGATACCTGCTTAAAGGTCACTTTTTATAAGTGTTGAATCCAGCCACTTTCCTCCGGGGACATAACATCAGGGGGGTAGGGGATGTCATAGACGTAATATAATAGAACAATGATACTATAATTCTTAAATATCCATTATCTATGATATGTAATTAAAGAATGAAATTACGATGCATCGAGGCCTTTTTACAGGATAACATCATCAACGAATCCTTCTGCCTGTTCCTCGTCCTCTTCAGTTGACATCTTCATATAAACTTGAAGCGTATTCTGTTTCTTAATTTTGTCATCACCCTTATTCTTGGTGCAGAATGACCTTTTATTTAATAGTGTTTAACGCCCGTTTTAACTACTAAGGCACCACAGGCGGTGGGCACTTATGATGCATGAAATGAAATATTGGGAAAGGATATTTTTTTGAGGAAGGAAACGTTCCAGCCCTAAGTTTAGGATACCACCCAGGCATTTGCCATTTATGAGGACCGGGGAAAACCTGGAAAAAACCTCAATCAGGAAGGACGGTCCTCATAGGATTCGAACCCCAGACCTAAAGTTCACGAGTCTGCGCCTTAACGACCTCGGGCACCCGTGGCGGTACACCGGCAATGGAAACGGGAATGCACACGTTTAGCAAGTATTTTTAGCGTTTCATAGCCGATAACATAACCTTCTGATTTATCGCGCAAGTCTGCAATAACAGCATCAAGCAAGTTCTTTACAATCATTTGAACTATACTTAAAATATGCACTTAATTCTATCAATTCCATAGCCTCGTCATTGAACCTTTGTTGCAATGATTAATAATGCTTTTCACCACTTTCCTTACATTTTTCATAGTTTATTTTTTTAATTTTTAATGTTTCATTTTCCGCAGAATGAACATCGCAAAGGTGGCCGATGTTTCTTAAATGCTCTACAGTTCCGGAAACAAGTACAAGGAATTGTGGAAATTTGAATGCTGTTTTCTGTAGAATGTTATTTAAATTTGAGACGGCATTTAATGTTTCATCCCAAATTACTAAACCTACAATGAAATTGAAATTAATTTCTAACAAGATCCCCCCTGCCAAACTTGCTAAATTAGCAACGTCTTTGTGCCTATGTTCAAATGCCATCGTAATAGATTTGTAGCACAGGATAACCTGTGCGATAGTTAGACAACCAGCCGGTGTAAACAGCTTCGGATATTTTTAAAACAGGTTGTTCTAAAGCACGCTAAATTTCATGAAATATATTTTCTCGTTTAGAAGCATGGAAAAGTTTATAAATGTCCTTAACAACACGCAATGTGCGTTCTATTATGGGATGTTTATTCCTACAGTTGATGACAGCAATCGACAAAACTTATGCCCTGCGGTGAATGACTCATTTTTTCTGATGGCGGACCTCAGTGAAGAACCACCAAAATTAACAGCATCAAAAGAGCATAGGTACATTTAGACAGAACAGGAATAACCGAAGAAGTATTAAGCAATTTCTTTCAGTATTTAGCAATACGCTGTCTTTTATAAGAAAAGAATGTTTATTTAGGTAACGCTTGTTTCGATTAAGACCGTACAAGCACATCACGCTTCCAAGTAAACTGTTGACTAAGTTAAAATAGGCTGCCCTGCCGCGCTAATAATGTGCCCATTGTTGAGTTTCAAATGGAATAGTATTACGTATACAAGTTTGCTGTTATCAAAACGGGCAAAATTTAAATTCAACTATACATATTATGTAGCGTACATTTTCAATTAGATTTAAACTTTTCAGGGGTGACTTTTTAATTTCCTCCCCTGAATTCATCACAGATATTAAATGATCAGGTGTTTACACTGTGAAAATGAAAATATTTTTTGTTTCATACAGCATTAAAATGGTTCCCAGTTCAGGTATCCTTGTATAACAACACTTGGTTGAAGGATTAAGTTTTTAGCTTATAAAATGATTCATTGCATTGCAAACTAAGGTTTGTGCAATAATCACATTCCATGTTGAGAATTATGTGGTTATCTAATCTGCTTTGAATTAGACATTCGTACATGTTCCCTCACATCACACATGCAAAGATGCTGTAGAAAGCACTTCTATAATTACGTTGTCTTGATGTGGCACCAATCTCTGTCTTCCATTTTCTCTCTACAACTTGATCAAATAGCAATGAGTGCTATTTTGATAGCACGAATGAGCCATTTACTTCCATATTATTGATAATGCCTTGTTGAGAGAAATGCATTTTTATTCATTAATATAAAAGACAAGGATAAGGATTTTGGAAATGACAGGTTTTATTTCTAAATAATACAATGTTTATATTTCACCAGACAAAGTTTATTCTGACGACCTCAACAAACTCCCAAGCTTACAAAATTACATACAAGCACACACCGTAATAATTGTGTGGAGACATTCGTTTAAGTGAAGCAATAAACTACTTGCAGCCACATAAAGGAGAATCTCCACATCACTGGGACTGTAAAATTGACTTATTACATAACCAGGAAGATGATCAAGAAGTAGATAATTAGTTCTTTTAACTACTTTCTAAGAGTTTGTATGCATCTTCTGAGCAAACAACAAATGCTTCCTTTAGAAACATGTGGACATTTATAAGTCCCTAGCTTAAAGCTGATGAAGTTGTCTGCTCAGAAATCACAGAAATAAATGCAAAGGGGATAGGGAAACAACACTGACTGTATCTAAAGAGGATATCTGGATAGTTATGTTTTTTTTTTTTAAAAATTTTCAATTCCTGTCAGCTAACTACATCAATGCAACGGACCGATTCACACAACTATTACCATACCGCAAAATATATTTAAATTGCGGCTTTTTCTTTTTCTTTTTTTAATACAAACAACATCAATATTTTTTGTCTCCTGCTATTTTCAAGGTGTGCAGAACAACCTAGTCTTACTTAATCGAGCAAAGGTCTAGAAGAAAAAAAAGATATAGGAAGTCACGGACATCTGATTTTTTTTTACAATAGTAATAATTACATTTTCTTTGCAAATTCTAATTGTTAATTAATAATGGACATATCGACACACACAGTAAAAAGGCTATTTTGAAAATGGGATGGCTACACTTACTGGCCTACCATTCGATCAAATTTTCACATCACGGATCAGTAAGACGACAGTAAGAAAAGAAAATCCTCCAAAATAACAGGAAGATTTTTCTGATTACAAAAATGAAAGAGACCAACTCTCTTTCAACGATATATATATATATATAGGCATATCAATTTTTTTTGGTTATCAGATGCCGCATACTTCCCTCAGTCTCATGTTCCCCAAAAAATTTTGAGGTTTTTGCAACATTCTTACTTCTTAACTAACTCTGCACTATATATGCAACAGTGTAATACAGCAAAAACAATGATGAACAATGAAAATAAGAAACATTTTTTTTACAAATGGGTTGAGGAAGATATACAATAACATGTTTACTTTACACAAAAAAATGCACTGTCCTACAAAGGAATATATCACATACAAGATTAATAGGATTGGTGCATGATGCCATTTTATAAATAGCCATGTAATTATGATTGTTTGTCATACTCATAAAAGAAAAAAATTGCAAACAAGGGATATTGGATTTTTCTGGGAAAAGTGCCTCAAATATTAACAAGTATTTAACAAATATTTTTATTTTCTTTTTACACTAAGCATTGGGTTCCTTCTGTTGAGTCCAGTGACTTCTGCAAAGCTAACCAACAAAACCAACAGAAGATAAACTGAACAGCTAGCTAACCTAACCTAACCTTTGGTCCAGTATTTACAAATGAAAAAGCTCTTGATTTTTGTTTTCATTTACCTCTTCAACCCACATTAACTATAACCTCACCCGACCACCAAACCACATCCCAGAAATATCCACTCATCCCTGAGTTTAATGGCGGGAATCTCAACTTGATAGAAACAAGAGAGTCTTGTACAAAGACAACGAGATAAAGTGAGAATTTTTTTCCTTTTTTTTTTTTTAAAACTACATAATGGCCCTAAAATGGCTTCTACCAAGAACTACAACATCAGTTTATAACATTATCTAGCTAAAAAGACTTGACACTAAATAATAATAATTATAATAAACTTCACACAACAACACATAGAATTAATAATTATTAATTAAATAATAAATTATTTGGTTTTGTAATACAGTTAAAAGTGGCACCATTGTTTTATCTCGTTTTTTTGTACCAATACAAGTCTTTAAGAAGCTTATATTACTCTCCAAACTTGCCCTCATCTCACATCAGAATTATCACACCTAAACCAACAAAAAAATTGCAGCTGTCCCGAACTCTGAAGTGTGTACCACTTTCCAATAACAGTTCCTGTAACTTGGCACGCTGGCAACTGAAGGAACAGTTTTAAGATTTTTAGCTTTTAATTCTAAAGGTTGACACCTTGGTATGTTGTGTTTTTCACTGCAATTACAGTAAGATTAGGGTTTGGCTTTGTACTATCACGCAGTCGGCAGTGATGCAATGAATGCATCACCTCAACAACAGTCTGTTACTCAAGCCTCCAGAGAAACCACCTTGTGGGTAACTGGCGATGTGGCCATCGGATGTGGGGAAGGAGATGGGGATTTCTTGGAGAGGTTGAGTGGCTGCTGAGAATCAGCAATGTCTACTTGCAGCTCCATCATCTTGGGCGATGAGATGACAAGGGTTGAGGAGGGTGAGGGGGTGCAGGATGCAGCAGGAGGTGTCTTCCTGTGGTGCGGCAGTGGACTTGGAGATGTGGATGAGCTTGCATGATGAGGTGATGATGAGGCAGATGGATGGAAGTAAATGCGCGAGAACTCACTCGTGGTTGTTGTGGTCTGGGGTTGAGAGGATTCTGGTGGAGGTGCATGGTGCAGGACTGGCGGACTGGCACTTGTTGTGCTGTTTGGTACTAAGACGTAAGACTGTGGGGGTGGAACATTTCGTCCTGTTGTCGTAGTTATGACACTAGCACCGTTACTGAATCCTGCAGCACCAGAACCTTGCCACCGAACAGACTGCTGTTGTTGCTGCTGCGGAATGTTGTAATGGTAGCCTTGACTTGAGTTGGCACATACCAACAGGCTATTACTACTATTACTGTTTACTTTGTAGCCTGTTGTTGTTGAAGCCGTTGCAGCCATTGGCGAAGCTGAGGGAGGGGAAAACTCCAAGCCGACTGAAGATCCAGAAGGGCCATCTCCACGCATTATATAATTGTGGATGATATCAGTGCGTTTAAGCTGCTCTGCTGTCATTCGTGGTCCTTCCATCAGTGACTTGGCAAGAGTTGAATGTGTGCTGGACAGCGATGACTGTGGCTGCGGCTGGGATGTCAGATGCAAGTGAAGCTGTGGTGAAGAATGTATCTGTGGTTGCACTGGAGTAGGGGGAGGAGACACATGGACTACCATGGGTTCTGCTTCTGCTGAATCTTTGTTGCGTAGTGCACGGAATTTTTTGTGCGGCTTGTACGCTTCGTCCATAAGGGAGTTAGTATCATATAACGGGGGTGCCTGAAGAACACGCTTCAACACTGGCATATCATCGATGTGACTTGAGTGGTGATGATGCTTATCATCATCTTTGTCCTCTAATGATGATCTAGGACTGGAGCACACAGACGTTGGTGCACTGCCACTTCCCGTCATCTTATCTAATTTTTCTGTCCCAGACTCAATGCCTGAGTCACTAGGAGAGTCCAGCTTGCGCTGGAACCGATGGTGCTGCTGTGGTTGTATTAGTGTTTGCTGTGGTTGACTGCGCTGGGGCACTGCTGTTATGGTTAGCCCCGAGTGATGCATGTGATGTGGCATGTTATCATCATCTCCAGACGTAGACCCAGAATTTGCTCTGTGCCTATGGGGGCAGATACCTCCAGCAAGTGTTGCAGCTAAGAGTGGTGCAGAAGATGCTTGATGACTACTCACAACTTGATGATGTGGATGATACTCTGTGAGAGAAGCAACCTCTCCGGAGCACACAGATTCTGTGCTTGATACGGAACCCAATGGACTTTTAACAGCTTCATCCATTGTCACATCTGATGAAGAAGACCATGATGAAGAACCAGCTGGGCTTTTGGAACTGGCCTCATCTTCACCACCAACCCACAACCCTTGCTGTTGCTGCTGTTGTTGTTGCTGTTGCTGCTGCTGTTGTAATTGCTGTTGCTCTGTCATTTTGAAGGCCAGCAACTTCTCAGAATGGAGTGTGTTAAGGGTGCGGAGATCTGGAATCTTTTTCATGAGCTCATGGCAAATATTGACATGGCTCGGATGATTTTGGCTCAAAACTAGCTGCAGAGCAGCCTTGAGCTTGTTTTGCATACGCTCAATCAGCTCTGTGTTGCGAAGTCCTGGACGGTCTGGAGCAATCACCACCACAGAACAGAAAAGACCAATCTCAGCATCTCTGAGTCGTAGTGAGTTTAGACGCTCAGCAAAGTCAAACATGGAGTCCATGAGAAACCGTGCATTGGAGCTGTTGTGGATGGCCTCTCGCTTCAGCACCTGTCCATTGAGGCAGATCATGCTGTTCGTCTGTAATCAAGAAACGCCACTGTTACTTAACAGCTCTTCAAAAAAGGGATATCCATAATGCCAAAATTTTTTATATCAGTAATGTTCCAATTTTTTTATTCATTTTGAATTACCTGGGCATCAAACATGCAGGCGAGGCGAACCAGGAGTACCTCAAAGACTCCTGCCTTGAGCAGAGTTACTTGATCATCCTGAGGCAGAAGAGCAAAACCAGGTATTCGCTTGGCAAATTCGACCACCCCACGAATTGCTGGTGAGAAACGCTTTGAGAAGTCTTGTAGAAGCTCCTGTTGACCCGTCAATGGCTGTGGATTTGGATTCAGTGGGCATGCCTATCAAAAAAACAACACACTTTTGTTAACCATTGCCACACTCCTAAACACACAACTACCTATCAAGTTAAAATAAGTTTTGTGATGCCCAAAGAAGCTGCAATGATCGACATTCTTATATCTTCAATGGCTTCCAAAGTCACTGCTTGATATTTATATCACATTTCAAAAGTTTGGATATTACGAATTGCGTTGCGTGTGGGTCGCGGCATGCATCCAGCGAAAAAACAATAACATAAAAAGAACCACCAAGAGAACAGAAATAATATCTCGTGTTTTCTGGCATCGATTCTTTCGGAGTCAACAAACTTGGTTGTGTTTATTTCGGGGGGGAAGGGGCTTACAGACAGGACATTCCCCTCCCTTCATTGAGAGCTCGTGCCAGGTCTAGACTTTTTATTGTGGTGGACGGGGAAAGGGGGATTTGAAACCGGAGCCTGCGGGGTAGGCAATGACGTCACGGGATGTGACCTTTGCCTCGTGCCAGGGCGCGCCAAGGTTATACCTTCCTTTCCCAGCCGGGATCAATAAGCCCACATCATGGTGCTAACATATATATAACACGAGTTTAAGGTCACTCGCTTTCTGTCCTGACGTCACTAACAGCGACGGGGTCCTGTGTTCGATAGAATAATTGCATCTTCTAGTGTGAACTATTGCTGACTAATTTAACACAAGCGCCCGTGACATCACTTCTAGAATGTTAAAAATTTGTGCATCCACAGAAAAGTTTCGGCAGTTAATACGCGCGATCGAGATGCGGTAGTTATCCCTTGTGCCAGTGTGGCACAGACTCACATTTCAAGGTCATCGGCCCTTGCCTTGGACTTGCGTCAAAAGCTACCATGTTGGGGCGTCCTCTTTCCCTCCCCACCCCTGTCTCCCATGATTTCTGTGGCAATTTTGCACTAACTTAACAGTGTCCACTCACAACCGAAATCTTCTCATTGTCTTTTGCTCGCCCTTCTGCATTTGTAATATGACGGTTGGAAATCATAAGGAAACGTCCCACTAATCGAACCTGATTATCCTATAACCCTCTTCTGCTACACTCTGTTCTTGGGAGGTCGTGCGTGCATATAACCTCTGATGGATCCGACCTCCAAACAAGGCGCTTCCTAATACCTTGCCAAGTTCACACTCCAGCTAGTTGTTTCAATGTCAGACGCTGTAACGGCAAAATGCCGTCAAAGCATTCAAGGTTAGTGAGTTAGCACTTTCGATGTGAGTAAAACACTTTGCTTCATTTCTGCTTTAGCATTTATTTTCGAAAGACTAAAAAGTTCGTTTAATTTTCGTTATTGTTGCTGAAATGCTTTCCTTTCTTCAATTACTGAATTAAGAAGTGAAGCCAACGCTATTACTGCGCAATAAGGACTACAGTTCTGCGTTGAACGTTGCCTCGACGCTATCGACCACGTTTTTAAAGCTGATAACGCACGGCGTTTCAGTTAGCCTTGTTGGTGATGATACCGAGGAATGTTCCTCTTTGTCCGCTTGCTTTGCTCTTCTCTGTAACCTTGAACGTTTCCGCTTGTCCGCCCGGCAAGGTCAGCTCTTTACAAACAATCATATACAATAATCATATCCACGGCTTTGTTCTGACCCCTGGACTAGATGTGCTTCCCTTGAGTGTGGCCGGACTTCCTCGCACTTACTTCCTGCGTTGCTAACGCTCTAAATGTCCCCTATATTGGCAGGAATGCAACAAGCACTGACAAAACTTTTAAAAGCATCTATCAGCGTCAACTTAATAAGCTTTTTTGCAACACCTTAAAGGATTAAATCATCACGGTAGGGCCTCGAGTATTTTTAAACTCTGGTATGTTATCAAAAGTCATTTTATTCCAGGCCTAATGTAATTTACCTATAACAAGAAAGGCATCTGTTATCGTGAACAAATTAGAGCTGTGCCATGCTTAGCTAAGGCGCACGGCCTTGTGACTAAGGTTACATACGAGCAAATATTACACGTCCTCGCGCCAGATGTCTCGCACAACAAAAAGTTCTTACAGAATGTTCCAATCCTTTCGGGTGGCACGACGCTTATTTTCAACCGTTCGTCTGTAAGCCCCAAGGTCTGTTTGAACTCTAATAGAGGCAAACATCAGGCAAGGCCACTGAAGGCAGCTTCCGCGAGCCATGTCACGACTCACGTGACTAAAGGGTAATTCCCACCAAGGTTTTTCGCGGCTGTTCGGCCATGCCCGTGCCAAATTCTTCCCGATATACGCATTGAGAAGAGTTCTGAAGTGTTTAATCTTTGAAAGTTTTTGTTCAACGCTAAATATATTGTTTTCCTCTTTCCTTGTTGTGTATTTCTTTAGCGTGAACGCTTAATAGTTCGCTTTTAATGCTGGCGCCAACTGTTGACTTTCAACCCAAACCGCGAGCAGCGGCAAAGCTGCTATCTGCTAATATGACTTTCTCCTGCGAGTGGGATGTAGGTCGGCCCTGCCACGATCTCGAGATGTCATGGAGGCCATGGCCACTTTCATTTGCGCCCACTTCCTGTTTCATGAGCACTCGACCATGGCTTTTTTTTTTTAAACAATTTGCAAACGTCCGCTAACATTACTCGACTTAGTTTTTACAGTTTAGAATTATTATAATGAAGAACATTACCTGACGCGTTTCCCTTCTGGGTCGACATTTCTGATTCACCGTTTACAAATGCTTACCTACCAGTAACAATAACTTACACATCTGACCTACTTATTGTATTTGCTTACGCTCTTCTCTAGTCATCTTACCGCATTCCGAAGGGCATCACAAAATCAAAGGTTTATTGAAGATTGTACTCACCAGAGTGGGTGGGCAGGCGGTGTAAGATGGCTGGTCGCGAGCATGGGCCAACATGGGTTCCACCTTATCGCTGGTGAAGTCACATGTATCCAGGTGTGCCCGGATGACGGTATTAAGTAACCGTTGCTCATCTTCCAGCTCGGCGGCCACCGCCTTCTCCTGGGACCGCGAGTTGGAACTCTGTTGCATCGCGGCCAAGATGCGGGCCTTCTCGCGTTTAGGCACCCGCCCAAATCGCACGGCTGAAAAGACAAGAGGAAATACCATATAGAACACATGCTCGATCCAGCACAACGCTGATAGCAAAACTTAAAAGATAAATTACACTATAATTCTGTGATTGCAACAATATTCGTATTTTGGATATTTGCATATGGTCAAGTCTCTATATTCCTTGCAAGTACCAGTCTTCAAAATAATATTTTGAGACACACGCTCATTTCTTAAAAAAATGTTTTTGTAAACACGCATTACCCAGTTAAAACAGAGATGGGAAGCAATTATATGAGTCATTATATTGTTGAATATTTCAATTATATTAATGCCGAAATTAATTTCCGCGCAGGCTTTTCCAATGACAATGAAAACTGTTAATGACGGGGCTGCTCTTATTAGCTTCCTTTGAGTGGCAGTTTCATTTTCGATGCTAGTTGCAACAATGACTGGTGTTAAAATGTTTAACGACTTTTTCCCGGCACCAGGTGCATGCACGAGGCAATAACAAAGGAGGCAACGACCGGCAGACGCGTGCCTGTCTCACATCTGCTGCCCCCTCGAACATCTGCCCTTCTTTGGTAACCGTTAGCACCCCTGTTGCCGTGCACGCGCCACCAAGCAACCCCCGTCGCACATACAAGAAACCCGAAACCGTTATGGCATATACACAACCGTTTCCAGGTATCGCATCAACCAATACGATCAATATTGGGTTTGAAAACGAAGTAGATAATACTGGTGAAAGTTTGCCTAAAATTATAAACAAAAATTTTAAAATATAAAAATTGTCTTAAATATCCACCCGAAAACCGCAATTCCCACCAGCTAAAATACCGTCATACATATAGCATTGTCCATGCAAAATAACAAGAACAGTTTCAACTATTGCTATTTATGAAGACTTATTTCCGCGATTTTCGTTACGCTATACTTGTTTCAGCTGAGTTTCACTCATGGGTCGTACTGTATAATCGTTCCCATGATCGTAAGTAGGCTACATGAAGAGAAAGCGAAACTCGGTCAACAAGATTCACTTTCACACGTTGTTGTCGGGCAGCTGATATGAAAGTAGGCTTGCTTTGAGAGTGGGTCAAACTGCCGGTAGAAAGTGATGATGCCAGCTTTATTGTAGAATATTTTGTTAATTTCTATTTTGTCCTAACCGTCATTGTTCTGCTCGAGAAAAACCGCTTTTAATAAGAGTTCAATGACCTTGGAATGGCCCCCAAAATTTACATGAAATGCATTCACAGATAGGCCAGGATACCTACGTGCATTATGGTATTTGACATCTCCGTTTAAAATCCCTTTCAGGATTGGTAGCTCGTCATCCATTTCCAGGTTAAGACGATCAGTTTAAAATTTGATTTTTTTTTTCACTTTCACTATTCAAATAAATCTAGAATATGTCACTGTTCACACACTAACCACTCGTTACGATAGTGTCTATCTTCACGAGCACTTTTTGTCGCGCGGTGACAGCCAAGCCGTTTTACCACGTGAAGAACCGCACACAACACTATCAGTAACCCTGATACAAACTCCACATTCTCTACTGCTTGGTATTACTGAACTGAGTTGCGCGCGACGGCCTGCTGGTCCAACTCTCTCCCCTCCCGCCCTTCGCCGTACCCCCTCCAACACTCCCACGTTTCCCATCCCCTCCATTCCACATTACCCTTGAACTTGCTTTCAGCAACAGCCTGTAGAGTCCAGGACCATCCGACCTATATACGGAGGCGGCTCGTGAGACCCGCCCCCCGTCCATCATCCCTCCACTGCGTATCGTTTCCTATCTATTCTTGTTGGTGTGCGCTGACCTTTGTGCCCTCTACAACACCCTCGGGAACAGGGTGCCCTTGGGTGGCATACGTCATTTGGCTAACAGACGCGTGGAGTGAACGTAACGATATACAGAACAGTTGACTGCAGTTATTAAAAAATAAATAAAGAAAAGGCCAGCGTTACTGCGCTTGTTCTTCATATGTGCAGTGTAAAATTCCATTCTAGTTATGCATTTCCGACGTTTATCATCATTGCAACCATTTAAGTAACTTTTTTAATTCTGACTATTCTCCATACAAAATTAAAAAATCACTAATATTATTTTTTTACCTTCTCATATTTTATGACATTTTGGAACAGGATTACGGGATAAAAAAATTACAATTTAGGTTATTTTCTTTTATATATTGTAGTGCATTTTGGGCTTTGTTCCAATGATATGACGCTAGAGGCAACCTCTACACAACCGTTTGTTCTAGGACTGGCATGCTGTTACATTTATCATATTAATCACCCTTCATCATACTTATGAAGGAAGCAGTACAGTTTCTGTTGATGTCAACGTTCACTCTGGCATTTATATTGTTTGAAAACACTTTCTTCTGAATGTATCTGGCATAAATCGAAGTCACAGGGGCTTATGTCTGACGAGTATGGAGGATGTTCGCGTGGCTTCCAACTTCAACAGGATTGCAATTTTGCGATGCCTAGTCTTTTAACATGTGCTACACTATCGGATGGGTTATTTTTACCTCTTAAATCAACTCTATCACGACCAATCGTTTACAGACTGACATTTTGATCTAAGTCCGTTATTCACACATGGGAAAATGCATCTTAAGGGACATTGCATCAGACTCAAGTCAGTCTATAAGCGGATCCTTTTAACAATCTACCAGTATCCTCGCTTACAACATGGTGGATGTTTTACTGTTACCAATTTTTACTACCCTTTTTATTATACGGAATTATATAATTATGTTTATAATTTTGCTCATGTGTGTGTGTGTGTGTGGTTGAACATAGCACAACACACAAGAGAGAGTCGCATCTATTAAAAAAATAATAAATTCTCCCGGTTTTTAATCCAACAAACCTGTCGATGATCCTTTGGTTAGTCTATCTCTATAGAAAACATTGTATACTTCTTATGTTCTGAATCGCAGTTGAACTCAAATGAATACCTACTTGGAGTTAATCTCCCTTTTAAATTTCATTGTCACAAAGAAAAACTCAGAATAGTACAAACGAAGAGCGTATGCACAAAGTATTGTTACTTTAAATGTACTATTGAAGTAACCGCAATTTTTCTTATGTTTAATATAATGTTTCATTTCATTCTATTTTAAAATATTGTATTCGACTTTGACAACAATCAGTTACATAAAACTCGATGCAAACAACGCAACGCATGTGACGAGATATGACATTTTAAACGGTCCATTATATTTATTACACATAACGCTCTTACAGTCTTCAAATTACTGGCATTCTACTGAATGTCTGATTACTTACATTACTTTGATCAGAGTTTAGGGTTCTTAGCTGATAAAACTGATTTATATTTCTTTTGAAGAACGTGTCCCGCCTAGAAATTTTAAATCTTCACATAATTGTTTTTTTTTTTAATACAAAAGTGCAAGTTCGTATATTACGACTGTTGTCAAATATCTAACAAATATTTAATTTTTATTTGAAATTAAATAAGATGCAACATAGAAAGATACATTCTGCTCCGTCAGAGTGGAATGGCCTGTATTACATGTTCTTGTTGCACTAAGTTAAATGACGATAGCGAATTTAAGGAGAGAGGAAAATAAATAAATAAATAAATAAATAAATAAATAAATAAATAAAACGGTGGAGGTGCCAGAGTTAATTTCTTTCAATATCACAAGCTGTCCTTCAGACACGAAAAGTTGGAATTTTATTCGATTTTCCGTCAACAGCGGTGGATGTATCTGGTAATGAAGGTCGTTGAGTACAAATCGATAACAAAGAAAATTGAGCGAGAAACAACGGGAGGGAAGAGCCTTGATGCTTATCTCAATGCCGCGCGCGTGTTAACTGCCGAAGCCAACTTCATATAGTTTAGGCTTTCACCACTAGAGTGTGCTTCTCTCGCGCTAGCGTGGCGATGTCTTGAACTACTACAACACCGCCTGCCTCATCCTGGAGAGTGCTCTTTTTTTCTCCTTGCACAAAATAACACCCACCCCTTGCTCTGTAATAAAATTATTCCACATATAAATAAGCATTTAAGAAATATTCCTTTATTGCGGGAACACAATTTGAACTAAGGTGAACCGACATATTTTACAGGACCTTATGAAAACAGCTTCTGTATTTTGGGTGTAATATTTAAATAAGAGGGAATTCGGATGAAGTACGTTGCTATATGTGCATTGATAGTCTTATGCTTATTCAATATGCCCCTTCCCTTACTGTCAATAAAGAACAGAAAATCAGCCGAAAACTACTCTGTTGTAGTCTCCTATGTTATAAAAATAACGATATATATGTGCGAAAACACACGATTATTTTTTCAGTAAAATGAAGCAAATGTAAAAAGAGTAAATTTTTAATATTTCAAACGCATGTCGCCGAGATCGATATTGCTGCTAGCAACGAACTTTCTATTAGGTAACAACAGGAAGTGCTATTTAATTTCTGCATACGCCCTTCTACTCTTCCAAACTTTCTCCTTCGTGCACCCGATGTTGCGTGCCATAATCTATCTGCAGTCCACTTTTCCCTTCTCCATCGGAAATATTTGTTAACAAACGTTTTAAAAATTTTTTTTTTGTATTTTCTTTAAATTAAATTTAAATTTGGGTGTTATGAAATTACTAAATACACGACCTGTGCCTTGGAATGTAGCATTTTGTGCCAAGTAAATTCTGGCTTAAAATTAGCGACATTTTTGAAAATAAATGAACAAGAAATAAATAAAGGAATGCCCGAAGAAAAGTTTCGGAAGTAGGCATTAAAACACGATCTACTGCAATTTTTGCATAGTACATATAAACTTGCGGAAAAATAAAATAATTAACTAAACTTAAAATAAAAATTAAAGTATTTTTTCCCCTTCTGTGAATACATATAATTTATTTTTATGTTACCAAAGTTTCGGTAGAAGCAATTAAAAATGTGACCTAAAGCAATTTTTATAGAGTATATATTAACTTGGGGGAAAATAAAATAAATATACATATATAAAATTAAATAAAAATTATAATTACTTTTTCCCCATCTGTGAATACGTGCAGTTTTATTTTGGTGTGACCAAAATTCTCAGTTGCTTTTATAACACGTGCAATTCTGCTGCCAATTATAAACTGAGGATTGCCTGTAAACGATAAAAATCGGTATCGGGCACATGACCCCGACTGACCCCTTAAGGTTATGCAAGCAACCAGCGTTACGTACGAAACAACTTTCGAATTTGTCGCTGTGGCCAGGTGACCCACTGAACGATAGCGGGGTGAATGAACTCCGGTTACTTTCTCATCGCTACCAAGTGCAGCCAACATTGCGTCACTAAAACTATGTCAATAATTATTTGTACATTAACGCAAAGGATGCTTGAGCAATACGCTGTGATACATGACGGAATTTGAAAGTCACATGCAATTTTAATGAGATATTTACAGCTTCTTTATAGAGGATGACTAATTTGCCTTTTTGTTATAAAAATTGACTGAAACTTTCAGTTTGCTACGTAAACTTCTGCTTCTAATGCCATTTTTATAATGACGTTGAAAGCATAATACAATCTTTCTTTCTTTTTTTAGCAATAATTAGCAAAATGTAAACATTTTCAAAATCATTTACATAGTTTAAACCTAAAATATCTACTCTGTTTTGTTTGGAAGACATGTATGCTACTTTTGGACAAAAATAAGTTTTAATATATTTAAGCATTGTACATTTCTCAAGGAGGTTTAAACCCTGATGAGTAAACATATAGATACAAGAATACAATAGCATACACCATTCAAGCTAATAATGTTTGTAAGCAAACAGAACGTATTTATATGACTTTTAGCCACTATTAAAATATTTGCTGAAACTGTTCTTGCTCTTTGTGAATGGTGTTGCGTTTGAATTCTTAAGCTTCCTCAAGAGTAAATATGCAACGATTTAGTTTTATTCTTCCTTTAAATTACCTGAATTTTGAGAGTCGATACTATCACATTTCATTTTCTCTTCAAGTGTTTAAACTCTTCGGGAGTATAATTATTTTGTAGGCACATTCCTTCAAGATTTTAATTTTTTTCTACAGGTAATATGAACTGCAAACTTTTCTGTAAATTATAAACAATATTCTTCATCTAACGGGATTACTTTATAGCGTATTGAGCTTTAAAGTGAGTTGACTAATGTGATTTTCTTTCTCTTGAGTAAGCTTTGGGCAAAACTTAAATTTGACTTAACTCACCATCTCTGCTCATGCCAACGGCGATGCATTTTTTCAGACGACAGTACTGGCATCTATTCCTGTTGATCCTAAGGATGGAACACTGCTGGTTTTTGGTACAGGGTCGGTACTGGATCTTCTGCTGGATGCTGCGTCGGAAGAAACCCTGCGAACCAGAAGACGAACTACCGTCAGTGGAGTCTTCCTCACTACTACAGCCACTGTCCGTCGAACACTCGTGATCCTTAGATGAGATGAATTCCGTCATCACGGCCATGTCATCCCAGTTACACATAACACCTAGCACAATGCGGCACACCACCTTCTCGAATGAGTTTTGGGTCCCGACTGAGGCAGGCGAGAGCTGGATGGATGCAGGCTTGGCAAGGGGGGGAGGGGACATATCTACAGTTAGCCTGACCCAGTTCCCGGACGTTCACCTCGTGTTGCATGGCCTGCTAGCAAAGCGACTCGAGGCCAGTCTGAAAGTGAGAGTGAGTAGGAACGCTCTGTTTCGTCATGTAACGGAGCCAGGCCTACATTCAGCAGCTCTCTCTGGTGGCCATGGGTAATAATAACGCTCGTCCATACGAGAAAAGCGGTCACCACAGTCAAAGGCGCCTTTTTTTCCTCCCCAGGATAAACTGAAACTCAGCTTGAAAACCCCCAACCTGCAGCATCACGAAGGAATTACCACCATGTCGAACTCAAACCGATTTGAGTGCGTTATCCGAATTGAAAATGTGCATGTAAACGGGGGATCGTACTAGAGTCGAATTGAGCATGTTAATAAGCACTAACGTTAGTCATTTTATCAAGCAAAGTCGATCATCACGCATGCGTTAAACCTTCTGTATCTGTTTTATCTTTATACATTTTACTTCTTTAATCAATATTTAATTCCTTTAAACAGGTTATCCAACAAAAATAAAGTAAGGCAGGTTAACCAACACGAAAGCTTAGGTAGGAATCTGTAACAGTTTCAATACAATCCGTAAAGTCTTCAAATCAATTTGAGTCCCACGTTAAATGTAAATAATAATGTTGGCAATATCTTTATCAAACAAACACAACAATTTATTTGAGAAGAGCCTATTTTTTTAAATAGTGGTTAACGCCGGTTTTTACTACTGAGGCACCACAGGCGGTGAACACTGATGATACATGAGATGAAATGATAAATTTGGAAAGGAGTATTTTTTTTTTTGGAAGGAAGCGTTCCAGGCCTAAATTTAGGATACCTCACCGGCATTTGCCATTTATGAGGACTGAGGAAAACCTGGAAAATACCTTAGTCAGGTAGGACGGTCCTGGAGGGATTCGAACCCCAGACCTCTCGCTCACGAGTATGCGCCTTAACGACCTCGGCCACTCGTGGCAGTGGGAAGAGCCTGAGAATTATCTTATTCTACATAAGCTAAAGAAATACGGAACAAACATTTTATACACAAACATTAAGTTAATTTCAGTGGCACAAAGTAAGTTTACAAATAACTAAACACATTAAAAATATTGTAAAGATTTCATTTCATTTCCCTTAATTACAACTGCAATGTATATAACATCAAAACAAACTCTTTTTAAATTACTTTGTTAAGGCCTTCACTTCTAGCCTAAGATTGCAGCTAAAGTGACAGCTGAGAACAGCTGTGCAACAGAACCCAATTTTTTATTTTTTTTTCCCAATAACATTTCCGGCGATGCACGATTTGACCTTTGTTCTCTAACATCGAAGCGTTAAGGTATCATGACCCAAGCAGGATTAGAACCTGGCCCTACGTATACAAAGCATCCTTTTTAATTTTTTAACTTTAGTGCTGTAAATGAACTCTTCAGATAATAATCTGAAAACAAAAGCCAATCTATTCTAATAACAAAAGAAAACAATTCTTTGTGATATCGTGTAAGACATTTTCTCTCTACCAAAATTAATAAGAAATAACTTTTTTTTTTTTTTTTTTTAATCAAATACTTACAATTATATTCTTATTAAGGTTGAGATATCTCCTCCAGGTAATATGTATTTCATGTCAGGATTTCGTTTTAGTAGCGCCTACTTTACTAAACTTTCAATATAAACAAGCAAAAGGAAAGTACACGAGAACTGGATTTCAGTACAGCAGACATGAAATGCTTTCTAAACGTACTATCTTCCTTAGCTACGATTTGCAGCCTTTATGTGATACCTACTGTCGCGCAAAAAAAAAGAGATGATATATATATAACGTCCCTATCGAAAAGCTGTGCGATACTAAATGACACACGCGTGCTAATTTCCTTCTATCTTATCACAGTGGGCCAGGGCTGTTGCAGCGGTCGTTGAACCCGCTCCGACCGCGCGACAAACAATGTAAACACCAGCAGAGAGGACAGAGAAGAACCGCAAGCGAGCTAGCGATTTAAATTCATCTAGGGAAGTAACACAAGAACGAACTTCCTGGTTTTCCCTGCCCGTTCGATTCTGGTGCACCCAAAATGCAACCAACCAACGAGTAGGCGTTTTCCCCCCGAAGAGAACGCACGTCACATTTTGCGTCATAACCGGCTCGGCCTACCTCAACAATGGAGAGTCCCGCAAAGACGCGGCCTAGAAGTCAAGTACAGTTCTAAACATGAGTTGCTGCACAGTATGTAGAACTTGGGGGTTTCTGTCGTAAAAATTAGTGATACATTCATAAACTTGTCTTTCTGTAGGCTCCACAGTGTGGATAAAATTAAATCTTCAGTTTAGAAACGTCTTTACTTCAAAACGAGTTTTCAATCTAGAAAAACTTCTGTTATATATCTTGTGTTAAAAATTAAATGCGACCTTACGTTACTTCATGACGTCATAGTTATGTTTGCTGAGCCTTAACCATTTCTTTCTCTTGATAATCAAACAAATATAATTTCTGCCTGTGCTTTTTCTTTTGTTTCAAAGTATTAAGTAAGAGTTGTTTGTTTTTATTACTAACCAATATTCACACGAAATTGGGTACATAAATTAAATATCTAAATTACTGACATGACTTATTACTTCACTGGAACTAACTGGAACGCGATGTAATGCATGTTAACACTACATCAGTCGCTTAGTTATGAATATGACTAAATAAAGATAACCGCTAGCACATTTTATTAACAGCTATTTATTGTTAGGAAATGAAAGTAACACATTACGTCGTTGAAATGGTGAACAAATAACCAGAAATGTATTCATACCTGCTCTATATAGTACCGATATTGCTCCCAAACCAAGTAACCTTCAAAAACCTATACTCAAATTTCAGCATAAATTTATAATGTTCTGTTGTAACATTCATGACACTTTTGAGAAATATTTTTGAAAATTTTATGAATTTTTGTTTCAATAAAAACATGCATGACATTACTAGTTAAAATGAACACAAAAGAAGAAGAATGTCCAATGTAAAAAAAAAAAAAAAAAAAAAAAAAAAAAAAAAAAAAAAAAAAAAAAAAAAAGTATGGTTTACTATGTTTCGAGGGTTAAACTGGCTCCGTAATAATTTAAAAAAGGAAATTTCATTTAAAATTCAACAAACGGCATATTAAACATTGCTGTCGATAATGAACATTAGTCCAATTACATCTGAGAACACATCGTTTAATGCTTAACTTTAGACCCTCGTGCTCCTAGTGGCAGTTTCTTTAACTGCATTATAACAACTGTTACCACATAAAAAATAGTGCAACTACAAACTATTGTGAGTTTTCGGAGAAAAAAAAAAGGGGTAGATGAATATCAATATCAGTGTTATTGAGTACATTAATTTCTCAGAGGTATGCTTTATTACCCATCTTTTGTTGCAATAATAAAATGTGGAACAAAGAAGCTCCAGAACAAATTAAGCAGTTATTTCCTATTACAGATAGCCCTTTAACTCTTACAACGGAGATTTGTTCTGATAAAACATGCAATTAGAAGGGTCGAAAGGAATCTGTGAACCGTTGGTTTGTGCTGCAAAGAGCATGAAGCATATTGGAGCATAAATGACATCTATAGTTTCTCAAACTGATGTCCAAAATACACGAGGGAGGATATCTTTTGACTTAAGAAGCACGGGTGTTTCAAGAGAAGTTTAGGTTTTTATTTTTTTTTTTTTCAACCAATAGCATTTTGAGAGCTACTGCACGGATCATGGGATTTAGCATAAGTGAATTCACAAGGCATACACTTGATTTGTGACTTCCTGGAAATCAAGTTCCGCTCTTAGTGACGACAAAATTCCTATTTATACAAAGGGGGGGGGGGGGGAAAGAAAGAAAGAAAGAAAAGAAAAAAAGGAAAAATTATCGCCAAATACGACAAGTATGAATTAATTTTTTTACATTTCTCTAACTTTATTGTGACGTGTCTTCTTGTATTCTTTAAGAAAAAGAATATAATAATACTTTATTATTATTATTATTATTATTATAATTTAGACTTTTTCGACACCACATCTCTTAATAAGCTTCGGTCTTTGTCCTATTTTCCCCCTTAACTATCTTCTGTCTTACTTTTCTATCCTCTAACTCCAATTTTCCATAAATCTACATCATTCTCTCCTCATAAACTCCTCTGAAAATTCTCATTTCAAATCGACTGAATTTTTTTCATTTGTAGATATTTGTCATGAGCCATGTTTTTGTAGCAGAGGTTCTTAGTGTTCTTATTAATGTTATGTTCTACTAATAAATCTATTGTAAAAAAATTGTGAATGTTTATAATATGCTGCAATGCCAATTTGAATGGTTTCATTTATAAATTAGGTTGTTTCATTGTTTTCATTATTATTCACAAGAGCTCTTGGATATTTAAAACGTTATCGCTCTTTTCTCTTTGATTCATCTGCAGCCATTTTTATGCATTTAGCGTTCTGTTCGTTTTCCTCCAATCCTATTCCTCTAGCTTTAAGAAAAACACCTAAGGTCAAGATGTTCAAATGAACAAACACAATCAACATTTCGGATTTTCAGCACAGTAACAATGTGTGCGACACTCTAATGGTTATCACGGTTATAATCAGCTGGGGTGAGACCATAAATCGTTCCGAGCGCTTGAACTGTGAAACGAGATCAAATGAAAATAAATCAAAACTAACAAGTGCTTTTAATTTCTCTAAAGAAGGATATAAACCGAGAATTTCTTCTATTTTAAAAGCTTTCACGGCGCTCCCCCCCCCCCCCAAAGCCCACGGCCCTCAAATTCCTCCAGAGTCAAGGTTCTCTTTGTAAATCACAGCATGTGAGCAAGGTATAGCCTTTTATGAGCAATCAAGATTCTTCGACAATAAAGGCGAAGGAAACAAAAGGCAAAAAAGGCGGAAGAAGAAGAAAAGCAGAGAATAACAATGAGAATGGGCAGTGACCGCTACACCCACACATAGAGCTCGCTCGCGATTCTCACTTGTTCGCTAGAGCCGGAGAAGGTCACTAGAGTGCATTCACCTCGCCTCCAGTTTCTCGACCTCCTCCTCTCTTCGTCTTCCTCTTCAACCATTACTCACTTTTGTTTTCGGAATCCCATCATCCTCTTCTCCCGCTTCTGGTTTCCAAGCCGCTGACCCGCCAACGCGCCTCATTCCATAATATTTGACCTCTATTCCAATAACCACGTGGTTACTGAGAGACCGATAATGTACTCCTCCCTTTGCATTGTATAACGCAGCCTCATTGAATGGCATTTACTTAACACTTGGACCAGGGGTGGATGACCTATCGTCGTTACTAATGTTTCCAAAAACGAATAAAAACTCTTCCGGACTCTTCCCAATTTAAGCTAAAATAAATGCATTAAGTCCAGTAAAATATCTAATTGATGAAAACGATCAGTAAGTATATTATTTAAGATTCTTAAATACTAAACGTGGTAACTGATGCGATTATGTAATCTTTTTTCTTTTTATGCAAATTTTAAATATGGGAGACAAGTTGAAGATAACCGGTGTTCTTCTGAAGGGGAGAGGTGAAGCGAAACGCTGCTGCCAAGGAGAGAGAGAGAAAGAAGAAAAACTTTTTTACTAGAAAAGATTAGTGATTGCGTACAGTATTTTTTGTACCGTTCATCTCTGAAAATAGTTGTCTTATTATATAAAACCGGTTACTCCCCTTTAGTTCCATTAACGACGGTTTAAATGTAATTAATAACTATAACTATGCCTTTGTTGGTTTTGATGGACAAGTATGGTTTCTAGCGATACAGATACATAAGTTGAAATATTACTGGCAAATACAGAGAGAGGGGGGGGGGTTAAAAGTAATTAAAGGAAAGATTAATGCTAGAAAATTTGCAAAAGCATTTGGAGAAGACTAAATTCTTACAGCAATATAAAAAGAGGGTTTTTTTGAGTAGTGTTTAACGCCCGTTTTCACTACTGAGGCACCACAGGCGGTGGACACTGACGATACATGAGATGAAATGATAAATTGGGAAAGGATTTTTTTTTAAGGAAGGAAGCATTCCAGGCCTAAGTTTAGGTACCTCCCCGGCATTTGCCAGTTATGAAGACTGAGGAAAACCTGGAAAAAACCCCAGTCAGGGAGGACGGTCCTGGCGGGATTCGAACCGCAGACCTCCCGCTCACGAGTCCGTGCCTTAACGACCTCGGCCACCCGTGGCGGTATTAAAAAGAGGGTGAAAAATATTATAGTGAATAATAGATAGACCGAGAGCTTCTTTGTCATCCGAGTTTAATATTTAGTAAGCAAAATTTAGATATTTCTTTTTTGTATAAAAAGGACATGGATATTAAAAGTATCGATGAGGCAGTGGCCAGCGTAAGCATCCTGCATTTATGCTTACAGCCGGAGGGTGAGGAAGCAACAAAATCAAGTTCCACCGCAGCGGAGCTATAGTGAAAATAAAAGCGCAATGCTAAGTTTGGCTATCGAAACGGAACCTATAAAGCACATAGTCCACATTACAAGCGGTGAAAGTACGCAGCTTTCAAGCCTTACTTCGTATAACAACAAACTTCACTCATGCACATAAAATAACTTTTAGGTGAACACACGTGAATGAAACGGATACCAGAACGATAAAGAGATGTAAACAATTTCAGCATACATTGCCATACTGTTCTGAAATACAAAAATAAAATATTATACGTAAATCTATAATGCATCTAGGTTCTTCTAAAGGTGATTTTAAATTTTTCAAAGAGAATTTGATCTTAAAGTAGGGCAAAATTACAATAATTTGAAACCCTAAAACATGCAAATAAATTTGCTTTTAAGTGTTTATTTCGTAAGCTAAGAGAATTTTCTCTTTTGTCACAGCCACATGAAATCCGCCATTTGCCTGTTCTGGTGATTGCTGCACCGCATAAAATCCCTAAATTGCTATCTCAAAAAGAAAGGATTTCATTTCTTAATTTTCTTTATGATCTATTTTAAAATTTCAATTGTTAAATGCAGATAAAGAAGATTTTATTACAAATATCAGCTTCTACTGCCAACGATAACAATATCAAAGTAGGTCGCGCAAATGATAAAATAAGATCAAAGAACTTTCAGGTTATAAGTCTGAAAGCACTATTACCTCTCAGAGGGAAGTCAACGACTTTCAAGTTCTAAAATAGAACACGTTAACATTCTTTGATTATTCTTTGGAGGGCATTCATGAAGAAAACCATCCAGGAGTCGCGGAGACCAGACGGCAATAAATGCACAAAATGGCGAAAAGGGGCAAAAGACGAAAGGCGAAGAAAAGAAGAATGGCGTCCGTAAGCGCGACTCGTTTCGCTTTTATTTCCTCCTAAGCGAGATGGAGCTACAGTCGAGTCATCCGAGGGCAATGACCGCACGGAACTAGGGCAACGGACTGGCTGGCGGTGTAATGATACACATATATGTTGATGATAACGGTGACGTAAAATTGGCGCATGCTCTCTTTTTTCTCTTTCTAACTCTCCCCTCCACCTTTCCTTCCAGAGGGCATTCACACTAAGCGAATCTGCTTCTCTCTCCCTCTACTTTGTTTTATATATCCACCCGTCTCTTTTGCACACATGCAAGCAGGTTCAATGTTCCTCACTTCAAGTGCTTGCCCTCGTTTCTGTTCCGAGCACCATACTCAGCGACATATTTGTACAGAAGGGAGAAAGCAAATATCGGATTATGTAAAGTAGTTTTTGTTCTCTCGATGTAACGCAAGTGGCCGTTTCTTACTGGAGTTTATCCGAGTTATTGAGCACAAATAGAAACCGATAGATTGATTGCGACAGGAATTTGCACAACAGGTGCAAAGGCGAATGGAGTTCAATCAGATGCAAGTAGGGCTCTCTTTCAAATGTTCGCGTCGGGTCGACACTCCTGTCACGTTGTTTACTTGTTTAGGCAAAAGCAATACTCTTAAAATCTAATCTGCTAGGGCAAATAATTTTAACTGATTTTTGGGTCGTATGATCAATTCACATGAATCACGGCATGAAAAAACGCATCAGATTTTCCCCTGGTAGTAAAGCAGATTGGAAACAAGAGCAGGGCAGGCCACTGTCCTCCATTTGATCATCAAAACAGTACAAAGTGTATTTTTTGCTATTTATTTTTTCTATCACTTATTTCCTAAAGGCTTCCCATTATAATCCTTATGACTGATGAAGTTTATTATTATTATTATTATTATTATTATTATTATTATTATTATTATTATTTTGTATAAATTCCTTTGGATCCAGCGAAGATTATTTGACATTAGCAATATAAAAGAGAAATTAAAGAGCTGAAACCTTTCAAAAAGTCAACACTTTTTAGCGAACGAGCATGTATTTAAGGCAGAGCGACTCTCAGTTTTAAGACAAGTCTTTGCCAGGATCTAAATTTATTCCCTTACCCCTATTATTGTTATTAATGTGCACTGTTTTAATGTTAGGTATTTCCAAAAATGTAGAAAAATATTTTCAATTTTTTTCTAGTGCGTTACCCTATTGAAATAATAATAATAATAATAACAACAACAATAATAATAATAATAATAATAATAATAATAAAAACCCCGAGCTTGTGATTAATAATTCAAAACAGCACAGTAAGCGCCCTTCATCTTAGGCAACTTCTCTGACAGGCGTGTATTGTGGATTAACATAACCTCTTGGCGCCTAAGGAATCGGAAACGATGAATGCTGGCGAGATACTTGCAAAACCAAACATGACCCAATGATAAACAAGTGCAAATATTTTTAATTACAATCTAAAATTAGTTACAAATTTCTACAGAGTATGCGACGACATTCCGCGGAAAAGCGAAATCACGTGCATATCATATAGGAAATGCAGTTTCCGTTCCTTGTAATTTTTCTGCTTGGAGGCGAGTCTAAGCAGATGCGCAAGAAGGGCTATAGCGGCAGGGGAGGGGGGGGGGAGAACGAAATGCCGTTATATTACAAAGTGCAACGCGCCACTACCGGATTCCTTGTGCGCAAACGTACCACATATACACGTCACATCCGCACTGTAACAGGGAAAATGGCGGGAGTGAATAGAGGTCATTCAACCTGTCGTGTATATGCGTGAGTTACTCCCCTTCTGGTCAAGCAAACTACCTGCATAACACGATAACCGATATGGGTTTCTTTGCACCCAGCAATGTTAATAAACTATATTTTCATCATTTTCTGCAGATTTATATGTTTGAACTATTTTATTACAGCTTAACAAAGCTAAACATTTGTTGGAATTGCACAAGCAAACACAAACTACAATCTACTCCTTAACTTAACTCTTTAACAAGGCAAACATGAAACTGTCACGTTTTTAAAGAGCTAGAACTTAACCTGGTAAATAAATAATTTGGACATTTTGAGAAGCAATCGAAGAACTTAAGGGATATATTTTACACAGAAGACAGTGTTGTGTTTTATGACTTATATTTTATGCTTTGCAAAAGCATTTTACCTTACATTGAAGGTTTCCAGTTACCGCACATTAAAAATATACAGATTATCTTCTTTGATGAAGAGATCACCATCTAACGATGCTTATATCATTACTAGATTCAACTGGGCACGTCAGCTGGTGACGTCAGTGGACTAAATAGTTTCACTTCGCAGGATGAAATCACTGCTCTTCGCCTTAAACGAAATGACAGGTTTTTGCAGGTGATTTCTGTGACATTATGGTCAGAAATTCGTTAAGTAATGTATTGAAATTTGCTATAAAGTTGTCATATATTTTTCGGGTGAGGAAGTAAGCGAAGAAATCTACTTTGAAAGTGTATACGCCGGGGTGAATAAACTCTAATCCCCATTTCCTATTCTTATCTAAAGGGAACAGGAAGCATATCGTCATTCTTAAACCATACTTTCCCGTCAATATAAAAACAACGCTGATTATGAAAGTGGATTTTTTAGAAGTCGTTATCATTTGGGAAAGAGCAAGTGACCCAAGTCTACTTTCACACGTGTCTTTGTTGGTGATAATATAGGCCAGTGCAAGTTATGGATAATTATTTTTGTGTGATATTGTCGGTTTCGAATTATACACGAGCGCTACACTGTCCATTAGGCTGATATTTTAAGACGCGACCCACATGAATTGTCAAGACGGTGACCTCCCGACCGACTTCCGAAGGCTTCCTCATCAGTGCATCGAACTGCATTCTGGTTTCAGCTGCTGTCGCTCCAGCTGCTTTTCTGCTTCACTTCGCCAAGTCACCGAATATGCCAACTACCAATTGTTACTCGAACGAAATGAATTTAGCTTTCAAAAGGTGTAGGAAAACTTCATAAAACGTTTCACCTTGGCATCGAACTCAGGACCGCTATTTTGTTTCAGAGTAATAACAATTGAACTTATATTCTTTTATTTTACTTGTAAGCATCCCTAAATTGTTCCTGCACTTGCAAAATTGTCTTCATTACCTCTCCTAGATATTCTTCTAAATTTGGTTATAATCACATTAACAACTTTAATCTGATATAATAAATGCTATATTATTTTATATCTATTTCCAAATTTAACTTCAAAAAGTAAATTATCCTCAGTCACCCTTTCTCTCTGAAAAAAACTTTTTTTATTTGAAACATTTCAGAAGTTATTTTTCTGTCTCAAATAGCTTTCAGAATAAGGAAAAGTAGTAGCATGGTTGAAGGCATTTTCGTGCTGATAAATAAGCGGAATGTCTTTCAGATGGACGTTATAGTTTCATGAGGCATGTCGCTTAATGGATTCGCACATTAAATGAATACAGCAGACATTCTTCCGTTCTCTCCCAAAGATAGAAAGCCACAGTTGTGTTTACAGCACAGTGACATGGAAATAATCGAAAGTTATTAACTTTTCTCGGAAATTGTCCAGAAAACAGTTCGAAGTAAACAAAATCCATTAGCAGCAAATTAACGGGTTTTAAAATTAGAATTATGAGAACTTATTTATATTCTGCCCGACCGACCGTTCCAAGGGCGACACCATCAAAACTTGAGCAAGTGGCGAGGAAGGAATTGGTAAACTGTGTTGCTCCCTAATGTTTCTTGTCCCAAGGTCAGGGACGGTTTTAGAACTAGGCTTTTTTTTGCCTCGCATTCTTTTTCTTTCATTACTTTTTTGGTTAGTAAACCCATACATATGTCACACATCTCTTTCCATGCCTATGTGTTGAAGTGAGAAACAGAAAGAACGAAAAGAAAAAAGAAAAAAAAAAAAAAGAAAAAAAAAGAGAACTAAATCCTTGAAGGTTGTTCGCCTTTGGAGCGGCATCCAAGGCCACCTTGAACCCGGCCCAGCCCACATTGTGAAGTTGTTGGGAACACAGCGGGGAAGTGAGGGACGATCATCCGGCGGCCATTGACTTCCCTAGTAACCGGCCTTCAACTCTTACTACGGCAGAGCCATGGTGCTGCGCGCGCACCCGATTTTAGGTTCAACCAAGCGTGCGTCCCAAGTGCGCAAACTTAATGTACGGGAAAACCTAAGCACAATTCTTGGTTTGTTGTCTATTCAATATCAACCTTAATAATCAACATTATAAAAGCAGTGTTGCTTTTATAATGACACCTATGAATTATTTCATTTATATGATTAGATTCTACCACAAGGATCACAGACTCAGCACACATGATTTCGAAACTTGCGCCTTAAGTTCGATATTTTCATATTGTATGGTAAGATTTAATTTTCTCCACCCCCATAAGTACTTATTCTTCAATGTTCACAAGACTACTTCAAAATGTATTGAGGGCTGAATGAAATTATTTCAAAAACATTTCTCTATGGGACTCTACCAAATAAAAAATGTTTTTCAACATTTAATGAAATAATTATGACAATAACTAAAACAATCGTCACTAATATGCTGACATCAACTGTCTTTGTACGAATAACATAGAAGAGGTAACATTTACTACGAAAACAGTAGCTCTGGAGTTGAATGGATATACCAGTATTGTTACTCCACTGAAGCAAATCCTCCTGCAACAGCGCCTGTGCTCTAAGCAGGTTACGTTCAGTCTTAACGTAACCGAGGAGATAGTATGACGTAACGCTTTCTTTCTTTCTCCCTCTTTCCCCTACTTTCACACCGACTTTCTTTCCTTCCACGCGGACGGGCAACACCACAGCAGCTTTCACCTTGCCGCTGTTCTTACTGCAACACTGCTATTATGCAACAAGCACTCGGTCACCTTAACAGCACAGGGTCAAAGTTTAAGAACTCGTGTTTAAGAACTGCTCGTGTTTAACAAGTTGCGATGTATTAAGTTCTTTTTTATTAAAACCCTTTTTTCGCCTACTATCTCCTTCATTTGCTAAAACTGCTCTTAGTTTTCAGCAACACTTAGTTTTTTAAAAAAAAAAAATTTTTAAAAAATTATCTATATTCTCTTCTAAACTGCCTCCTTTCTCCTCTAAATATCTAAAATTTATAAAAAATAAAAATATTTTAGGTATTACGATTTTTACGATTATTTTTAAATAAGAAACCATTATTACAAACGCAAAACATAAGACGAATAACGCGCGAATTTAATCCATAATAGCTTATGTAACAGCACTAAACATGCAAAATATTACAGCATATTTAGGAGACGAAAATAAGTATTGATGATTCTGTAAACTGCTTTGCTTTTATGCAAGATTTACCTTAATGTTAAAAACGTTGCCAAATTGTCTCTTCATTAAAAGAAGAGAAACCCTCGCTGCTGTCAATGAATGGGTTGTTGTATACTTCAAAATGCCTTTTGAGAAAGGCCTACAGTAAACAATAAATAAAAGAATGCAAGAAATTCGTTTTAAAGTGAATTCTTCCATACCACTCTTTCTCATACAGATCTGCCTTCCATGAACTAACCTAAGGCCAGATTTCTGAAGGCACAACAAAAAACAAGGAAACTTCTGAGAATTACAGAAGATTTCTGGGAATCACTGGAAAAGCAAGTAGTTACGGCGGGAAACTTGGTGTTTTCTTATTCGTAGGTCATTTACCTGTAACACATGGCCACTCCCATGCCATATTTATTTGTAACATTTGACCAAGCTTTTCCTTGAGAACAGCTGGTTTTTATTTCCAGATCATGTACCACATGTCTTTAACTGCATTTATCGAATTGTTTTTAAGCGAGGACTACTTCTTAAAGTTAAACATGTCTGAACCATATTCCTGCCTAATTTGAGATTTATACTATGTCGTAAAGTTACATGCTATGTTTTTAACATTGCATTAATTATAATGTCCTTCATTTTATATTACAATTAATAAACACAAGGAAATATATATTAGTGTTTAATAACTGAAGGATATCACGGTAATTTTATAATTATTGCAATTTATTGAAAGTGCTATGAAAAATACAAACTACAAGGGGTCTCCTCATATCTGACCCAGGTCCTCGCTATTACAGAAATTTTAATACAATGATTTTATATTAACCCTTTATTTAAATACTAAATAATAATAAAAAAAAATCACCTTGACTGTATCAGACCCCGTCTACGGTTCATCAGCAGTAGCCTACTGGAATTCCAGGGAACTTGACTCCGACCTAACCCAGGGGACTAAAATAAAGCATTTCAATTACTCTACCTGTACCATTATTTTATCAGTTAGCTACAGTCTCTAAAAACTATTAATTCTATTATTTCTCAAATACCAACTGTAATGAAATTTATAAAGTGCTAAGAAAAATTCAAAAACAAACTACAACGGGGCCTCCATCTATCTTAAGGTGTGACCCCCACAGTTACAATTGTTGAAAAAATAATACGTTTATGCTAACATCTTTACATAAATTCTAGATGTTAAACAAAGTATAAAGTTTCCACCTTGATTGCGTCAGTTCCCTGGTTCATCATTATTAATTATATAGGCTTGCAAATCATTTATATCGTAGAATTCGTGTTATCTCTATATCTGAGAAAACGAAATATTAGTAGTTGATACTTATATTAATGTAATGCAACCCTTTTGTGGAACCAACTTGTGAAGTTGTCCAATATTTGTTTATAAACTTTATAAACCTGCTCAACTGCATAGAATTATACGCATTTTATTTGAATTTGATTTTTTGTCGTCTTTCTCCGACCACTGTTCGATTTCATTTATGTATGTTCAATCTAGATTCTACTCCATAGTTTGACTATAGGATCAGACATTTAAAAATCTCCATTTCTTTTCGAACAGCGCACTTCAGGTTGGCCTCCCCCCGCCCCCAGCGTGCCTTGTGACAATACTGAACCACCTTTTACACAAATTGTCTTTTGATATGCGTTTCAATAAAAGGAGGTTAATCCAAATTGTATATATGTTTTAAATGCTCATCTTAAAGAGATAATTTAAAAAAAATTAATCTACGTAATTATTATTATTATTATTATTATTATTATTATTATTATTATTATTATTATTCATATGAAGTGGTCCATTAGAACAACGGGAATTTTTCATTAAAGGATCTGAATAACTTCAGTTTATAAACAACACAGAAATTATATTTTTACAAAACTCACCTTGCAGCCCTCGCAGGAATGAACTCCATAATGGAACCCCGAAGCCTTATCTCCACACACCCGACATAGTACTGTCGTACCATCGAACTCTGCAAAGAAAGAACATGAAATATATTATATTCCGTTTGAATAACTTTTATCGACACGAACCTGAAAAAAAAAAAAATCAACATAAAAGTTTGAACACTATTTGGTTTTTAAAACATAGTTTACCTTGGCACATATAGCACGTTTTTTTTTAAATAAATCTACGTCAAATTTTTATTTTTTGTTTCGATGTAGTATACACATTAAATAATTTTCTTCTTAGAAGGGACATGAAAGCGACATAATTTACCACTGTAAATCATACAAATCATTGAATTCTAAATGAATTAGTGGTTTCTATCACTTTAAACCCCTATATTTAATTGAGAGAAAGGCTTCATAAATTCAGTTTCAAGGTCTCTAATCAATTTTCCAAGTAGATGTCGTCAGAAAGAGAATAAACAGCTAGGAAAGCACAATGCTGCAAACGGCCTCTCTCATGCCCGTGAAATGTTACGAGAGGTCAAAACATAAGAGGAGAAAGTCGCTTTCTGTTACGTAAACCTCCCGCGCAAGGGCGATAAACAATGCTTCTTAATAATTTCTAAAACAGCGTACCTATTTTGAGCTCGGGTTCCCTATGAGAAGTAACCACGCTACCAGTATCCATTGTTGTGGACTCCGGCATCTGCATGTTTTCCGGAGGCATGGCTTCATAGCCGTGAGGATGAAGATGATGGTGATGCTGGCTGGTCTCCGTCACAATCATCACAACACACAATAATAGCGAAACTCCACAGAAAAGAACAATATTCACCACTTTCACCAATCACAGTCACTCAAGTCCCGTTTCACTGCCATCAAGCAAGAGTTTGCTGTGTTTCAAGCACGACACATGTCAAGCGCGAGCAGAGCTTCCTTCCGTACGTCCGACACCCTGCCAGCCGCATAGGAGAGTGAAAGTCTCTGCTCGCTGCTCCAACTTGCCTCGCGAGGGTTCGGAGGAGGAGGACTCGAAATGAGACTCGCCGTAAATAAGGTTCACTGCCCGACCCTACCTGAACGACAAACCCACGCGATATTCACCCTAACAGTCGCGAGGACAAACAAATAAAAAAGGTACGAATACCTTTTTGGTTATACTTGAAAACAGCGATAGTGATTGTAGGTTGAAGAAAGCGAACCTACGAAGACAAAACCGAAGAAGAGGGGAAGGAGGAAGAAGGAGAAGGATCGTGGTTGGTGGAGAATGGTATGACAAGAAGTGCAAAGGGGAGGTGAAAAAAAATCCTTTTGCACATACATACGCGATGTGTAGCAATGGATACTCCCGAAGTTTTCAAACTTGGAGGTCATTGACAACAATGAAGTTCTCCAGAGCGGCCGGAGTGGGGATTTGAGCCAATTAGAACGTGCGCAGCGTCGTGTTGCTGTGCCGTGATTGGCTGGAAGACTCTACTACATCATCATCCCTCCGTTCCCCCGTCCCGATCGGGCGGGCACGACACATACACAGAGGGCTATGGCCGGGCATATAAAGGACGGGTCAACGCCCCCAAACCTTGACTGAATTACCCACACACAAAGAGCAGGCAGACTCCTTGAGGCCAAGGCCAGCTCTCTGGGGGCAGTGTGCTTTCACTGCCCGAAATGTGGGATCCCCTCCACCAACACCCCAAAAAAGCACAATACTATCTCTCGCCTTCAGATCATTATGAAGTTCCTATGAAACTCGATAACTGTCGACATCTCCGCAACGACCTTGTGATCACCAGTCATACACGCATATCGGACTCACAGAAATTTCATTTTGAACACCAGGAGCTAAGCCAACTCTACAAGAAGCACGTTTCCAAAAAACATGAAGTAGGGCAGTATGCAAAAAAGAGTTTGGTTCGCTACCACTGCCAAATTCTCTGCTTTGAGACAGAGAAGCATTTATTTTATTTATTACGAAGGGGCTGTTGAACACAACCAATACTCTTAGGTAAAACTATGTTCCTTTAACGACATTTTCCAAAAACTTGAGGGCACAGAAACAGTGGGCCCCAGGCAGAACAGCAAGAAGCACCATTTTATTTGTATAGAAATCAAAAAGAAAGCGAACCTGAACATTGTAAAATGCTAAATCAAATCCACAAAACAAAGCGATGCAATAAACCTACGGATTGTTGGTTTCCATTAATAAAAGCAAACAAAGAATAATTAAAGAGCTTCCGGAGGGTGAGGCTGCAACATCCGGAAGTGCCCTCAGAGTAACGGAGTTCTGCAGCATAAAGCGGTAGCTGCTACGACAATCGAAACGGAACGAAAGATGGGAATCGAGAGGTTCATAGCACAGTTTCCAGGTACAGATCGAATCTTTTTCCAGGACTCTTCCTAAGAATTTGACGTACTCATCACCTACCATGCCTAAATTTCTCGGAACGTAACACGTCATACCCGGGAACCGATGCAGTTCATTGGCCTTACCGGGACCAGGCTCGGCAGGTGAAAACAAATGAAATTGTTAAGGAAAACTTCCACTGGTGATAAATGGGCAAGGCAAGAGGGTTTGGACCCTGTTGTTCTCGGGAGGTATTCACCATGCTCTCTTTCCTTCCACTTCCCGGAATGCGTGTAAGAGATTTATTAACTATAGTTTCTGTTAGTTCGAGAAAGGTTTAAAACTGTGTTTACGTAGGGGTTTTCCTGGAAAATTTCTTAGAGCAATCATTAGCAGGAAATCTTTAGGTGAAGGTCCTACCACTTCTAAAATTTTAATTCGTTAATCTGAAATTTTAACCAGTTGTTTATTGAGTACAATCTTAATGTATATTACGTTAGGCATTTTTTATTATTATATCAATTAGATATTACATTGCAGTTTCGTTGAAAATGTCTTAATTTAAGTGTTAAAAATTCTACAGTATAAACTTTTTTCATAGGATTTTTTTATTTCTAACACTTATTGTTTTTGAGAAGTAAAATATTGAAATATTCAACCTTTTTTCCTACCCATTTTCTAAAAATAACGAAGGCAACAGGTAGTAGCTATACGTTCTTGTGATTTGTTTAAGTATAAAACAAAAGTACAAATAAAATACCTAGGCAGAGAAACCAAATTGTACACCTCTTTACAAAAATAGTTTGCATTTCTACTTGCTACCAGCTCATAAACTAAGAACCTTCTGCTTCTTTTTCTCTTGCGAAGGGTCCTAAATTTAATTCTTCGTCATTTAACAGAGTTTAAATTAATAATGATCTGTTCCGGACAGGTCGTCCCTTGACTCATCGTCCTCTATAAACAGGGTATTCTATATACAAACATGGTTATACCTATGCCCACAATTCTATCTTAATTCTTCCCGCATATTTTTATTTCTTTATCTATCTATTTGAGTTTAACCCACCACAAATATTAGACATTTCATCTCTGCTACTTCCAAACACCTCAGTAAGCTTTTTATTCAGTGTTCAGTATAGTATGTGCTAACATTTTGGTTTTTGTTTATTATTTTGGTTCTAATCGGTTCTTTCCCATAAAACGTCTATTGCTTTAGTTTTATCTGTCGATATTTTAGTGACGAGTGACCTTTTATAAATTATTTTCTGTAGATGCACAGAAAAGCATGGGTAAAAAGTAAGGTGTTAAATTTTTATTACCTATTTTAAAATTCTGTTGATATTTGTTGTCAATATTCAATGAATTCGTCATTATAAATATTCGATTGTGTAGGTGAGAGGGACATTCTTGCCAGATAACTTGGTCTATTTATGTTGAATCCTCAAATACTTTAATTCCATTTTTGATTCCTACCTTCATATCTTTATTTCAAAATTTAATTAATATATGTAATAATTTGGATTTTTTGCACGATTTTTGTCTCCACATTTATCGGTGATCTTGTAAGTATTAAGATAATAAGCTTTACTTTCATAAACGGGTTAAATGGAGGCCAATTTACGATGCATCTCACATCGAAAGTACAAGTATTTGGCAGTACGGTTCTGGTACGCACTTTTATCACTGAAAATGGCGACCTTTTCAAAACTTCGCTTTCATCAACACAATACTCACCGTTTCTTGTTTCTCACTGAAGAGAAACAAGAAACGCTCCAAATGCTCGTTGTCATTTGTCTTTTCTCTCAAATGCAGAAGTTTTTAATCTGGCGCAAATTTTCATTCTCAATATACCAAATATAAATTTTCTTGAAATTCTTGACATCTGTTAAGATAAACTCAGAAATTAGATTTAATAATTTTATTGTGTGCTAAGCATAACAATATATGGCTAGGCTCTATCCGCAGTCATACATAGTATTTATAAAAGCAGAAAATCGACATACATGCCACGTTATGTTAAATATCTGATGCAACTTTCATTCTATCCCTTACGTAACTAGACGGACCTGTGGCTTCAGAGTCCTAAAAGATACGAGTATAACAGCTCCACCATTAGGTCATCTCATTTTCGCTAATCATTACATTCTTGTAATATAATGAATTCATCGCTATTTATTGCTCTTATTCCTTTATCCTTAACTCTAAATAAAAGCACGTTCAAATAATCTCTAAATATTGTAGGGAATAACAATGAAATTGTCATCTTGATTAAAAAGTTAAACTAAAGGCTTCTTAAATATTTCTCAATTCGAAATTATATTGTACGTTATTTGTAACTAAAGTAAATGCTAATGTCAAATATTTGGAAGCATTTGACTTTACGTTTATAAAAATTCAAATTTATATACCTTCTGAGACAGAAGGGAGGGGGGAACTAATTGCCGACGACCCCGCACATTGTTGTTTTAGATCCTGACCCTTCCGGAGCAAAAAACAGTAACGTGCAAAGTCCATGTTAATCCTTATTATCTAACGGACGCTGAACCGCTAATGCTGTGGGCGGGGTGCGAACTTATCGTCACCATGGTTACACCGCGAGGCTGTTCACCCGGGAAGCATTCTGTGACGTCATGTCTCTATGAGCACAAAACATCAAATGGTAGAGCACAGAGACATCTGTATTGAGGATGGTTCAGGCCCTAATCAGCGTTGCTACATGTGTGAGCATTGAGGCAAAAGGAACATTTGTCATCGGGGTTTTCATTAACCCCTATATAAATGACTTCATTTCGTTTATAGAGCAATAAATATGCACATACACACGTGTGTGTGTTAACCACATTAAAAACCGCCTAGGGTGACCGAGATCGTTCCCTGACTGTATTTTCCCCAGGTTTTCCTCAGTCCTCATAAATGGCAAATGTCGAGAAAGTATCCTAAATTTAGGCCTTGAGCGTTTCCTTCCATAAAAAAAAAATCGTAATTTATCATTTCATCTCATGTATCCTCAGCCTGTGCTGCCTCAGTACTAAAAAAAGGGCGTTAAATATGGTTAAAATTTTTTAAAGTGTACGGTGCGAAATTACTTGACTAATTATTTCTGATCAAGTACCTCAAAACACGTGCATGGTACGAATATTTTGAGTCCAGATCCTAAAGTGTTCAGTGTTGTTTCTTCCTGTAGAACGCATTAAACGAGTACCAAAAGCTGTTTTTAGCTATGGAAAAGGGTAGTGTTTGCACGAACCAAACCAGGTGGGTATGGTGAATGCATAGCCGACTTAAGCCAAGAAATAAATAATTGACACCGATGCCATTGATCTGTGTGTTCACACACTGTCCTGTATAGAACATCTTCTGTAGCCTTCCGTGCTGTTTAACTTGTTTTACTGTTGTTCCTGATGAAGCAAATCTCCAGGGGTCTGAAAACATCTATAGAGTTATTGGTTTGATATGTCCACACTGAAATTGCACCAATTGCGCTGCAAGATGATGGCTGTCTCTAATGTTTCCTTATACGCTATTTGTATAGGAGTCACTGCACGATAACCAGATAACAGTTTGCTAGCAAAAAATTTAATAGGCCACCTCTAAATTGCTTAGGTATATAGGTTAATGAATAATAATCTTTCCATCTTTGGTATCTACAAGTAGTTTTCGAATTTGCGCCCTCCGCTTATGCAGCTGTTTCTGACTGATGGCTTCTACTAAAAAAAGGAGATTCATCTGGCAAATTTATTTACATAGCACAAAAAAGAAGAAGAAAAGGAAGTAGAAACCTTTTATATATTAATTTATGAACTAGATTGGAAGTATTGCACCAAAGTTTTCTCAAAGAACACCAATACATTTTGGTTTTTCAACTTTTGGGGCTGTAAAAATAATAGAAAATTTCTCTTAAATATCTTGTATTGTTTGATACTGAGTCTGTTACAAACGAATATGTTCTTGCCTACAAAAGATCTAAACTATCTGTTACTAGGCCCTGAAGATAACTAGTAAGATCGGTGGCTGGTCAGTATTGTGTCGTGAATGCATTTCGGAAGCAACAGAAAGTCAGATTCTCCTGGAGATTGGGGGCTAATGGACGTTCCTGTCACTTCAAGCTGTCAGACCCTTGTCACATATTGCTTCTATTTGGAACCTGGAACACTTTCCAACGTAGTCTAGCTATTCTGGTTCGAATGTAACTCTCGCCTCAGGTTATCGCGTTCTTCGCATGTGCTTCCTGCACAAGATTATAGTCATGATTTTGCCTGCAGTGCTACGCAACTTTCATTAATAACCAGAGCTAATATACCGACAGACAGTTCCGTTATATCGATTTGTTTTGGCTGCTATTGATCGAGTACAATTTAACGAGCATATGAAGTTTAAATAATAAACAAATGACGCTTGATATCAGAAAAATTCATCGCTCCTCTGTTTTTGTTTACAGACTGTTTTTGTTTTGTTAATTCTACCGCTTATTTTTGCGAAATGAAACTGGGAGTTTTTGCGGAGACGCCGGAGGGATGCAAATTTGGAAATAGTTACTAAAGAAGTCTAAAATGCATAACTCCAAGATACTCTCTTGGTATTAACGTTATTTACATTAAGAATTTGAGAGGAAATGCAAATTTATAAACTAAAACGTAAACAGGGGCTGATACATAAACTTCAGAACTTGTTCTGCATATAATTATCGAAAAACATTATCGCTGTTGCAAATACCGGCACATTATATAATAGCTGCGGTGTTCTAAACAAATGGTGAAAGCTAGGTTGAAGAGAGGCTATAAGCTTTATATGCAATATTTCCTTAGACCGCAGAATGTCAATTTAATTGTTTATGTATTACCGTTGCATAAAATTTCTCAGAAATACATTTTTTATAATTTTTTTTAGCAAACCAAAAGCCCCTTATTAGTACGTGTAATTAACGATAATATTAGAAACATAACATTAAAAATTATTGCGTAAGAGCTAATTACCAGGTTACTAATTTTTTTTCGCGTATGCAATATGTGTTATACAGCAAGGTTATTTGAGTTAGGGAGTGGCTGCGTATTGGGAGAAGCAGTATAATGCTTTTGCAAATATCAACTTATACCTAGTTAAAAGGCAGTTTTGTGAGCAAGACATTGCACTCTCGATCACAAAATGGCTACTAATTCTTCGTTAGTTATGTTATTATATAAACATAGTCTTGAAGAACGGGTATTTTTTAGGATACATATTTGAAAACGGATGCTTGCAGAGAAAAGGTAAGAAAATATTCTGGTTAGAGAAACCGTTTACTAGCTTGTTTTAAGTTAAGAGAGAGAGAATATCTCAAATGTCGGCCCTGGTGGTGTAGTGGTTACCATACTTGCCTCCTATACCCAAGATCGCGGGTTCGAACCCGGCCAGGACCGATGGATTTTTTTCGGGCGTAAAAATCCTAAGTATGGCTTCCTTCGGAAGGGAAGTAAAGCCGTGGGTCCCGTGTCGTACATTTACGGCATGATAAAGAACCTCAAGCCTGAAAGAGAGGCCTCTGATCAAAATTTGTCGGCCGTTTCACGCCCTGAGTTGGATGGGACGCTGAAGACCTGAGGTGTTAAAGAGCGTCCATAAATAAATCAATAAAAAAAACATATCTCAATGACAAGAAGTGTGGTTTTAACAGAAAAAAAATTAGATGCAGTACAGGAATTTCATGTATTACCGCTGAGGGACACCATTTATCAACCTCTTTTATGGCACAGGTTAGTTTTTTCATGGTATTCAATTTTATATAAGTATAGTTTTATGCTTTCAGAAAAAAATATAAACATTAAAATATAAACACCAACTTTAGATGCGGCAACTTTATCGTCCTGTTTTCGGTTGCGGCGGCTGCACTTTCACAGTAAGCAGCTGGGCTGAGGCGGCCCGTAACTCAAATATCCTCACTATACATTTATTACATGCATACATTTATAAACGCCAACATTTTAATATTGCGAAATCTAAAACAAATTCTTAATGGAAATGTTTATTCAGCAGAACATACGCAACCTAAAATATTCTAAAATTTCAGCTTAGAACACATAACACTACATCTTAAAAAATGAACAAAACAGAAAAGTCAATAAACTTGTCCTGCTCCGCTGAAGTATTTTCACAATATTATAATAAACATTGCAGCAAGCTGATTATAACAAGTGGATAAAAAATATAGTGGAGGTTTACACTATAGGTCCTTAAGAGGTACATATTGCTATTCTGTACTTTTTATGCTTCGGGAATAAGATGGTAGGAAAGTATTTAAGTTGTCTCCGAATTTTTTCGTACCCAACGCGCGACTGTCTTGTCAAGAATGCGGCTTGAACACGCTGTCAAGCAAATGTAACAACACAACGAAATCTTTTAGACTTTTGAGGGGTCATTGACCTCTATCCGGGCCAAGTGAAGATTAGAACCCAGGTAGATAACGCCTGACAATGTAATGCATCTGATATTTATATCTAGTAAACGAAAATACTTTTCATACCTGGTGTTAAACTTCATACTGCATTTCCAAATCAGTATTTCAGCAAATATACTGATAAATTTCGATATAATTATGTGCTCTATATAGAGATGCCATAATTTAGGCTTCTTTAGTGTTGATTCTTCTTTTGCTTCTATTGCAAGGCTAGACACCTGGCCCCTTCCGACTAAATGAAATCTTTCGGTTAGTCTCCAGAACGTCGTCCTTGCGTTTATATAAGAAATTTGTTTTCTGGGTCTAGAAATGGCCGTTCTTTCTGTACGGGGTTAGCACTGACTTTTAAAGGTATTCATTTTTTGTTTTATTCTTCCTTCTATTTGTTTCCACTACCTGCATGTCATTGTAGGGATAGATAATGATTTGCAAAATCTATTTAATATTTATTTTCTGGTGTTGTTTCGTAATGTCCTTTGGTTGCATATAATTGCTGAAATCTTATTTTTTTATCCAAATCTTTATCCTCTCACCGCCACGGGTGGCCGAGGTCGTTAAGGCGCGGACTCGTGTGCGGGAGGTCTGGGGTTCGAATCCCACCAGGACCGCCCTTCCTGACTGAGGGTTTTTCCAGGTTTTCCTGTCTTCATAAATGGCAAATACCGGGCCTGGAACGTTTCCTTCCTTAAAAAAAAAAATCCTTTCCCAATGTATCATTTCATCTCATGTATCATCAGTGTCCACCGCCTGTGGTGCCTCAGTAGTAAAAACGGGCGTTAAACACTATTCAAAAATAAAAATTTATCCTCTTCGTTTGAAAAGCACCTAACTAGGTGATTGATATATCGCACTTGTTCTATTAATTGTATTATTCAAAAGTATTTTCCTTCATAGTCAAAAGTTTGACGTTTTTCTTCAGAGCTGATTTGGTCGTCTATGGCAATGATTAGATTCACGTATTAGCAGATTTTTTCCTCAAAATTATCTAACATTTCCCCTTCCTTTAACATATCATTAAGACATGTGTTAATATTATTATAAAAATACAAATGCTCTTACAAACCATGCAACTCCAAATTAATTCAAGCGGATGTTAAACATTAACCCTAGAGTTTGACCAAAGGTAATTAAATTAAAGTTGTCTATCATTGGCTCATAACGCAAGCAAATCACATTACCAAATTAGCGTAAACAATAGAAGTGAGACTCCGGGTTGAGTGTACCCAGGGACGCCAGACTTGCCCGAGTATTTGTTCAAAGCTCGGTGTACTGACCCCTCTCCAGTTCCACATGGTCCTTGGGCGAGTTCATCACACCCGAAGCAACGAAAAAAAAAGAAGGGACGGAAGGTTCGAGTAGGGTGCACGTAAAGGAGACAAGCTCCCAACCCTCATTTATTCTCAGAAAGGGTTGATAGCATCACGACAACCTGAGTAAATCGTCTTCAAGGTCACTAAACTCACAAAACATCTATCTTTTCGCTTCACCTTTTGTTGTGAAGGATTTATGTATCAGTCAGCATAGCGAGTTAGGCAATATGCTAACACATTCCACTGCCATGAATTTAGAGAAATTCTCTGCTAGAATTTTAGAAGTTTTAAAAATTTTACATTTATTATACACTGAATGTTCACAAATATTACATGCTCTTGACTGCCTATTCAACAGTTTTACTGTCTATAACACGGATCTTTGGCTATGGTGTACTTGAAGGTCCATGATTTGAGTCTCGGTCTTGACCTCGAATTTTGCATATTTGAATCTGTTTCCAAAACTTAGAGTGAAGCGGTGGATTAAATGGTTAAAGAAGGAACTCAGATTGACTTCATTGGGCCAGAACTTTTTTCAGTATTTAAAAGAACACTTCTAGACCCACAGTATAAAAATGCATTAAGAAAAAACATCAGATAAGATGGAAGAACTTTCTGGATCAACAACTGAGTAAACTTCTTATTACAATATCCGACCTAGTGGGTAGAAATAGGAATAGACCAGGAAGGCCATTACTGGACATTGGCCTCCCAAAAACATTTTTGGATGAAAGAACTGTACCGGTCTGTGTGAACAATCTGGAGAGATTGCAATTTACATCTTACTAAAGTGTGAATCTCTGGGAAGACAGAGAACTAATTTAATAGAATTTAGTACTTTAAGATGTTGATTTGATTTGTTTTATTTACGGACGCTCTTTAACATCTCAGGTCATCAGAGTCCCATTCAATTCAGGGCCGACAAATTTTTCTCAGAGGCCTCTCTTTCAGGCTTGAGGTTCTTTTTCGTGCTGTAAATGTACGACACGGGACCCACGGCTTTACTTTCCTTCCGAAGGAAGCCATACTTACGATTATTACGCCTGAAAAAAATCCATCGATCCTGACCGGGTTTGAACCCGCGATCTTGAGTTTAGGAGTCAAGTATGGTTACCACTACACCACCAGGAGCTGGATCTGGAGCTAGAGCTCACTGAAGCCCAAGCTCTGGAACTACAAAATTAAGATTGGAGTAGGCAAAACGACCTGCACAATGCAACAACAATCTATCAAGTAAAAGTTTGGATCACAAGTATTTCGACTCACCTCTTTAAGTATAAAAATCTCTAATCTTGTGACGGCGGAGATTCGCCAAGGGCACGGTAGCTCAGAAAGAAGAGCACCTGCACGGTAATAAATCGAAGATTACCGGCAGTGACTTTCAATTTTTACAGCCTTAGTTTAATAGATATAAAAATAACTTTATATTCTTTTAATATTCATCTCGATAAAATCCTGAAACCATAAAATATTTAACGTCGCCGAGAATAAGACATGTAATATCTGCTAACAAAGTAGCCAATGATATCGAGTTCGTTTACCATTGCGTAAACAAGTCGAGTAATTTGATTAATTCTCCGGACCTGAAGATCTACGGTAGACGTAATGAAACATCTGAATCTTAAAATGGAAGGAGAGTAAGGAAGAGCTTATTTTAACATGCACACAAAGTTATGTTCGCGGGAGATGAAGCTATACATATATGTTATATATCGATCAAAAACTGTTACAGTTAGTAATTTTAATGACTGATAATGATTTATATGCCCACTTGTATTTTTAAGAATCTTTAGACCAGTTTCCTATTTCAACTTCGTGTTATTAGTGCGGGTATTTCCCTTCTCTCTGCCTCTTCTTTCAGTTGTTGGTTTTGGTACGATTTCTGTTCTAGTTACAGCTTTGCTTTGGATTTTCTCTACCGCTGGCCTGATCTTTATCTGCGAGGTTCATCAATGAACGCTAGTGATCATTGATTCACAGAGCAAAGTCATTTTGAAAATCCCCACTCAATATGTCCCTTTGTCCCAGATATCATCCCGGCCTCCTGTGACTCAGTCCTTGTATTTCCCCTTCTTGATTTCCGCCTCCGTGAGTCACAATTTTTTTTACTGTGTCCTTCAAGTATGTGCCGAACGTTCTGGCGCAAATATTACCTAAGGTCATCAGGAACTGTTCGAGTACGGAGTAACTACAGAATATTTTGTTCGAAGATGTTATACCAGCAAGCTTATTGACTTATCAACGTCAATATTTGGGCTCACCATTTTCTATTTGTGCGAATTCAGTTTTGCTATGTTAACACAGTTTTTTCTTTGCTTGAAGTGTGCATACAATTTTTGCAACCTCTGTACATTAAAATATGTAATATTTACATGCATGTAATATACTCATTCATTATTTTTTGTTTTTATGTATTTTATATAATAATGTATATTGTACTCTGTATTTTTGCTGGTTTTTCGCCTGGTAGAATGGAAGAAAAGGCCCCATGGCCTTAACTCTTGCCAGGGTAAATAAAAAAAATTCAGTAAAAAAAAATCCCTTACACTACAAGAATTGACGCGTCATATAATTTTCCCGAAAACCATTTAATTTCATTTTAACTGAAATCTTCAGTCACTGTCGAAAAATCTTACAAACCAAGGTGCCATTGTGTTTTCTTACCATAAGGCAGGATTTTCAAGCATAGAAGTTTCAGACTCGAGGATAACAACTGCGTAAAACAACAGCAGATCTTGTATAACTCAGCAGGGAATATCGGAACATAAGCATCGTATTGCGATGACGATGTTATTGCCTACATAAGAGGATATTACTCAGCGATTACTGCTCTAAGCCACGCGTTTCGCAATATACAATAATTGTAGTCTACTGTGCAAATTTACTTCAATCAAGGTTACATTCCTTCCACTGTACTTTGTTATTTTCCATCCATTCCCTTCCCCCTCTTCCTTCCGCCATTCCTCTCGTTCCTTTTCTCCTCACTTTTATTCTCGTGGTTAATCTAAAGGAATATCTTCAGTACTATGGATTAACGATAGCAAAGCAAGAATAATAAGAGCTTGGTCGAACCTGGGTCTGAACTGCAATTCCTTTCTATCAGATCTTATCTTCAAGCAACATATTGGGTTGCAGGTTTTTGTGAATCAAATAAGTTGCACTAATCATGACATAAGGCAATGTTGACAGCACGGGGGAAGATAAGACAACATTAATGTGACCCGAATCCACGACCTTTGTTATGAAACACAACTGTAAGCAGTTATGAAAATACTTTAATTTTCCTACATCTTCTCCATATCTGCTTTGCTTCAATGTAGGCATAGATCTTCTCACTTTTTTTTTTTCGTTTATACAAATATCATGGGGTGGTTCTGGAAAGTTTTGTCTTTTTAGATGTATATTACTTTATTTGTGCAAATAAAGGAGTAAGAATAATTTAATTTTCCTCTATTATCAAACATTTCAATTCAGAAACTACTGTATCTGTCCATTTCGTGTGCAATTTATTTTGTTTTGTTCCATATTTGTGTAATTTAAGCCCAGATAATTGAATCAGCAAAATTTCTGCTGTTTAATTAGAGTTACCTTATATCTTAAGATATTTCTTTCTTTCACTATCACTTGAAAAGTTTGTTTTTAATTCTAACTATTAATTAACAATCTGTTGATATGAGGGTAGGTCCAAAAGTTTCCGGCCTCGCCGATAAGGAGTTCGCCTTCACAAAACCCTTATCTGGAATCATACCTTATCTGTTAAGTAAATAATTGCAACTGTAACTTCCGCTCCACTGTGTTCAGTTGTTCAGATATAGTTGCGTAAAGAAGGCTATGAGTAGAAGATTGTGACATGTTCAAAATGGAGTGTCGAGCTGTTATTAAGTTCTTCACAAAAGAAGAACTTACTCCAAATGAAATTAAACAGCGATTGGACGATATACCTGGGGAAGCACCCCCCTCATATTCTACAGTAAAAGAATGGACCAAATTTTTTCGAATGGGTCAGGAAAGAATTGAAGACGAAGAGCGTGCAGGTTGTTCCTTGGAGGTGCTCACTCCTGAAAACGTCGCTCTTGTGGAAGGAGAAATTATGGAAAACCGGCTGCGGCTCAAAGATGCAGAAATAGCAAAAAGGTTGGGCCTTTATAAAACAACAGTCCTTCGAATTATTCATGGACATTTAAACATGAATAAGGTTAGTGCAAGATGGGTAGGCGCCTAGACTTCTTTCCTCAGTCCAAAAGCAGTAACGAGTCATGTGTTGTCAGGCATTTTCGGAGCTGTGTGCCGTGGCAACGAGAGAGAAGTTCTGCAAACCATTGTTACAGGAGATGAAACTATGGCCCTCTACTATGATCCCTTGTCCAAAAGAGAATCAATGGAGTGGCGTAAACCTGGCGAAGCACCGCCTCTAAAGGCCAAGCACTTAGTCAACCAAGAAGATCAGGCCACAATCTTTTGGCACTGTGAAGGAAAACTCTTCATTGACTTCAAGGAAAGGAACACCACAGTAAATGGGGAGTACTATGCTGGTCTACTGCACAGACTACGTGCTCCCATCAAAGAGAAAAGGCGAGGAAAGCTGAATGGTGGTGTGCGCCTCCTTCCCGACAACGCGCCTGTGCACACAGCTCTTATTGCAAAGGAAGCTGTGAAGAAATGTGACTTCAAGGAGATCGACCACCCAACCTACAGCCCATATCTAGCTCCCAGTGACTATTTCCTCTTCTAACAACTCAAGAAGGACCTTCGAGGAAGGAAATTTAAGTGCGACGTAAAGTGATGGATGCTGTTTATGCCCATTTTGCAAATAATATTTCTGACCATTTTTTGGGGGGGGGGTGAAATGTTAATTGAAAGATGTGAGAAATGTATTGTAATAAAGGGTAACTATATTGAAAAGTGAAAAATAGTTTTGGTCTTTATCATACCTAGAAAATGGTTAGGTAGGAAACTTATGGACCTGCCCTTGTATATAATATTTAATATTCTCTACGCTATTGAAAAGTTGCATGAAAGGCCAGAAATAACTTCTAAAATTCTGTACCTAGAAACACAGTGTTGGTGCCACTAATGTAACGCATCAAGAAACGTGCTATTTCCAGTAAGGTCCCCTGTAAATTATCGATTTTTTTCCATTGTGTTTGGCTTCTCCATAACGAGCGGATGCGCTTAACAACGCAACTATAGCATTCTGAGGTTTCTTCGGGCCACTGACCCACACACTTCGGGCGGTTTCGGGCGTTCTCGTTGCGAGGTCACTGCAAGTCACTTACCCCAGTGGTACAGAAACCGATGACCGCACTCCCTAACTTCTGAGACATTATTTTCCTGCTTTCCAGAAAACCGGTGCGTCCCTGCATCGCAATTCTTGGAACCTGTACTATCACGTCATACTGCGGAATGCACAGGTGGGAATTGTGCAAGGAGCGTGATGCAGCTAGGAAACAGAATAACTGCAGTTAATATCATAATTAACATCAGCAGCATCTTCTGCTGCTTCCTCCTCCTCTGCCTCCTAAATGAGCTAAAGTTCCTGTTTTGGTCTCACTTTTCTTGGATCAATTCTTCTGCTCTCATGGTTTGGACTTTCTGCTGTCGTCCTAACGCTAACACTATCTCATCAAATAAAAAAAAGATGTTTCTTAATTCTGCTACTTAATTAACGCATTCTCATATTTTTTAAAATTAAAAATTAACAGATTAAATTTTATGAGCCAGGTCTATAGCTTTATTATAAACTACTGTTTGTGATCTCGGAATATATGACCTTCCATTTAAGCAACATTTCCTTAGGTATTTTTCACACCATGCTTTCAGCTCTTTCTATGAGTTACCCACATTTTTCTTGATAACCCCGGACCACCTTTTCCTTTAGCCCCTGCTTTACTATATTGTTATATGGTTTCCATTATAGGTGGTTGGTACATCTCTTTCTGTATTATTTAATCTTTTTTTTTTTTTTAAATAGTGCTTAACACCCGTTTTTACTACTGAGGCACCACAGACGGTGGACACTGATGATACATGACATGAAATGATATACCTATTGGGAAAGGTATATCATTTTTTTTAGGCAGGAAGCGTTCTAGGCCTAAGTTTATGGTACCTCTCCGGCATTTGCCATTTATGGGGGCTGAGGAAAACCTGGAAAAACCTCAGTCAGGGAGGGATTCGAATACCAGACATCCCGCACACGAGTCCGCACCTTAACGATTATTTATTATTTATTTATTTATGGACGCTCTTTAACATCTCAGGTCATCAGCGTCCCATTCAATTCAGGGCGTGAAACGGCCGACAAATTTTGCTCAGAGGCCTCTCTTTCAGGCTTGAGGTTCTTTTTCGTGCCGTAAATGTACGACACGGGACCCACGGCTTTACTTCCCTTCCGAAGGAAGCCATACTTAGGATTTTTACGCCCGAAAAAATCCATCGGTCCTGGCCGGGTTCGAACCCGCGATCTTGGGTTTACGAGGCAAGTATGGTAACCACTACACCACCAGGACCGACGCACCTTAACGACCTGGACCACCCGTGGCGGTATTATTTTATCTTTTTATTTAGATTAAATAAACTATTTTTATATCTTCATTTTTTATTTTCATCCTTGTTAACAAATACCTACAGAAGCCTGCCATTCAAGCACAATTAAAAATAGATTAGGCTTATTTCAAGTGAAATGCGTACTAAAGCACGAACTTTCACAATATACAAATTGTTGTTAGTCAGTTTTATGGTTTTTTCAATTGGTTCCATTTTACATAGTAATTTTAAAGGAATTTAAACTTTATTAAATAGCTAAAGGGCATTTAGTACAACTTGCTCCCTATAATTTTTATGAAAGTTTGGGGAACACATAAATATCCCCGCTAGAATTCAAAGCTGGAGTTCCTTATCGGAAAAGCCTGCAAGGAATTGACCTGGAATTTCCAGTTTCCGATTACGTCATGGCGGGCCCATTGCTAATTCATGACATTCGTTGCACTTTAATAAACCGACTGAAGATGTAGCCCCCCCCCCCAATTTATTTAATGAATAAAAGATAGCGGCGCAGTCTCCAATATTCGTTCTTGACTGTAATTAGCGTTCTCTGTTTGTAACCATTTAAATACAGGTTGAATTTATTTTGCTTTTCTCTGGTTGGTTTCAAACTTAGTAGGAAAAGTTCATATGCTTGAAGTATCTCGCGGCAAAAGGTGTTCAAAATATTTTTTTTTTTTAAGTTTTTCATTTAGGCAAAGATATTCATGCATAGTTTACTATACAGTAATTATTAGAAAAATGTAGAGTTAAACTTAGAAATAATGGTCAGATAGGAGAAAATACTATTTTGAAAAATTAAGGAGTGCATCAAGGATGTCCGAACTCTTCTGTGCTATAATAATGATTCAATCACAACAGGGAAAGCGGGAATGAAAGTTTGTGCTTTATTACGCATTTCATTTGAAATGAGCCTATTCTATTTTTAATATGCTTGACTGGTAGGCTCCTGAATCATATGATTGTAACAATAATCGTACTATAAAATAAACATAAAGCTGTGTATGCTCTATCTTACAGAAACTGGGTTGTATTCCTTTACGAACATAAATATGATAGTTTTGGCAGTACCCTCAGATATAAAGATGACTTTCAATTTTCTTTGTCATTATTTACCCAGCTTTATCACATAATTAGGACGTACTTCGAGGTTGTTGATTTGATTCGGCAGCATGGTGTGAAATGACCTTTCAACAAAAACAATATTAAGATAATGGGCACTTTTCGTTTTCTTAATAATTTATCATTTTATTTGGGGTGGAACTTTGTTCATGCTCCATAAAGCAGCTTGACCTCCATCCCAGTGCGAGCGAAAGAGACGGATGAGAGTGACATTGAACTTTCTTCGGGATGGGAATGACCGCGGCTGCGCTGGTCACGTGATGATAAACTTCGCGTAACACTGAGCAGTGTTGTGGTCCACTTCGTCAGGGGCAACACAGTCGTGAAAACTGTGCTCATAGTATTTCCTTTCGTTTATTTACTTAATTACGCTTTATAGAGAAAAGTATGTGTGCGCGGGAGCGAAAGTGTAACCCTGAAAGCAAATTAATTACAGAAAATATTTAATACTCTTGGGACACACAAGCAAATAACAATAAACAGATAGTAGGACAGGTAACAAAATAAACATTAAATCGATACAAATTAGATGAAATGAGATATAAGAATGGGAAATAAATAAAAAATAGAACGAGAATCTGTGTGTAGCTCATGAGGGAAAAAAAAAAAAAAAAAAAAAAAAAAAAAAAAAAAAAACTGCATACTTCTTTTCTTTTAAGATGTCTCTTTTTTATTTTCAGTTCTTAATTACATACACATACACACGCGGCATTTCAGGCTTATGTTGGTATATTTTTCAAGAAACAATCTAAATGAAAACAAGAGTATTTTAAATTATTTTTAACACAATGAAATGAGATTTCGTTTTGATTTTTTTAAATTTATTATAACAATACTTAGATGTAATATTAAATTGTTTCTATAATTATGACTAATCTAAAAAGAAGCTTTTAACGAAAAAATATACAGACAACACAGACACTCAGAATTCAAAATATACTTTCAAGCTAGGTTTATGATATAATATATTGTTTATAGAAACAAATCGAACTCAGAACTCTTCCACAAGACGGAGAAAAAAAAAAGATGATAAATATTGTAATAAGATTCTCTAAAGAACACGCGTGTTTTAACTGCAAGGCTGAAAGCAGTTTTAATTATTTGAAATATAATGTAAGTAGCCTTTTTTATATAAATGTGACAAAGATAGGGAAAAAGCCTTCAGTGCTATTATGAATCGGCTACACCCTGCTAATATCTACATGCACATGTAGCTCTTATTGGAGTAGCTGTAAAAATCAGCAGAAAATCAGGACATAATGCAACCTATAGGATATAGTAGAAAATACTGGAAAGGCAGATATTGTCATTGCTTTAGTAGAGTCACAAAAAATGGAGATAAAAGAGTTCTGTTTTATAAAACGTTAATTTTCTCTTAGTATTAATTACGGTTTGTGAACATCAATGCCATTTTATTAAAGAAATCATAATATAGACAGGAATCTAATGCTAAAAATACGACGAAAAAGAGGTAATTTTATAAACAGTAACTGAGATAAAGGTTATGAATTCGCTAAGTTTATCTTTGGCAAGGTAAGGGGGGGACCTGAACATTTGTCCATACATAAACAAGTGTTTATATAGAAACTTGATTCAAAAGGAACTGGGATCGACTTCCAGGGTAATGGTTGCCAGTTTTCTTGAATATTTCAACTTGCTAAGTCACGGCACTTGCGCCAGTAAAAAGAATTAACGCTCAATTTCAATCACTCAAAGAGGATTTACTATTATAGTTTTACTAATACATTTTCCTGTTCTTCATTCCTTGATTTAGTCTTATACAATGTTTTTGTTATTCTTTATTGTGTTTAATTCCTTTGTTTGTTCCATAAGAGAGTATCCATTATGTTCAATGTGTTCAGTGTTATGTGCTTACCTTTCAAGCTCATAAATATATCAGCATATTAACAAAAACTTCTATCGTTACTACTAACACAATTCTAGAACTTGAATGTTTAGGATAGCGTTTTGTAACATCAACCATGCTTTTATACAAGCAGCATTGAAATCTCTTCCCTGCTGATTTCGGCCCATTGAGGCCATCCTTTGTTTTTGAGAGCCACCTCATATTTTGTAATGCAATTTCTTCCTGGAAATTAAAATTATGGTACATGATATCACGACAAAATCGGTTTCTCTAGGACTTTCACCGCGCTATCCTTTCTGCAGGATGGCCCCGACCGCACGAACGGGAACAAAAGCATGTCTTGGGGTGACCCGATATACTCCACTCTCTCACGTGCGGTCGACCGGCCCGACGGTCGCAATCGCAATAGTGCTGCCATCTGCATTCACATGTGTATGCGTGGGTCAAGGCTGCAAAAACCTGAACACTCAAGGCCCTCAACATTATTTATAACATGGATGAGAACGACAATCCATTACTCTACTAAAATAAAAATGAATAATGCATACTTTATTGAATTAGGTTTTTAAAACTCTTCGAGCATCTTATTGCGGTATTGTTATTAGATTTTCCCCAAAGGGTTACTTTAAAGAAAGTATTCCAGGAGTGACTGAAAGGTAACATAACTTAACAAATAAGTTAATTTATAAAACGTGATCTTTTTATTACACATTTATCACAAGAAATATGAGTCTGAGATAACAGATAAATTCACGACCATAGAATTTATCTGGAAAGTTCAGACCCTCGAGTCATATTTATAACGAATAAACTAAGAATTTGAATATAATTCCTCTAAACTTGGCTTACAAAATTGTAATAATTGCATATTTGTACTTAACTTTTTCCAGCAATCTTGCGACAGAAGAATGCCGATTGTCAGTAATGCCAATAGAGAAGAGCAAAATAAGGGTTTAGGACTATTTCATGATTAGAATAAGAATAAAAAATATATATATTTGAAATTCGCGTACAGAATATTAACACTTGTTATAATTATGGATATCTATTCTATTCAGAAATCGTGAGACTGAAATGGACAAAAGTCGACTATTACAATCGCTACCGTTCGATTTTCTAGTGTAACCGAAGAATTAAAAAATAAATAAACAAATAAATAAATAACATACAGTGTCTCAATTTTTCTCTGTATACTATGGTTTGGAATTCCTAATGATAAGATCAATTTGCACATTTGACGCATCACCAAAACGCTTTGAAGAACCCTCCATTTTGCGTTATGATTGTACATTGTCCATGCTTTTGTTGCTATCAATAAATCCTCACCGCCTCTAGCAAAAATGGTCAGTGATGCGTGTTCAGGTATACACTGACCACGAGACAAATTTACGTTGCATCATAAAAAGGATTTGATTTTTTTTCTATAATTTCACTCCGTAATTGGTCAAAATTAAAAATTTTATTTCGTTTCACTGGTCGATTTTAAGATGACGTCAAATGAATCAAACAGGCAAATAAATTCCTAACAGGTTTTGATAATTCGTTTAATTATCTTATAGTACCTAAAGGCATGTTTTAAGACGCAAATATTTATAAATCTAAACTTGGGAGACAATAGACAAGGCTTTTAAATTCTTATCGATAATTCTTTGTAGTAAAATATTAAATTAAAATGAAGTTGATTACAAACTCCTAAATCCAAGAACTGATAAAGATTTCTGCTATGTGAGCATGCAAACACCATGCTAGATGGTTTTGAAAAACACTTCTAAAACTCGCATTCGGAAGTTGCCATGCTTTTTTGCCATTAATGTAAATGCCTCTACCATTAAAAAGCAATGATAACGAAATAGATGCAACACGAAGAAGAGTGACTACGCAACTAAGGCCATCTATCAGCAAAATTACGAAAGCAGATGGTACAGGTAGATGACATGCAACAACGCTCCTTGGTCACACAGAGAGCGAACTGAATGCTACTGCAGATTTGACCTGCTCAGTAACCAACAGATATTATGACAGGATCAATTGCGTCAACAAAGTAATAACTGGTTTCGAAAAAGTGCATAAACAAATATAGCTTAAGAGCAACATGAATTATAAGAAATGAATATGGCGTGAAGAGAAGCTAAACAAACAACAAATAGTTTATGGATCAAAATTAATACCAGAAAACGTATGGATAGGTATATAGCTTTGGTATCTACCAAAGGAAATAGAGCCACAAATATTATATCCCCAATTAATTAAACGTTAACGTGACTTTTACTATACATGTGCGGACAGAGTTCCAAAATACCCAAGAGCATCCTCTGATGCGACCCTGTATATAAAAACAATTTACTGCAATAGCTGAAGAGTCCGTTTTTATTTTCATCTCTCTATCTATTACATTTGAAACACTCCACAGGCTGGTCATTAACTTTGCACCTGATCTGTATATACCCAAATAGCATCAAACTCCAAGAACAAAGATAATTTTTTGTTAGTTTAAGGCGGTGTAATTTGAAATCAATGGATAACGTCTATTATCTTTATATTGTGAAATTAAATAATAAAAAAAGCAGTTCATTATTCCGAAAATAGTTCACTGATATAATAATTACGTAAGATTATTCAAGTGGAGTTACTACTAGTGTTTCTCTGCAAAAACAGATGCATCACCCGATAGTAAAAATTCTTTAACATTGCAAAAACTTTCTTTAAAAAGAGCAAAAGAAAAAAACTTACGAAAAATAATACAACACTATTAACAATGTAAGTAAATGACAATAACTAGAAAAGCATAAAAGGATAAACACTTAGAATAAGTCGCAGATTAGTAATGCTTGAGTTCTGCTTGATTTGCTTGAGTTCTATAGCAAGAAGACAACTGAAGGTGATAAAAATAACTATTGAATATCGAAGGTTACGTAATGCATGGAAACAGATGAAATAAGCAACAAGTGTGTGTGTATGTGTGTGTGTGTGTGTGAGGGGGAGAAAAAATATACATGTATGATTTAAACCAGGTAATAAACAAGTTTTATTTAAAAATGTAACTGCTTTTAATTTAACACTTATTGATGAATTACCTATAGTTAGCTCTGATACTCAGAGATAGAGAAATGGCAGCTATATTTTTACTTAAAGCGCGTATACCGGTTTAAATCGAACATATTAATGTTTTTTCCTCCCTTTCACATATACTTGTTGCTTGTTTTATCTGTTTCCATGCATAATGTTACCTTCGATATTCAATATTTATTTTTATCGCCTTCACTTTCATAGAAGAACTGAAGCAGTTCGAAATATAGCGATAACTAATCTGACTTTTTCTTAGTGTTTTTTCCTTTTCTGTTTTTCTTGTTATTGTCATTATATATTTATTTACATGAATTTCATTATGTTCAGCTTACTGATTCGTTTATTAAATAGATTAATTAATTTATTTCAGGTAGTTACAATTAATTAACATTTCCTTTTATTTCATTGCTGTTGTGTTTCTTTTGAATAATATAACATTCAGCATAAAGAATTCTCACAGTTTCCTTCGCTGTTAATACAATACAAATGAGAAACAACACTGTGTCATTTACGGAATTAAAACGGTACCTGAATTAAAAGATTAAGTATAAGTTTTATAACGTTAATTTAAAAAAGGTTAATAATAAAATCTTTTTAGACAGATATTACTCAAACTAGAAAGTGCATTTGATAGCACTAAAATAACATTTGCATAAGAATTCCATTGTAATTATTACAGAATGTATGAAGATGATGATTATTATATTATATTATTATATATTTTATATATTACATTATTTTATAATAATTAAAATTATACATTCTTCATTTGTTACACATATTTGTTTACAAAATTTATTTAAATAAGTAGGTACGTTGATAACTCTGGAACAATATCAGCCTGGAAGAAAACCAATAACTAATAATCCTATTCGCTCATACTATTATTTTTTAAAAGAAATCTATTATTATATACATATATGTACATAAAATGCACTCATAATAAAAACAAAATTTAAATTTGTAAATTTATTCCTCCAAAATACGAACTTCATCGTTGCAATTTTGAGAGACACGCGAATTATTTCTTTGAAACTGGGAATGATTCGTTATGAATAAAATGTGTTTAATTTATAAAAATAGTGTATAATGCACATGTTGCAAGTGTCACTTTTAAACCTGTTATGCCCCAATTGTTGCATGTTAATTAGAACAATAATTGCTTGCAGCTCTATTTTGTTACCACTAAATAGCCCCTATATTAAATAAGAAGGTACTATGTCAGGCAAAATCTCTGTTTGTAACACATTTCACGTTCTTGCTACAAAACGACCACCCTAATTTAATTTATGCCCGTAGATGATGAGCCTAAAGAAGCATTATTTATTTGAGCCAAACCTAACGGCTAAACGCAAATCCTAGTTATGTTTCACGTATGCTGGAGAACAATGCTAGGACCGCAACAATGAGCAAAGATGTGCAGAGTCTGCGCACCACGTACGCTCGGCAGGTAGCCTACCTGTGCAGGTGCAGTGGTTCATTGCACGCTATCGACCTTCCTTCCCTGAGCTGAACGCTGCCGAGGGGAGGTAAACGACCGGGCGGGTGGGTCGCCGACCCAGGGTTGCTGCTTGCCTGTTCCGGAAGTCTCTCCAGTCTACTATTTTTATGTTGGAACGACTACCATACTTTTCTGTTTGTTTTTGCGTCTGAACCGGCCTTAACTTTTAAACGCCTGGTTTCCGGGGACTGCACGAACAAGGTTTCTAAGATAAACGCTGAATAACGCCTCCCAGTCCACTTGCTCCGAAGTAATGCCACTGTAGGTGTATTAGAATCGTTTATAAAAGACAAACGGGTTTGATTTCTTCGTCTATTTGCTTGCATTAGTTCCTTCAGTAAACAACACTGCGTAAGTTTAATTTCCAAGCAGGAGATAAATACAGGACAGTAAAAGCGACATCGTTCTCTGTACTTTCCCAAAACTTCTACAGGTTAACAAGATTATCTCAAGGAGGAATTCAATGCCTAAGAGTGATTTGTATGTTCAGTTGTTAATTACAATGTCCCCCCCCCCCCAGAGTCTGATCTTATGGGAGACAGCAAAGAGCGCATTTCAACCAATCATAGCAAAAACATCTAACTAAAAAAGAAAAAAATAATTCCTTTATGTTTGGGGAGGGGGTCTAATAAAAGAAAGGCAGTACAGCAGATCTCCGTGCGATGACACGTCTGTCCTTGAACTTGTACGCAGAAATCTCGTTGTGATTCAACTCTCTTCTATAGGAAAAACCTGAGTTCGCGGCTTGAGGCAAGGATTTCAAGTTGGAGTAGAGAGAAATGGCCATGAGTGTGCAAATTGCACAGGAAGTCTCCCTCTCAATAAAAGGGTGTCAGTGTTAGAAGGAACTCATAGCGTTTCTAAGTACGCTTGTATAATAATATTGATGAATAACGTTTCAAACGATATAAATCAGCTTATTAAATGTAGTATGCGCTCCCAACTATATGCATTTTGGCGTTTTAATCATAAATTGAGTCAATCCTGATCGTCTAGTGGTAGCATTACTTTCCTGTGGATCCAAGATCGCGTGTTCGATACCGGTCAGGATCGATGGATTATTTTCGGACGTAAATTTCCAAAGTATGGTTTCCTTGGGAAGGGCAGTAAAGCCGTGGGTGCCGTGTCGTACATTTACGGCACGAAAAAGAACCTCAAGCCTTAAAGAAGAGACCTCTGAGCAAAATTTGTCGACCGTTTCAAGCCCTGATTTGAATGGAACGCTGATGACCTGAGCTGTTAAAGAGCGTCCGTAAATAAACCAAATCAACAATAAACACCTTTAAGACTGTTCAGCTGAAGGCAGGCATTTTTGGAAGTAGCTCCAGTATCTGTTGCAGATTCTCAAAAACTTTATCTTCTCTGTCACTCGAAACAAAAATTTATTAGTTTTTCCGTTTCGATTCCTTACCTACGCGGTCTGACGCGGCAGTGGGGAAGAAGTTTCCAGATCCCCCTCCCAGGGAGTTCAAGGACGACTTGTGGAACAATGCTCTTGCACGTTCTGTTCGCGCGCACCTGTTTGATGAACTACATTCCTATAACTAGGAAGAAATCTTAGCAATGATATTATTTCCTTTACTTACCCGCATGCTGAACATAAGACTTTCACTGACAGGATGTTTCCCATGTATGTAACTTTCATAGTACGAAACGCCAGTTATTCAGCACAGAATCCAAATTTGGTGAATTAAGAACCTAGCGAGTTTGAGCACAAGATGTTTGCTTTTTTGAAAAAAAAATCCTTCAGTCATATATTATTACACTATAGAAATGACCAGCTACACGGAAATAAAAAGAACACATCCCCTAAAAGAAACATAGTATTTTATTCTAAAAAATGAAAACGAAACCAATGTCAACTAGAACTAATCATAAGTTGGATATATTCGGATAATAATGTTCTGAACAAATCGATATAGTTTGAAAAGATTAAACAGAAATAACATACTTTATTTATTCTTAGAGAAATTAAACATTTTAAAAATGATTTATATATTCTCTACATTATTCTTCATATGACGGAATTTCTATAACGTTTCTCATAGTGCCACATTCTCAGAGCAGTAAGTTGAAAATGAGTTACACAACAGCAAAAGCAACAACAATAATAAATACCGAGGGTGCCAAAATATGTATACACACTTTCACAGTACATATCTATTTAATATATTTCAAAGTTGAGCCAAAAACAACAGTAAGGTGAAGTATGATGTTCTGTAAACAGATGTGATTCACATACATTATGATAGCGTTGCTACATGACAGGTAAATCAACAATGAACAAATGAAGTCAAGATTATCGTATGATGTTCACATTACGCTATGCTAGCGTTACTACAACAAAACGGAGCCAAGATTATAGCTTGAACAGTCGAAAGCAACTTTGAAGTGGTGTTGGAAAACCGAGAATGTTGAAGTTCAAAGGCAATGTAGACGTGTGTCCAGAACAGAACCGCCAACGCGAGTAACAATTGCACGCATTCGAGACGAAATTGAGACTCATGGTACCGTATGCGATGTTCACAGGGGCAGATCTGGGAGACCTCGCGCAACAAGCCCCGCGTCCTCGGCTATGGTTTTGGAACGTTTTGAGCACTCACCGCAGAAATCTACAAAGCAATGTACACGTGAGACGGCATACGTCATATTATTAAAACAGCAAAGAAGAACACCGTTGAACTTCTGCCTATGGGGAACTCTTATGGATGTTGTATACCGTAGAAAACCAGCTACACTGACAGCACTTCGGGAAGAAATTCAAACGGCATGTGCTGCAATCGCTGAGGACACTTTCGCAAACGTTTCTCAGTCAGTAGCTCAACGTGCTCAGAAGTGTATCGACGCCGATGGTGGGCATTTTGAGTAACTGTTGTAACTGTAAAGGTGTAAGATGATTAGGGCTCAGCATTTTCTATTTGTGTGACTTCAGTTTTGTTATGTTAACACAAAATTTTCTTTGCTTGAAGTGCGTATATACTTATTTTCGTAAACAATTTCATATTTTTATTTCAACTTTAATAATCTTTTCCAGTCTCAAAATAGTTGTATGCTTAACTTTGGCGTGAAACGTTTAGCAGCGAAAGTGCGACCAATACACAGTTACAACTGTATATTATCACAACTATATATTGCACTAATTTCTTTACATGGACAGCGGCTCGTGGGCATTTGCATGTCACGTAAAGCAACACGGTGTAAATGCAAATTTGATTACGAAATTTGATTACATGTTGACATGAGTTCCGAGGACAGATGGAGGCACAAGGTTGTGTTATCGGAACGTTGACCCGCAAACTAACCCGAGATGACCCTTGTACGTGGGTGAGTAGCGAACCGTACCGTTAGTGCGTGGAGAGAGCGCTGGACAGTTCGTTGACATCTTCAAATATAATCGATCGCTCGAGTTTACATCTCCGTCTCCCCGACTCACTCACTCCCACATCAACGACAACTGCTGTCCAGCTCTTCATTACGGTATAGGAGCTTCGTCATCGTAGTCTGAATTTTGGAGTCCGGAGACATTTACCAGCTAACAAACTCGTGAGAGATGTGGGTCACAAGTTCACATTCAAAAGTCTGTGACGTTTATAGCGTATAAACTGTGTAACTTATATCCCTAATCTTGTGATGTTTTAATAATTTCACTGAATATCCGTGTATCAACGTTTATTGCAGACCTTCCCTTATGAACCAACGGTTTCCTAACCTTCTCAAAAGCACCTTCTTCTTGTATAGGCACAATAAGAAACGACACAATTTTTTATTTACTTTGTGGTTCCATTCTGTAGAAATAAGCCTTCCGTCGTGTTCGCCCCATACTTGAGGAAATACCTTCTGACAAGACTACTGCATTATAACCCACATCTGCAGCTAAGTTGAAATATTAGTAAACGTTGTCTTTTTCACATTTTCTTGGAATATAACTAAAACTTTTATCAATACTATAGCCTGGGCTTTTTGCCAGCACTCACAAAAGCACTGAGCATTCGTAATATGTCTAAAAACTATGCAGCCATTTGGAATATTTTGAGAAACAGTTACCCCCTTATTAACATCTCTTGTGGGTTTTGTAGCTATACTTGTCAACACCTCCAGAGATAAGATGTGCATTTTAGCCCTTACATACAGGCATCTTCCGATAAGGAGCGAGCTTAAACAGAGGTGAGGTGGTTAAGGTAATTGGGGGGGAGGAAACGCCTAAATAAGTGTTTTGAGAACTCGAGAACAACACTTTTACCATTTTGCTAGATGAGCTATTTTTAAATATAAATAACTGGCATTTCTCGGTTAGCAGCTTAATTATGAATATTAATAATATAAATTGGATTGTTAGGGACGGAGAAGAATGTTTCGGTTTTTGCTCAAAGGCTGGTCGTTTGTGCCCTAAGCCCGCAATGATTTGAGGGAGACACCGGGGGCCAGGATCTATGGGCGGTGAATCACGTCTATCATTGTTTCCAGATAGAATATCCCCGATGCTGGAGTTCGAGCTTCTCGAAAGGGCTGGTTTTATACCAAACGCGCGCCAGGCAAGCCACTGTCACACCGCACCAGCCTACTTGGCATTGTGCTTTCGACTTTATAATGGAACCAACGGAATGAAGTGATGGATACAACATTTACCTAATTTTTCTAATTATTACCTTCATGTAGTTCAGTAGTTTAAGGCCTTCGGGACGATAATGAGAGCCAAGTGCCGCTTCCTTGCACTCTTTGGTGAATTTCAATTGTTGTAAAACCGCGAGTAAAGCAATACATGCTGAAGTTGCCTGCCTCTGAGAAATTCGCTCTCTCTTAAACATTAAATTTTCAAAAATGGGGGGGGGGCGGCTTTCTGCTGCTTCCTATTACAAAGTAAAATAAATTTCTCTTCTAATAATAAAAACATGAATAAGGCCTTAAGTCTTTTTGAAAATAAATGGACTGAGATTTGCATCTTCCAGGTATTTGTTTTTCTAAATATGTTTCTCTTTTAAGTTAATATTTTCGGGTTTATTTTGCGTTTGAGTCAATTTAGATTTAGCTGGGATTTTCCCCCCTTCTCCCATCATTCCCGGTTAAGAGCTTAGCTAGCAATATAAAAAGAAGTTCCAATCAAGTGTTCCAATACGAACCCGGAAAGCAATAATCAAAGAAAACCGAAATGTCCATATTATGTGCGCAATTAAAAGTTTCCTGGTCTAAATCAGACGAGGCACGGAAAAGACGGCGTAATAAAAGCAGCATATACCTAACTGAATGATTTTTCGAAGGCAAATGTGGGCGTACATGGTGGTTCTTCTTATTGACTTTGTATGCGATGATATAACAACCTGCCCACGCTGCACAGGTCACTAACCCGTGGGCTGCTGACCCCAGCACGAAAGCAAAGGGAGTACATTGCAATGTGCCGATTGGCAAAACCGCTAAACAGCAGACAGTTTTAAGCTCCTCTTATTAAACGAAGTAGAGTGCTAGCAAATGCGACGAAAATGTTTTCGCATTGCCAGCAGATTCCAGGGAGAGTACACGAGCTAGGTAAAGTTGCATAGATACATGAAATCCTCGAGAAATATTTTATAAAATATATATATAAAATGAATGTCGCAACATTATAGTCAGGCTGTTAGTCTTTTGTATTTAATACTATTCTTCTATATTTATAAGCCAGCGTTGTGTAGTTTGGCAGGCAAAAACCACGAAACAATATTTTATTTATTGAAATCACTTTTAGACTTACTTAAAAGACCACTGACCGTTTCTGTGGTCTAGTCGTAGCGTTTGCGACCACTAATCCGGAGGTTCTGAGTTTAAATCCCGATCAGGTCAAGCTCTCTGATTAAGTTTTCCTTCTTTCTTTTTTTTTCTTATTTCTTCTTCTTCATCGGAGTTTCCCTTTATCCTGAGAAAGTGAATGCTAGATAGCTTGAAGGCACCCAGGACTCCGAGCTCCTTTGCGCTATCATTAATTAATTTAATTCTATTCATAACTACAGACTTGCACCTATAGTATTCATGTCCACAATCTACAGGTCTCAGGAGAAGACCAATGCAGTCAAAGCGGAGGGGGGAGGGAAAGTTCGTACTTTTGAAATTAATAATTGGAAAATTATTGTTTGAGCCTAAGGAAGTAAACAAGGAAAAATTATAGTAATTAAAACATTAAATTACGTTCATTGCAAAAATCTTCATATACAACTTTGAGAAAATTGTGCTTCTATAATCAGCCGAAAAGAGAAATGTATTGATTAGCACAAAGAAATTATTGTACACCCATTTAGGATTTTCTTTTCTCTACATAACACGAACCATTTTTAAGAACATTTCAAAATCTTTCTGTTCTGAACGGATTAAGCTGCTCTAAATAATAAAAAGTTAGGTATTGTATAAGGAAACACTTTCTAGTATAAATTAACTTTATTAGAATTTTTTTTAAATATTGTTACTTACATAATCGTATATTTTCCATTGCAAACTGCATTTTTTTTATTAAAACCAAAATTTCTTTAAACGTTTTCTTTATAAAATGAAAATTAAAGGCACTGACGTACTTTTAATGAAACTGAAATACTTATTTTGTTAAATTATAAGTTAAACTCCCTAAAATCACAAAATATACAATATATAATGAAAATATTCCCGTATAGCTTTGCCTTGTATTGTATGACAGTGGAATCTAAATACATATGAAATAATATGCGAACATCGAGATAGCCTCATTACGGTTGGGGAATTATGTAAGACAATGAAATCGTAATAAGGAAATGTGGAAACCTATGTGAGCAACCGCCTATGTAATGTGTCCTAAATGGAGCACTAAATAGGCATTTAAAAATGCCTCTCAGGCCTCCAAACTGGCCACATGCTTACTAGATGGGCATGGTGTTTCACATGCCCCGCTTGATTCTACATATTTATGTGATTCGCCATAAAGGACAACGTATGATATTATGTTGATTAATTCTTTTGTGCTTGTTTTGTTTTGGGGTAGGGAAAGGAGACGGCTATAATATATACGTCCTTGTAGATTTTGCAACTCTGAGGTAGGTATTGTAGATAAAACAAAGTTTTTTATTCCATGCTTTTAATACATCATTTGAAAAGGATACAAAACAGTAGAAATTAATGTTCAAGAATCACTGCAATGAAAAGAATAGTTATTTTTTGGAATTGCAGATTAAACTATGCTGAAAGGTAAGATCAATAAAATTAGGCATTAAGCATTTTTATGCTGCGTTTTCAATCAGTACCTTGCCACGGGACTTTGTCGCAGTGATGCCAACATCATTCATGGCCACCGTTTATTGGTGTGACCATGGTCTATGTGATTTCCTGGTCTAACGATATGGAGTCAGTTAATAGCAGTAACGTTGTTGTCCATAATACCAAACATATTTTAAAATTAACAAATAGAAACCAAATTACTGTTAAAAATCAGTTTCTGAGGCTGTTTGTTAGTAGCTCTTATGAAATATGTAAAAGGCGTGACATATTATCCTTTTTTTAAATATTGCCCGAAAGATTTTATCTTTGAGTTTGTTGCTTGGAGAAATGTGTACTACTAGTGCTCGAAATAATTTTTAACAGAAAGTAAAACAACTTCATTCTCATGACGATGTGATAAGTGACGCAAAAAACTTATACAAATATCAACAGATATTGAAAATATACGAAAGGAGTTTTGCTGTGATTTAGATATTGCCATTATCAATTAAAGTATATCAGTTATTTATAATACTAATGTTAAAAAAAGGTGTTTCATTTTGTAAGTAGGATTTGCGCGAAATGGAGTTGTACGTAGCCCTAAGTCGGTCCTGGTGGTGGTGGTGGTGGTAACCATGCTTGCCTCCTGAACCCAAGATCGCGGGATCGACTCCGGCCAGGACCGATGGATTTTTTCGGGCGTAAAAATCGTAAGTATGGCTTCCTTCGGAACGGAAGTAAATCCGTGGGTCCGATAAAGAACCTCAAATCTGAAAAAAGAGGTCTCTGAGCAAAATTTGTCGACCGTTTCACGCCCTGAATTCAATGGGACGCTGATGACCTAATATGTTGAAGAGCGTCCGTAAATAGACCAAATATACGTAGCCCTAAATATTTATAAATTAATTAATAATTATTCAATCATTCTTTGAAACGTTTCTTGTTTAAAAGAAAATAGTATTTCTCTTTAGAAGGAACATGGAAGAAATATTTTCAATATTGTAGCGGCAGCAATTATTGATATTTTAAACGTATTTTGAAGGGGCAAAGTTACAAATTACTGTTTATTATTACATTTTATTTACAAATTGTTCTAAATTGCTGTTTTTCTCGTGCTAAAAGAAACTATAATGTGCACCTAGGTATAAGCATCCCCTCATATTCTACCGTAAAAGAATGGGCCAAACATTTTCAAAGAAAGCATTGAGGGTCGAGAAAGCATTGAAGAAGAAGAGCTTGCAGGTCGGCCCTTGGAGGTGCTCACTCCTGAAAACATCGCTCTTGTGGAAGGAGAAATTATGGAAGATCGACGACTCAAAGTTACAGAAATAGCAGCAAGGTTGGGCCCTTCTAAAACAACAGCCCTTCGAATTATTCATGAACATTTAAACATGAATAAGATTAGTGCAAGATGGGTGCCTAGACTTCTTTCCTCAGTCCAAAAGCAGCAACGAGTCATCTGTTTTCAGGCATTTTTGGAGCTCTGCGGTGTTAAAGAGACAGAAGTTCTGCAAACCATTGTACAGGAGATGAAATTATGGCTCTCTTCTATGACCCCTTGTCCAAAAGAGAATCAATAGAGTGGCGTAAACCTGGCGAAGCACCGCCTCTTAGGCCAAGATCACTCAGTCAACCAAGAAGATCATGACTACAATCTTTTGGGACTGTGAAGGAATACTCTTCATTGACTTCAAGGAGAGGAACACCACATTAAATGGGGAGTTGTAGTGTGGGCCTTCTTCTCGACAACGCGCCTGTGCACACAGCTCTTGTTGCTAAGGAAACTATGGAGAAATGTGACCACCTATCCTACAGCCCAGAAGTAGCTCCCAGTGACCATTTCCCCTTCTCAGAACTCATGAAGGAGGAAGAAAATTTAAGAAGTGATGGATGCTGTTTATGCTCATTTATTTGGGGGGAGGGGGTTGAAATGTAATTCAAAGATGTGAGAAATGAAAAGTGAAATATAGTTTTTGTCTTTATTATACCTAGAAAATGTTTAGGCCGGTAACTTATGAGCCTACTCTCGTATCAGTAACATTTCTTTTTCCCAGCTGCATTCTCAAAGCTCAAGTAATGCCATTCTTTAGGAATTTCTTTCAGTAATTGGAATACATGATGCAATTTTTACTCAAACAGGGTCAATTATAAATATGAACGCGTTGTGAGCATTAGCTGGGTCAGAGGTTGCTGTCCTTTGCGGAATGGTATATATTCATGAATGGGTAAAAGCGCACACATGCTGGGGGTTAGTGACCCCCCTCCCCAGTTACCCGTTACTACACTACGTGTAACGTTAGCCAGTGTACATAATGCATCTCACACATGAATACGCAATTAAGTAGTGTAAATACAAGAGGAAAGGACGTTGCCCTCTTGGCGTACTTTCACTAGTCGCTGGCTGATCCACACTTGTAGACAATGTCAAGTTTGCCACACGCTTTTGATTAGAAGTAACTATCGCGGCCATTTCATTTTATATAGGAACTAGAAATGATCAAATGCAATAAAATAGAGCAAAATGACAATTACGTTGGAACCAGAGCTTGAATTGCTGTAGCAGTACCATGAGGAAGGACATTATCGTTTCTCTTATTGAAATTTGCAGTCGCAGCTTACACAAATCGTGGCTAAGATGCGTATCGGTGAATTTGTACCATTTCAGATGTTATGCGGAACCTCCCTTCCCCCAAATTCAGATAAGGTTCGAGTCTTTGGATAGTCAGCTGGGACATAGAAGGGCCGAATAGCACCCAATTCACCAGAATTTCACAATTGTCTTTAATTACAAATTTTATAATAGATCTATTCCCTGTATTCTTCATTGTTACATAGACATTGCCTTGATGCAAAGCTGGACATAGGAAGAACGCTCTGAATTAAAGCTAAACAAGTTTTCTGTGTAGGTGTGCCATTACTTTGATGTGTCTGTATCCATCCCGATTAGGACTACTCTTTGATACTTCTGAAGGAAAGCATGTTAATCGAATCTAACAACTCTGGTAACTGCAGTAACACGTGAAAAAGATCGTGCTCAGAAAATTTAAATTCTTTGTGTTATAACCCTTAATGTTTAAATTTAGTTTGATATTTCTGTACCTTTGATCATTATACCATATATTATATTTAAAATCTAATATATACACCACGAGTGCGGCGTGGAATAAAATATTTTTCCGTTAATGTAACACACCAAAAGCGGCTATTAGAAGAACGCTGTGTATTACAACACTATATTATTAAATTGTAAAAATGATTGTAAATTTAATATATTCACAATAAAACTATTTTAACTTGTATTATTTACATGATAAATACTAAATATTATACTTTTTTTGCGGGGTGGGGGAATACTTAGCACCGCGCTGCCCGACCCGCACCCTTCACCCCATTCCTCCGATTCACTGCAGCAGCAATACTATTTTTCCACTGAACCTCGAGATTGAGCTCCGGGTTGTACCTGTGAGCTGGCTTTAATTTAATCACTTAGTGTTAACATTTTAACAGTTAACTTACTAAGATTTCCTGGAAGTATTGCAAAATAATTTTTCGAGCATTGTTATTAGTGAAATCCTCTTCAGTTTTTCTTGGATAGTTTACAACATTTTTCAGCTACTGCACAGCAGATGTATATAAGCAAATGTTAACAATTTTAGATTCGTGTCTTCGAATAGACCTGGTTTCGTCGTAATCTCAAAGCAAATCATTCCGAGGGTTTGAATTTGAGTCTATCGGGCAGGAAGAAAGGGGTCAAGAAACTGCCTTGAACCTGGTTCCGTGAGGTTAAGAAACCCTTATTCCACTAATATCGCTCTTTACTTGTTGAGCAGAATTCGCTGAAGAAGCATTATTTCGGCATTTCCGGATCTCTGCATCAGTAGAAAACCTTTTCAACTCTGTAGCAAATTCGTTTTGGACCCTTTCTGAGGCGAAAATTAAAACCAGAACTAATGTCGACCTTACTGTTTCAAATTCTTGCTGCAGAATTTGATAATGCACATTTAACTCATATTTGCAGAAAATATAACGTCGCATGATTTTTAACTGAAATGTTTATTTATTAATTTACACTAATAGAATGTGACTTTAACCTTTGGTTCTGTCAACATGTTACATTTTAGCAACCATAAACAAATATTCTATATTATCATATTTTTCTCATTTTATCAATAAGATACACAGGTTAAAACTCTTATCAATACTTACGATGTTAGTACAACTTTTAATTGCGTATTTATTACTTAATGTTTTTTAATATTAGAAACATTCTTCGGAAAACAAAACCACCGCCATACATGCTGTATGTTCTTCATATCGTTTTTTAATTAACGTATAGTTTAATTGAAATTAAATTAGAAATATTTTTAAAAATTATTTGGGTATTTTTATGAAAACTTTTCAATTATTTTTGTGAAAAAAATAATCGACAATATTTTAAAGTAATAGCACATTCTTTTTCCCTCTCTCATATAATCTGAAAGTGAATAAATTAGAATAAATTATTTTTTCTGATTTTAATCGTTATGTTTGTGTATACAAAATCATAGCAAAGCTTCACATGCCTCTTTGTCCTACTTTGCAGACATCTTTCAAAACATAGAACGTTTTCTTTAAAAAAAAAAACTTTTCATTTAAATGTTAAAGGAACATTTAGTAACTGCAGTAAACGTTGTCTTTATATTAATATACAGATATTCTGAACAATTTCTCTCTTAATTTAATTTGAGATTTCTTGAGCAAGAAAAAAAAAAATGAAAATCAGCTGAGTAAAATTATAGGTATTGTTGCTTGCATGCTGCAGGAAACTCCAAGAAGCGCCGGCTAACTGCCATGGCCTGCCGGAGGAGCAACAGAGAGGCGCCACTCTGACCCCTGACGGTAGGCAGAATGACCGAAAACGGAAAAAATATCGGACCTTGAACCCTCACATTTAGCGGAATGTGAACTATTTGGTTGTCGCAAAGAGGGTTCCATGTGTCATATGCAATTTCACCAGCTTTCTTTTCTTGGATGTGTTAATTTCCTTCCTGGTGTTTATATTATGATTTATCTCCACCAATCTATAGTCTATGCTTGTAGATTTCTGAAGGATCTTCACAGGTCGTTTACAAAACAAAACAAGAAAAGTCTTCAATAGCCATGAGACATCAAATTGTCAGTTCAATAAATAATGTCGTTGCAATAATTAAAATACGAGGTATTCATTAATAAACAGGATAAAAATTTAAAACTACCAACAAATTTGAAGTAATTTCAATTTATAATGAATAATAATTTTTATAATGTAGTGACGTATGGCACATGACTTTGTAGGTTCAGAGCAAATGTCAGTTCTGATATTTCTCCAAACGGGAACAAAGCACAGGCCTCTAGCAGAGAAGACTATGTCAACATATGAGTGGAGCTTAAACTTCACTCTTTAAACACTTCTGTATATCGGTATGTCTTTTGTTTCCCAAGAAGTATTTGTAATACAATAATTCAAGATGACATCGATTTTCTAGCAATAATAATGAGCACGAGCCACTGAGAAGCTCAGAGAATATAATTTACCTACTTATGTAGCCTTCATAGATTTCCAAAAGGCATTTGATAAAGTAAATAGAGCATTATTGTGGAAAATAAGGACAAATAAAAAATACCACAACCTTTGGTCAGAAATATTTAAAGTTTATGAGTAGTAAATAACGTTACCAAAAGTAATAATAATTCTAATAGTGAAAATATTAATTATGGTGTGCAGCATGTCCCCTTTCCCCTTTCACCCTCTTCATTTAATTTATTTTGAACGAAATCATAAGGCATGGGAAAATAAATTTTCACAGAACATTTTACGACTAATAACACCATAATGATGACTATTATTTGCTGATGGCAGATCATGTAGGCAAACCCTGAGAATAACTTAAAGAAAGTGGTTTATGTACTGAACAAAATGTTTATTTTCTTTTCTTTTAAGTGCTGAAATAGTTATGGAATACATAATCATTGAGCAAGTTAATAAACTTAATTATAGGGTTAGGAAGTCTTACACCATGTATCAAATAAATAAATTCAGTCATATATGTGAAAACATTAAAAATGAACACGAACAGAAACAATCCTTAAGTTTTATTAGGTAGTGGCTACTTCTACTTTTTTATATGAGTGGAAAATTGGACCTAAATTACCAGTCAATGCAAATGAATAGAAACTGCATAAACGAGATTCCTTCGAAGTGTGGCAAGTTATGATGATAACTAAAAGTAACTAGCACAATTTACCAAAATGGTTGCAACAGAATGGAGGACTGCCGTATTCCAGCAGGATTAAGGCGGCATTCACAATGAAAATTTAACGTAACGTAAACTTAAACGTAAAAGCTAGATGCTATGTATTGTAAAACGAATCACGCAAACATAAAAATAAACGTATAATTAGACATAAACTTAGAAACTTGCAAGGTCCAAGGCTTTGCGTCTATGTCTTTAAGAAATCAACCAGTCAGAACACAGCTGCTCTCTTTGTAGATCTATTGTAGAATTTATCCATACACGGAGCACGGAAATCAAATGCAACTATTGCTGCTGCAAGTCCCGAGCGACGGCGGAGGGAGCCGAAGGTAACCACAGAAAAGGTTTTCGAGCAACCACGCACAGAATCTGCTATAAATTTATGTTTATGAAAACATTTTTCTGCTGCAATCAAAGGAGATTTGCCACCATTACAGTGATTTACCCGCCTGTATCAATTTACACTTACGAAAAATTACTGGGTACAATGGTTTTTAGGATTTACCAGAGGTTAGCGTTAGTATATATAAGAATTAATTGCGAATTCCATTAGGAGTAGAAGTTACAGAGGACAACGAATAAGTTATATTGTGTTTAACAAATAACACATGCTACATTTACACTGCGGCCATGCACAGTAGTTCGGCTCTCTCCGCTGTCGCTCTGGACTTGCAGCAGCTAGCAGCAGGAATTGCACTTGATTTCTGTGCTCCGTGTAAGAGCAAGTTATGGTAGAGACAGCTGAAGATCAGTGATTCTGTACACAGAATGGCGTCAAAGGACAAAATATTAATTGCATTATAAGAAAGCTATCCTTGCTCATATTACTCCAAGCAAAGTAGTTAGTGCACTTTGCATATGCATAAACGCTACCGCCGTCTTCTCAGAAGCAGCCATTTTCAATCAGCTGTTAGTTGATCTTGGTTTTCTCTTATTTTTTATTAACTAATGCGTACGTTTCATTGTGAATGTCTACATACTACTAAGTTAAAGTGTTACGTCTTATTTTATTATGTTTATGTTTAATTTTCATTGTAAATCGGAACAACCATGACGATGATAACAATGAAGCACGAAAGCGCTCCAATGATAGGAGGCCATGCTGAAGATATTTTTACAATTGGGTTTGCAATGTGAAAGTGGGGCGACAGTGCAACGCTAGTCATATTGAACACATTCTTCATGTCTTTTAATTGTTTTTTCAGGATGTAAACTGATTTGAAAAAATTATAATAAATAAAAGTTAAAAATACTTGTGAAATGAAAAGAAAGTGAAAAATAAATGATTACAAGAGTATATTGTTATAAACTGCATACTATTTTTATGGATTACAATCATTTAACTCTCAATTTGACGTTGCAGTTATCATTATAGGAAACATTTATGTCTTTTCAACTTCAATGACAGAGCTATACTATTTGTTGTCCCATAAACAAGAGGAAGAGAGACAAAGAGCGAAAGGCAAGACCGTAACTATGGTAACAAAAGCATACTTACTAGATGTTATTTTCCTAATATGATGCTAATATCATATTTCCCAATACGTCACGTGACTGGTTTGATTAACGTTGCTTATGGTCGGATCACGAGACGTTCAACGACAGTGTCTGCAGTTACATTCAGAAGCTTGCAGTCAACGAACCCGCTGGTTCTCTGGCTTGTCCTGGTACCGTTATTTGTACTCGCGCGTCTGAACAGAGCAGAATCTGGGGTCCTGCACTAGTCACCACCTGTACCTTTTATTAATTGGTTTTACAAAACAGAAAAAAAAAATAACGAATGTTAAAGGTCACGAACAGCTGCTATTTACTTAGGTGGCGTCTGCTAAAATGTCATTTTCGATGTGGGGATTCTGGACGACAAACAAGGAAGTGCTTTCCACTTCCTTCAACATTTTTTCTTTGTCAGATATATACAGCTGATCATGAATTGCTTAACGTCTGGCTGCAAAGCAACTGCGAAATCTAATTTACAGGGCAGACACCCAAGATTATGCATAACTATATATATATACATACATATATACATATATATATGTATATATTGATTTGGTTTATTTATGGACGCTCTTTAACATCTCAGGTCATCAGCGTCCCATTCAATTCCGGGCGTGAAACGGACGACAAATTTTGCTCAGAGGTCTCTTTTTTCAGACTTGAGGTTCTTTATCATGCCGTAAATGTACGACACAGGACCCATGGCTTTACTTCCCTTCCGAAGGAAGACATACTTAGGATTTTTACGCCCGAAAAAATCCATCGATCCTGGCCGGGTTTGAACCCGCGATCTTGGGCTTAGGAGGCAAGTATGGTTACCACTACACCACCAGGATCGACAGATTATGCATATGTATTACACAAATGAGACGAAAATAATTGTAACAAACGGGGGAAATGCTCTTTAAGAGTGATATCAGCAACGAAGTAAGAGTTTTACTCAAAAGTAATTGAGAATGCTGAAAATCTAATAAAACTTATTCGCTATTTAGATCGTTCTGCTTCTGTCCTTAAAGTTAGGATGTACGAATCAATTTGTGCGATAGGAACATCAAGGGGGGCATAACAAAGTCAGCATTCTAAATTCCTACTAAAACCATTACCTGGGTTTAGAGCCCAGGACACGTGGAGATAAACTTTTGCGCCCGATCTCTGATATTACTTGAGCAAACAAGACATATCAACTCCAGCAGTTGTGAAGAAAAACCTGAACAGCTTTTACTAAAGCTGCCCTTAAACGAAAGCAACTGAAAGGAATTTTAAGTGCAAAACTACCTCTCTACCTGTACGAGTGAACTGACCTAGTTCCTAGGACTTTTTAGGACACCGGTGAACAAAAATAACGGTTTCATTCGAAAGGTCTGTCAGAAACAAAATACAAAAGTTTATTTTCTTTTACTCTGACCGGAAAATATGTGTTTTGGAGATATTCCGACCCTTGTTAAACCAGACAAGCTCGTGTGTATACAGCAATCACCATAATCACCATGGTAACTGCTACTGACCAACCCTTTTCTGTCGACGTCCACAAGATTTACTGTCACCATGAGCCGCTTTGCAGCGGGAACCAACTCCTAACCCTTTACCTGACCTATACAAATAAGTCAAGAGAATCTGTGGGAAAATTCACTTTCTAACAGAGTTGTGGCATATCTCTAACTGTAAAAGTAGAGGAAACTAGTATACAGTCAGGGGATGGTATTTTTTTCTTGTATAAGAAACATGAAGACTTCATAAATATTTGTTTCATCTTGAAGTTAAAGAATAACAAAATACTATATATAGAGAGTGTCAAATGTATACACACTTCAAACAAAGAAAAAACTGTGTTAACATAACAAAACTGAATTAACACAAACAGAAAATGATGAGCACTAATCATCTTTTACAGTTACAACAGTTGCTCAAAATGCCCACCATCGGCGTCGATACACTTTCGGGTACGTTGAACTACTGATTGAGTTTGCGAGTGTCCTCAGTGATTGCAGTACATGCCGTTTCAATTTCTTCCCGAAGTGCTGTCAGTGTAGCTGGTTTTCTAAGGTATGCGACATCCTTAAGAGTTCCCCATAGGTAGAAGTCCAACGGAGTTAGATCCGGAGAACAGGTTGGAAACTCAATCGAAACTGAAACCTCTTCGTCCTATCCAGTGCTTTGGATCCAGTGCGCGCGGCTAGTTGCTGTGCGAGGTCTCGCAGATCTGCCCTTGTGAACATCGTATACGGTACCATGCGTCTCAAATTTGCCTCGAATGCGTGCAATTGTTACTCGCGTTTGAGGTTCTATTCTGTACACACGTCTCCATTGCCTTTGAACTTCAACAACATTCGCGGTTTTCCATTACCAGTTCAAAATTGCTTTCCGCTGTTCAAACGATAATCTTGGCTCCATTTTGTTGTAGCAAAGCTAGCATAACGTGATGTGAGTCACTCTGTTTACAGAACATCATACGATAATCTTGGCTTCATTTGTTCATTGTTGATTTATCTGTCACGTAGCAACGCTATCATATTGTATGTGAGTCACATCTGTTTACAGAACATCATACTACACCTTACTGTAGTTTTTCGGTCAAACTTAGATATTTTCTGTAAAAGTTTATATACGTTTTTGGCACCCTCGATATATATAAACAGAAAGTCAGGGACTAACAAAGGTCTGCAAGTGTTTATGTTGATCCTAAGGGTCTGATTCAGCAGGGAGTGAAGAGCTCATCACGTTTGTCATCCTGTCATCACGTGCGAATGACATTACTGCAATCTGACTTGGTAATTGTGGATTACAAAATCATAAAAAATGTGGGGTAGGTCTTTGACTTGTTGGGAATGTAACCCAGGTCAGAGAATCGTGCTGAATTAGCTTAGAGGTTCATGACATTGGACCTGGGTGAGCGACGTGCCGAATGTTTAGAATTCAGCTGCATGAAAATCTTAGATGTTTTGCTTGCTTTTTATTAATTATGAAGTTTTTGTGTATATCGTTTATCTGATTCAATTAATTCATCCAAGCACCCCAACTTCTAGAATCTTTTGTACATCCTCTACCTTAGTTTCCTACACCTTTCAAAAATGACAAAAAGTCCTTTGAGAGAGGCTTGAGAAACATGAGTTGGAAAACGATTGCCAAAGGTGCGACTTCTTAAATTAGCCTGACTTAAGAGTTAGTCTGGATGTTTCATTAGCCATCTGGCATCTCAAATCCTGCAGAGATGTTCTTTTTATGAACATTAACTATTAATAATCCTACATTCAGGACAGCTGTCTTCTATTTACAAGAGGAGTTGTTTTGATATTTTGATTCCTTAATAGAAAGCCAATACTTTTATGTTTTTTGTTCATCCAGTTCCTTGCAACTTGTCTCGTTGGTTCGTATGATATACCGACAGCAGGTGTGGATTATCAGAGCCCTCCTTAGGCAAAAGGTCAGATTTTCACTGCCTCGAATACCACTATGTTCCGGCACCCACATCAATTCAACAGTATGATCATGTAATCTAGGCATTCGCAGACCAACTCAGATTTGAACACTGGAGATTGAAGCACTTTTATTGTTGCTGGACTATCTATATGTGCCTATATTTATATCTCTTTTCAACATTTTCCATATACTTGCTAAAATAGCAAAATATTTCTCTTTAGAAGAGTAATGAATGGTTTGATTTTGCCATTCACTTCTTTCTGGAAATGTCTTCTCAAATGAGCGTTTTGCTGTCTCTATGTCACTTTTCGTATTGAGTACTGATTGAAACTTTGTGTCCCTAGTGAATTTCACACTCCAGCTTCTTAAACCAATAAATAATTTACAAGCTAACTTTTCCATATATACTTTTTGTTGATTTGGCTTATTTACGGACGCCCTTTAACATCTCAGGTCATCAGCGCCGTATTTAATTCAGGAAGTGAAACGGTCGACAAATTTTGTTCAGAGGTCTCTTCTTTCAGGCATGAGGTTCTCTTTCGTGCCGTAAATGTACGACACGGGACCCACGACTTTACTTCCCTTCCGAAGGAAGCCATACTTAGGATTTTTACGCCCGAAAAAAATCTATCGATCCTTGGTTGGGTTTGAACCTGCGATCTTGGGTTTAGAAGGCAAGTATGGTTACCACTACACCACCAGGACCGACCTATATACTTTCAAATATTGCTGTGGATGTACTACTGACTCTTGATGTCATTAGTGACATAGCGTATGTAATAAACAGATATCTCTTTTAAATCCAGTCCTCTGCATCTGAATTGGGTGGTTGAAATTGGTTTTGTATTTCATTACAAATCTGCAGTGTTATTAATCGTTTTGACATTCCTCATTCCAACTTTCATGTACACGCTTAGGTGTTCTATAAACCTGTTGCCATTTAGGGCGACTATTTGTCACGAATTTAAGTTTATTTTGATGGAAGTTTTCATTTATAAGATACTTTTGTAGGACAAGAGACGAGGTAACACTGAAGTGAGTGAAGTGTATAAAATTGCTGCCATGTGTTCAATTTCTTGGAGGAACTTCAGGAACTGCTGCGAAACAAGCAGTTAGCTGTGACTGTACGTCATAAATCAGCCAAACTGATTTGGATATTGTAAAGACTCAGGTGGATTTCTTACTTATGAAAGAAAAATATTAAACAAACAATTGAATGTGTATGGAGGCGGTGATACAGCTAATTATCTGGTACACAGAAGTGGACTGAATGCTATTTCAATGACAGAAACTTACGGGTATACAGAGTTCAGTCAAAGCAGCAGGAATAAATTTAACAGATTAAAAGTGTTATATTAGGAAGGTCTGGACAATAATAATTGAAAACAGACAGGAGAAAATTGCACAAGTAACTATCTTCACAAGGAAAATGGAACGTCTCCAGACAGCATTACTCATGAGCACTTGTTTACGAAACACTAGGGCAGTCTCTTAAAAGCTGCCAAAATGTTTTCCGAGAAAGTAGGTATTTAGGGAAAAGACATAACGGTTTCAAGGGCGACACTTCTGGAAAGGCATTCTTCCCTTGAGCACGGGGGTAGTGAATGAGAGGAACGCCAGCCGATAACGGGACCTCTGATGCCTCGACCTTGTGGCGGGGCGCTGACACCTAGCGAGGGAGGAAATGCCAGGCGCACTTCGCGGAGGAGCTGTGCCAACTAAATGCATCAATCTATCCGAGAGCAGAGCGAGGAAGATATGACCTCACTATCGCTTTAGGAGCGCCAGCGGTACCTAAACCGACCGTGAGTCAGACGATCACAAGAATGGATTTTTCCAGAACCATAATGGCGTCATCGCCCGGGCCTACATTCCGATCGAGTAACTTCCAGTGCTGGAAGAACATCTGGAGGTGATGCTCTGCTATTTTCAGCCATTTCCACCATTAAACAATGCAAATTGACTAGTTTTCAATATAAGGCTTTCCCTTAACTTGTTAATTGACTTTCCAACGCCATCTCACTTCGGTATCAGTAGCTTATTTCATACACAGTGACTCAAGCGTGAAGCCTGTCTGTTACTGCAGTATCACACACTGTTTGTACATAAAGACTTTCCAATTACAACATCAATTGTCGCCTTTTGAGCTCAGCACGCAAATATGTGTATACAACGAAAGAAATATTATCTTACAGGTCTTCTGCCTTTGTTAATTTTTGTTTGTGTATTTAATCTAAAGAACAAAAGCATTATTAATCTGTATATATAACCAACTACTTACTTAGGAAATACTAATAATATGAACGCTAAAAATTCGAAATGACAAGTGTCTTATAAGGTCACGAGCATCATTTACAACAATGTGGGGCAGTATGAACAACTAAACTAAATACTTCTCACACCTGCTACATTCCACAGTCGGCCGCTGCGCTATCTTCCACAGTTTACGATGCGTCAAACTTAATATCCTTTGCTTGCCTCGTATTGTTAAGGGCTACACAAGACATATTTACTGCAGCTTTGGAAGGAATCGTCATTCCTGGTGGTCTATGTGGAGAGATTTATGAGCCTGGGACTCTGGTCATTACCCTCTGGTCTCCCACACGGAGGGAGAGAGGGGTAGGTACTTATCAGTAGGTCCCGTAACTTTCCAAGAATCTCACCAACTTCCCCACCCTGCCTGGATCCCCTCAAGTCCATCTCCCGCTCTCCATACTAAGCAACTAACCCATGACCTGCCGCAACGTCGAGCGGTGGGGAATACCCTGGCAAGGCAACTAACGCCACTTATATAATCTTTCTATTCCAGTAACGTACAATGGATGCATTCTTTGGGAACCCAATAGGCAAAGTTTAGCATACCACTTAATTATTATTTCTACCAGAGGGGTTAGTAAACTCTGTTACCATAATGGCCTGGCCGGTTATTCAATGAATTCATTTCTGAACCTCTTAAGCCTATTAAACTGAACTCAAAGTGTTTCAGGCGACTTTAATGCTCATATCAGCACTAAGGCTATTATAAGCAAGACAATTTCCTTGTAAGTATTTAAACATTTATTTAGGCGATTTATTTGCATATTACATTACCATCTAGAAATGGTAAGCAACTTTTCCTATAGAATTAAAACAAAATAGAAGAAGTAATTTGTTTGTTATTGGCATGGTAAATTTGCTGTAGTACAGGTTAATTTAAGTTATTTAACATAAATTATTGTTGTTTAGTTTTATGGTGAAATATGGGGGGACCAGGAGTGGAGATAATCCTTCAGAATTTGCCCAAGACGCTGACCCACAAAAACTAGGAATTGCCATTTTGTAAACGAACTTTATTTGTAAATGAAGTATAAACATATTTTCATTACGGAATTAATGCAACACCCAGTATCAGATAAATTATTTTAAAATGTATGAATTAGCAATCAGTATTTCACAGGAAAAGCAAAGGCAGTGGAAGAAAAAATGAACAAAAAATGCACAGTTTTTAACTTACCTGGCCTGTTCAAGGGAAGAGGGCATTCCCCCCGACACGACGGTATTGCAGCTGTATGCTGAGGGCGGGCCGCTCGTAAACCGCAATGGTGATAACAATATGATGATTATGATGCACCAAAAGAATTCTTAAAGCTGCTGAAACCTAATGGGCGCCACGGAGACCTTCCTAACCAAGGAAATATCTTCATGGCATATCCGGAAATCGAATCCAGTTGCCCAGGAGTAGTAAGAACCTTGACTACTAGACCATGGAGGAGGTTGGACTATTGCTTTTAAATAGATTTATAAATAATATATTCTTGCTAACTTTATAAAAGTAGCATGCTTAATATAAATTTATTATTTAGAATATAGCTACAAAATTATATCATACTCGAGAATAATTGTCTATAAAACATTGCTATAAATGACAACACATTACCATAATCCAGGGCATTGCATTGGTTTGATTTTTTCTAATACTTAGAGGTATGTAGCGTAAATATTATAATCCATGAGGTTTTAGTTGTCAGCTTATTTTTTTTTTTTTTTTTTTGAGTAGTGTTTAACGCCCGTTTTCACTACTGAGGCACCACAGGCGGTGGACACTGATGATACATGAAATGAAATGATAAATTGGGAAAGGATTTTTTTTTTAAGGAAGGAAACGTTCCAGGCCTAAGTTTAGGTACCTCCCCGGCATTTGCCAGTTATGAAGACTGAGGAAAACCTGGAAAAAACCCCAGTCAGGGAGGACGGTCCTGGCGGGATTCGAACCGCAGACCTCCCGCTCACGAGTCCGTGCCTTAACGACCTCGGCCACCCGTGGCGGTAGCTTATTTTTAGACACAGTAAAGAGTGTCTATGACTGCACAGAAAAAATAGAACAAAGTATATACTATATGCACAGAATCTGGCATGAAAATTTTTCCAAGGGCAGTGACAAAGAATATTGGCAAACCTCAGAAAAAAACTCTCAAATTATATCTTATATACCTTATGAAACTGTGTCAGATAATTCCTTATACTTCATGCAGAACTTTATTTATTTAACCATAAATCGACTTTAGAGTTCTTTTCATTTCTGAATAAATCTGCTTGTTTTGATATACAATATATAAAACCGGGTCACCTGTGTTTTTCATGCTATTAGTTGAATGGTTTCAGAGAGTGATTCATAGAAACTAGGACACTTAAATCACAATAGACATAACTTAAATAAATGTACTTAATGTTACATACACTGTGCTCAGTACAGTAATACGTGATATCACCCTATAGGGTACCAACTAATGATTTTATGGCTGCAAATAATATTTTATGTGTACCATTGCTTTCACTAGCACGGGAAAGTAAGAAACTAAGCTTATAAAACGTGTTCAGAATTTTGGGAATTTTCTTCTGAATTTATCAGAAAAAAAGTACATTCAGGTAAGATTACTTTAATTTAAGATTACTCTAAGAAAAAAAAAAAAAAACACACACACACTTTTCATTACCCTGTTAAGTTCCTTAATATCTAATGAAATGTTGTTCTACATATGGAAGAGGTCAGTGAACCCTGAAAACGCCATGGCTCAGTAACACAAGAGGACTCCGTTTTTAGGCTTGCTCGCTTATCGAAGGAAGTAAGAAACAGATCTTTTCTTTATCATAATATCGAGCGTGCTGTTTGTTTGGGAAAACGTCAGAGTTGCATAACCATCTATTAATCGCAAAGCACTGTTACATCGTGTACTTTCCTTATGTTAATGAAAAGAGAAAACTTCCAACTGAACTGCTTTATATTGCATTCAAGCAGCAACTTGAGCGTGCAAGTGTAGGAAAGTTTTGAAATTAAATTTTCTTAATAGATCGAAACATTTCCTATCAGTTAGAGAACTATTATGTACTTTATATTTCTGAAGATTAAGTCGCAAAACTCAAAAAGTAATATAGTTATTAATCTATTATTTAAACAATAAAATATACATCTTTTAACATCAACATTTTATTTATTTTCTAAAAAATAAAATTTTTGAGTAGTTTAAAAAATAAAAAAACCCCACACATTTTGCATTTTTACCAACAATTTGGTTGAATGAACGTTGCTAATGACTATTATTTTTTATACTCTCAAAGTATCCGCAGATTTCTGAAGAACATGCACGACTTATAGCCAAAAAGATGTTACAGCTGTAGTAAATGTAACTGCCGGAGTTGGTCACAAAGGTTCGGCACGATGACGTAGGGTGTACTTCAAGGAAGAGCATGTAACACATCACGGCGAGTACGCACCGAATCTTTTCACACCTACAGTCGTGACGTCATTCGGTCGTTGAACTCCCCCATTGATTTGTTTGATGTGTTGTTATCTCATTACATATACACTCCGGAAGAAAGGTTCCTCATTGTTTGTCACTGCAATAAAACGTCTTGGGCCAGGACCATGGACCCGTTACATTCCAACCTGGACCACACTTAGTGGATATTGGGCTCTTATGTTAAGTGGAAGCCAGGCCATTAGAGCTGGGACAAAGTGCTCTTGTATTCCGAGGCTGTGTATTTTACCTTGCTAGGTCTAAGGGTTTTCTCACGTACCGTTTTTATCATTTGTTTGGATTCTTCTTCTAATTACAAAGTGGTCAGATATAGAAATAACAGTTTTAAAAATTACGCAGCTCTTCTGAGACGTCACAAAACGCATGTGATCAGGAGTTAACAAATAATAGCAACATTTCAAAGTATTTATGGAACGAGAAATAAGAAACATAAAAGTATTAATTTAAATCTGTATAAACAATGACGCGTCTTCCCGGTTTCTCTTGAATGCTTACATAAATCAAGGTGATTTATAACACTTTTGTATGCGTTATGAAACAACTTATATTTATTAAGCTCGCTATGTCTATCTCAGAAACATTTTCTTCTTTTTTATCTCATTATTTCACTTTAGAAAAATGGATTATTTAGTTACTTATTGCATGTTAAAGGCAGGTCATCAGCGTCCCATTCAACACAGAGAGTAAAACAGTCAATAAATTTTGCTCGGAGGCCTCTTCTTTTATGCTTGAGGTTCTTTATTGTACCGTAAATGTACGAAGGGCACCCACGTCCGTAAATAAACCAAATAAGAGCGTCCGTAAATAAACCAAATAAAAAACAATGATTCACCTTGGGTAACAAAAACAAAATAGAGAAAATCTACGATTGATTTTTTTACATAATTGTTTTATCGTGTTTCCCATAACTTCTTTACAGCTGCTATTTTGCCTAAGCTCTGTCTAAATACTTTGTTAGACTGTTTTTAAAATTATTTTTTGCTAATATTCTGCTTTCACCTAATGCTGACAAAATTACGTTCTTTGCCTTACTTCTGAAACATGTCTTTATGTTAACGCTTTCAGATCCCATCTATCTGACCCGGGCAAAGCGTTTGACTGTTTCGATAAGAGTTGATAAATTCTCACATGATTTTGCCTCTCGAGGATGAAATGTCGCGCACTCAAGAGGTAAGTGACCAACCTTGCATAATCATCAACCTCCCTTGCATAAGAAGCGTTTGCTCTTACATTATTTGACGTTCTTATGATCCGAAAGCGACCCAGATTTTACCTCCTATCTTGTAATTACCACATTTTAACCTGTAATGCATGTACATAAATGTCATGTGAGTTGTAACTTCTCTGGTACACCACGAAGGTTACGAAACGCAGTAGTAGCATTTGGGGCCTGGGTCCTGTTTCACAAAAGTGTGGTCTAATAACATACAAGTGTATTTGTGCAGGTTCTTGTAAAGTATGATCTTGTGACTTTCTGTTCCACGAAAGAAATGCTACAGTGGTAAAATATTGGTAAACAAGTGACGTCATGTGGACTTCATATAAAAAGCAGGATGGAGAAACAGCTGTTTGCCATACTCGCCATACTTTGAATTAGTTATGTCCACTCTTTAGGGAGTTTTAATGCACAGAGCGGATCATTGTCATTTCTGCAAAACGGGGTCTTGCTTTTTTCTCTGACATAATGATAATTTAAATATTTTATTATATCAAGCGTAATAATCCACTTTGAGACGACAGTCCCATAAGACTGCATTTAGGGGCATGAATTTCAGCCTTCCAGAAATGACAGAGGAATCGCACCTCCCGATTGCTCTCGGGTCATTTATTAGTCCATTTGATCCTTTATTTTTATTTATTTGTTTATATGTTTGGAAGTCAGTTCTCATAACAAAAAAAAAAAAAAACCCTAAGAAAATTGTGCCAAAAGAAATTATTTTCTTGGTATGTAGCAAGAACCTTAAAAATAAATTAACTAAAATGCTGGTCTGAAATACGAGATGCATTTGGAACAGGAAACCTCAATATCAATCATAAGTTTACTTAACCTAGCTTTATCATTATGCACAAATATTTATTCTTTCTTTAGGCATATTCCTACTCATCATTATCATCACTTTCGCTAATACTTAATACATGGTTAACTGGTTCCCAAAAATCATTATTATTTTTTGAACAGAGCTTAACGTCCGTTTTTACTACTGAGGCACCACAGGCGGTGGACACTGATGATATATGAAATGAAATATTGAGAAAGGATTTTTTTTTAAGAAAGTAAACGTTCCAGGCCTAAGTTTAGTGTACCTCCCCGGTATTTTCCTTTTAGAGGACTGAGGAAAACCTGAAAAAAACCTCAATCAGGGAGGACGGTCCTGGTGGGAATCGAATTACAGACCTCCCGCTCATGAGACCGCGCCATAACGACCTCGGCCACCCGTGGCGATGCAGAATCATTAAAAAGATAATAAATTTTGTGCTAGTATTTGCAATTATCAATGTTCCTACATTTGTAGAGAAATTTATACAAACTAATACTTCTGTGGAACAGAACTACGAAAATTCCTTGTACATTTCTAAGTATAGTAGAAATCTTTGTGGAAGAGAATTTTACTAATAGCTACAAGTTACAAGTCCATACACTTGTAATGTGTTAGACCATACTTTTGTGAAACAGGGCCCTGGACTTGAGAGACCAGCCTGGAGGCGGAGAGGCGTGATGTGTGTCAGGATGAAGCAACAGCTGCTAGAACTTTCGATAGGCCGGGTGAAGGATCTGAAAGGTTACTGACCCCAAAATATCCATCCAGAGTAAAGCTAACTAGTAATGAATCGTCCTCGTTGAATGCTACCATTTTATTTCATGCATCAGACTAAAGACAGCAGGAAGGGAAGAAAGAAAGACGTAAAGATATTAAAAGGAAGAAGAAGATGTATCTGAACCATCTATCATTTAGTAAATTAAGCCGATGGGCACTGAATGTGTACAAAAATGCTATTTAAGGAAGTATTTGTATAAAATATACATTTTATAATGCAACACATTTTCTTTCTTTCTTTCTTTCTTTCAGCATTATTTTTTTCGGTTTCAAACATATTCTATTCTTCTCTTTTTATAGTTCCAAAATAACAGTTGCATTTCTTTAGAGAGGTATTTATTGATAACGAATGAATACAGAGAGTACAGATAAAAATATGAACAGGCAGCATTAGCAATATTCTCAGACTAGTCACTCAAGATGGGTACAGCAGCACGGAGTTTCAATGGAGAACTAAAGGCAAACACTCCCTAGAGTTGTAAACTCTGTGAGATAGTTTGTAGTAGTATTTAACGCCCGTTTTTACTATAGAGGCATCAAGGAGGTGAACACTGATGATACAGGATATGAAATGATATATGTGAAAGGATATATATATTTAAACGAAGAAAGCGTTCCGGGTTAAAGTTTAGGGCACATTTCCGGCATTTGCCATTTATGGGGACTGAGGAAAACCTGGAAAACCTCGGCGAAGTAGATGGTCATCAGAAATGGCCCACCTGTGATAATCTTCAATATTTTTTTTAAATACTACGCTCCTTTGTCACGCATATGTCAGCAAACTTTCAAGTACATGAAACGACCATTGCACTTGCGTAATGCAAGTTCTGAACTGAACACTTACATAGATAAGAGCCTCCAACACTTTTCCAACTTTCTACGCACGTTTCATATGCTTTGTGACCGTCTTTGGTTTAATGCTATGTGTACACTAGTTCTTCACTTTCATTGTACAGCGAAGAAGCCCGTTGAGGATATGCGACTGTTCTTTTGGGCAAGAGATAGTATGCATAATCACCTTTGTCCCATGTATAAGTCTGCCGACCAGAAGAAGGCAAGTGCGAGGGTATCTGCACACGACGAGGGTATCTGCACACGACGAGTGTATGTGGAAACCCAACTGCTACACGAACGAGGACCTCTCAAGACTCAGATCGGTCTTGACCGCTGGGTTTCTAGTCACGAACGAGTATCTGACAACACTGTTAACTTTTATCAGCAGTAACGTGCACGAACATGATCAGGAGGGTAGAGAACGTAGCACATTCCTGTCGCTTTCCTTCTTCTCATAGACAGAAGCCATGGCGATATCACTCTGCAGGCTTGTCTCGTAGTCATCGTCATAACATGGCGTTATCATAAACTTCTCTCCCGCGTAATGTTCTAGAGATCAGAAGATATGAAAATCAAGAGATTGATTCGGCCTTTAAATGCGCCGCTTCTTCCTTCCCAAGAGTTTTCGGAGTTAACTGTTTCACCACGAGGCATGTGATATGCTGCTGCTGAAAACTTCATTAATTAATGGAATCTCTAAGGAGTTGATAAAGGACTTGCATAAAAGTTCGATTCGATAACCACACATTTCATGCCATGTGTTTATGAGCTTTCCAGTCACTCAAGTCATTGCGCAACGTCAGTTATAGTCACAGGAACATTAATAAGGACATAACTAATATGATGTGATAAAAATGTATTTATCACAGCACAAGCCCTGCACATCAGCTGATCCAAAAATTGCTTCTTACTTTTCAATTCAACTGTGTTATAAAAAATTGATCATAAACTGAAGTGAATATAGATATAAATGTTACCACAAATCTAAACTGATAAGTTTTAGTCACATAAAACGTTCCAAATTTTTGATTAAGCTAAGTTGTCTTGTTAAATATTTGTTTTAAGAACAAAATATTGTTTATATTGTTTGGATTGCAGAGGTTGTGCTAATGTAAACAAAAATATTCTTTATTTTAACATGACTTTTCCTTTAGTTTTAACATTTAATTTGTCGTCTTCCTACGGTTTAAGGGCAATAATGAAATATTAAAATAATAATTAACTTTGTTTTCGTTCAGAATAGTAGGAAGTGAAATATATTTCTTATATCTACATAGAACTTCTGTATAAATTTTAAAAACAAGTTTCTTTTTTAAATTTAATGAGTTTAAAATTCTTTTGCTTTGATTTACAACATTTTATAGGACGAGTTCGAAGATATCGTGACGAAGAAGATAACTTTTGAAACAGAGCGGAAATGTTCTGGCCTCAAGTCACGTCGAAAATGAGCATCTAAAATTCTGACCTGTAGATGACGTAGCGCTATATTTGCTAACAACTTCAGTTTATCACTTTTGTTACTTCATCACTCAACTGCCTGGCTAGATGTTAGCAATCCTAAAAGAAACCACAGCTATTTTTGAAAGAAACGTTTCCCTTCAAAGCTCTGAATGAGGCTATATTTGATTCAAAGACGCCATGACGTCATACTAGTTCCATGAATTAGGCTCCACGTCAGCGTAAAAGCTAAAAACGGATAAAAGAACATGAACGTACTACCTTTAGCGTACAAGTGGCACACGCTTAGCTCTAAGTTACGTCATTTCGAAAGTAAATAAGTGGAAAATGAGAGCAAATCGTAAGGTCCAACAAAGCTCCTCTAAATTTCTTCTGTTGCGCACAATGTTAGTATGGCAACATAAAATATATATAATAAAATAAAAAATAAATAATAAAACATCGATTAAAGCAACAATTCTTGAAGTACTTACTGGGTATATATAAACGCTTCTGTGTATTACGCTTTGAATCTTAATGTTTAATAGTGGAAAGCATCACTTTATGACGCAGGGTCTATGATGTAATTGTATGCAGTTACTGTGCAACCTGAGGTACGCAACCGGCAATCGGGTGTGCCGTATGGGTTGCAGTACTTGCCAGGCGACTTTCACTCCCTCTCGTGGGAGAGAACTTCTGTTGGTTAAAATCAATCTTAGCTAACAGAACAAGGTCAATTGCAAAAATACGATGTCAGCCTATAATTACAGGTTAAAGATCAGATAACGAATTTGCACACAAAAGCTTGGCGCTTTAGAAGTATTGTGGAGCGGGCTTTCATTCAAGCAAAAGCGGTTCTCATTAAGCGGTCATTCAACCGTTGTGATATGGTCTTGCAAACCCCTTGATTTCATCACACTTTCTACACTGTTACCGTCGCTTTGTAAAGGTGAGTTATGAAAAGATAAATTCCTATTGTGAAACAAATGAAAGCAAATGGTGTTGCACTAGATATAGCGACCCCCCCCCTGAAAAAAAAGTGAAAATTGCTTTAACAAATTCAAAGCTAGATATGGAATTCTACTGCACTTTCCAACTGCTGAAACGATTTTTTCTGGTAATAATTGACATAATCACCAAACTGTGTTATTTTCTTTTGCACTTTAAATACTGCACACGAATTTATTTCATTAATTAGATTATCTATGATAAGACATTAAACGTGTCTTTATTAAGAATGCAAAATATTTTATTTTCGGTAGGTTAATTTAATTCCTTGTCTCACTGTTAATTGTATATTTCTTGGAAAAAATTTCAAGGTTTTAATTCAAATCCATAATCTGTTGCATAGGATTGTGTTTTAAGTACTTTTTTCAGAATGTAATGTTGTTAATTAAGTATATTTTAAGTCACTGGTATATCGCCCATTTCCATATCCTCTACCAAAATTTCTAGGTGCTGAAATATGTATTTCAAAACAAGCCCTATCTGTTAGGTTCGAATGAGTCATTTTAATATTTCAATCTAATAACTAATAATTCGATCATTCTACAAATAATTTTTATATATCTACATTTCTATCATAGCGGAGATTTTGGTTCCAGGATCACAGGTTCACTATGGTGACAAGTGTACACCTTCAAAGTGCATTTGAAGTTCGGTAAGCAGATCGAGATGTGCAACGTCAATCTATAATTCATTCCCATGAAGCTATCGACTTAGGCTGGCCCATATTGTATTTTGGAAGCCGTTACGCAAAGGTTGGTTGGTATTTGGACAGCGTCCTACTGGACACAAGGTCGGCAGGAGCGGTGACTGACCCCCGCGGTGTGGCAACAACAGTGACGCAACGCCGTGATTAAAAAAAAAAAAAAATAGGTCGGGAGCCAATGACTCCTTAAGTGTGTACATACGTGACTTAACACTAATCTGTTTACATGATACAGTGCAGCATCCACTCTTAATCTTTATGCTATTTTAAAAATACTTATAATCACCAATGTAAAAATATCTTCTTGGGTGATTTTCGCTGAAAGTCAACGAATCGATCCCATTGATGGAATTAAATGCGGAATTAATGGAAAAACATAAAACATATGACTCTCTCGTCAGTAATTTCCCTGTATATTGACAGCACAAATATCATTTACTGATATAACAATTTAATATTTAATTAATCTTTCCAACCTTTATGAAGTAATTGTAAGCACGATTAAGTGAAAGGAATGTAAATTATTCTGAGCATAAAGTACTATCAATAGATATATCTCTCACTCGTGAACTGCCATGTCAACACTTGATCAAATCAAATAACGATAACGTAATTTTGCCAAATGATAAATGGTCACGACACATTGCTTGATATTTATTAAGAGACGAACTATGTCAGAAGAGCTCTAGATTAATTCATCTAATGATAGTCACTATGTGTCAGTAACGGAGGGCTCCATTAGTCACCAATACCATGTGCATTGCTAAGCTCGAGCTGTTCTTTTTAACTGGTTATAAAACAAGGCTGGCCATGGGAGTTCAATGCACCGTGTAAACAGACAGAGCGCGCGGAGAATGCATTCTGCATCATAAATCACGGAGAGTATGCCCTTCTGGGTAGTTTTTGCTCTTTGGACATTGTTTAGGGGAGCAAATAAATATTAGTAAGCCTGCGCTTTCTAGTACATTAGCGTAAATGTTTGACTTCTTTGTTTTCGTCGGGTCATGTACCCTTACAGAGCAAGCGGTTATGTTAATGATGTGATGACTGGACCGATATTTCGCCGCCCTGTTTATTTTCAGCTAAAGGTCAGAAAGAAAGAAAAAAAAAAGTCACACCTTTTGAATACTCTCATTCCTAATCGGGCAATTTACAGCGTAGAAGTTCTGTTTCGTGTATCGATGGTAGTTTTAATAATTCTTTGATTCCTATAATTGACTTAGAACTTGCTTCTACCAGAAATTATTTTTTCACTGTATTAGCAGTAGTAAAAATATTGACATAAACAATCAGTAAATATGTTGAATGTCGTGTTTATCAGAAATGATATCCAAATTATGCTGAAAAATGTAAAAATGCAACAAACATTTTATGATTTCCTTTTTAATCATTAACAACGATTCTTATATGCTTTACGACGTCAATACTGCGCAGGTCCACGTTTAAAAGAGCTACAGAGATGTTTGGATACAGTAAAATATTTTTTTCTAGCGTATGCTGTCGTTCTTTAACGCATTTCAACGTACAAGGAACCAAAGTATTTTTGTTTACCAGTACAATTTTTTTTAAGTGTTTAATGCCCGTTTTTACTACTGAGACACCACAGGCGGTGGACACTGACGATACATGAAATGAAATGATAAATTGGGAAAGGATGTTTTTTAAGGAAGGAAGCGTTCCAGGCCTAAGTTTAGGGTATCTACCCGGAATTTTTTATTTTATGAGGACTGAGGAAATCTGGAAAAAACTTCAGTAGGGAGGACGGTTCTGGTGAGAATCGAACTCCAGACTTCCCTCTCACGAGTCCCCGCCTTAACGACCTCGGCCACCCGTCGCGGTGTGTAAGTGTAGTGGGGTTAAATATTAAGTAATGGCGGTTGTACTTAAATGTTTATTTTTATCCGTTTCAAAGCTAAAAACATTAAAACTCTTTTAGCTCTTAATGGTTCGAACTTGCTGAATTTATAGATTTCAGGGGGTAAAGATTTTACGCAATGCCAGTCAATATAACAAAGGTAAAATATATGCAAAGTATCTATGGCACGTACATAGTAGTCAGGTATTGACGACTGTTAAATATAATGGCGTTGTTGTCTATTCCGGAATTTTTTGCGCGATTATGGGGGTACCGTGTATATCAACCAGCGAAACGGCTTGAAACTTCAAAAGAGTTACTGAAAGTTAAAGTGAATTTATTTCTTCATTCTTAGGAGAAGCTGCCTACCTATTAATATCAAGTTCATTTTCTAGATCAGACCTCGTCCAGTAACTGCCTTAACCGGTTTATAAACCTCGAACCCAGGTTCGTGAGAAACGAGACATTCACCTTCACTCAAGTGTGTGTCGTATGTGTAAAAACCAAGAGCGCGGGAATAATTCGCAGCTATCCCAACCATTAACATTGAACTATCTACCTCTGCGCCTAAAAGCCGCTAAATCTGCTGTAATCGTTGCAGCAACTCTCATAATAGCGAAAGTAACGCACATAAATCAGGCAATTACAGGCTACTTTCACCAGACACGCTTACCGAAGTTTCAAATTGTTCATCTGTCTGAAAAGCAAATTTACACCTTTAGGCATTATACTATAAATGTAAACGTGTGTACTATTGTTAGCATTGGCTACAGTTAAATGTAATTATGAGTATAATAAAATTACATAAATTTTTCATATAGTAACACACTAACGTCCTGCAAGTCTAATGGAATGCTTTTATTAGGAATATTTTAGAACCAGGTAAAATCTTTCTCAAAGGTGTTAATTTGCAAAAATTATTTCGTGGTTTATCGGGTGGGAAACGTGTTGCAGATTCTCTTAAACAAATTTCTTATAACTTGGCGATGAAAAATCGAGAGCTGCCCATATGGTAAGCTAACGCAAAGAAAACAAAGAAACAGTTTAAAGGTAGGAGATCAAGCGTTTATGATCAAATTCATTGGTGAAATTAGATCAAAATCTTAAAGAATTAATTTTTTTGTCTTCAAAGAAAACGATAATGCAGAGGTATATTAATATCATATAAAATATTGAGATGTATAAATGTTGTAAAAGGATGTAAGGTACATTTTAAAAAGCTTTGTATTCAAAATGTTTCCAACGGTGCAGTTTATATTCGATTGTATTTAGATTTTCAACATTAATAAAAATGACGTAAAAGTTTAGGAACTTTTCTACGACAACCAAGGCAGCATTCAAAAAATCTATATGCAATTTGCTTTCTCGACAAAATTAATATGTTAATATTTATATTTGGTTAAATTTATAAATTATGAATCAATTGGAACATCAAGAATATTAGCATATAAAAGAAAATAAATTAAAAATCTATCAGAGATAGCAACATGGAAAATAAAAATTTTGTATGATTTTGGTTAAGGAGTCTTTGATAAAATTTTGCAAAAAAAAATTACTTAAAATAAAGTTCATAATTAAAATCTTATACAAAGCCTGCTATGTTTAATAATTGTTTGTAAATTACTATAACAATTCAACAAATAAACATCTCTGAAACCATTTTTATTACTCTTCTAATCTGTAAAAAGAATCATATAATTACAATTATAAGTTTATGAGAAATTATTAAACATGTATGTTTGAAAGGTAGTGTAAAAATCTGGTTTAATATGTCAATTAAAATAAAATGTGTGACACTCATAATTTTTTATACCCCACGCCTCCTTAAACCTATCAACAATCAGGAGTTTAATGAAATAGAATGCAATTAATTCCAAAGAACGAGGGAAAATATTTACATCTTTCATTTACTTATTTGTTTTTTATTAAAATAACATATTTACAGTACGCAGCGACATAGAGAACAAAGGTTCTCAAATTCTATCTCATCGGTAAGGATACAAAGGTAACTATATTTTAGGTAGCAGCAAACGCTAAATAAATACATGTTTTGTTTCTAGGGCTATACAGCAAACGAAACCGGGCTATGCTTCCAAATTAATGAATTAATTAATTGTTCGGCATTGGGCAACAAGTATATAGGCCACTGTTGCGCGTCACATTCAGTCAGCGACCTCATTGGCGGGCGTTCACCTCCAAGGACATGTACATGTCGTTATACTTTACTTTCGCTAATAGAGTTAGCGGTGGTATCGCACGGCACATGACCTCAATTCTGGTCAAAGACCCCTCGCCTCTGGCTGTAGGCCAGGCCTATACTGCTCGGCGCCTGGTCGACCAATCTTGATGCTTATTACCATTACTCTTTACTTAAGAGGCGCCAGGGCAAACAGAATACAATTTTTCATCTTTTAAAATTTTTACGCTTCCTTCATTTAAAATAAAAAAAAAAAAAAAAAAAAAAAAAAACTTTTTGTAAGAACTGAATGTCTATAGAGCGATGAATGTTTTTAATGTAATCTATTCCATTAATCGAAATAAAAGTATGATTTATAGCCCGCTATTGATAAAATACTTCTAATGGAAATGAAAAAATAAACACCCAAAGTAAAGAACCCAGTGACGATTAATAATATTACTGAAGATAAAGTAACAACAGAAGTCAAAACTTTTAACTGCTGGTCTGAAATGCTTGGCCTAACATTATTTTAATGTTTCAACACAATACCAGCGATTTTCCAATGCCATTCAATTGTTCCTTGATCAGCCAGGAAGAGTTTGAGCTTAGGGAACAAAAGGAAGTCAGAGGGAGCCAAAGCTGGTGTGTATGGTGGATGCTTCAACAATTCATATTTCAGCTCTCTCATGTGTTTTCTCATAGTTAAAAACTTTTGTGAGATGTTGCATTGTCTTGAAGAATATTTTGTTTTTTCTTCTGCAAATCTAACTGATTTAAAAGATAGGAATTGTGGTCTCTGGTTATTGTTTTACCCTTCAGAAGATAACTAGTGAGTAAAATTGCTTTAGTGTCCCAAAAGATTTGATGCCATAAATGAAACTGACTTGACGCTGAACAGCCGGGTTCTGTTTGGGTTCGGGGGTTCACGTCTTATCCACAAAGTGTTTCGAACACTGTGCGACAATTATGCTGTTGTTGCCTTTGTGGTCGTTCAAAATGAAGGAGAACATCTTCATAGACTTTTATAAATGGTGTAAATTTCTTTTTGCTTTAAGCCATGTTTTACAAAGATATTTTCCACTGTATAGAATAACCACAGCGCGCCTACTTTAGAAATCTGTATTAAATAAGCTATTTGAAACAGTGACTTCATGTACCAACACATTAAAAAGCAATTATCTTGCCACTTGCAGGATCACCTAATGATCGAGGTTGATAGCCTTTCAGACCGCCCTAAGTACTTTATGAATGATGGAACAAATTATAAACCCTGGAAGATAGTAAAAGATCCTTATATTTTGAATTGCAAGGTGATTCCCAGTATAGACTTGTTTGCAAATAATTGTCTTATAGTTAAATGCAATAATTACGAAGTCGAACCAAGGTGATTTATCCGAAAAACAAAAAGAAATATAAGTAGTGTTTCAAGTTGCACAGCTGCGAAAACGACTCATAAGTAAAGTATTTAAAACTTGTGTAAAGGGCAGAAGTGGAGCTGGTGTAAACCCATGGGGAAGTACATGATATCTAGGGCAGAATATGAGTAAAGTCTTCCAGTATCTGAGTACAACTCGCCCACATGTAAGCATCTGGAAAAACGGTATAAGCTGCCTATCAATACGGAGAACTGATGGGATGTGTTTCAATTTCACGGCTGAGCAGCAAGGAAGAAGGGTGATGTGTTTTCCAGCCCAGTAAACATCACATACTGTCTGGGTTCAATGACAAACTAACGGGTGTTGAGTCGTGCAGAGTCATTGCTTGACGTCACATGGTGACTGCTCAACTTGCGTCACAAATATTACAGTACCATTTAACCTTACTGAGCAGATGACATCATCGCCGTGTTGTTTTTTCCTGTTCAACTGTTCAGAAATGTACATGCTGTAAATTTCTTCTATTAGAACCGTCTGCGATGCTTTGTGTTTGCGATTGGACGACTGGACGAAGCAGGCGTGAAAAGCATTAGGCCATTAACCTTTTGGAGAGCTATGGGCGTTTAAGTGAACCCAGTGGTGAGTCTAGGCAACTTTAAGTTCCTGGAATTTTTTCCCTCAAATATCATTTATCAGTCGGCACTGCAAGCTATAACAAAGGTGAATCTTTTTGTTGCGATTTTTCGGAAATGGCAAATTTGACAACTTTTTATTGCGTTTGAATCCCTTTCGTATATATTTAATAAATTATTTATGTGCAAAATAAACTACACCCAAATTATTCAGCTTTCAAAAAAAAAAAAAAAAAAAAAAAACATGGATGACTATTTCGCTCATATGACGTCAGCTTAATATCAACCAATGAAACGAAACAAAATTTTGAATTTTGGCCAATCACAGCCTGATTACGGAGTGAAATTATTAAAAAAAAAAAAAAAAAATCAAATCAGTTTTATTACGCGACGTGCATTTGTCTTGTGGTCAATGTGGATAACTCTATACCTTCACTATATAATTCCTGAACACGCATTACTGACCACTTTTGCTGATAGCATCAAAAGCATGGACAATCGGCAGTCATAACGAAAAAACTGAGGTTTCTTCAAAGCATTTTGCTGATTCGTCAAATGTGTAATTTGATCTCATCATTTGAAATTTCAAACCACAGAATTAAAAAAAATGACTGTATGCTATCTTTTTTTATGGAATGATATTAGAAAATCGAACGGTAGCAATTGCAATAGTCGACTTTTGTCCATTTCAGTCCCACGGTTTCTGAATAGAATAGATATAATAAGTATAACATTTTATAAACTGTTAACATTCTGTGTGCGAATTTCAAATATATCATTTTTATTCTTGTTCTATTCATGAAATAATCCTAAATCCGTATTTTGCCCCATCTATTGGCATTGCAGACAATCGACATTCTTCTGTCGCACGATTGCTTGAAAATGTTAGGTACAAATAAAGAATTATTACAATTTTATAAGCCAAGTTTAGAAGAATTATATTTAAATTCTTATTTTATTCGTGAAATAGTTCTGCTCATTACGTTCGTGAATTTATCGGTAATCTCAGACCCTCTCGCAATATATTACTTGTGATAATCGGCGTGTTTGTTATAAATATAATTTGCAAGGTTTTGTCATCTTGTAAGGAACATATTGCAGTAGATCCTCGCATACACATAACAAGTTATTGGAGACCGACTCTGGTGACTGAAGTAACTAAGGCACTCATGTCTGGGTTTCGAATTTCACAAGGACTATCCTCCCTGACTGAGGGTTTGTTCTATGTTCCCCTCAAAAGCTGGGGAAGTATCCTAAACTCAGACCTGGAACGTTCTCTTCTCAAAATTCCTTCCCCAGTTCATATTACGTCTTATTTGCCAACAATGTTCACCGTATGCCACAGATATAAACACGGGCTTTACACACTACTATTGGGACTAGCGACGGGCTAGCAGTGTGTGCAGCATAATGCGCCCTTACCCTTTGTTAGGCTTATACACCAATCGAGTTGAGTGGACCTAAGCCAGTTGGACACAGAGAGTGAAGAAATGTCTTATTGGCGCTGCCGAGGATCGAACCCTTGACCGTTCAGTCTAAGTAAATAATCATGAGAACTTTTAACAATCTCGTCTTTAAATGAAATTTAGATCGAACATCAACAAACAAGAGATTCGAAATTGAGGCTTGCAAAAAGGATAGCAGGTTTTGGATGCTTGAGCTTACGACGTACGCCGCTGTCATCTAGCGGCACAAAGTCGAACTACGTAGTAGCTAACGCTAGATGTCGTTGATCGCTGGAGGGCGAAGACCGCGCGGAATACACGTGCTTCATTTTCCACGCGCGGCCTACGGGGGGTGGGGGGTTTGATCAATTTGTAGTGAAAAGGAGGAATAAATGCGATTATGCGGCACTTGAATACACATACGCAGTGTAAACAACAGCAGTAATGGATATTACAGAACCACTTTTTATACAAAAACGTTTAATCTTGTACGCTGCTAAGTTGGGTTGTTCAACATTTTTCTATTGTTCAACGATTCGGAAGAATGTATATATCGGCATTTCGAATGTCTGAGAATATCCTCATAACTATTTTATGTTAATAATAATAATAATAATAATAATAATAATAATAATAATAATAATAATAATAATAATAATAATAATAATAATAATTCAAAATTACGGACAATACCTCATTCAATAACAATAGTAATAATACTAAAATTTAAAGGCCTATTGGAATTTCCCTATGAAAGCTTTTGGAACAGCGTGCAAAGTGATTACTTTAAATAAAAATAATAAATGTTACAAAATAATGACCCATATTTCCTTTGGCAACACTCTTAAGGATAGAGCTGGAGATTTAAGCAACAAAATAAGGCTTTGCTGTCCTTTCCTCCCCCCCACTCTATCTTCTTCGCCTCAGAACAAGATTCTTAACTGTTTCCTGCTAGTATCAGCGCCAATGATTGGAGTAAATGTGTGCATTAATAACAATAAATCACTAACCGAAGCGACACACAAAGATAAACAAATAAAAGTAAAAGAACTAGATATACTAACCTGCAAATGCATGATCCATGTCGCCGTGATGAGAACTAGAAGCGGATATAAAATCCATAGCTGGTTCAAAGTTTGCTGCTATATCCTATCTAATCACTAGATTAGCAAAATATATGTATATACCATGACACAAAATATAGGCATGTGTTGTTGGACCCAGTGATTGTCCCGGACTGAAGAACCACAGCAGCCGAGCACGACACGCAAGGGTAGCTTAGATGGGGGAGTGATTGCGCAGGTCCGGCGGGTTACACGTGCTCACGTGGGGTTGCCATGAGCACCCCAGGCCGCTCCTGGTCTAAATAAGGCTTGTCAACCAAGTCAATGTACCATTCATTTCCATCGCGATGCACATGTCTTATGGATTTCCGCAGGTTTTATCGACACGCACTAACTCCTTCTTCGCGTGTACTTCAAACATGTTAAAAATACGCAAGCAAAAAGTTTGCATCCACATGAATTGCATTTAGAAGTTTGCTCCGTTGATTTTAAAATCTATGCCAGACGAAAAGATGCCAAAACTATGCAAATAATCGCGAGCAACCAAATTGTATTTGAAGATTTCCCAATATGTGAAAAACACACGTTTTTGCACACAACAAAATATTAAATACAGCATCATAATGGTATATTATGATATTATTTTATACTGTTATAATATAGGCTGAGTTATCACTTATACTGGAAAACATTTTATGATACTTATCGGAAAGAATTCATTAATTAAATTAACAGTATTAATATTTCTGAAACTTTATTATTGGCATATATTTCTGAACAGGTTTGCGTCATCAAATTCTATTAATTCACTTGGTAGCTAATATCAATTTATTAGTTTTTTTATTAATTCTGTAATTATATATATGGCAATAACATAAATGATTCTGTTTGCATAAACGTTTTCTTGATAGGTATATTCAGTTGATGGCAGCGGAGTGTCTAGTATTATCGCTTGTGTCTAAATCCATGTTTCCGAACTTATGGGTCTCGAACCACAGAGCCTGTGGGGCCATTTGGTGGGGCTAAGTCCCTCGATGGGACGAGGAGCCCATAAACATTTATACCCACTAAACTCAATATACGCTTATTATGCAGAAACGAGAAGTTTAACCGTCATATAACTCAGTAAAAAAAGCCAAAACATTTTTAACATATGTTTAATTAGATGTATTTAGTTTTCTGAATAGCATTTTTTATTGCGCTGTACTACTTTAACTTATGGGTTCCATGAAGTTTAATATCCTCTTAAAAGATTAAGAACTACTTGTCTAAATATGTAAACTACCTGGTAATTCTGCCCCATTGTTGCTAGTGTCACTTTTGTACATCAATATTTCCTATTTTTCATACTATAAAGGATGTTTGAGGGTGTCTTAATAAATAAAGAATAAATTATTACATTAAATACTCTCACTTCCACACCTGATATGGGGTTCGAATCCAGCCAGGACTGTCCTCCCTGATTGGGGTTTTTTCTAGGTTTTCCTCAGTTCTCATAACTGGCAAATGTCGGGGAGGTACCCTAAACTTATGCCTGGAACGTTTGCTTCCTTTAAAAAAAATCCTTCCCAATTTATCATTTCATTTCATGTATCATCAATGTCCACCGCCTGTGGTGCCTCAGTAGTAAAAACGGGCCTTAAACACTACACACACAAAAAAAAAAAAAACCCTTACACCTGATACCGTTAGCTCTAAGCATGTACTGAAAGAGATTGCAGAGATGTGGCAACATTGTTTTCCTGAGTGAACACTGATATACTTCATTTCCCATGAGTGTCATATCAATGTAACATAAACAATTAATTGGACAGCTATAATCTCAGTTCCTGGGAAAAAGACTCAAGCTTGTCTCGTGCTATAATTTTGTGCTTCTGTTTTTGATAATTAAAACAAAAAAATTTCAACCACTGCTGAGCATATTATTGCTATTCTGCTTTGGCACCCAATTCTTTTAAAACACATTTTTTTTTACATTCCACATTAATTATAACCAGTTTTAATTAACCAAGGGGTATAAATGTGCCCAGGTATGCAATTAACAGTTCCAAGTGCGTGTTATATAGGCATAAAATTTTAAATTGTGTATTTGATAAGGTATTTACGTGTTTACACATGTAACAAACTCAATGCATGCTCCAAATTCATTACCTTTTATACTTTGCTACAGATATGCAAAAGAGCAATTAATGCGGGAAATACAGTAATTAATTTATGTTCGTTAATGCTGAGAGTATATACTCACAATGCCTCTGGTAACCGTTCTGGTAATTAACCACTTACCTGAAAAGAGAAACAAAGCAGTATATTAATTAAACTATAATTATGGGAAACAATTTTATTGAATAACAGGAGCCAATATAATCTGTTTCGTACGGAGTGTACATACAAAACAGAGTTCCTTCTCTGTTTTTGTCATTGTTTCGCTTTTATACTGCTTACGTGATATTACCAATTGTAAAATCTAACAATACGTTACAAAGAATTTTTAGCTTACATCAGTATTTCATAAACCAGTTTTATTTTCTAATCCGCACATTTCGTTCAGAAAAAAAAACGAATAAGCAAGAATTACACAAAATAAAACAGTATAAATATAATATTAACATAAAATAAAAGTATTTTATTTTAATACGCTATTTATGTAAATAAATATCTATGACTATAAATAAAACTTACTGATAATTACACAAATAAAATAGGTTGTTTAAAAAAATTGTGATGCTACGTATATATTTAGTTTGATCGTTTTAAAATATATGTATTAATGTTTTTTTCCAGACGCTACGCCTGATAAAAGCACCAGAATATGAAATGCGTCATCAAGTAACTAAATAATTTTTGAAGTTTAAAAGCTGTTTAATTCGATAAATTGATTTCAATGAACACTATCGGTAAAGGGATTTTATGACTGGCGTTTCCAGTCCTAGGGTAATGGAAAATCACTTCTGCATAGATGGCAGCAGAGCTTGTTAGCATAGCGCTGGAAATAGCTTTTAAAACATTTAACAGCCCGTTGGGATGGAAGTGGGGCACGGAAGTAGAGCTATGGTTTGTTTACCGGCTCGAGCAGGAAAGAGGGCGGTCTGGAGAGAGTTGAACGACCTCTCAGGGCGGACGTGACAAGGAGAGCAACCCCCCCGAAAGTTGGGCTAGGTAGGAATACGCCGCTAGCTTCCGTGAGGAACACAGAGGCACGCCTACTATGTCCACAACGGATCCATAATAGAGATCCCTCGTGTTCATGTTCAGTAACGACATAAGACTCGCAAACTTACAATTACATGACTGTGTCTCAAATAAAAAGTTCTATTGCATATGCACTGAGGCAATACAAATTAAATGATAGAAAAATTATAAATTAAGTAAAAAACAATGAAAGTAGGCAGGATATTTAGCTATACGAAATATCGCAAGAATAGTGTGCCTACTTTCTTTGTTTCTGTTCTGTTCAATAAAGAAAAAAATCATAATTTATTTACAGGCATAATTTCTGCACTAAAATTTAAATGCACAATGTTTCGTTAGTTTAATAGTAATGTATAAGAGGTATTAGTTTCATTGTTGCCAATTCTGGCATCCCCAACACAAAAACAGCAAAAGTTGGTGCTTCTGCTGGGAAAGTTTCGGTGATACTCAAGGAATGACGCATATCGTGTCTGCGCATACACCGTAACAGGTAATACTACAGAGATGTCCTGAAAACTATGCAAAGCCACATTTCCGTGCAAGCTGGATGCGGTACCGCAATAATGCACAAATAATGTTGTCTGTTGTTGAATATCTCACAAAGAAGCATCAATGTGAACAGTGCCTCTTACCCTTACTATAGTTTAGATTTAATTATGTGACTTTTTCCTTTTCCCCAATTCGTGGGAGGGTTTTTTCCATCATCAGATGCAGTGATTGAGGCTGTGAATGCGATCTGAAGGGTCTGTCAAAAACGGTTTGTAGCATGCCTTTGAAGATGAGAGAAACGCTAGGGCAGACTACTTTGAGAAAGATAATGAAAATTATAAGGGTGAGTAAAGTTTGATGCGGAAAAAAAGTGTCTTGTTTTGGTGTGAGGAACTTGCCCCCAAAGTTTGTTGCAGTATTTTAGTTACGTTTTTAAATTAGTGCTTAACGCCAGCTGAGCCATTACAGGCGGTGGACGCTGGTGTTACATGAGATGAAATAACAGATTGGAAAAAAAAAAAATAAAGAAAAGAAGCATTCCAGGCCTAAGTTTAGAGTATCTCACTGGTATCTGCCATTGATGAGAAGTGAGGAAAACTGGAAACATTTCAACAATGGAGAATAGTCCTGGTGGGAATCGAATCCCAAACCTTCCGCTCAAGAGTATGTGCGTTTACGAGCTCTGCCACCCATATCGGTAATTTTGTTATGGCATATATCTACCACATACATTAGTTGTGGACTTGTAGAGGTCAACCCACGATCACACGTGCAGTTTGTTTACAGTTCACGAGATGGAAGCCAAACCTGTGTCGACTGATACACGTTTTGCTAACTACTTACTAATACTTTCGGCACGCTATGTTAAATGGGTTAACGGTTGCAGTGTTCCTAATCGAGGGTTGTTTTTTTCTGAGAATTTATTGACCTCTTTCCAAGTTATAACTTTCATTTCTGGTATCGCTAAGAAATCTCGCTATATTCCTCTGCATTTCCTTGTTTACGCATAAAAATAACATAAGACGGTGTACTAGATTTAATAAAAGTATTTGGTTTGTTCTCCAGCTAGAAAACTGTATGACTTCTGTTCTTCACACTTTCATTTTTATAATACTTTTGCAACTTTAAGTCGGTTTCAAACAATATTCACCATCTAATAGGAAAAGAAGAACAAGTTAGATTACATTTGTGTGCCTTAGGCCAAGTTTAGGCTAAATTATGCTTACTATTATGTGATGAGGAAATTGCTGAAACAGCAGAAGTATAGATACAATATAAAACTAAACATTACAACTCTACTTAATGCAACACATTTATTCAAATAGTTCATATCCTGCCTCTTAATTCCTCAATTTGTTCTATTGTTGCTGTTTTAGTTATCCGCTTATGGCATAAAAATCACACGTTGTTCCACAAATATTTTTGCTCATATCGTAATATTGCAACATTATAAAGGTGGGAGACGATAAATGCTTTTATTCCTTGCAAAAGGGAAACCAACATGTCACTGAGGGTTATATCCGAAGGGAGAAGGTAGCGCGTTATCTTCTGCGCCAAAATGCAATTTTATTCCTTAAACCACTCCTTGTGATAAAGATAAATTTGGCTTGTTTCTTCCGTGTAATCTTTCTTTTTCACGAAACAGCAAATAACTGTATATGTGGACAGAAAAACATGTTTTACTAAGTGTTTATAGTAACTTTATATGTTACTTTTTCTTTGCAGCTAGCGATAGCTCCAAACAGAAATTTTAAGCAAGTAATAAATGACAAAAGAACAGAAAACTCATAAAGCCGCTCTTTGAAACAGATTTTCGAAATACATTTGAATTCATACACTGGAACATTTTTACAGTCTCCAAAGAAGAATTAATTTTCAATTGTGCGACTTGTGTTTTATAAAAATATTATGGAAATTTTGTGATATGCACTCATCAAAACAGAAATGATACAAACAAAATACAATGCATATATGTTTAAACCAAATTAAATATATTTAAAAGTGATGCGCAAAGAAATAATATAAAATATTCGCGTTAAAAGCATATTTATATCTACTGTTTCATACAAATTGCAATTAAAGAAACAATAACATTTTTCATTGCGAATTACTTAAATGATACGCTTACAAATAAAATCAAATAACAATAGCGCATATATGCAGAGGAAAAGAAACTTAATAGAAAAGAGAGCTGTGATATACAGAGCGAGTACCTTCAGAGCTTCTTTAAACCGCAAGATCACTTGCAGCATCCACGAGGCCTTAAGTTGAAAGTGTCTGACAGTACGCAAGACTCATAAAGTTAAGTCCGGTGTTAATTCTGATACGTACTGACAATGGTTAGCGTTCTCCAAGAAATGAGTTCCTACATCACAAAATTACATATTGTCGCCGGAATATACCAGCGCCTGCAGCAGTTCGTGATACTTCCCGCTTAGCAAGCTTGGTGAAGAAGTTGCCGAAGAATAACGGCGGATTTACTGAACTTTGGAAGTTGAACGGGGAAACCTGAAGAGCAAATCACATCAAAAGAGCGAGTAATTTAGAGAATTGGAAGGAATTAAATGAAAACTACATGAAAATCAAAGTATAAAACTCCTTCTTGAAGACTGAAATACCATGATGTAGTGTTAAACGTCATATATATAATATGAGAGGAACAATTCCATTGCAGGGATGATGAAAAGGAATTTATTTTACAACTATTTTTCTATGATAACCTGATTTGTGGTGTTCTCCCAAAGCCATTTGTGTTTCACGGAAAACAGCAAACGCCTGCAACACACTTTGATACAATATGCATAGCTTACCTGTTAAACGGGTTGCCGATAAATCACGGAGAATTAAGAACCCCTCTAAATTGTGCACTTTATAGTATCATGCATTTAACATTATAGGAGTAGCTTTTTTGCAATTTATACCCCTGATAAACTTGGTGTTCACTAAGTTATGATAACTCATTTTTTTTTCGGATTAACACAACAGCTTCTACTACACAGTCCGTAAACTATTAGCGATATAATGAAAAATACTTGTATTTAAAACATTTATAAAAATAAATTTACCACTAGCTGTAAAGCTTTATACTCCAGCTACTATGATAAATATCTCAATTGAACTTATTGCATTAAACTATCCTAAAAATATATCTTCAAATGTTATGTAAATCTGGGTGCGAAAAGATGAAATTTAGTGAAAAACTTAAAGCTTCAGAAAAACTGAAAACTTTGTGCTAACGACGCAAATTTTATCCAGTTTTCTTCAAATTCAGAAAATTAAAAAAGTGATCTTCAGATCATTTTTATATTATTCTAAACACAAGGTAATTAATTTGATAAATTATAAACAAAATCAAAAAAGTAGTACTAAAAGGCTTAGAACATTTTTATGAAACAAACAGGGCAATATTTATATGACATTTTATTTTCTCAATCTCAAATGCATTAATAATTTTATTGGGTCAAAATAATAAATTCTGCATCGTGTGGAACATTTAGCACAGTAGCAAATAAAAGTAAATAAGATACTTTAAGTAAATTGTTAGATATCAATATGAAAATATGGTTAAGTGCATTATGGTGATATTATAAACGTATGAAAAAATTATCTTGAAAATTGCAAGGTTTAGAAACTTAACTTACATATAAAAGAATATTAATTCGTCGCTGGAATACAAAAGAAAATAAACGCTTTCAGATAGTTGACTCTTAAGCAGATAGTGAAAAATGAACTAAGAAAAGTACAATTTGTTAGGTTATAGAAGTGGCATAGCTAGAATCAAGTAGGCGCAGGAAAAAAATTCAGGTGTAAGAGTCTTCCACTTTTCATAAACAACTTTAGTTCGTGAAAGAAATTAGTAGTTTTGGTTATTGTTTTGATATATTCGTGTTTAATTTAGAGGGGATAAATAACAAGAAAAAGAAAAGGTTAAAGTACAAAAATTTATTTTCCCTCTGACTTATGTGATCTGATTTGTTTTCATACTAAACTAAAAAGAAGCAAAGAACGAACTTAATAGAAAAACCAAATAAAATGCACACAATAGCACAGAACACAGAGCTGAAGGCGAAGATGGACATATCCAGTGTCTTGTGCACCCTTCACAAGACGAAGGCGGATTTCTAAAGATGACGCATATATTCACGAGCCTACTTCACGTGATGCAACAATCCCTTTAACCAATAGAGTACTGGTCACCAGCAACGGCACGAGACACATGACGTCATTCTGCTAACTACAGGTCTAACCGCCACCTCTTCTGTGATGCGACAATTCAGACCAAAAGGAACCAGTTCTCAAACAGAGAAAAACGATGAAACTAAAAGAAAGGAGAAATGCTTGAACGGATTGAATATTGACACAAAAATACACACCAGTTCAAGTTACTTATATACTGATCAGATGCATTTTGTGTCCATTGTGTTCCGAGAAAAGTTTGTAATTTACGTTTATATATAATTACTTATGATTTCTCTTTTACTATTGTATAAAATGAAAAGTTTAAAAAAGTCAATAATGATAGCCATTTTAAAACAATAAAACACTATTTTAGTATCATGTAATAACGTTTACTGTGTGTGATTTATAATGAATCACTTAATACATCAATTTTTACCGAGAGCTGAGGAATTTCTATTCTTTGTAAATTCTAGTAGGTTATCAACATGGAAAGCACAGCTTTTCTGTACCTTCTTAAAATGTAAAACCTGCTTTATTCAATATATACACACTGATAATAGCAGTCTTGAACATTAAAATAATATTTCCGAGCTTTGAGGCCATGTGTAGTGGTTGTAAAATGTTCATATTGACTTAACTAAGTGCTTTTTATGCCTCACTTTATTTATCGCGATGTCCTGTACTCTAATCTGAATAATGGGTAGATTGACAGATTACAACGCGTTCATAATGCCTGTGTTCGTTTCGTTTTCAACACTCGCAAGTTTGATCAATTGATAGCTCTAAGCAATTAACTGTCATGGCTACCTCTAAAAGAAAGCTGGGGTTTCCAATCCCTTACCCTCCTGTTCGAAATCCTCCTACCTCACCTCTCGTTTCGTATACCTGTTACAATCTCGAACCCGGAATATGACTTTACTGTCTATCCCTCGCCACCAACCACCTCATTCAGCGTGTCACGTCCCAGAATCCGGGACGTCCTTCCCCCTAAAGTCAGAGATTGTCGAATAATAAAGCAATTTAAAAGTAGATTAAATTATCATCTCAATTCTTGGAATCAGAACAGGTAGTCCCTCGCTTCTTCTTCTTCTTCTTCTTCTTCTTCTTCTTCTTCTTCTTCTTCTTCTTCTTCTTCTTCTTCTTCCCCCTCTCCCTCCTTCCTTCCCCCTTGTACTCTAGTAAAATTATTGAAGAACAAGTGGAATTCTAACGCTATTTTGATCAACTTTCTATTTTAACAACGTGAAGCCTATGTTATAACCTTTTATTGCTGTTAATGTAAAACATATTCGGAGAGCATAGTTATTATTTTATAGTCATTACTGTACTTTTACAAAACGGATATTTGTATAGTTTTGGATGGATGCAAAAACTGTCAACTGAAGTTGTAGTGCCCTTTTTGCATTTTTATTTTCGTTACATTTACACAAAGATAGTGTATTTTTATCCCTGCTTTTGCTCCTTGAGTATGACTTTTTATACATTTTTGTAGTAAGTTATGCTAAATCAGACTTGGCCATGTGCAGTATCAGACGCGAGTCTCCCAACGTTCGCAAGACAGCGCTAGATGTCATAACCAAGTGGCGTCCCTAGTGGGGATTGCATGCAACTACAAACTCGGCCACAGCGGTCGTTGACCGGAGCTTTAAAACTAGGACGTCTTGACGACTCTCGAGGCCTTGAGCGCGAGATTGCAACAATCCCACTGAACCTGACGCATGGTCGTGGGTACTGTCAAGCTGAAGTCATGTGTTCGGAGAGAGAGTAGAAGGCAAATTACGGCTACAATAACAGACGCTTAGAAATTATGATTTAAGCCTTATAGCTTTCGATTTTCAGTTGCGACAGTGTAATCGCGATGTTTCAAACGCAAAGAATAAAAGAAAACAGGCCAAACGAGGATTTTAGAGATTGAGTTAAAATCAATTCCTTTCATTTAAGCAAAATTATGTTACCCTTTTACATTAATCTGACAAAAATTATGCAGTTAAGACCCAAAAATATCATTTACGCACTTCAGACTTTCGTCATAATGGAGAAATATGGTGCAGGGTTTCATTACAATCGTACGAGGGTAGGTCCATAAGTATCCGGCCTCGCCGATAAGGATTACCCTCTTCAAAAAACCTCATTTGGTTATCAGTTAAGTAAATAATTGCAACTGTAACTTCCGCTCCGCTGTGTTCTGTTATTCAGATATAGTTGCATAAAGAAGGCTATGTGTAGAAGATTGTGACATGTAATGGAGTATCGAGCTATTAACTTCTTCACAAAAGAAGGACTTACTCCAAATGAAATTAAACAGCCATTGGACGGTGTATATGGGGAAGCATATACACCGTCACATTCCACTGTAAAAGAAGGGCCAAACTTTTTCGAAGAAAGCACTGAGGGTCGAGAAAGCAATGAATAAGAAGAGCGTGCAGGACTAAACACCTTCAAGGTGTTTACTCCTGAAAATATCACTCTTATGGAAGGAGAAATTATGGAAGACCGGTGGCTCAAAGTTACAGAAAAAGCAGCAAGATTGGGCCTTTCTAAAACAACAGTCCTTCGAATTATTCATGAACATTTAAACATGAATAAGGTTAGTGTCAGATGGGTGCCTAGACTTCTTTCCTCAGTCCAAAAGCAGCAACGAGTCATCTGTTGTCTGGCATTTTTGGAGCTCTGCCGTGGCACCGAGAGAGAAGTTCTGCAAACCATTGTTACAGGAGATGAATCTATGATCCTCTACTATGATCCCTTGTCCAAAATAGAATCAATTGAGTGGCGTAAACCTGGCGAAGCACCCCCCCCCTCTAAAAGCCATGGTAGTCACTCAATCAACCAAGAAAATCATGGTCACAATCTTTTTGGACTGTGAAGGTATGAATACTCTTCATTGACTTCAAGGAGAGGAACGCCAAAGTAAATGGGGAGTACTATGCTGGCCTACTGCACAGACTACGTGCTTCCATCAAACAGAAAAGGCGAGGAAAGCTAAGTGGTGGTGTGCGCCTTCTTCACGAAGACCTGCCTGTGCATACAGCTCTTGTTGCAAAGGAAGCCGTGAAGAAATGTGGCTTCAAGGAGATCGATCATCCACCATACAACCCAGATCTAGCTCCCAGTGACTATTTCCTATTCTCAAAACTCAAGAAGGACCTTCGAGGAAGGAAATTTAAGTGTGACGAGAAGTGATGCCCATTTTGCAGACAAAACTTCTATTTTGGGGGGGGGGGGATTGAAATGTTAATTCAAAGATGTGGTAAGAGTATTGCAAAAAAGGTAGCTATAGTGAGAAGTGAAATATAGTTCTGGCCTTTATCACACCTAGAAAACTTATGGACCTACCCTCGTATCTATAGAAGTTAAAAACTTAAATTAACTTTACAAGCGAGTCATAAAACCTTCTAAGTTTAGGAACTACTTATCCATAATAAAGATGGATGATGGAAGCAATGCTGAAGCTCTCTCTAAAGAAGTATGAATGTTTCGAAAGTAGATGACTTCATAAAAAAAAAAAAAAGTTTATATCTTCTTAGGGAAGAACTTATAGCATCAAACTTTCTTAAATTTATAATTCTGTACGTTCTGATGCTAGTATATTGATGTCCAGAATCTTGAATACCGAGGTAAAAGTGTACACATATCTGTTCAGCTACTGGATTTGATTCGCTTCTCTCGAGTCCAGTCACTTACACAGTGAAACTTTGGAGTCGGGACACTAGTAGTCTTGACCGACATGCCGGTCGCCGACCCGGGCCGCGCTATCTGGGCCGAACATTACATAAATACAGCGAAAGTTTTTCTGACTACTCAAGATGCCGTCTGTCTTCACTCTTCCCTTTACCGCGGGCATTCAGAAAATTTTCTGGTCTATGCTAATGGGAAACAAACGCAAGGCTTCCTGATGAGGCAACCTTTACTACTTTCTGACGACCTATCTACGGGCCACATTCGCTGTAAAATCTATGAAAACGATCTCAAAAGTATTTACAAGTGGGAATAATATTTGTAAGTTGTAAGGTTGTGCGAGTCACCATATTCCTACCCAGTTGGGAAACTTTTTATCATATTATTTTTACGATTTAATAATCTATATTTTAAAAACAATATTAAATACATATTTCTTATTTTCTATTAGGGTTAATAGCTAGAGAAGAAAATACATACTCATTTTTTAATACTTGAAGTATACCAAGGCTATGTAGGTAAACCTAATGATCATGTATCTTTTAGATTAGAATTTTTATAATCTTAATGACTGAAAAATATTATTTATATTTATGTATATACGAGACTTGGCAGTGTTTGGATGCATGTTGATGTCTATAGGTCTATAGGTCTATAGATATGTATATGTACATGCTGCAAATACTTTTCTTCGATTTTAGCAATTAAAACTAAAATTTAGATCCTAGTCGCAAACCTTGAAAACAACGTATAGTTCGCGAACCATTGTTTGAGAACCGCTAGTATATCAAATTAATGCTGATTTTAATATTTTTATCTGCATACATGAGCATGTACACAAGAGAGGGGGAGGGGAGAGTTTTACAGTTCCGTTACTCTGAAACTATGAATGCTAGTAACAAAATCCTTTTATAAAATCTGAAATAACGTTTCACGAAGATTAACTTAGACGATTTGTTAAAAAGTGCATTGAATTGAATTACTGGTTGGCAGAACGCGGGTGAAAAAGTCAGTCGTCAAAATCTCATTGAGTCCCTTTTTGTTCATCTGTTACGACGTCGACTGAAACGTCCCTTCCAAGAAGTTGAAGCTCATGGAAAGGGCTGCTGTCACTTTAGATGTCAGGACAGTTTTTCCAGTGAACAAATTCCACTACTGCACGCCGCTCAACACCAACCTATATCGCCTGGCTATGCAAAACTGAAGAGGGTTAACGAGAAACAACGGAAAAAAAAAAAAAAAAAAAAATAAGTACAACCAAGTTATTGAAAAGAAAAACAGAATAAAAAAGCGTTAATCGCAAACAAAGCAAACAAAATCAGCTTTTAAAAGGAAGAATATATATATCTACGCTTAGCTATAAAATTCTCAAATATACTACACTTATACATGCTATAGAACACAGATAGAAGCTGCAGTAAGGGCGGAAGTGGCGTGCGGCATATTATCACGGCCTAAATGTTCCCTTGTGTTGTATTGCAGTGCCGCAGGTTTTGTATTTAATGTACCTCAGTAACTACGGGCGCTTCATTATACCTGCGACATTAGAAAGTTTACACAACACCTCCAAAGGTGAAAGCAAGTGTTTAAAAACTGTTCCTATGTTATGATAGCGTTTATATAAATTGTTACAAAAATCCATAGTAGGCAGTAGTTAGCTAAAATTTCTCGTTTAACTGTTACAAGCACCACCAGTACGTTCAATCAGATATTTTGATTATTTTACTGATCTCTATCATCATTAAATCATTGAAATGTAGAAATATGCGACATGCATAACGGTAGAAAGACACTTTGGTATGTAACGGCATACATAGCGATCCTAGGGAGAGTTAGAAATGTGTGCTAGAGTAAATCCGGAAAAATTTGTCACATAAAATGATGTCCTCAAGGTACCAGCGAGGAATTATGCAATTCGGTGGAGGTTAATTGAAAAATGGAAGAATAATTTGTATTTTCGTTTTGGAGAAATTAGAGGAGGTGGTTTAAAGTAGCCTATAATTTTTGGCCTGATTCTAAAGTGTACCAGACCGCCACAGATGGCCGAGGTCGTTAAGGCGGGGACTCGTGCGCTGGAGATCTGGGGTTCGAAGAATCCCTCCAGGACCTTCCTCCCTGATTAGGTTTTTCTCAGTCCTCGTAAATGGCAAATACCGGTGAGATAACTTAAACTTAGGCTGGAACGCTTCCTTCCTTATAAATAAATCATTTCCCAATATATTTCATCTCATGCATCATCAGTAACCATCGCCTGTGGTGCTTCTGTAATAAAAACGGGCGTTAAGCATCATTCATTCATATAAAGCGTATCTGTACAAAGTTTTGCTTAGATTTGTTATTGTTTAGGGAGCATCTAGATTACAGGACACTCATTCTTTCATCTCTAATTTCAGTTCGTACTGTAAATAAAAAAAGAACAATGTACAAAAGATGTTAACTAGAAAAGAGATTAATATCCAGAAACTTAAAGAAATTGACACATTACGATTGGTGGCATACCAGAATTATGCACTATAAATAATCACAGAAATAGTGAATAGGAGTTCAAAACTTGCTTAGCTTAAGTTAAAACTAGCATTAGGCCATTCAGAGATCAGTTATTTTTAAGATTTCACCATCGGTATCCATAGAACTTGACAAAGACGACGAACAATGATATCACAGTGTATATGTGCCCAGTAGAAGATTCAAATTCGCAGACTTCGCCAAAAAAAAAAAAAAAAAAAAAAAATGTATAGTGCACTTATTTAAAGGCTTTTATTTTCTCCAAAATAACAAATTTGCTGATTTGTTCGAGACACCAGTCATAAGAGTCACAAATGAAACACAACAGCCATTGTTTGAAGTACAGAAAACAAACAAAAAAGTAATTAAAAAAAGCAGTGTTGGAACAATTAAATGGTGCAAGATATTTGTTACTGCAAATAAGAAAAACAGCACCAGAGGTATATAATGATGATGGCGGATATGAATTAAGAATTACCCAGCTGAAACTAAGACTTTTGTAGTGGAGTCTTTGCTTCAGTAAACAGAGCTTTGCATTTGCTCCATTAACACAAGAAGAAGCTGCTATTGGTTGAAGACCTAGTGATTTACTGTCGAATGAACATGTATAGGAACAATGCTGAGCTCCGTGACGCCCTGAAGGTGGTTTCACAGTCAACACCAAACTCTTCAAGTTATTCATAATCTAGTGACATGCTGGAACATGTGCTTGAACAGACAAGGCGACTATGTGTAGCTGACATGTAACCTAAACATCACCATCACTTGTTTTTGTCACACACTCCAACCAATAAACAGTAAAAATCATCTGGACAACCGTTATAAATGCTAGGATGATTTGATGCACTGAAGAACGCAGGTGGAACCAGTAAAGCAGGTGCACAATAATTTTTATATATCAAAGAAAACTTTTGATTACACATGTATAAATATATTTCTCAATTTCACATTAGATTGCTATAAATAACACAAATTGTTAATTTTAGCCAGTAAGGACGTTATAAACTTTATTTGATTGTAAATAAAAATTAAATGTAAATAGATTATAGTGAATTAAGTCATGAATAACCTTCTCTATGAAACGCTGATACTAATATAACCATGCAGTAATCTGTCCAACCATTTCATTGTATGTTAGTACAAAATCTTTTACAATAAACCGATTCAAAATGCAAGATTGAAAGTGAAGTTGTATTTTGCTTTGAAAGGTTTTGTGCTCACACCCAATCTCCAAAGAGGGCTGGTGCAATTTCATACCGATAGAGTTATGGAGCTAGAGGTTGACCTCGGCTGGATTCCAGGTGAATGACCTGAGCCGACTGCCGCGCCGTGACCCAGTATCGTGCTCGCTTGCACTGACCTGGAAACTCCTACGTCAGGGTGATAGACAATCGATGTACGTACGGTACCGAGATATCGTTCCAACCATGCAAGGAATATTTAGCGGCGAGCCCCGGACTCGGTCCCGCAGGGCACCGCTCTTTAAATTGGGGTTTTAAAGATTTTTCCCCGAGGGTCGAAGCATTTTCCTTTTGATATTGCAGCTTTTTTTTTTATTGTAGATAGCATAATTCGCAATAGTTTTCCGAATATCGGAAGAAACGGCACAGGAGTCAACTGTCGGTTTAAAATTAATGCATTTGATTTATGAGAAACAAAACAAAATTATCGAAATCTAAGCTTAAACTGCAGCCAGAAACATAACCACGTGTTATATCAACCTGTTGATTCCCTTCAAATCAGACTCTGGATCAGATTTTGTTATGTATCGCCTGTTGTAGTGCTGGGAGTGAGACATGGGAGACGGGGTCTGTAAATGTCTCTAGATACGATTCCTCCAACTGCGCATTGGACAATCTCATTAATGGCTAACTTTTCTTCATATATTTCATTTCTTTTTATAATTTGTCTAATATATATAAAGGACAAGTTATACATACACACACATGTTATATACACACAGAGGTTGCCAAAATGTATACACACTTCAAGCAAAGGAAAAAAACTGTTTACATAACAAAGCTGAATTCACACAAACACAAAATGATGAGCACTAATCATCTTAGACTTTTACAGTAACAACAGTTGCTCAAAATGCCCAACGTCGATACACTTCTGAGTACGTTGAAATACTGATTGAGAAACGTTTGCGAAAGTGTTCTCAGCGATTGCAGCACATGACGTTTCAATTTCTTCCCGAAGTGCTGTCAGTGTAGCTGGTTTTCTACAGTATCTACATCCTTAAGAGTTCCCCATAGGTAGAAGTCCAACGGAGTTAGATCCGGAGAACGCGGTGGAAACTCAATAGGACCTCTTCGTCCTATCCAGGGCCTTGGATAGTGCCTTGAATCCATTACACGGGGTTTGTTACTGGGCAAGGTCTCCTAGATCTGCCCTTGCTAACATCGCATACGGTACCACGAGTCTCTAATTTGTCTCGAATGCGTGTTCTGTACACACGTCTCCATTGCCTTTGAACTTCAACAACATTCTCGGTTTTCCAATACCACTTCATAATTGCTTTCCGCTGTTTAAACGATAATCTTGGCTCCATTTTGTTGTAGCAACGCTAGCATAACGTAATGTGAGTCACATCTGTTTACAGAACATCATACTACATATTACTGTTGTTTTTCGATCCAACTTTGAAATATATTAAATAGATATTTACTGTGAAAGTGCGTATACATTTTTTGACATCCCCAGTATATATATTTCCGAGAAGTGAATTATTTACCAACTGCCTTAAAAGTAAAATTTCAACAGTTTCAATTCTTATCTACATGTTCATTTCTTATAGTATTAAATCACCGGAAGAATTACCAACTTCTGCACCATTTAAATTATGTGTTATGCCTTTTATTTTCCTGCATGTATAATATTATTGATGATAAATTATGAGTTACAGTACATGATGAAATGGGGTGTAAGTTAAACGTGGATAAAGCAAAATACACGGCAATGGAAGATGAATAAAAATACTTAGTTCTGACAGATGGTAATGAAGAAATACAGCAATGGGATGAATATGCAGTAGAGTTATTTAAGTTACGGGCAACCAAAACGCGGCTGCGTAGGGAAAGAATCTAGTTGTCAAAGCCATATAATGCATGTGCAGGTAGTAGTAATATATCTTCTGACATTTTAAAAGCATGTTGTTGCAATTTTTATAGTGTAAAAGATCGAAGTCTAGGCAGGTGAAGTTTATTAGCTGTTCCAAAATTTATCAGTTTTGGAAATTCACGTCTGAAATGCCTATATGTATCTTTGTCTTTGGATATTGAAATACTTAAACTACATGGTCCAACCTTTTTCAAGTAGATAAGCAGCTATCTAGAGATTGCTTTCTGATGTGTTAAAATTTATCTAATCGTCTGCAATAAAAATAATATGTATAAACACATGTTCACTTAAATTATATGGCAAAAATATCTTGTCATTCTCTGAATACGATAAAGGAAGTTCTGTAAGCATTTACGATATTTTTGTAAACTTCAAAGTTTGGGCATATAAGTTCTTTTTTAAAAGCTTCCGTGATTTCTGTTGATAACCGTACAGCACTTGGTACCTGAATTTTTTCTAAAAGGGGGGGAGAAAGAAAGTAAAAATAAAATAAAATTGCCTACAGCACAATCTGGAGGATCATGCCATGGTTCGCACATGTGCGTGATAAAGTTTTTTTGGGGGGGGTGGGGGCATCGATTACTTAACTCTTGTTATTTCAAAACCTCATGCCTCCTACACCTGTGACTATTTCTGATAAAACAGTCGGGTGAACGAACCCTCGCGACCTAATAAGCGTCTCGACGCTGTGATGTAACCAGGTGAATGTCCTTAATCACCACTGAGAGTGGGTGTCGCTCAATTCCTGTATTATTTGCTCATATGCGTCGTTAGGATTGTAGTTTTTTGACTTTAATGCTTTGTGAAAGCTTATGTCAATAAAAAGAGGCCATAGGCGTCTAATATCACCAGTAGGAATTTTGATTTTATAAAGAAGATATCAATGTTTAATAAAAATGCAGACAGATTGTGAAATCGCACAGTAGTTTTAACAATAAAAAGACTGTTTATATAATAATAATAATAATAATAATAATAATATTATTATTATTATTATTATTATTAAGTTCAGTTATGATAATATAAGAATTTCTACTGAAAACTTTAGGTGAGTACAAAAGCAACAAAATTACCTGCACTATCACATTTGCTTTGCAAAATAGTATACAAATAGCAGCTTACGGCTAGGCAAATCAACGATATTTCGGTTAAAACAAATATATAGATATGGTTAACCGCTTTTGCAATCTTTGAGTACACCGTATCACCATAAGGGTGCAATTTCAATTCGTTTTCGGGAGAATGTTTCAACAAGTTGGTTGAGAGGAAAGCCCAGTGACCCAGTGCTTTGCACCGAGGTGAATTTCAGCTGACAATGCGCAGGCGCGGGTTGGTCAGTGCCCTTTCGAGTCATTGCCCGTAGTAGGTCAGAAGGTGAGAGTTCAGCAGGTCGTTAACCTTGTTTACCGACTCTTTGTGCATGCTTGGGTCTCGATAAACGAGGAAATTGATTCGAAAAGAGAAATATCTGAACTGAAACAAATTATTGTATTTCTTTCTTGGTGAGATTCGTGGAAAACGAACATTTCATAAGCAACTTAAACTTAATGAAAGTGGTTAAAGACTTCCTGTCAATAACATTTTGTATCACAGAATAAAGTTCTAAAAAGTTTCACTGATAACGCTCTTTAGAAATGAATTAAAATGACTATTTCACTCATGTAACGTCATCTTAAAATCGACCAATGACAACAAAACAAAATTTTGAATTTTGACCAATCACAGCCGGATTACGGAGTGAAATTATCGAGGAAAAAAAAAACTATCAAACCCGTTTTATCGCGCGACATGCATTTGTCTTGTGATCAGCATAGCCTACTCTATACCTCCACTTTATAATTCCTGAACACGCATCACTGACCACTTTTGCTAGAGGCGATGGGGAGCTATTGATAGCATCAAAAGCATGAACAATCGACCACCATAACGAAGAAATGGAGGGTTCTTCAAAGCGTTTTGGTGATGAGGCAAATGAGCAAATTGATCTTATCATTAGGAATTCCAAACCATAGATTACAAAGAAAAATAGAGACGCTGCATGTTATCTTTTTTTTCTTCAGTTGGTATTAGAAAATCGAGCAGTAGCGATTGTAATAGTCGACTTTTGTCCATTTCAGTCTCACGGTTTCTGAATAGAATACGTATGCATAAGTATAACATGTGTTAATATTCTATGTGTGAATTTCAAATATATATCACTTTTATTCTTTTCTATTCATGAAATAGGGTGAACTCCGTATTTTCCTTAAAAAACACCGTTTTATGCTGAATCTTAATTTATTATGCAACAAAAATGTTTCACAGGATGCAGATTTTAATTAACTTACTTCAGATTTACAACATTTAATAAGAATATAGTGTTGCACTAGTGTTTTAGAAATTTCTAATCGGGACGGTGCAAAAAAAATCTACATGGAAATGCGTTTTTCCAACATTATATTAACATATTACGATTTTTATTATGTCAAAATTTTAAATTCTGTATCGTGTGGATTTTAGCATATTAGCATATGAAGGAAAGATTTTTTTTAAATACTATTTGATATCAACATGTAAATTTGATAATATAGAGCAGCCTGTAATAAAAATTTGGAAGACATTTGTTTCAAAACTGCATAATTTAGAAATTTCAATTGTGGGTACCCTTAAAATAATGTGATGTATGTAGTATATCTTGACAGACAATTATCTATTCTTTGGAAAAAGTTAAATTTGAACTGTTTTTTAATTTAGTACTTCAAACACAAAACTAATGTTATTTTTTCTGGGGTTGTAGCTTTGTATCTGGTCGCTTGAGCGCAAGTACAGACACGCGCATTCACTAAAATGTGTGCCAGTTATAAAGGCATTCGCTCTGTTTTACTTTTTTGCCCAGCAGTATGCGCTTTTGGTCGACATTCCTGAATCGCTTGCGCTACTTGAAGCTACAGCTAAGTTTGCACATTCTACGCTTGAATCTGGAGCACTTCTTTGCTTCATCGAGAAAGAGATAGGCAAAAAGTGTAAATATCTTGATATACTTTTATATACATTAAAAGTCTGAGAAGAATGGCTTCACGTATTCAGAAGCATTTATCAAAGAATATAGAGTAAACGTTGATACTTCAGAAAATGTCCTTGGATATTTCGGCTGTGATGTAGAAATTTGCTTCTACTGAGGGATACAATTCTTATGAGTACCTTGGACCATTTCAAATATTTAATGAAATACTTGCTTTATAATTATTATTTGGAAATAATGACAATAGCCTACTTTTAATTTAATTATTTATTAAAAGTTTAGAATGGAAAGCACCAAAAGAAGTGTCTCCATCAACGAAACATAAATAGCCATACGGTCCCCTTGCAGCGTTACAATTTCTGTTACAGGAATTGCTCGCTCACAGCACTTTCTCTATAGAAGAAACATTTCTTGAGAGAGCAGGCAGGTTTGATATAACGTTACGGTCTAGACTAACGACTCTTGCTTTCAACTTCTACTTTCTTTAGAATACTACTTTCCTTTCCTCTCCTACAGATTTCACTTAAAGAGATCTGTGAAGCATACCATTAAGAAGATCCGAAGTACTCCAGATATACATGAGATGAAAGTTATCAAATTTGTTTTTCCTTTAGCGGTTAAGCATGCCAACATTTATAGCTGCATATACTCCGTGCATCAACCAAATCAGTGAAGGGCTAATAATTAGATTCCAATTTCGGTTATTGCCACAAGACTTTCAAATGCATTAAAGGAGCAGTTATAGCCTTTTTTTCCTCTCTCTCTCACCAGTTCAATTTCATGTTAGTATGGAATTGCCTCCAAAAACTGATAGCCCTGTCGAACTCTGTTGAATTGAGGTGGGTGTCAGGTCACAGAGGTGTAAACTGGCCAAGAAACATCTAGCCACTTAATAAGTCCGGAACCAGCCTGTGGCGTTAGGAAGTCCGCAGTAAATTAAATTATGGGCCATAGAGAAACATAAAATACGATGATCCAATTACCCAGGACAAGCCCGTGTGAAAAGCCTTGTCACACATTCACCAGAACGCTCTTGAAGCTGGAAAGGAAAAAGTTAAGGACAGCGGTGGGATTAATTAATGGACATGGTCAATTTAGGTAACATCTCCAGAAAATGGGACTCTTCCAGAGAGAGCTCATATGTTGACTTTACCAAGCACTTGCTGCTTGAGTGTGAAGCTCTGGAGAGAAGAAGATATCAACTTTCCGGTCCACAACCATATCTCAGTATGCATGATCCCCTTATAGGGAGCAAGGTTCTGGATCTGACCAAGAACACAGAATTTAGACTTGGGGGTGGCACAAAAAGCTTAAGGCTGAAATGCGGGAGTTCTTCAGAACTCTCTCCAATACCACCCACGATACTAAAGCCTTTGAACATTTTCTTATGGATAGGGAACACTTCGTCGTAGCTGGGAAGATCACGGCAGAGTTCTTTATGCCAGATTTTAGACTTTTTGCCTTATTGCCTACTGTTCTTGATACATATGGTTCACACATTTGGATATAACTAATATCAAAAAGATGCAGCGTTAATAAAGAAAAGCGGACACAACTATAGAATCCTGCTTTCCACCCGTTCTACTTCCCTGTGGATGAGGGGCTTATGAGCCATATCGGTTTCCAAAGAAAATAATGTGTTATTTCTTCGATGTTCTTATAAATACTACTAACTGTATTTTTGTGTAGAACGTCCCGAACCATTTTCATTTCTTTTAGAGGCTTTGCTACATATATTCTGTAAACCTTTTCGAAAAGCACTTGACTAAAAGTTTATTCTCATAATTTCGCCCCTTATGCGCTCTGAGGGCTTTGAAGTCATGTAGGGTCTCCTCGATGTTTATGAGAAATGGTAAACTAAACTTGGGAGAATTATTTAAGATTAATAGTGTCAAATGGTTTTAGAACAGTCTCAGCGCCTGACTGTGAATCCCGAAGACTTAAGGTGTTCCATCCCTTAGATGGAGCTCACAAATACCATTGTGTGTGTGTGTTGGCAGATGCCACGCATGTACTCTGATCTCGTAACAGACTATTTGATCTCTTTTGTGTTAGCCGTGTTTCCAGGTTAGTGCAACTCCGTAGTTCACAACACTACGGATTTTCAGGTACTCCCTTTTATTGTAATTGAGCACTCGGCAGAAACTGTGCAGATCATATGACTGAATTCGTTGTATCAAAGTTACTCCACCACCCTGTCACTTTTAAGTCATTTCCTATAGCGGCTGTTTTTTTTTTTTACAGCTGTCTAACTTTTGGCAAGTCATTGCATTCTGAACTTTGTGCCGTCATAAGCCTTGCGAATAGTCCCAGCACGATGAAGACGTAACTTTAATCTAGGAGCCTAGGTCTGACTTAATCAAACATCTATCAATAGATGGAAAAACTTATGGATGGTGACGCTAGGGTACTGTCACTTCAGAAGGCATTTACACAAACAGGAACAACATACTGAAAGATGTGAGGAAATCCCTTTGTAAGCGTTGATTGGTTGTTCAATGTGGACAATGAATGTTTGGGAAAAACAGAATGTACCTTGAGGATACAGGACGTAATATTGTAGATTCTTATTAAGGGATTGATAAGAGGTCTAATTGTAAGTACAACGGGAGTTATTTCTGCCTTTATGAAGATATGCCTTACTCTTTGAATGTTTTGTTGTCCTATCCTAAACTCTGCAGACACTTTGGAATTTGCTGAATCCAGTTTCTAATTTTCAAACACGCATGTATGATCAGGAATTACTTCCTGTTCATTAAGTTAACTACAAGGCAAGATAGCAAACAGTTATACTATAAGTCAGGTAAATTTGTGCCCGAGCGATAGTGTTCAAAACTGGTAAACTCTATTTAACACACGAATTGCATATAACTGTTTTTATCCACTCCCACATTCTACGTAATAAAAATAGATTAGCTTATTTTTACATGACTTAATATCAGTAAATACGTCAAGCGACCAGGAACAAAACATCTGAAATTGTTTACACTTCGAAAACTGTGTATTCAATTGTTTGTTGCTAAATTTTCTTTTTTACTTACTTCCCATCGTCAATAGCAAGCAACGCTATTAGGTAAAATGTATTTGCTTCACTAAAGCAACTCAACTATAGTTGAGGTGGAAAATCGATTTTATTTTATACCTCCGTCCTCCTTTCGTAATATCCTACTCAACAAATAACACATGCATCATAGACCATTTTTCTATAGCCGTAAATATTTTTAAATAAATTAGTAATTATAAATTAAATTCCATACATTTTTCTTTCAAAGAAATTTCGTGTATTTCTTACTGCGAGAATCAATAGAGAAAAGTGACCTAAATCTGTGGATGTTATCAATATCTCAGTGGTAGTCATTAGTGGATTTTAAACCTATTTTGGCGGGAAAAATACAAATTAAAATTCTGTTTTTAATTAATACTACATTTTCTTTACATATTATATTTAATATAAAGGAACTATATTATATGTAATGATGAGATTAGCTGTTATTGATCTTCCCAGCCTTACATGATTACTTATGGTAATAAATCTTAGAAATGAGTTTAAAATGTATTATGTTATATCGCCAGTTGCATTATAGCTTTATTTCGAGAAATTTAAAAATAATAAAAATTAATACATTTTAAAATATGAAATTCCTATCCATTTAAATAGATTAACAACTATCGCATTCCGTGTTATATCAAAGTTAGTTCATTGAACTGTTATCAAAATTTTATAACAGTTTGTAGTAGAGTGCTTTGTGTTAAAAGAATTACTTTTAGTATGAGCTGTGTAAAAATATATTATTCCAAGCTAACTGCTAATGAGTTGCTCCACAGGGGAGGGTAGTCACGAAACCTGCCATTATTAATAACTTGGTGTTACCTGGGAAATACTGGGATATTGCCCAGGACTCAGTCTAGGAATGTTTCTTAATTGCTGTGACGTTAATTGCATTTGTCATTAGTGTTACAATGCGAATCGCGTTCCTGGGAACTCTATTTCAGCAATTCATAATTATGTTGGCTGAGGCAAAAGGTTTTACATTTATAGTCGCGCTATGCTTTTCTCCGTTATCAAATTATGTCTTGTTTTTTCTGACAAAACTTAAAAACCGAAACTACTCTGCATTTCCCGGTAGTAATTTTGCAATTTTGACCAAAGTTTTATAACTGCTAAAATGAATCTTCCCGTTCGTCATTCGCCTTGTGGTGTTAAGGTTAATCAACATCAAGGAATTGAATCTTTACAAATTACTAACGAACTATTAATAGTTCTTCTTTCTTTAAGTTTATAATGAAATGGTAAGTATACCAGACTTTAGAGCGACATTCTTTCACGCATTCACAATGTTTACTTCTCCTATACTCCTAACTTTTTATAGTATTGTAACTTCCCTATATACCTGAAACCACAGTTGCGGGTTTTAACGGCTTACTTTTAGCGTTCTCATTATTTTCACACATTACCATGCGTTCGCTTAACCATCTGCTAGCCACTCAAGCAACTACTGGAACAAATTCTGACATCATTGATCCGCGAGCAGATGGCTGAATGGGACGCACAGTATACTTTCTTAAAGTTTGTGTACATAGAAAAAATTAAATTCTCTCTTAGATATTTATTTATGCACAGCTATTTGTAGTGCGTGTTCTGAATTATTAAATATCACTAAATGGACTATGAACAGCATTCTGTTCAACATATTGTAGTTATATTAAAATTAATATTTGATTCTTCTTGGAAATATCTAATCCCGGAGTCATTGGGCAATTACATAATTTTCCAAAGAGTGATCGAAAAATAGCTGCTACGTTAGTAAATTAAAATCACGTATTTTAAAATCATTTTATATTTATAATAAAATTTTTATTTTGTTAATATGGGCTGATTAATTATATTGAAATTAGGTTTTTATTTAGACATAGTTTAGCAAGGATAGTGCTAAAGATAATTGTCAAATCGATACTGGAGGAAGCGTACAGTGTTAAGAAAATTCGATCAGGACGCGATATTTCCGTAAACTCAAGAGAAACACTGACTTCTTTTTGAGAGTCAATATCAGGGGTGTCGGATAAATTAAACGATTTCTTCCTTCGACTCAGAGGCCATCAGAGATTTGAGAACGACTCCAGGGCGCTATAGACGAACTCTGAGGGTTTTAAAGTTCAACAAAAAACTCAAATAACACCACAAGGAACTTCCTGAATTGCTACTTTTTATTCCTTGTATTTATAGTCTCAAAAGCAATACATGTTTCCTTTCCAAAACTTGACACGCTGTTCCACAGAGCAGAACAAGATTAGGAATAGGCGTCTGTGGTTGGTCCGTTCAAGAAACTAGGCCTTCAACTGTTACGGTAGATTAGACCTAGCTGAAAATAGCATCCTAGTCTATTGGGAAACTCACGTGTTAGCCTGACAAAGAAAAATGAGAGAGAGAGAAAGTAAAATCAGAAACAGATGAAGAGAGAGGTTGTGTGTCACGAGCTAAAACAACAAAAGCGCATCTTTTTTAAGATTATGTTGCGCTTGTTTTGCTATGACGCAAATATTAACTCAAATCAGATATTTTAAGAAGAGTTAGGTGCACGAATCAAATCCCGTTAGCACGAAAACAGCACTAATACTATTGGCGAATATTTCTGCTCTGGCTCCAAGACTCCCAATCGTCTGGCACTCTCAAAAGACTCTTAACTGATAACGACTTATTTTATTTTCAGGATAGATTCTTTCAACAGTTTCTATTCTTGCTGAAGCTTTTTCAGAGCAGTAGTAGGATTTATAGTGGTTCAGAAGGCCATGCATGTCAGCGTTTTCATATTTACATATTCAGTCAACTATACAATCAATTATACTTCTTCTAAAATTTAACAACATTCCTGATGTTCCCCCATTATTATTGTTAATGACGATAAAATTCATCAGGATTGTCTCTCTCCTCAACAAAATTCAACTGTTCAGTAACTGCTTCACAAGAAACGCCATAATGGTATCCAATATACGATGATAGGGCCATGAGTTTACTGCCTAACCATTTTCTAGATATGATAAAGACAAAAAATATATTTCACTTTTCAATATAGTTACCCTTTATTGCAATATATTTCTCACATCTTTGAATTAACATTTCAATCCCTCCCTTCAAAAAAAAAAAAAAAAAAAAAAAAAAGTCTGAAGTCTTGTCTGCAAAATGGGCATTACTTCTTCGCAACACTTAAATTTCCTTCCTCGAAGGTCCTTCTTGAGTTTTGAGAAGAGGAAATGGTCACTGGGAGCTAGGTCTGGGCAGTAGGGTGTATGGTCGATCTCCTTGAAGCCACATTTCATCAGAGTTTCCTTTGCAACGAGAGCTGTGTGCACAGTACTCCTCATTTACTGTGGTGTTTTTCTCCTTGAAGTCAATGAAGAGGAATATTCCACCACTGTCCCAAAAGATTGTGGCCATGCTCTTCTTGGTTGACTGAGGGACCTTGGTCTTTAGAGGCGGTGCTTCGCCAGGTTTACGCCACTCCATTGATTCTCTATTAGACAAGAGATCATAGTAGAGGCCCACAGTTTCATCTTCTGTAACAATGGTTTGCAGAACTGCTTTTTAGTTGCCAGGACAGAGCTCCAAAAATGTCTGACGACAGATGACTTGTTGCTGCTTTTGTACTGAGGAAAGAAGTCTAGCCACTCATCTTGCACTAACCTTATTCACGTTTAAATGTTGATGAATAATTCGAAGGACTGTTGTTTTAGAAAAGCCCAACCTTGCTGCTATTTCTATAACTTTGAGCCGCCGGTCTTCCATAATTTCTCCTTCCACAAGAGCGATGTTTTCAGAAGTGAGCACCTCCAAGGGCCGACCTGCACACTCTTCGTCTTCAATGCTTTCTCGACCCATTCGAAAAAGTTTGGCCCATTCTTTTACGGTAGAATATGACGGGGATGCTTCCCCATATACACAGTCCAATCGCTGTATAATTTCATTTGGAGTAAGTCCTTCCTTTGTGAAGAAGTAAATAACAGCTCGGCACACAATTTGAACATGTCACGATCTTCTACACATAGCCTTCTTTATGCAACTACATCTGAACAACTGTACATAGCGGAGGAGAAGTTACAGCTGCAATTATTTACTTAATAGATAAGGTATGACACCAGATAAGGATTTTGTGAAGGCGATAATCCTTATCGGTGTCGCCGGGAATTTATGAACCTACCGTCGTATGTATGCACTGAGCTCTTTGAAAATGGTGGTTTCTTAAGCCATCAAAATCTCTTCATTATATATGTAGACATCAATGTTATCAAAGATTTATGCTCATTTTCTATTTAACTTCTTGCACAAGTCAAACATATTATCGGATGCACAATTTCCTTTTTTCAGGAACCGCATACTTGTGCACGGCTGTTGCACATTCAGTTCTAGCCTGCAAGACCGCCACATACTTGCTATCTCTGACGCAAAGCGTTTTGTAACTTAAGTGTGACAGTATACACAGGAACTTCCTCTCTCGCGAGCAGCCGGCCCAAGTGTTGAAATAAATGCTATTGCATTGCTTACAGTCATTTGTTGACTAACCTGAGCTACGCAGCGCAGCTCTAGAGATTGCATGTTCGGAATGCCCAAAATGTGCTGCATTTTAATTTAACTGTATTTATAGGCATTGTTTGGTAATAAAAAAATAAAATAAAAACTTTTGATTTATTTGAAAATATAATAAAGACAGTTTTACTACAATGTCCAATAACATAAGCTAGAAAAAAAAAACACTAGTGTTATTTTAAAACACAAATATATGTAAATCGTTTTTAATTTAGGGTTGCTTATTTCCTCTTGGTTTATCAAGTAAAACTTGCTGTAATGCCAACCATTTTTTTAATGAAAGAAAAACGTTAATAATAACCTTCTTCTTCTTCTTCTTCTTCTTCTTCTTCTTCTTCTTCTTCTTCTTCTTCGTCTTCTTCTTCTTCTTCTTCGTCTTCTTCTTCTTCTTCTTCTTCTTCTTCTTCTTCTTCTTCTATGGCGCTACAATCACAGATCTTGCCGCAGCAACCTCATCTTCCCCTATCTCTATTTTATGATTTCATTGATAGAGAGCGGTATTGCAAGGGACATTTGATCAGTCAGCAAGCCGGCACCTAGCCGGATGCCTTCACGCAGCTTTCTAGATCGAGGAACACCACTTCTCCATCACGCAGCTCTCCAATTGTCCTCACGGGGTTGGATGGACCCCCCAGACCTCCTTGACTTAGAAAAAAATCCTAAAATTCCAGCAGTCAGCAACGTTAACCACTAGACAAAGAGGCGGGTGGCCGAGGTCGCTAAGATGCGGACTCGTGAGCGGGAGGTCTGGGGTTCAAATCCCGCCAGGACTGTTCTCCCTGACTGAGGTTTTTCTCTGTCCTTATAAAAGGCAAATACCGGGGAGGTACCGTAAGCGAACTTTCCTCACTTAAAAAAATCCTTTCCCAATTTATCATTTCTTCTCATTTATCATCAGTGTCCACCGTTTGTGGTGCCTCAGTAGTAAAAACGGGCACTATATAAAAATAAAGACCAATGTGATCTAATAATAACAACAATAAATTTAAATGTATAAACTTAATTCTTCACTGCACAGAAAGCCAGTTAAATCTATTAATAATCATAACAGAATTGTTGGAGATAGGTTATTATTTATTTGTTTGTTTCTTTTCCACAATCGTGCGAAAAAAACAACATTCACGCTTTACACATTAAGATTACACAAGTACGTAAAATAAAACAAATGTTTTAGGCATTAGCAGAAAAGAATGTTTAAATCAGCTTGAAAATTACTTGGGGATGAAAGAGAAAAGTTATGGAGGAAAGTGATCAAGAACGGAAGATGATAAAAAAGTATTTATAAAGTTCACTTTGTAGAGGATTCTGAATTAACAAGCACTCCAGCCAGAATCAAGCAAATTGTAAAATTTTAATTGTAAATGAGTAGAAATAATAATAATAATAATAATAATAATAATAATAATAATGAATATTAATTTATTAAAATAAAACGAGTTCAAGAGGAACTTTACGCAATTAATACTTATGAACTTGCAGGAAAAAATTAGAACGTGCTTAAGTGATTTTATGTGCAGTCATTGCGTATTGTACCTAAATCAACCATTTTGCAAACTGCTTTTAACATACGTTATGGCATTACTTAAAAACGTATACGTGTTTTCAAAATTTGTGAACGATATTATTATAAACAAAGAGTGCAGAAGTAAGACCTAAAGCATAAAAGTAATTATTTCAAAACAAAAGGTTCAACTGCTGCAGAAGTGGTAGGCATTATTGGCACAATGATGCGAAAAACGAGGAAAGTCAGTTTTCCAGAGAAATGGAATGGGGCTGCTTCAAGGCCACAGTTTGTGCGCCTGCGGCCGAAAAAGGTCAGGATGGGCTGCAAAAGCTGCGCGCGCGGATGAGAGTTCGCACTAGATCGCGGACATTCACCTTGATGTTGCAAACTGGGACAAGCAGTAAGCCTCTCTCGGCGGGTCCCGGGGAAACCAGGTCAGTCTGCGAGCGAGGCTAGGACGTTGCTCTGGTCGCTTGGCGTCGAGGTCGCCTTTGTAGCCTCGCGCAGGGCATAACAGGGTCATAAGCTCGGTCCGGGCATTGCTCTTAAAGACTTTGAGGTCAGTTGCTAGTTGATATTCATAATCTACATTATAAACACGGTCTTTTAAAGGTCGTGTTCGATATTGCTCAGAAGCGTTTAAGCAAATGGATTTTAAAGTATTTATAAGCCGTTCTACATAAAGTTCATATTCCAATAAGGAAAGGGAAAAGAAGATATAAAAATCAAAGATTTTGCATTGTTTCTCCCTACATTATGAATTAACACAATAAAACATTACCATATTCAACTTTGTTGCTTTTACGAGGCGCCAATTAGTTTTACCAGAAATTGATTTTACACCTTTGTAGCTTCAAAAAGATACTTTCCTCAGAATTCGTTTGCTTTGCACGGGGAAAAAAATAAGTTAAACTTCTGGTTGCATTTAATTTATAATTATATCAGTTTCTCTTCAATTATAGATAAAAGAAATCATGCTACCTATATGGAGATAAAAGAGAGATGTCCTACTCTGGTAGAACCATAGTAACAACTAAAGGAAATGCATTTCTGCTTTATTTGAGTAAACACTTTCTTGCTAATCCACACCTTGGTTGCTGCATTGCCAATAATGACATAAGTTTCATCTGTTTGCTTTCCCCTTTGCGATGACCGCGATTTCGCTTTCGTCCGCAAGGTCTGGAGAACACTTTCCCTCTTCCATGTTTCCGTCGTTACAGAGTAGTTGCACTGGTGTTCATGGCATACCGACAATTACTTGCAACGCCTGTTCGAGTCTTTATGTGTTAAGAAAGAGCACACAACTTGTCTTGCATAGTTCGCTTATAGAGGAAACACATAGTACTGCCAAGGGTGGCAGAGGTCGTTATGTCGCGGACTCGCAAGTGGGAGATCTGGGGTTCGAATCCCACCAGGACCTCCCTGACTGACTTAGGTTAATTTTTTTTGTTTTTTTTTCTCCAGTCCTCATAAATGACAAAGCCAAATGCCCTAAACTTAGGCCTTTAACGCTTCCTTCCTTAAAAAATCCTTTCCCAATATATAATAGCATTTCATGTATCGTCCACTGCATGCTGTACCTTTGTGGTAGAAATCGGCGTTAAACATCATTCAATTAAAAAAAAAATTAAATTAAAAAAAAAACTTTCTCCCAGGGTGCGGTGTCCCCCCCCCCCCCCCCCCCCAGTTTGCTGCAAACCTGTTTGTTTCACTCTCCCGATAATCATCGAGATCCTGCTGTCCGGCTAACCTGCTAAGGAGTGGCACGGTCGCCCATAGGAAAAACATTCCAGGGGGAAAACAAAACTGACCGCATTGTATTTAATACGGATTTTTAAAGTAGACTTGCGCGTATTCCATAAAACGCAATAACACTTTGAATCATGGAGTGATAAAGACTTTTTCTTGTAAAAGATGGTTTAATACCAAAGGAATTTCATACCAAAATTATAACAGTTTATGGGGACACTTCTCCTCCGTTTTCAAAGACTAAAAATGGGCGGCTGATTTTAAAAATGGCTGTACTAGCCTTGAAGGACGTCCAAAAAGCAATAATAGTAATATTCATGAAACAAATATATGACAAGGTATTAGATGACTGGGCGAGTTAAAATATACTATACGCATTTCAAAGGCATGTGTTGGTTATATTTTACGTGAAAAATTGTGTCGGTCCTGGTGGCGTAGTGGTAATCATACTTGCCTCCTAAACCCAAGATCGTGGGTTCAAACCCGGCCAGGATCGATGGATTTTTTAGGGTATAAAAATTCTAAACATGGTTTCCTTCGGAAGGGAAGTAAAGCCTGAGTCCCGTGTCGTACATTTACGGCACGAAAAAGAAGTCAAGTCTAAAAGAAGAGGCCTCCGAGCAAAATTCACGGCATGAGCCGTTTCACCCTGAACTGAATGGGAAGCTGATGACCTGAAACATTAAAAAGCGTCCATCGCTTTGTGCAAGATTAGTGCCACGTTTGCTAACTGCAGAGAAAAAATTATTCGTATGAAAATATCGCAAGCTTTTGGGGTGTTTTCATAAAAGTAGAACTGATTTTGAGCGTCAAGATCTGTTTATAAAAGTGTTTTAGCGATGGGATAAGTGAGAAATTATTGAAGCATCCACCATACTAACCAGATTTTGCTCCCTCGGACTTCCATCTGGTCCAAAAGCTCTAAGTCTTCCTTGCTAGTTAAGAGTTCAGTGGTACTGGACTTTAATGCATAAATGCGGTAAAGATGCATTTTGGTTGCGGATGAATTCAAAGTAATTTTATGGATAAACAATACACAAGAAAGATACCAGATTTTTTTTGAAAACATTACTAGATGAAATCTGACATTCAGAAAATAACATCTAGTCGATTTATTTACGGACGCTCTTTAACATCTCTGTCATCAGATTCCCATTCAATTCAGAGCGTGAAACGGCCAACAACTTTTGTTCAAAGGCCTCTTCTTTCAAATTTGAGGTTCTTTTATGTGCCCACGGAAACCATACCCAGGATTTCTAAGTCCGAAAAAAAAAAAAAAAAAAAAAAATTCATCGACCCTGGCCGGGATTAAACCCGCGATTTTCGGTCTAGGAGGCAAGGGATGGTTACCACTAGACCACCTAGACCGACATACCTATTCGAGAGAATAATAAATGTGGTATCAAGTATCAGACACTTTTCTTCTGGTAAAAACTTTGAATCTTGCGATTAAATAGTGACCGATACTTTTATGTGATTTAATGACATTTTTGTCGATATTACTCTTTCGGCATTATAAATAGGTTGCTTTTTACTCTGAGATGTTTTTAGCTGTCGCAAGTGAAATATTCGCATATTAAAAGCAGATGCCGCTCTATAGCGACTGAGGGATTTTCTCAGCTCTAGCATATCTGACCAGCTCATGTTCACGCATATGCTACCTGAGGATGTAAAATTAACTTGGGGTTCCGGGGTTAAAGCGGCCAGCAATACCTTAGCTACTGCCGCTGTCAAGCCGATATTATTTTGAATAGTGTTTAACGTCCGTTTTTACTACTGAGACACCACAGGCGGTGGACACTGATGATATATGAGATGAAATGATAAATTGGGAAAGGATTCATTTTTAAGAAAGGAAACGTTCCAGGCCTAAGTTTAGGGCACATCCCCGGCATTTGCCATTTATGAGGACTGAGGAAAACCTGGAAAAAACTTCATCAGGGAGGACGGTCCTGAAGGGTATCGAACCCCCGACCTCCCGCTCACGACCTCGGTCACCAGTGGCGGTGTCAAGCCGATAGGTCATAGGTACTAACTTTCCTTAGGCCTTATGTAGTTTTTTTTTAAAGCAAGTTCTGATTTTCTAAATACTTGCATTTATATTGTTTATGCATTAAAATAATTTTATGTTATATTTTACATAGGTGCTTTTTTTCCTCCCGAAAACGGAACAACCTTGAATTAACATCTAATATATTAAGCCTTTCACGAGATTATTAAAGAGACATTTGAGCAATTAGTAATATAAAAGCAGGAATCGAACCAAGACTCTGCATGGAACGTGGAGAGCTCGTTCACCTTGAAGACCACCCAGTCAGGGTGTTAGCTAACAATGGTTAGTCAGGCGGAACAATTGCGCCCCGCTATGCCTCAACAAACACCAGCGGCGGTTACACCGGGAATTTCACTTACGTCAGTAGTGAACGTGAAGGTGCTAAATACGAGTCATGTGTATAAAAACAGTTTTTAATATCTTACATCCACCATGGGGTCTAAGTGAATCGGTCCCGAGAAAAACTTATTAAGTCTTAAATAGCGAAAATTCTCCTCAAAATAAGTTTTATAAATTACAGCTAACTGCGATTCAGAAGATCTTTTGATTAAATCATTGTATGCGAAATTGTTGATGACAGAAGAAAAAATGTGTCTTTAATTGTAAAGCTAAAACTATATTTATTTCATACATCTCCTTTTCCCCGAGGATTAAGGCTATCGTTTGAGTCCAACTCCAAAACGCCCTTTGTTGCGATTGCCATAAGAAATATTTGCGCAAAAAATTAGCTGGCATTGTTTAACAGGGATCCGAGATATTTGAAAAGTGGGTATAGATAATTTCAGCATTTCAGCATTCCTACGGAATGGCATTTGAAGTGTCAAAGTAGGAGTCATCGGGTTTTTTCTCAGAGTTCTTCCGTTTTCACGATTTAATTTATGCTTTCCACTTATTGCTCACCTTTTACATCTATTTCACTATCATTTCAGCTTAATGTCTGTTCGTCTCCCATCTGCTTGTCTTATAGTTACGCTCTCTTAAACTGGGAGGTAATGTCAGCCTCTGAAGGGCTTCGACACTGCGCTCTGTGACCTGGGCATGATGTTACCAGTGTGCGCCTATTGGCTGACACGCCTTGCCTTTAACATAAATTAAAAGTAGACTGTGCTAAGCTAGATATTTTTTTTGGCGGGAGTTTCCACGTATTTAATTTTCAGGAAAGTATTGCATATTTATATATTTCTTTTAATTCTTAGGAATTTTCTTATAAAAACAAAATTTTTGGCAATCTTGAAATAAATGTGAAAGAATTGCGTTAATGATTTAGTTTCTAATATATTGTACAAATTTATCCTCCCCCCTACTATTATGTATTATGTTCCAGGGGTTATAACATTCCACAACTCGATCCTACAAATCTTAACGGAATGTTGTTAAACATTTTTTTAAATAATAGAGCAGGTTACATTATCTAGTCCAGAACTCGCGAGTCAATTGTTCTGCCCCATCTCAGTTTTTGAAACTATACGCGCTCAATGGAGGCTGAAAACGAGGGGTATGGTGCTGTAGGGTTTACCTATTTATTCTTAAACGCGAGGGCTCAATAGGCGTCCATACAGCGTTGTTCGCAATGCTGCTTGTTCCACGCCTTATATTTATCTTTTAGAAGTAACTACTAAACAACAGTGCTATAATTCTAAATACTACTATTCACATTACTTATAGGCGAGGCATTGATTGTACAGTTAAAAAAATCTATAAAGATACTATTTATTGTAAAAAAAATGAATAAATAAAAACGTTAATACATAAACAAAATTGAAAAATGTCTTATCGATTATCTCTGATGCATTTTTCAATAATAAATACGCAAAGTCGTTCCATTAATTTAGAATAACTCGTATACACCTCTGCTCAATATTGTTCATATGTCATAAGTGTTGTCATATTTTTCCTAAATTAAATATTACCAAACATTCAAATGAATGTAGTTAATGAACCTATTTCCTCTGACCCCACGACCTTCTGCAACAAACGATGCTGGTCGGCGGCTAGGCGAGAATATCTGAGCAGATGAAAGTGTGACAAGAATAATAAACGCTTCTACTAGAAATGCAGATCTCTTTTTGTTCCCCTCCCCTAGATGTGCATAATGACTTTTTAATTCCGAGTAATCTAAGACATGTCGTTTCTTTGCGGGCAAACACGCGATTAACCGACCTTCAGCTATTGTCTCTACAAAATTCGGTTTCTCCGCGCAGGCGCACAGCTGGTGAGAGTGTTCGTAACCTAGTTGTGGGACGCGAGTGCGTTGAACCCGCGAGTGTGGCCTCCGCGCAACAAAGGCTCACGCGGCAAACAGTTTTCAATTTCATCTTGCCCTAGTTTCAGGGTAGAGGTGAATGCACTAGCCTCTCTCGCAGGCTCCGCTGACCCCGTTTTCACTTTAGTAGGCGAAAGCGATATTTCCGATCCTGTGCCAGAGGCTCTTAGTCATTGTAGTAACATAGTAACATACTGGGCGCCTAAAAATGTTCTTCTCCATCTATTCTCACAATAATAAATTCACTTTTGCGTCGACCACCAAGGATGGCAGAGGTCGTTAAGGCGCGGACTTGTGAGCGGGAAGTCTGGGGTTCGAATCCCGCCAGGACCGTCCTCCCTGACTGAGGTTTTTTCCACGTTTTCCTCAGTCATCATAACTGGTAAATGCCGGGGAGGTACCCTAATTTCATTTCATGTGTCATCAGTGTCCATCGCCTATGATGCCTCAGTAATTAAAACGGGCGTTAAACAAACAAACAAACAAAAAAAAACGCCGGAAAAAAAACTTTTCCTTCTTTCTCGTTATTGTATTTCTGAATTGTGGATTGCAGTATTTAACACTATTTGATAATGTTCCTGAATTCTATATAAAACTTCAGGCATTTTCATTACTATTATATAATTATTAAACAGCTAAAGGTAGTCGAAAGCATTAGGACTTCAGGGGCAAGACGGTCTCTGAAAATTGTTTATAATCCATCTATGCTAAGAAAAGAATTTTAATTCTTCTTTTTTGGGGCTGTCAAGCACATGGTCTAACTAAAGGAAAAGGAAATAAATAAACCAATAAATAAATAAATAAATAAATAAATAAATAAATAAATATCCTGTATGTATTTTACTTCACCTTCCGTAGTAGGATTATTCAAGTGTAACTAGTCTCAAAAACTCTTGAAAATTACTTTCAATTATTTAATCAATTTATTTACTTAAGCAGTTTAATTATATTCGTTTGAAATGACGATTCCCTCGCTAAACACATAAATAAATAAATAAATAAATTAATTAAAATAAGATATATTTGTGGCGAAAGAAGGGGTGTTGACCCTGTTCTTGAAAGCTTGTGTCGAACTAGTAACTGATAGTTTCCGATAATAATCAATGTTTGATTGTAAAGAAATTCAAGCACTACACATTTCTACGACTTTATTATTAGTAGAATCAAAGTTCATCTTGGTAAACATTCATATGAAACGCCCTATGTTGCGCGGCGGAGTGGTGGGAGGGCATTTAAAAATCCACTGAGCGAAAGATGTGTGTATGTGTATGCACACTAAAAGAAGGCTATCGGCAGAGGGCAATGAACTAGCCTCTTACCAGGCTCCGTCTGACCTACATATTACAGCATGGTGGGTATGGCACCAAGCAAAAGTGAAAACGTAATATCAGAGACCTCTTACGGAGATTACAAGTGCCAATGTCAATTCCCTTATTGATTTAACTCGGCAAATATATGTCATGCTTATTCGTGAAAATATTTTGGAGACAGCTGAAAACATTGGTAGAAAAACGAGTTATTTTTCTTTTATAATTTACACAGTAATTAAAGCTTAGACATATATAATTCACAATTAAATATTTACTACACGTAAGTTAATTCTGTTTATAAATTAATGAATTTATAATACATTTCATTATTTTAAAAAAAAAAACCTTAAAAGTTAACAGCGCTAACATAACCTCACTTACCAAATTCTATTGCTACAACCATACCAGTGTCGCAAACTGCACTAAAATCGCACAGACTGATGGCCAACACATTCATTACTATTATGAACACTTGTGAAATTATTACTGGTTAATAGCATTACTTCATATCTTGTATTGCACATGCTTGTGTTGTTAGTTTCGAGCCCAATTAGTAGGTTGCCCATTATAACCATAATATAACATGCTTTGTTACAACAAATGTTTATTCAACACATTAAAGGAATTCTGTTTTGAATCTGAAACCAAGTCATCGGCTGTTGCGAAATGCTGCCAACGTAACAAAGATTTGTAATAAAGCACTTATAGCCTTCACTATTGAGACACATTTTTGTCGGTGTTGTAATTGTTTACACTTACAGTGCATAAGGTATTTAATGATTGAATAGACAGACATAATTTCTTAATCTTCTTCTTCTTCTTCTTCTTCTTCTTCTTCTTCTTCTTCTTCTTCTTCTTCTTCTTGTTCTACAATTTTCTAACTCCGCAATAATGCATTGGGGTCAATTTTATTTATAATTGTGTGATTATCAAATGAATGTAGTGTATTAACATTTAATTCCCTTCCAACCTATGACACCGAGCCACTGTACATGGATCGATGTCCTAGGACTTAACAGTATTCTCAACCCCCAGGATATAGAGCGGTTGCAGCTACTGCAATTTGAAGCATGCATGCACTTTAAACATTACAAAATTGGATTTTAATAGTAAAGCAGGTAATATAGACAAAGCAACCTTAAAATTTGACAATGACATAAATAAATAAATTCTATATGTTACCTGCAAGCACTCTGCCAAGTAAATTTTCGCTATCTTGCGACAAAAAAGGATCCATATCCTGGGCACAGGAGGATTCTCCTGGTTTGCAGTCCTTCACGGTCATCGTGCAAGTAATTTGTACTATCTGTTGTTGTAAAAAATGCCTTAAACTTTCAAGTGTCTGTTAGGGATTGCACGACACAACGTAGTTATCACAGTCGTAAAGATAAAAGCAAGAAATCCAGGTCTTCCTTGGAAATTTTGCAGTACATAATCCTGAGCACTAATAACATGGTAACATTTTTAGTCCAGACTAAAGCACAGAGGTAAATTGTTTTTGTAACACCACGAACACTGGTCCTATCCCGAACTTAACCTCTCACGAAGCACTTAGGGATTATTTTTAAGCACCACACGGGGATAACAACAAAAATAACGTCCCCTGTGTATGGCCACACACGAAAACAAGAAAGCCGAAGAAGTCGACAGCGTTAGAACTTGCTTCTTGGCGCTTGTTGACTGCGTGTTTGGATAGGCTACTGCTGCTGCTCCGTGCGGCCGGTAAGCGAAAGTTGGGCGAACAGCTGACAGAGCGGCTTCCCGTACTGCCTGAGCTAGACTGTGAACGTAAAGCAGCATGCATGGGTCTCTCGCGGCTCTCCTTGGGGGTGGGGGTTCACGTTGTTCCTTTGACCCACTAACTCAGTTCCAAACTCTCAGGGGTTCAATAACCTCACAAATGTACAGTAAAAACTTTCACTTGTGCCACTACGGTGGGCATCAACAATGATGAAAACTCGATGAATTCCTTTACGTTAGAAAACGAGAGCGATTTGGAAAGAGAGTGAGGGGGATAGAACTGACAACGAAATTAATTTCTCTCACGGGCGTGTGTGGATGAGAAATGCATTTGCTTTCACTGGCAATTTGAAAAAAAAAACAATGAAATATTGGCATATTACCTATGTGTACTTTCACAGTGATAAAAGGTAATCGAGATGCAAAGTATTGTGGACTCACGGCTGTGGATGCGACCTTTGTTTTAAATTTACTATAAAAATATTGTCATACTGATCCAACTTTTAAATTTTCAGTACGAATATCAATCTGCCTCCCGAACAAGGAGAAAACGAATGCGATGCCTTAAAGCAAGAATGGCTATAACTCGTCTGCATATTCGTCAGTCCTTTATGCTGCTTTAACTATGACTCTAATTCCATTCCTGGCATTTAATTTCAATATGTATGTTCAAAATCTGATAATATTAATGAGAAACCGAAGTCAAATGTAATGCACAGCGATCTTCTTTTTCTTTTTCATTCATGGATAGGCGTTAGCCTGTTTCCACATCAAGAGAGATTGTCTTGGCATCTAGTCAATGGACGGCAGATGCTTCGATTTCCCCTAGGTTTGTAATTCAATAATATTTTGGGAACTGTGCTTTTTAACGCCTATTCTTATTACTAAGGCACCACAGGCAGTGGACATTGATGGTACATGAAATGAAATGATATAGCAAAGGATTTTTTTTAAGGAAGAAAACGTTTCAGGTCTAATTTTAGGGTATCTCCCCGGCATTTGCCATTTATGAGGACTGAAGAAAACTTCGAAAATAACTCAGTCAGGGAGGACGGTCCTAGTGGGAACCGAACCCAAGACCTCCCGCTCACGAGTCAGCGCCTTAACTATCTCGGTCACTTGTGGCGGTGGGAAGACTGTCATTGTCATTTCCTCCAGTTCGACTCTTCTATTATCGAACCTTCTTATTGTTCCATTTTCAGCAACATAAATGATCATGGAAACGGACATCACCTTGTAAAACATCACTTGCGTTGCACCTTCTTGTTTTACCTTTCAGTGTAGGTGGAATGGTACCTCACATTCTATTAATTTTGATATGAGTGTCTTCATTCCTGCAATGAGATACACTATGTCATTAGAATCATAAAATTATCAATGTGTTCTATAATCTGTACATTTATAACAATTTTACATCTTAAGTGGGGTTTTCAAAAAAAAAAAAAGTTTTAGTTTTTGTTGTGTTGATTTTCGTGTGGGCAACGGCTTATTTAATTTGTTGACAGCAATTTGCAATTTGTCTTTGGTATCTCCAAACAAGCTGATCGTTTGCAAATAAAACAGCGTTTCTACTTTAAAATGATTAGCTAAACTATCTTGCCATTGCTGAATGGCATGTTCATATTAAAAAGTGCACGAAACAAGGGACATCCTTGTTTAATCCCTGGTTTGTACATACTGTATTTCTACCGAGTATCCAGAATGTCCCTTTTTGTCATGTTCCACCACTTGGTTCGTAACACCCTATCGAAGGCCTTTTTGAAATCAATAAATAAAATGCACGAATATAGATTATACGCTCGCCGTTTCTGTACTAATTGTTCCATAACAATGAAGAACTTTTGGAAATCCAAATTGTTCTTTGATTTTGAACACAATTTTGTAAACACCTCATTATGAATTTTCGTACCTTCTCGAACATTTTAGCTCTCTGCTTTGTTAGCTGATATATTTGTTCAATGCATGGTGAAGCCCTCCAAGTTGTCAGTAGGCCTTCAAATCTCCCTTTAAATAGACATTTAGTGTATGAACTTTGGCTTATACATTTGTTTTGGAATCGCCGATTATATATATATATATATATATATATATATATATATATATAACTATTTCTGGCACCAAAACAAAAAGTACGGCTATGTTTCATCATGCATGTACCACATATGGTAAACAATATTTAATGAAACTTCTTCTACTCATCCATGCAAATATTAGGACAAAAACTCATGACATAATTCTTCTCTAGGTAAAATAAAAGGTCAAATCAGCGTATCAGCAACTATTCCTGTCCAAAAGTTAATGCTGTTGCTAAAGTCTTGCTCCTAAAGTTGTATTAGAATTATGATCTGCTCATTGATGTACAAAGGTAGGTCCATAAGTTTCCGGCCTAACCATTTTCTAGGTATGATAAAGAAAAAACTATATTTCACTTTTTAATATAGTTACCCTTTATTGCAATACACATCTTACATCATTAAATTAACATTTCAATTCCTCCCTTAAAAATACTCAGGAGTCTTGTCTGCAAAATGGGCATAAACAGCATCCATCACTTCTTCGTCACACTTAAATTTCCTTCCTCGAAGATCTTTCTTGAGCTTTCAGAAGAGGAAATAGTAAATGGGAACTATATCTTAGCTGTAGGGTGGGTGCTCGATCTCCTTGAAGCCACATTTCTTCACAGCTTCCTTTGCAACAAGAGCTGTGTGCACAGAGACCTTGTCGTGAGGAAGGCGCACACCACCACCCAACTTTTCTCGCCTTTTCTCTTTGATGGAAGCATGTAGACCTTGCAGTAGATCAGCATAGTACTCTCAATTTCCTGTGGTGTTCCTCTCCTTGAAGTCAATGAAGAGTATTCCCTCACAGTGCCAAAAAATTGTGGCCATGATCTTTTTGGTTGACTGAGTGACCTTGGTCTTTAGAGGCGGTGCTTCGCCAGGTTTACGTCGCTCCATTGATTCTCTTTTGGACAAGGGATCATAGTGGAGGTAGTTTCATCTCCTGTAACAATGGTTTGCAGAACTTTTCTCTCGTTGCCATAGCAGAGCTCCAAAAATGCCTGACAACAGATGATTCGTTGCTGCTTTTGGACTGAGGTAAAAAGCCCAGGCACTAACCCTATTCATGTTTAAATGTTCATGAATAATTCGAAGGACTGTTGTTTTAGAAATGCCCTACCTTGTTGCTATTTCTGTAACTTTGAGCCGCCGATCTTCCATAATTTCTCCTTTTACAAGAGCGAAGTTTTCAGGAGTGAGCACCTCCAAGGGTGGACCTGCACGCTCTTCGTCTTGAATGCTTTCTCGATGCATTCGAAAAAGTTTGGCCCATTCTTTTACGGTAGAATATGAGGAAGGTGCTTCCCCATATACATCGTCCAATCACTGTTCAATTTCATTGGGAGTAAATCTTCCTTTTGTGAAGAACTTAATAACAACTCGATACTCATTACATGTCACAATCTTCTATACATAGCCTTCTTTATGCAGCTATATATGAACAAATAAACATAACGGAGAGGAAGTTACAGCTGCAATTACTTACTTAATAGATAATGTATGACACCAGATAAGGGTTTTGTGAAGGCAATAATCCTTATCGGTGAGGCCGGGAACTTATGGACCTACCCTCATATAACGCAAATGTTTGCGGTATTAAGTACATGCAAAATCCCAATCCCACAATACTTTGAAGTGAAACGGGTTCCTTGATGTTTGCCTATTGGATAAGACTGGGGAAAAAATTACGCAACTTATTACAAGTGGGATAGAATGAGCTGGATTGTACCAACTGAAGCACGGCGCTTGATTTAAATCATTGTAAGAAAGTGGTGACTTAAGTTGCTCTGGTTTTCTTCCCTACATGCCAGCTGTCAAGCGATGGTTTAATAATTCTGAGCTGCCGGGGTATACAATGATATTTAATTCGAAAGTGTTAATGGACTTCAAACTAAAAGAGAACTGCGAGCAAGGTATCTGACCTACATCTCGGATCAAATGGATAAACAATGTAGCCACTGAAGAGCAATGGCCAGTTTGAACCTATCTCCAATTAATTCTCTGTGGCGCTGTTTACGTACTTTCTCCTTATTACGTTCAACAGGTGAACACATGGAAAAACGAGTTCACAGCGGGCACGTGTGAAAAATCACAGGCTTTTACTTCTCGACTTACGAGCTATGGGCGCCTTTTTGTCACTTTCGCAATCTCTCAACCTTGGACAAGCATAAACACCTCAGATACCAACAAAGATATTCGGCCAAAATGAAAAAAGGGGAAAATCGCACGGTTTCGGCCATGGAACGGTTCTGTACCAGCTGCTTGCGACAAACGTGTCATGTGATGTGTACAAAGCTTAGGAGATACGGAGATTAAAGGAGCAAATCATGTGACCTCGGAATCAAGGAGAAGGGAAATGGCTGCCGCGTTTCTATGGGAATATCTCATGGCGGGCTTTGCACAGTTGACTCTCGTAGTTCACATTAAGGCTCAGGAGTGCAGCGTGAAAAACTACAGCTTAATATATGAAATGTCAAACGATTGCTGCAAATGCGCGGTTTGAAAACACACAGAAAATAAAACAGTCTCATGAAAATAATTCTGCATTATGATATAGAGTCTAACGGTGCACCATCACACTGGAACATAGTGTAAAATCCTTGACCCTTAAGGAAACATTGGAAGAAAAAATACGAGAGTAGGTCCATAAGTTTCCGGCCTCGCCTTTACAAAATTCTTATCTTATGTCATACCTTATCTGTAAGTAAATAATTGCAGCTGTAGTTTCCACTCCCCTGTGTTCAGTTGTTCAGCTAAAGTTGCATCAGGAGGATATGTGTAGAAGATTGTGACATGTTCAAAATAGAGTTTCGAGCTGTTATTAAGTTCTTCACAAAAGAAGCACTTACTCAAATGCATTTAAACAGCGATTGGACGGTGTATATGGGGAAGCATCCCTTTCATATTCTACCGTAAAAGAACGGGCCAAACTTTTTCGAATGGGTCGAGAAAGCATTGAAGACGAAGAGCGTACAGGTTGGCCCTTGGAGGTGCTCACTCCTGAAAACATCGCTCTTGTGGAATGAGAAATTATGGAAGACCGCGGTTCAAAGTTACAGAAATAGCAGCACGGTTGGGCCTTTTTAAAACAAAAGCCCTTCGAATTATTTATGAACATTTGATCATGAATAAGGTTGTACCTAGATTTCTTTCCTCAGTCTAAAAGTAACAACGAGTCATTTATTTTTAGGCATTTTTGGAACTCTGCCGTGGAAGCGAGAGAGAAGTTCTGCAAACCATTGTTACAGGAGATGAAACTATGTCTTCTACTATGATCCCTTGTCCAAAAGAGAATCAATGGAGTGTCGTACATCTGGCGAAGCACCGCCTCTAATGGCCAAGGTCACTCAGTCATTCAAGAAGATTAATGGCCACATTCTTTTGGGACTGTGAAGGAATACTCTTCATTTACTTCAAGGAGAGGAACACCACAGTAAATGGGGAGTGCTATGCTGGCCTACTGCACAGACTATGTGCTCCCATTAAAGAGAAAAGGCGAGGAAAGCTGAATGGTGATGTGCGCGTTCTTCACGACAATGCGCCTGTGCATACAGCTCTTGTTGCAAAGGAAGCAGTGAAGAAATGTGACTTCAAGGAGATCGACATCCCTACACCCCACAGTCCAGATCTAGCTCGCAGGGACTATTTCCTCTTCTCATAACTCAAGAAAGAGCTTCGAGGAAGAAAATTTAAGTGTGACGAAGAAGTGATGGATGCTGTTTATGCCTATTTTGCAGACAAGACTTTTGACTATTTTTGAGGGTGGGTGGGATTGAAATATTAATTCAAAGATTTGGGAAGATTATTGCAATAAAAATTGAAAGGTGTAATATAGTTTTTGTCTTTATCAAGTCTGGAATATTGTTGAGCCGTAAATTTATGAAACTACCCTCGTTAATCAGTGAAACCTCTCTAGCCCGAACAGGCATGTTTAAAAATATTGTCCAATTTAACTAGGTGTTCATGGCAGAGGGAAGTAATTTTTCATAGTGTAGTACATAGTTTAAAGGAAATGACGTATGCATTACGTATTAATCCTCAATAAAAGTAAAATAAAAGTTACTAACTTACGGTTATTCATATTGAATAAAAACACAGATAATAAAAATAAACTTTTTCACTTCACACCTCAACAGTAACTAATGACCACTCTGCTTATTTCAGATATTTAATTGTTTACTTCAATAACTTTACAGTGTTGTACAGTGTACATAATGGGAAATACATAACAATTTTACATTTTGTAAAAAACTGAGAAAGTAAGAAGAAGTTAAAGAAAAACTTGCCCTTTCCATACCATTGTGGTTAACGACCCATTAAAAAGCATGGAGATAAATGCCAATCAAGATCAAACAGGTAGCAGAATGTCAATTAGGGAAAACTCATTTTTTTAATGTTACAATACTGTATATTTGCTAAAAACCCATTTAAAGCTTTAGAGATAAGTTCTAATAAAGCTCAAATAAGTTACCCTAATTATATAACACAAAGGGAAATTGTCTAATTATGTCCATAAGGGGTGTTCAGCTCAGGGTTTCCAACATAAAGAATATCCAGGACATGTTAAAGCATAGGCATTTGTCCGGTTCCAAGAACAGATGTCCAAAATAATGGGTTGTCTAACATATAGGAGTGTCCAAATATAGCGGTTTTACTGTATATTAACTTTACGTTTCCTATGAAAGTCGCACCCAAAAACTTTTATGCAGATAAAAATTGGAAATGTTTTTTCCGTAACTTCAGTACTATGTAATTTTGTATAATAAAATGAATTTTCAGCATTATATGCTTTTAGTATATTTTTAATGAACCTGCCTGAAGCTTACACCAGCTCGAAGCCCCCATTTATTTGGTTTTTTTAGTAGTGTGTAACGTCCGTTTTTACTACTGAGGCACCAAAGGCGGTGAACGCTGATGATACTTAGAGTACCTTCCCGGCATTTGCCACTTATGGGGACAGAGGAAAACCTGGAAAAAACTTCAGTCAAGGAGGACGGTCCTGGTCGGATTCGAACCCCAGACCTCCCGCTCACTAGTCCGCGCCTTTACGATTTCGGCCTCCCGTGGCGGTCGATTTATTTGGTGAATTATGGAAAGTCATTCATAATTCTGTCTTCACCGTTAGAAAATAATACATAAATGTATTTATTATTGTATTTTTATGAAATTCTTATCAGTTGCCTTTAAGTGTACTGTAAATGCTTTTTCACATTTTTTTTTAATTATGAACTACAGATGGGAAAGATGACTCCAAAGATGAGGTGCTGGTTACTTTTTCATATACTGCAGCTGAAATCTTCTCATTAAATGTTTGAGAGGGGGGGGGGGGAGGAAAGCACAGTAATACACACCGTTTGGCACTGAGAATAGGAAACGAATATGAACAAAATTTCACAAATACTAAGAAACCGAAGTTTATACCCCGAATAATACAAAAAATAGTTAGCTTTTCCTGCATTGTTTTACAATAAAAAATGGTGTCAATCAAATATCTTGGAAACCCTTAAATCAGACAAAGCTCGAGAACTGGGCTGGCAACTAGTGGACGAAAGCAGCACATCTTTCACTTTCCTACAGAACTTTCACTCTCCAACTTTCACCCTCGCGGGGCACGCGCTGCAAGACCAACACGCCGGCTCGGTCGGCAAGGCAACCCGCACTTCCGCAGTGTCCGTAGACGCCATTCAATCCGAGTTGTAAGGTCAAACCGTTTCGACACCTTGTCTCCGTTGGCCGTATGGCATTTGATAGGCCCTTCTTTTCCATTGACAGGCACACAGCGCTCTTTTACGACAGTCCAGCCTCTATTCCCATTGTGAAGTCACTTTAACCTCTACAAATTTAAAACTCGTTGACGCCATTAAAACATTCGTTTTAAGTTACTGAAACAGCCACCAGTTGTCAAATACCGGTTACATATACATTTTGTATTAACGAAGTTTTTATTTTAACTGGCGTAAAAAACCACAAGTAAGGAAAAACGTTGGAATAGCAGAAAACGTTAAGTGCAAAAAACTAAAGGTTGCTTAGTCAGTAAAAAATGAACAATTACCCTGGAATTTCTACACACGATCCATATTGATAAAGATATCGCTAAAATTTTCATACAAAATCAATGCAATTATTATAAACTATATATCTACCTTTGGAAATTGGAAGAATATTGCTGAAAGTTATCCTTTTGATCTGAAAGCAATTATAAAAAGGACATGCATTTACAGATAGTTTTAAATGAGAATGAAGCTTAAACGAAGAATAACAAGAAGGAAACAAGATGACTCTCGATATCGCAAAGATGGTTTTATTTGTATACTAATACAATGCTGAAAAAATTACAGGAACACATGTTTAAGTCAAAGCCCCATAATAAATATTGATACAATTTAATTTTCTGGAAATTTATAATTATAGATCGAAGAATTGTGTAAAATTACAATAGACATTCTAACAAACCTTTCCTTCACAGTATTAGAAATACGAGCAAATTATTGGTTGATACAGATACAAGATTACATTGCCTAGTAATCAACGCTTCCATGGTTATTTCAACACTCAGCACCCAGTGTGCTCTCCGTGAGCTGCGATGGGTTCATAACACCCACGTGGCATGCTTCGCACCAGCCTCCTAATAAAGATTTGTGAGATTTTCCATTCTTCAGTGGGTGCATTTGCGCGCTCTCCCAGGTTCTGTGGCACAGCAGGACGCTCGCGAACAAGTTTTGCCATCTTATCCCGAATTTGTCATTCTTGCAGGACATCTATGGCATTCTTGCTGTATGAGATTTAGCATGTCATGCATTAGTAGAAAATTAGGATTCATACCATTAGCAAAAAGTACGACATGTTGAAGGAAAATGTCAATGATGTAAACATCATTTGTGGGACAACGACAAGCTCTGTCCGGGACTCAACAGTAATGCCAGCCTAAACCGCCTCCAAATCTGTCATGTTCAATAATGGTGGCTGGAGCAAAACGTTCAGTAGGACGTCCCCATACACGTGTACGACCATCACAACCCGTCAAAGGAAATCTTGACTCGTCTGTAAACAGAACAGTCTTCCATTGCCGGAGATGCCAGTTGAAATGATTCTGAGCAAATCTCAGCCGGGGTCCTTGTGCTGACATATCAAATGAGGGGCTTGAAAGGGGATTCTAGATCTCAACCCTGCATTTCTCAGTCTGTTTCTTACAGTCTGATCAGAAATCAGCAGTCTATTTGTTGTTAATACATCGTTTTGTAGATCTCTGGCTGTAGATTTACATCTGCACAAAGATTACAGGGCAATATAGCTGCTTCTTACGCCCTTACGCCCTTGTTTGGGCCGGCTACTGTATCGCAACTGTTTCTATGTATCAACTCCAAACCCTATGGACGACGGAAGGACTGACATGAAGAATCCTGGAGATAAAGCGAATGGAATGGACATCTTCAATCCACGCAATTGATCAGATGTCTCATTGCTCTGTATCAGTCTCAGAGAACACAAAATAACAATTTCCTGTCACAGTGAAAACCTGTTTTCAAAAAAGTAAGTCAAAGGGCACTCATTTTGGTTTTCAACAGTTTTTGAAACGTTACTAATTTATTCAGAGAAAACCAACAACCCCTAAAAAGATGTTTATTCTAGTTTTAAATAATACTTAGAAACAGCACACCTGACTGTGAAAAATTACATTGAATTAATATTTATTTTGAGGCTTTGGTTAGAAAATTTGTTCTTCTAATTTTTTTTGAGTGGTGTAGTTTGTTATTTTAATTTTAATGTTGTGATAAAATCCCGAAGTGGAAGTGCTTAATACTTTAATTATAGTTAAATATTTGGATGGTAGGTTGAAAGGGAGACCAATAAAGTACTTTAGCTTTGTTCAAGGACTGACCGTTTGTGCCTACGGTCCCAATCTCTGGGAGGAAGGGATGGGGTGAGGGAGGCAGGATCCAGGCACGAACGTAGGAACCAACGCAACTAAAAGAAAATTTGGGAAATGTCTATCCCAGCCACCAGGTTTTATTTCCTTATTCTTACTTTTGCGTACCTTATCTCTTATAGATCACGTTCAGAAAATTCCTACAGTTAAGATAAACAAGTTTTTAATAAAAACGCTCTGCTCTCCTTGAATTTTTAATCACTATTGGTTTTGTCCACACGGTTGGTGTAGGATTCGAATCAAGTTTTTAGTTATTTATTTATACAAACCGACTTTTAGGGCCAATTGTAGCAAATACTTCTTATTGCGGTTTGTCAGGAAACTTGCTTAACAGTTTTCGTCGCAGCATTCTTAGGGTCTCTTTCCAAAGAATTCTCATCTTTCCCAAATCCGATTTTGATTGATTGATTGATTGATTAGTGTTTAACGCCCGTTTTTACTACAAAGGTACCTCAGGTACATGAAATGAAATTATTGTTTGGGAAAGGATTTTTTTTTTAAAGGAAGGAAACGTTCGAGGACAAATTTTAGGGTGCCTCCGGCATTTGCCATTAATGAGGACTAAGGAAAACCTGTAAAAAACCTCAGTCAGAGAAGATGGTCCTGGCGTAATTCGAACCCCAGACTTCCCGCTCACGAGTCCGCGCCTGAACGACCTCGGTCACTCGTGGCGGTACTCCGAATCCGACACGGAATGAAAGCAAAGAATAGTTTCATTTTCTAACCTAAACCCATAAATTCTGTACTCTACTGTCACTGCAATAAAAGGGTTCTCTTCATTCAGTTGTTTATAAATAGATCGGGAGTGTAAGTGTTTTGAAAAGTCATGTGACGGTTTCGTTAAATGTTTAGGTTTCAATTGTTATTACCTTCGCACGGGGCATTGCGAAATCCCCTGAAACGCGTATGCAAGCGGTCGATAGACATACCAGTACATTCCCGTAATTCGCTGGAACAAAGTGTGTTACGTGAACACATCAGACCAAATGACGTGCGGCTATTGTTTTTGGCTCAGCAGAGGTATGTCGTAAGTCAGAGATGTGACGTCGGCGCACGATAAATCGTTTGCAAACGTGTTCGATTCAATTCCAGGTGCACATGACCGACTTCCTTAGAAAGAAACAGAAGTTAACAATCTTGCGTTCATTTTGGCGAAATAAATAATATTGCGAAAACAAGATGTTCATTTGTAGCACGTTTCAAGAACTGTTTTTACATTATTATTAACCTTTTTAACCTTTTAACTATGATAAAGAACTCATCAATGCTATTTATTACCAAAAACAGTTATATTTATGGAAATTCTAGAGGAAAGATTTAAAATACTGACTTTCTGCATTATATTGCTTAGTTTTATCAAATTAAAGATTTACCATAAGCTCTTTACTACCCAAAATAAAAGTTCGAAAACATAAAAACAGATTTCTGAAACCTTAAATCATTACGCTATTTTAATTGAGTTATGTAAATATTTTAATGTTTATTTTTTTGCTGCCAAATGAAGCAAAACTCAGATGAAAAAGATGTAGGGTACAATTTGATAGTAACTGGTACATATTATTTAATTTCAGGACGTACATTACTAATGTCATCATTACAAAATATGCTTTTTCCATACCGATCGTTTGAGATTTATATTTTAGTACTTGAAATGAAGCGAAATAGACAAGTTTTGTTTCACCTTTTTGTATCTTTTCGTGAAATTTCCCTTTTCATCTCCTTTTTGATGCCTGAACACCGGAAAAATAAATTATTTTTACTCTTCTTAAGCACCACACAAAATGCTACATTGTAGAGTAGAACGAGAGCTATAAAATGATACAACTTCCCTGAACTCCCTTTCCGTACGTTTTACAAAAAATGCTCTGTTAGTTTCAGTAAATGTTGACCACAGTTTCTCTGTATTATAACAATTTCCTGAACTCAAAGCGCCAGCGACTTTTATTCGAAAACATAAATATGTTGTGCGTAATCCAGTGTAACAAATTAGTTGACACCCAGTAAATGCCACGTTTACTTCTTAAATATTGGTTATTTAATGTTATTTACAGACTGTTAGCTGGTTTAGACCCGAAAAAAATTATCAGCACCTTTTTGAGGGTTTTTGTATAATTTTTCAGAACCTTTCTTTCCCCATCCAACCATAATTTTGCATATTTGGATTCATTATCACCACTTACCAGATTAAACCTTAATGTCTGTACCGAATTCAATCCCAACTTCTTTTAAGAAATCCTAGAGATCGTTTCTTGAATCTTTGTAATTAAGTATAATTAATTGTTGGCCATCTTGTTTCTTCTGTTGTACGTGGTGAACGATCCTTCAAAGAAATTTTGTTCTTTTAATCTTTTTAGTTTTGCCATCATCTTGGAATATATAATTTAAAGTTTAAACCACACTTTTAAATATTATTGGAGCACGATACATCTTACATTTAAGCATCCAGGGTATTTTGTACTTTCGTTAAACGTAACTTTGTACTTCCAAGTCTAATGCTTTGACAAGCTGTATAATTATTCCGATAAACTTAGGAAATACATCCCCCAAAGGATTCTGAGCATATTTGCACCATAATTAATTCATTTCATTCACCCCTACAGGCAACAGTTACAGACCTAAAGTGTTCACGTATACAATCTACAGGTGTCGCGATAAGATCAAAGTCAAAGGGATAAAAAAATTAACTGATAAATGTATTTTGCAGCCTCTTCAGGCTGTTCATATGAACGGCAAGTAAAAATTTCGTGGTGGAGTCCCATCGTCCTGAATGACTAATATCCAGTTATCTTTTCAATGGCTTTCCTGGTTTGCTTTCTATCCGTACTCAGTAAATCCTTAGCCAGGGACCTATAGGGCATTTTAATAAGAATTTTGCCCAGTTTTTTACAAGGGAAGCTCATCCATCCTAACTGATCCTTATAGCCGACTCGTTTTCTTCTTCTTCTTCTTCTTCTTCTTCTTCTTCTTCTTCTTCTTCTTCTTCTTCTTTACAGTTTCACTAGATGGAAATGTAGATTGCAGATGAAATGGAGTTCTACGCTACGCCTTAAAAGCCAAACTTTTGTTGGAGTATTATTAATTCTAATGTACTTACAGCTCTCTGTAGGTTTTCTTCATTTTCACAAAAAAATACGAATAAAAGCTTTAAAAGCTTTTTTAGCTCAGGATAATTTCATTTTACTCTTTAAAATTTTTCATTCAACCATGTATTTATAACGTCATTAATATAGAAGCTAAATAAAACAAGTGATGCATGGTAAGTTTGTTTTATTCTTAAATTAATATTCCTCGGTGCTTTTTCTTGTTCCAGTAACAATGCATTTAGTATTATATACAAATCTTTTCCCCCTATTTTCATACTGTTTGAGATACATTACTTTATTAAAAGGTACATACGAGGGCAGCTCCATAAGTTTCCGGCCTCGCCGACAAGAATTAACGCCTTCACAAAATCTTTGTCTGGTGTAATACCTTATCTGTTAAGTAAATAATTGCAGCGGTAACTTCCGCTCCGTTATATTCAGTTGTTCAGATATAGTTGCATGAAGAAGGATATGTGTAGCAAATTGTAACATGTTCATAATGGAGTATCCAGCAGTTATTAAGTTCTTCACAAAAGAAGGACCAATTCCAAATGAAATTAAACAGCGATTGGACGATGTATATGTGGAAGCATCCCCCTCATATTCTACCGTAAAAGAACGGGCCAAACATTTATGAATGGGTCGAGAAAGCATTGGAGACGAGGCCCTTGGAGGTGCTCACTCCTGAAAACATTGCTCTTGTGGAGGGAGAAATTATGGAAGATCAGCGGCTCACAGTTACAGAAATAGCAGCAAGGTTGGGCCTTTGTAAAACAACAGTCCTTCGAATTATTCATGAACATTTAAACGGGAATAAGGTTAGTGCAAGATGAGTGCCTAGACTTCTTTCTTCAGTCCAAAAGCAACAACGAGTCATTTGTTGTCAGACATTTTTGGAGCTCTGCCGTGGCAATGAGAGAGAAGTTCTGCAAACCGTTCATTGTTACAGGAGATGAAAATATGGTCCTCTACTATGATCCCTTGTCCAAAAGAGAATCAATGGAGTGGTGTAAACCCTGCGAAGCACCGCCTATAAAGGCCAAGGTCACTCAGTCAACCAAGAAGATCATGGCCACAATCTTTTGGGACTGTGAAGGAATACTCTGCATTGACTTCAAGGAAAGGAACACCATAGTAAATGGGGAGTACTATGCTGTCCTACTGCACAGACTGCGTGCTTACATCAAAGAGAAAAGGCGAGGAAAGCTGAGTGGTGATGTGCGCCTTCTTCACGACAACGCTCCTGTGCACACAGCTCTTGTTGCAAAGTAAGCTGTGAAGAAACGTGGCCTCAAGGCGATCGATCATCCACCCTACAGTCCAAATCTAGTTCCCAGTGACTATTTCCTCTTCTCAAAACTAAAGAAGGACGAACTTTCGAGGAAGGAAATTTAAGTGTGACGAAGAAGTGATGGATGGTGCTTATGCTTATTTTGCAGACAAGACTTCTGACTACTTGGAAAGGGGGATTGAAATGTTAATTCAAATATGTGAGAAGTGTATTGCATTGAAGGGAAACTATATTGAAAAGTGAAATATAGTTTTTGTCTTTATCATACTTAGAAAATGGAAACTTATGGACCTACTCTCATACTTTGACTTATAATAAAATTCTATAAACTTTTCTTATATAATTAAAAAAAGAAAATATTGCATATATATAACATTAATTGAGAGTTCAAGGATAACTGAAAACGTTTAATCAAACTGGGTTGTCGTCTAATATATCCACTATGTCCTATTGACGCAATTCATTTGTTACACACAATATTAAATACCAAATAGTATTGGCTGTAGGTCTCACTGAGTGCGTGAAGAAGAAGAAGAAGAAGAAGAAGAAGAAGAAGAAGAAGAAGAAGAAGAAGAAAAGATTATTAGTTCTTTAAAGTACCTTCCTTCCATAGCCTTAATTACATCTTTGTGCTTTCTATTATTATAAACACATTTTGTGTCTGTAAACATAGGAAATGTATTTGATGATCCTCATATGTTTCTTGAGCAATGCTCAGTATATCTACTGTGTAAACTAAAGTTTGATCCAATGTCGTCATCTACCTCACGTTACGTTTCCAACGAAGGCTTGCAGCCATCTCTTCTTCGGCCGACCTAAATTCCTCTTTCCAGTCAGTTTAGGTTTTAAAATTTGTTTGGTATTCTATTGCGATTCGCTCTAAATGATTCCATCGTTTCATTAAATTATATAATTCATGTGCTCAACCTTTAAATTTCTAATTACATCTTTATTTCTAACTGGTTCAATATTTCGTATTTCTCTCACATAACTGTCCAAACCTCTTCTGCATATAAATAAGTGAAAGTTTAATACTTTTGCATAATTTTTTTATTTTAGTTTTATTTTCTAACTTTATTTTATACATTTAAATTAATAGTACCAATAATTGATTCATTTTATGAATATTTTTATGTATATCAGATTTGTTGAATATTTTCACAATCAAGAAAATTAAAGAAAGTAGTTTATTTTCATAAAAAATCTTTTTTTGAAGACCGAGAGAAAAATTCTTCCTTTGAATGTGGATATTATAGAGGCAATTATATGATTTTATAATTTTTTCTAACTCTAGTTCTCATCATGTAATGTTCTTAATTTTCAGCAATTGCAGCCTGATGGTCTGAAAATAGTGCATTAAATTCATGTTTATTATAATTACTAGCTTTAACTTTCCATTCTAACAGAAAATAATAGTAAAAGGCTACATTCTTGTCTTACTATCATATTTACTATTAAGAAAGTTGCTCTTATTTTAATCTATCAAATTTTATTTTAATATTATTCTTTATATAGATTTTTAATTATTTAAATAAAAGGTAATGTCTGCCCCGTTTATTTAAAATGATCCATATTTTATCTCTATACAAAAGGTTTTAATAAGATCTATAAATAAAACATGGTCTTCATTAAATTGTCTATATTTTTGAATGAACTGACTAGCTAAAAGGACTAATATTACCATAATTACCGCAGTTATCTCTTATCATCCTTTTTAAATATAGCTAGTGTACCATTCCTACCAATAATAGTATAAAATTTGTCATTTTCCATTTCACCTTATTATTTTGTGCTTTTACACATTATTACTTAGTTTTCAAAAGGCCATAACATAATTTCTCTAAATCCACTATCAAAAGCAAATTTTAAATGTGATAAATAGTGATAAAACGAGAAATTAGCGGGAAAACTAGACGTTTTTCAACTATTAAAACAATCAACAAGCGATGCAAGGTGCGAAGCGAAAAAAAGTATACAACTTTCAACTGTTCAAACATTTGACAATTAGTGCTGGTTGTACTATTTGAATAAAGCAGCAGATTAAATAAATTACTGCAGTATATAATTTATTTACAAATACTGAAGCATTGCCTAAAAATAGTTGACACATATTTAAAAGAAATTTTATTTATTTATTTATTTACTTTTTTGGGGTAGGTTTGCTATATGCGGCAACTTCGTTTCACATACACCTTTCTCTCAAATTTAAACACACAACACATTGGACCTGGAGGTTTTATAAAAACGCATAATACACGCTTTTCATGCTACACTTGGTACTGACAACTGTCGTAAGAAAGTGTTGAGCGAAACATCACAACATAGATATTCCAACATTGCGTTAATCGATATTGCTATGATGGATACACGTGTTCGCATTGTTCACTGTAATCTTGGTCACAAAAGTTTACAGAATATGCATATGGTGGTTTATAATTACGTAAATGTTGTTTGCTAAGCTGCGCGTATGTGTCGACATTATGCTGCAAGTGCGCAATCGTTAGGTTTGCTGTATCTGCAATAAATTTTAACAATCTCGCCCCGATAATCAGATTCATATCATTTATACTTAACGAATGGAAGTGTTATATGAAATATTAGCAGTATTTATTGCTTATTCTAAGAAACGAACGAAACAACGATAAATGATATTTTAGTTTCAGCAAAAATCTCCGCTAATATTTTGTGGCAACTTGAATTATACATAATAAAACAATAAAAATGCAACACCTATAAAAAAAAAACCCGCAAGGTTAAGAGCGCTCGACAAATTACGAAATATTATGTGGAAAATTGATTAAAAAGAAAAATAATTTGTTTAATAATTCAATCTAATGTTAACGTTAACTCTAACATAAGGTACAGCAAGTTAAACTCTTAACAAATGACAACTCCCAAAAAAACTAAAAGTGAAAACAATATATACAATATATATATATATATATATAAATTAAATGTGCAAAGCATATCGACAAACATATTCCCAAATAGCGTAAACATGCCTCCAGGCTGATTTTGAAAGAAGGCCAAAAATAAAAAATAAAGAAGGAAAAAAAAAAGAAGAACAAGAACAAGAACAAGAAGAAGAAGAAGAAACACGACAGCTTTTACAATGAGGCCTATATGCAAAATATTTAGTATTTCAACGCAAGTAAAAAACACTAAAAGTGTGCATTTTAAAAAACGACGGATAAAAGATAAACTAAAAGTATTAGAGAGAACTGGACGTCAACAAATGGTCCATTCACCCTATGCAATGGATCGCAACGATACTGTAGGGTAGATATTGAGAGTAAAGAGAAACTAGGACTTACGACACGACCTGCCCTCGGCCTCCATTGCTAGGGTGAACGACACAGAAAACCTCCAAAAAGCTCGAACGTGCCTTCCCTTGCGACTTGCACAACAGATATAGCTTGCGCGCGAACCCGGAGTGAGAAGGCGCCTTGTGGCCTCGGCCCCTATAGTATCGGCCCTACCGGGTCACCAGGTGAACGTCCGCATAGTGGGGCAACTACACTTCGTACTGAAAACATAGGTTTCTCTTAGATTCTGAAGAAGAACGCCGCCAAGTTTCCGAAACGGCAGATAAGGACACAATTCACAATACCCAGAAGTGTGTGTGTTGTTTGTGAATACATCAAAATATGACACGGAAAGAGTGATGTTATTATTATTATTATTATTACTTTTTATATAAGTACACAATTTGTAAAATAGTATTTCTTTAACATATATTATGATTTAGGGATAAACAAATGTATTACTAAATTGATCCATAAATACCAGCACACAGATCAAAACCGCCACGGGTGGCCGAGGTCGTTAAGGCGCGGACTCGTGAGCGGGAGGTCTGGGGTTCGAATCCCACCAGGACCGTCCTCCCTGACTGGGATTTTTTCCAGATTTTCCTCAATCCTCATAACTTGCAAATGCTGGAGAGGTACCCTAAACTTAGGCCTGGAACGTTTCCTTCCTTAAAAAAATCCTTTTCCAATATATCATTTCATTTCATGCATCATCAGTGTCCACCGCCTGTGGTGCCTCAGTAGTAAAAACGGGCGTTAAACACAACTCAAAAAACACATACAAATTACTCAGAATTTCTACAGTTTTTCAATTATAAAAGAACAACCAAATCAACAGAAGTCTCCAATATTTCGGGTTTAGGAAGAGCAGAAATGGCTCTTGCTTAAGTTCAGTAGGTTTTTGGGACAAAATTTACTTAAAATGACTTAAAATTATGCTTCATTAATAATTGACACCAAATAAAGATGTAGAGAAAGTTCATGGTAATGTTTTCTAAAACCGGGACTTGCGAACGTCATGAGTCATATTTGTGCAAAAGTGTATCTTGAAACACTAAGGTCTGACGTCATGGTTACTTTTGACACTTGCACGGAGAAGAAAGGCGACAAGTAATTCATTTACTGAAAAACAGTTGATATAAACCAAATGAAATGATAACAAGTAATATCACGAGAGGGGTTTGAACTTTCTAGATAAATTCACTCACCACGTATGTGAACTCTCGAGTGATAATTATTAGGACTATTTCACAAATAAAACAAGAATTTAAATATAATTCCTCTAAACATGGATTACAAAACTGTAATAATCGTATATTTGTACTTAACCTTTTCAAGCAATCTTGTGACAGAAGAATGCCGATTATCAGTAATGCCAATAGAGAAGAGCCAAACATGAAATAGGACTGATTGGAATAAGAATAAAAGTGATATATATATCTGAAATTCACGCACAGAATATTAACATTTGTTTATACTTATGAATATTATTCTATTCAGAAACCGTGAGACTGAAATGGACAAAAGTGGACTATTACAATCGCTACCATTCGATTTTCTAATATCAACTGAGGGGAAAAAAAAAGAAGAAGAAGATAACATACAGTGTTTGTATTTTTCTTTGTGTTCTGTGGTTTGAAATTCCTAATGATAAGATCAATTTGCACATTTAACGCATCACCAAAACGCTTTGAAGAACCCTCCATTTTGCGTTATGATTGTCGATTGTCCATGCTTTTGTTGCTATCAACAGCTCCACACCGCCTCTAGCAAAAGTGTTCAGTGATGCGTGTTCAGGAATTATATAGTGGGGTTACAGAGTTGGCTACACTGACCACAAGACAAATGCACGTCTAGTGATAAATATTATTTGATAATTTTTCCTCGATAATTTAATTGCGTAATCCGGCTGTAATTGGTCATAATTCAAAATGTTGTCTCGTTTTATTGATCGATTTTAAGATGACTTTACATGTGTGAAATAGTCGCATTGATGAAACACGTCAGTTCAGTGACGTAAGAAATTAAGTATTCGGTTGCATCGGCATGGGCACACAGTGGTGGACTTCACTGAAAAATAAATAAGGGGGGAGGGTCTTTCCCTCCCTGGCGTAGTATACAGTGCTTTACCAAGCGGTGTACGAACTGAACCTGAGTGCACATCTGCTGTCTGTAAGCAAAATGCTGAACTATTAAAACATCTATCGATGAGTTGTTAGAATAATAAAGGTGAATTCAGAAACATTGCATCAGTTATACAGAGTTAGTCAAAACATTGTCTGGAACTTTGAAAGTTAATACTTTACGAATAATATATTTTTCGGAGTAATTGTATTTATACTTCACTTGGAGAACATGACTATATTCGTTGATCACTAGTTGGATAGTGGAGAAGACATTTTGTTTGTTTAAGTTAATGTGACTATAGTTCAAAGTTGCATTTGAGCAAAATAATCCACCTACAATATATATTCAAAGGGTGCCAAAAATATATACACATTCAAGCAAAGCAAAAACTGAATTCACATAAACAGAAAATGATGAGTACTAATCATCTTAGACTTTTACAGTTACAACAGTTGCTCAAAATGTCCACCATCGACGTCGATATACTTCTGAGTATGTTGAACTACTGATTGAGCAACGTTTGCGAAAGTGTCCTCAGCGAATGCAGCATATGCCGTTTCAATTTCTTCCCGAAGTGCTGTCAGTGTAGCTGGTTTTCTACGGTATACAACATCCTTAAGAGTTCCCCATAGGTAGAAGTCCAGCGGCGGTTCTGTTCTGCACACACGTCTCTATTGCCTTTGAACTTCAACAACATTCTCGGTTTTCCAATACCACTTCAAAATTGGTTTTCGCTGTTCAAACGATGATCTTGGCTCCATTTTGTTATAACAACCTAGCAGAACGTAATGTTAGTCACATCTGTTTACAAAACATCATACGATAATCTTCGCTTCATTTGTTTATTGTTGATTTACTTGTCACGTAGCAACGCTATCATAATTTATATGAGTTACATCTGTTTACAGAACATCATATTACACACTACTGCTGTTTTTCGGTCCAATTTTGAAATATATTAAATAAATATCTACTATGAAAGTTTGTATACAATTTTTGGCACCCTTGGTGTATTTCTTTTACAGCATGCTCTATTAAATTGTAGTAATTCTATAATACATACACTTTAAAGCAATTGTTGCAATGCCAATAAAATAACACACTACAATAACTTCAATTTCAACTTTACAGTGATAGTAAGTTATACATTTAAGATTTTAAAATTTAAACGCATTCTAAAGATCGTTATTTTCCTCAGAATATTTTTAGTCCTTCAGTTTATTACTATGTTCTTTTCAATATAATGATAAACTGGAATATTCATGTTTAGTATTTCTATAATTCATAGTTAAAATATGTACATTTTTAATTTTGACTTTTATCCTGTTTCTCGTTCTCTTGTGTTTACTTTCATACGCTTTAGGGTTAGAGTTCGCCACGTAGGAACATTATTTTGCGGTCGCTAATGCGCTTATACCCCCTAGGGGGTACCTCCGGGAGGAAGGGATTAGATTCAAGGATTTAAGCAGGTCTCTAACGTTTCCAGAGATGATAAGTCGCAGAGGTCACCCGAACCCCCAGACAGAATCCACCAGTCACCAGGACAAAACCAGCGCAAGCCACCGCCGCATCAATAGACACCTCGTTTGACACTTCGACACTTCGACCCTGTAACTGATACGATGGAATTAAGTGAAGCAGGCCCAACGGAATTGCGGACTCGTGAGCGGGAGGTCTGCGGTTCGAATCCCGCCAGGACCGTCCTCCCTGACTGGGGTTTTTTCCAGGTTTTCCTCAGTCTTCATAACTGGCAAATGCCGGGGAGGTACCTAAACTTAGGCCTGGACGCTTCCTTCCTTAAAAAAAAAAAAAAAATATCCTTTCCCAATTTATCATTTCATCTCATGTATCATCAGTGTCCACCGCCTGTGGTGCCTCAGTAGTAAAAACGGGCGTTAAACACTACCCAACGGAATTGAACACCGTACTTCAAGCATTACCGCTTGAGTCACACTGATCGGTATGTGTTACCGGACATTCTTTTTATTGCCTATTAGCTATTTCATTTTATTCTATTGACTTATATGTTCATTCTTATCGCCACGTCGATAGCAAAATCCTGAGGACACGATATTTTCTGCACAGTTAAGAAATCCTGGTTGCGGAAACACCTCTGCGATATGCATATTTCAGTAAGTGTTGTGACTGACTTGGATGCATCAGCTTGGACTTCAATACTATGCTCTGAATATCCGTGTATTTAAAGTCTACCCCTGATTGTTCGGTAACGTCTCTGTCGCAGCTGTGCGGAGGTTTTGCAATTTTCAGGGGAAGTTAGTGGTTTAACACGAAAGAATGTTACAACTCTTCTCTTCCATGATTTATCAGTAAGTTCTGTTAGATAACTTCATCTTATTGTTTGTCTTTGGGTTTTATTCCATTTGCATTTACTTGAAACTTCAATGTTATGTGTTCACACAATAGTTTTTTAAAGTATATAATCTGCCATCCTTAAAAGAAAAGTTCTATTCATCTCCCATCATAGTTCTCCTTTATCCGTCATTTCTGTTAAACTATGGCCATTTCAACAAAAATCACCGTTGCAGGTGACATAATTTACTGGAATTTCTTATTACTGCAGAAAGCGTAAATTAAACGATGTTGTAGCAACTGTAATGTAACAAACTAAATCACCAGAAAAAGAAACCGAAGCAATGAACATATGCTATCAGTCATCAATACCATTTGAAGTAGCACGCATGCGTAACAGAGATATGGGCATTCTTTTATGCAACATCACAAATCGCGAGGAGAACTAGTTTCTTCATTGCCCAAGTATTACAAAAGAGAAATCAGTGCAAAGGTCGGGTAATCCATCAGATCGCAAACGTGAAGGAAGTGGTTGAAGAAAGTGAGACCATTGCAGGGGAGCGTTTCCGCTTTTCTCCAAATAATACAATGGGTTGTAACATCAAATTGCCTGGGTCCTCACGAACACCGTGACGCACCTTTAATTGATGGAGAAACCCGTTCGGAGAAATTAATCGGAAACAAATCCACAGACTTTTAGTTTCCGCTTAATTCAAGTCGGTCCTGGTGGTAACCGTACTTGGCTACTAAACCCAAGATCGCAGGTTCGATCCCGGCCAGGACCGATGGGTTTTTTTCGGGCATAAAAATTCTAAGTATCATTTCCTTCGGAAGGGAAGTAAAGCCGTGGGTCCCGTGTAGTACATTTACGGTACGATAAAGATCCTCAAGCCTGAAAGAAGAGGCATCTGAGCAAAATTTATCGGCCGTTTCACGCCCTAAATTGAATAGGACGCTGATGACCTCAGATGTTCAAGAGCGTCCGCAAAAAAACTGTTAATTCAAGGAAGGATCTGAGCCTTTTGTTCCGAGGGGCATAACAGCACGGTTTCTGTACATGTGCACGTTTCATCGTTCTCAGAAAATATGTTTCTAGTTCATATAAGCCCAATATCAATGAACACTGTTTAATTCATCATTTTGTAAACTTTAACTTTCTTTATTATATTAATTGACGAAATAACAATAACATGATATCAGTCCAATAAAGGCTGTCACTATATAGCGCATCTTTAGGCAGGTGCCTATTGTTTTCCTAATAAGAATGATGAAGAAAACCAGAGTATTTATGTTTTGCCCCATCTTATACAAAAAAGTTATATATGTCTATTTCTTTGTTTCCGGCCTAAAATATAAAACAAATCTGTGACCAAGGTAGCAGACAAATGGAGCCGGCTTGTTCAAGCGGTAACGATTCGGACTTGCATTTGGAAAGTCCAGGGTTCAAATCCCTTGGTGCTGATCTTCGTGCTCTTGGTATTTTTCATGGTTTCCCCATCTCGTTTAGGCGACTTTTGGTGTGGATTTTTCCTTTCCGCTCTCCCATTTCATTCCGTTAGTCATGTTACAGGGTCGAAAGTGCCACAGCGAGGTGAGTCGGTGCGATGTGACGGTGGCTTGCACTTTGGAAAGGTTTCTGCTCCGGCGTCCGGTATGTAAGCGGACCTTTTGAGGGATTCGCACTCTTGGAGAGGACAGGGGTGTTTTATCTGGAAACAATGTTAGAAACTCCTTCTACGTCCGTGCCTCACCTCTTGAATCCTGGTCATCCTGTGTTACTTTCACCTAATCCCTTCCTCCCATAGGTATCTCATTGAGATTGTAAGCACAAACGGCCAACCGTTGAGCAAGGCTTTAGTACCGAAATATACTCCTTCGTCCCTAACAATCCAATTCAATCCAAAGTTGCAGACTAACTAATGAGCCCAATTTCAAATCCAAAATTTCGTAAGTTCCTTGATTTCTTTTCTGCAGCACTTTCATTACACAAAGGAGAGCTAGGCAGTTTAAGAGTGATTAATTTCATTTACAATCACATTTGAGAGCCACATTTAAAAGGTAAAAGAAGTAAGAAAGGATAAAGAAAATAACTTTCCTTACAATTTCATACAAAGGTTTAATAATATTTATTGTTAATTCAGTATTTCACTTGAAAGAATGCTGAACGACGCATATTTTGAGGAAACTTGTAAGGACTTTATTGCTTAAGTATATTGGCAACTCTTTAACGGTGTTGCTGCATTTTAAGGGGTTTATTTTGAATTTAAAGTGAGGTAAATATATTTAAAATCTTTACAAATTACTATTGTAATGTCACTGTAAAGAGCCAAAAGAATATACTCTGGCTGACATTAATTTCGAACTGGAATTTGAAATGTCATCACCTCGTTTATCTCAGCCTCCAAAAGAACTAAACATATTTTAAGCTCTTTGGACAAAAGAAACAGATGTGTATATATAACATCATTTCAAAGGCTTTAGAATATATAACAATTATTAATTATATTTTATTATAAGGTTTCAAATATCTGAAAACTTATTTCACTATCAGAAAATGTTTGAAATATGTTGATAATAAGCGTTAACTTTTTAACACTATCAAGACAAACAGCTCATATGACATGATTCTTTCGCTGCAATATTCTTTCCTTACTATACAATAAAAAGATGTTTAAAGCCAGTGCGTTTGCCTGACCGAAATTAAAAGTTCTGCTCTCGGCGAGAGAGGGCCGTTGCCTGGTAAATATTCTAGTCACACGTCTTGCGGAGGCTGGGGCGATTCAGATGAGAATGGGCATGATGTTAACTGGATGTGCGAGGGGAAGCTCTGCCCAGCCAGACTCCTCTTTCTTCGCGTACAATTCCATATTTGAACCCGGTGGACACCATTCTCGGCACAAACAAGTGCCCTTAAACCTTTATTAGAGACATATTTGTGTTTTGAACTTCGAATCTACAGCGCCATGTTGATTGCAAATAAAAAGTAATTTATTAGTATTGATCTACCAGTGCTATACATTGCAGTAATTCTATTGTTAAAAATTTGTGTCCTTTCTCTTTGCACTTTTAGCTGACCCACAGATTTGTTTGCCATTGTGTCAATTTGTTTTCACCTTGTTATAGGGCCAGCGAAACAGACCGGTTTTGCAGGATGTCTACTTCTGAGGCGCTATGTTATTAACAAAAAAGTTCTGTGTTTCGCCATTCCTGGAAGACTGACGTATTTCATGACGTCACAGTTTTTTACGTTATGGGCTGACACACTGGGAAGGACTACCTTATAAAACGCTGTTACTCATCACAAGGGGACATTTCTGGGTCAGGTGATGCAGAAAGGTTCATAATTTAAATCGCTCGAGTTACATTTTTCTTTTAAATATTTCCTTGAAAATTATTTATTTATCGGTTTAGTTTATAGATTACCAAACTGCTGTTTTATTTCTTATATTTCGATAATTTTGCTAAGAAACAAATAAAATAAAATTCTCAACATAAAATGTTGATATGGACAGAGATTAACTTTTCTATTTCATAAACATAGCTACTAAATAAATTTATAGAGTGATACTAAAAATTAATGGAACATTCAAGCAGGGTAGCATAGTTGGTTTGCTCTTATTACAGTTTTTAGACATTAATGAAACTACCTAGAGCGAAATGAACACATTTCAACTGAATCAGATCACGAATTTAGCATTATATACCTTGGGAAATTGAACGGTGACTATGCCCAACGCTATTTTTTACACTACAAGGGTAGGTCCATAAGTTTCCGGCCTCGCCGATAAGGATCATCGCCTTCACACAATCCTTATCTGTTGTCATACCTTATCCATTAAGTAAATAATTGCAGCTGTAACTTCTGCTACTCTGTGTTCAGTTGTTGAAATATACATATATTAAATATGGGCTAAATTGCAGTTATTTCAATATCAAACAATATTATACTTAAAAAAACAGCACTTTTATGCACACTCTCTTCAGCAACGTTATCAGCCGTTTGGTCACAGTATGATCATAGGCATCTCCATACACAGTGACTGGATTAGTGTCAGGTGTTGCTAAATGACAGGTGTGAATTCGTGAAATAGTTGCTTTATTTCGTTTCGTGATAACTGAATGTAAAAAAAGAAATGAACACTACACAAAGGATAATCTCTTTCTAATGTATATTCAGTCACGCCCCTTAATTCTAGTTATTAAGGTTCTAGAAGCTTGCAATCTATATGCAGCAGTAGCAGTAGCAATAGTAAAATTGTGCACCCTGAGTTTGTGCTGCTGCGAGCTGCCATTCTTTTCCGTAATTTACTCCAAGGAACTTTATCAAATACATTTAGTAGTCCGTAAACAAGCATTTTATGATTATAAACTGGAGGTTCCTTTGTCTAAAATTTAGCTATTTCAAACGTTATGTAATACAAAGCTCAATTCACATAAAATGTCTCTTATTTCCTCACGCTGTATTATTGCTTCGTCGAGTAAGTATTTCAAGTTTTTTCTTTCAGAGACATAAACATAGAAAAGAATAAAATCGAGGGTCATTCTTGGCATTTTAATGACCACTTCAGTCATTCTTACCATTATTTCTAAAAGGAAAAATTGATGTTTCTTGCTTCAGTTGTGGCTAATCCCTAAGTTGAACTGAAGCCCTAAGTCACGATCACGTTTCACTTTCCTTTTCGTACACAGATAATGCGAACCTCGTGATGAAATCTCTCAGGCCTCTGCTTTGAGTTTCCTCAAGGTCTTCTAAACGTTGAGCCATCGGCAGCACTCTCAGAAAAAGGGGAAAAAAGTAGGCCAAATAAGCAAAGAGTAAATAGTTTGACACGTTTCTATGAAATTTATAAGTTAAAAATAAAAAAATGAATAATCTAAATAGTTTATTTTTTATGTTAAGAGTAAAGCTACTGAACACAAAACCATAAAAAGGTTTTATGAAAGATGGGTTATCTAAATTTAAATTGGATTCTAAACAAAGTCTGCAGTGCACTTTTACAGTAGACATCTATTTATTATATTACAAAGTTGGACCGAAAAACAACAGTAGTGTGTATTATGATGTTCTGTAAACAGATGTGACTCACATACATTATGATAGCGTTGCTACGTGACAAGTAAATTGACAATGAACAAATGAAGCCAAGATTATTGTATGATGTTCTGTACACAGATGTCATTCACATTACGTTATGCTGGCGTTGCTACAACAAAATGGAACCAAGATTATCGTTTAAATAGCCGAAAGCAATTTTGAAATGGTATTGGAAAACCGAGAATTTTGTTGAACTTCATAGGCAACGGAGACGTGTGTACAGAACAGAACCGCCAATGTGAGTAACAATTGCATGCATTAAATACAAATTTCAGACTCATGGTACCGTATGCGATGTTCACAAGGGAGACCTCACAAAGCATCAAGCCCGGGGTCCAAGGCACTGGATAGGACGAAGAGGTCCGATTAAGTTTCCACCGTGTGCATACATTTTTTGGACCCTCTGAATATTGCTGCATTAAAAGGTCTGGAGGAAAATAAATTGTTCATACTCTCATTAACTTTTTAAAGGTGTGAATAAATAGATTTTTTAGAATTCGGACAGTCAAGCATTAATATCCATAAAATAGTTTTTTTATGAATCTACCGACAAAGGGGTCACCGCATGGGGATAGCAATAAACTATTCATTCTGCTCTTAGTACTCAGATTTTATCTTTACATCATATTTCGAACGTAAGTCAATGATTTCATTCTTATAAATACACGCAGCTTTCTAGAGCAAATGCAGGACATTTCAGGGTTGGGACAAGTGGCCTAGGTAGGTTTTTTATCAGATCTTTTTTGCCCAAACAAAGCGAAAGTATGAGATTGATTGCAATCGGCAGTTGACATTAACAGCTTAATTAAAATACCTAGGTTAGTGAAAAGCAGCTAATAGCAATAGGGTATAATATTAGCGAAAGGCCAGTAGCCTCAGATGACGTTCATGTAATTGCATTTCCCGAAGCTGGTATGGAAAGTGTTACACAGAATGTTGTGTCGTCTGTTGGTTGTGACACACATGCACCATAGAGATGTGCGAATGAACCATGGCGGGCGACACACTTTGAAGTCCCTTTCACTGGCCGGGAGAAAACGAAAGTGTTCCACAAAACCCAAACCACAAAGAGACGGAAAAAATAACAATGGAAACAATGTGATAATGAATTGTGTGGCCATTTTCACTTTTGCCATTTCTACCTTATACAGCTACTGTTGGAGTTTACATCATCGCTTTCCTGTGTTTACGCTCTCGAAGGTCCTTTAATTCGAAATTAATCCTGAATCGACGCACATACTTTCGATTTCTCTTGAGCCTCACAGTAGGGGCAGCGATAACTACTCGGCTGTCTTGACTGACGATTCCGATAATGCCCATTTCCGTATCCCTCCTACTCCGCCTTTATGGTGGAAGAATCGTTCTGTACATTTTTCTGGTTCGATATCTAAGGTTAAACCCGACTACAGCTATTTTTTGTGGGGTTCCATGGTGCAGGATATTTTATTACTATGCAGCTCCAAGAAAATGTTTATTGTAGAAGGGCAGACGAGAAAGGAAGTTTCACGTATTTTTGTATGAACGGATATAAATAGATTTAGATAAAGAACAATGCTTTATGTACACAATTCTTTCCATTTCCTCACATAATCACAAAACTTATCATTACAAAAATGAATTTTTCCAATACCTGTTCAATAAAAACTAGTGTTCCCTTCGTTGAGTCATTTCTTTGACAGAGTCAAAATCGTCTACCAACAAACCTTTTATATTTTTCAGTTTCCCATACAAATGAAAGTCAATGGTGTAGGGGGAACAAGCTACCAAAGCATTTCGCAAATTTATGGCTTTATCATATACGGGCACTATACATGGTAGATACTTACAGATTCCGTATTTTCTACCCATAAAAACGAAGCAACTGCGTGCATGCACTTCTTCCCTTAATCTCTCATCGCCATTTTGTAACTGCTACAACGTTCATGTTCCGCTTTTACCGTACAACACCTGACAGAGGAAGTATATACTGGCGGGCACACAAGTTGCAATGGCTTGCGTAACTTTGTTTTGGAGTAATAAAACAAGGAAACTTACTTTTTGATTTGCCTTTTACCGGCAACAGAAATGAAACTGAACACTACTTCAAATTTCACATAATCAGTAACCAGTAGAAGTCGAATGAGATCATTACAGTCAAAGGTACAATAAACAGCAAATTAATAAACCAGAAAATTTATATTTCTTGACCAATTCACTTCATTTTTTATCATACAATAATAGCTTGTAATAAAATAGGTCATACTATTTCAGACAAATCGATCAAATATTTTCTGAGAAAAAACTATTTTGTAATTTTTATGTGTCCTCTAATAAAATTCTCCTTGCGGTAAGGTTGTCAAACTTTTGAAATAAAATCTGCAGAGTTGTATTCCAGACACAATAAGACAAACTATCTGAATCATTTTAAATTTAACAAGGCATTATTATTAGGAAAAAAGTGCTAACGTTTACTTTGTGGCATTTTTTGTAACTTTAAATATAAATGGAATATTACTCATATTTATATATTTAAATTTTCTTATAGCTGTTTTTATTTATGCATATCTCATAAGCCTTTGGTACAATCAGGTTGATTTATAAATTTTGCACCGCAAGGAGCAACATGACTTTTCATATGTGCAAGAAAAACGATTTTTTAATATTTAAGAGATACTTTTTTCTCTTCCCTAGTTGCGTTACAGGATTTTAACATAAAATAGGGCAATTAGTTTTACTTTATGAATCTATAAACTTAATTAATTCGAAAAAATTGGGGGATTTTTCACAAGTTGGCTCTCTGAAATCGCTATGCAAGAGAAATAATACGTTAAAACATCAAACAAGACTAAGTTTAAAACTTTCATAAAATACAATAAATAAACAGAACTTGAACAAGAAAAACAAAATACAAAAACACACTATATTATGTTTTATTAACTGTCGTTTTTAGTTCATTGGTCTTCTCGCGACCTGTAGATTGTTTACTGAATTCTGTAGGTGTGAGTCTGTAGTGAATGAATGAAATTAAATTAATTAATAATGACACAAATATGCTCGGAGTTCTTGGCACCTTAAAGCTACCTGGCGTTGACCTTCTTAGGGCAAGGAAAAATTCCGAAAAAAAAAACTTAAGCAAACAAATTGATCTGACTTGGATTCGAGCCCAGGACCTCCGGATTAGTAGTCACAAATGCTACCAAGATCACAAATTTATTTTGGGGCAACATTGTGAAAACGACCAGTGCTGTTTTGTTTATCATGAGACGTTTAATACTTATCCCAATGTTGTGCTAAATGAAGAACAGCGATGAGAAATTAGGGGAATGAATGTTAAGGAAACCGGAGTTTCATTGCATATTTCACTTAAAACCACTGAGCTCGAACCCGGAACAGATTTATAGAAGGCTAGTGGCCTAAACATTGGACGCCATATTGCGGTATGGAAAAGCCTTACTTGTAACGGAAGAACAACATATAGAAAAACAAAAACTAAGACAGCGACAGAGCGGACATAAGTGTGAAAAAGAGTACAAAGATAAGAAACAGAAAAGAAAGCATTAAGAACTTCAAGAAAGTTAATATATTAGTTACAAAAACACATTTACAAGAATAAGGTAAACTGACGCTTCTGAGAATAAACGCACAGACTTTCAGCTTGTGGTTTCAAGAATCAATCTCACCACCCCTCGCTAAGCTACGTGCTCATATCTTCCTGTATTTTCGTCAAATCAAAAAGAAGAATAAAGAAAGAAACAGCGGCACAGGAAAATAAGCTACGTCGCATAGGCTTCGACATTTCGCCTCTTAGCAATCTTTTCTTGCTCGCTTTTAAAAACTTTTTCGATTTTAAAAATCTTATCCTCGATATTCCCGCGATTTGGAAAAGTCTGGTGGCGTTTTATCTCTGGTTGTAAGTAATTTTCGATCTGAAAAAGAATACAGATGTTTCATTTCACTGAAATCTCATGTATGTAAATTGTAATATCGTACTGGGAGTTGTCTATGCAAGAGATATGTAGAGATGGAGAAACGCGTTACAAGACTGAATGATAGATAACGTGTGCTAGCGTGTGTGTAGGAAAGAGAGGAATGATCAGATATGGAAAAATGTAAAGCCGGTTATATTATTTTCCCCCCTTATTTTTTAATGTATCTATGGTTGATATTCAGGCACCATACTTGTAAATAATTGATAAACGCGAAAAGAGGAGAAAACTAGGAGAGTAGGTGCATAAGTTTCCGGCCTCGCCCATAAGGATTATCGCTCTCACAAAATCATTATCCGGCGTTATATCTTGTCTGTTAAGTAAACAGTTGCAGCTGTAACTTCTGCTCCGCTGTGTTCAGTTGTTCAGATATAGTTGCATAAAGAAGGCTATGTGTAGAAGATTGTGATGTGTTCAAAATGAAGTATTGAGCTGTTATTAAGTTCTTTACAAAAGAAGGACATACTCCAAATGAAATTAAACAGCGATTGAACGATATGTATGGGGAAGCATCCCCCTCATGTTCTACCGTAAAAGAATGAGCCAAACTTTTTCGAATGAATCGAGGAAACATTGAAGACGAAGAGCGTGCAGGTCGGCCCTTGGAGGTGCTCACTCCTGAAAACATTGCTCTTGTGGAAGGAGAAATTATGGAAGACCCGCGGCTCAAAGTTACAGAAATAGCAGTAAGGTTTGAACTTTCGAAAACTACGGTTCTTCGAATTATCCATGAACATTTAAATATGAATAAGATGGGTGTCTAGACTCCATTCCTCAGTCCAAAAGCAGCAACGAGTCATCTGTTGTCTGGCATTTTTGGAGCTCTGCCGTGGCAACAAGAGAGAAGTTTTGCAAACCATTGTTATAGGAGATGTAACTATGGTCCTCTACCGTGGTCCCTTGTCTAAAAGAGAATCAATGGAGTGGCGTAAACCTGGCGAAGCACCATCTCTAAAGGCCAAGGTCACTCAGTCAACCAAGAAGATCATGACTACAATCTTTTGGGACTATGAAGGGATACTCTTCATTGGCTTCAAGCGGAGGAACACCACAGTAAATGGGGAGTACTATGCTGGTCTGCTGCACAGACTACGTGCTTCCATCGAAAAGAAAAGGTGAGGAAAGTTGAGTGGTGGTGTGCGCCTTCTTCACGACAGGCGCCTGTGCACACAGCTCGTGTCGCAAAGGAAGCTGTGAAAAAAAGTGGCTTCAAGGAGATCGACCATCCACCCTACAGCCCAGATCTAGCTCCCAGTGACTATTTCCTCTTCTCAAAACTCAAGAAGGACTTTCAAGGAAGAAATTTAAGTGTGACGAAGAAGTGATGGATGCATTTTGCGGATAAAACTTTTGATTATTTGGTGGGGGAATGGGATTGAAATGTAAACCAAGGATGTGAGAAGTGTACTGTAATAAAGGGTAGCTATACTGTCTTTATCATACCTAGAAAATGGTTAGGCCGGAAACTTATGAGCCTACCTTTGTATCTCTGGCCCTGCTGAGGATCAAATTCAAGTCAACCAACACTTCTTCTACACCGACTAAAGACCTGAATTAAATTGTGGTAAAAATCAAAATAGTTTCATTTAGGATAACTGCTTCTTAATTATGCTTGTTTTGACACCATGCAGAATCCCACACCTTAACGATAATCTCCGAAATACTGTATCATTTTTGTATTTCTTGCTGATGTATAACAAGAAGTTTAGCCCACAGTTCTTTGTAATAAAACCCTAACATCATAGCTAGAATACCTGAGATGCATCACAGAACACGGGAAAAATATTCACCTCCAACCTATTCAGGCCAAATGTTTTGCATGTGAACCTTACAATATGTTCATGTTTTAACGTCCAAGGTCTTCGAAGCTGTTGCACGATCGACATATAGTGTTTGGAAACTGCAGATGAGAACAGGAGTTTTCAGTTCTTGTCGTTCTAGGAAGGAGGCAGCAGTGCAGGCAACACTTAGAAGGAAATCATATAATGCAAAAATATATAAAATTATACAGATATTCTTTAAAGATATTTCAACTTTGTACATTAAAATTTCCATTCTATTACAGCTATACGTTCATAATCATCATTAGTCAACGAAGTGCTTGTCACTGTTGAGATTCAAATCCCAGAGATGACAAGCCTGTTTTGAGTTTTTTTTTTACGGACCTTTCGCTGAAAAGGCAAGCGCAAAAAAGCTTTAGGTGTAGATAAATACCACATAAAATTTAACATAATCAAAACTATCTTATCTTTCTTACAATAGATTCTATAGAACATATTAGGATTGAACTATTACATAAAATTCATTCATAAATAATTTATAAGCAGAAGCATAACATCTGCGGAGGAAAAAAAAAAAGTTGAACTTGTTTATTCAGAACCATTAAGGGGTCACAATGCAAGAAACTTACTCTTAATCTAGGCTTTCCAGACAGGATTAACCATTTATCGGAGACATTTAATAAATAGGAATAGAAAAAACAAACGGGGCACGGAGGCAGAGGCATTGTTATTAATCTTTGAAGAATGTGGAAGAAGAAAAGGGTGTAAGGAAAGTTTAGGAAGAGAAAGAAGAACGAGATATCAGGAAAAAAAAGAAAAAAAAAATGAATAGCAAAAATAAAAAGAACAAATGAAAAAAATATGTGGAAGACAAGGTGGAAGGAGAAAGGAACTGTAGAAAGAGTCAGAAGATGAAGCGTTGACCGACAAGCGAAGAGAAAGGGAATGAAAGAAGAAGTGACAAAACAGAGCTATGTCTATTTTAGACATGTGATAAGATTACTGGCAGTGTGAGGTCTCCTTCCTCCCTCCCTCCCTCTCCTCAGGCTGTCCCAGTTTCACCGCACCGGGTTCAACACACTCCATCGAGGTGAACGGTGACGTCACGGTCGCAACCATTCAAGACAAGAACCGCTCATCTCCAAGATACCATGGAGGACCTTGTTGCTCCCAGGTGGAGCGAAATCATGCCTTGCAGTGCTACACAACATCATCATCTCGATATGAGTTCTGGTACGCATTATCACTTTCTGCTTTTCTCCTACTTGAGCTTTCGATTTCATTTACCTCCTTATGTTGCACACGTGGACGATGTGGGACGCCACACTGGAGAGTTTTTAACACTACGATCTCGCAATAAACACGTTAAATGTAACACCAATCGCAACAAAACTGCTAGAATGACATGCAAAACACTCTCTTTTAGACTACCTTATATCTTATAAACAAATCTCAATGTTTAACAATAAAGAAGTACACGTTTCGTTCTCTATACAGTGCAATAAATATTTTACTCATCTTTCTTCGAACTTTTAAAAAAGGAAGTACTTACTGCACGAAGGTATTCATCAGATTCTGTTTTCAACCCAAAAGTGCTATCTTCCAAAAATTTCATCTCAACTTTAGTATACTTGCAAGTCAACTTATCAATTCTTTTATTGTTTATTTTGTTTTTCGGTAATCATTTGCACTTCTGGGATTCACAAATTAGTATTAATGAATCTAGAGATGATGATAGCATCAAGGGAAATCGTGTACTAAAATATATCATCTTCATCACAAATCGATTTGATACAAACAAATTTCATCTCATTTTGCGAGATTAAAACTCAGTGCCGTTAGCAGCTGTTTGTAGTAAACAGATGAATATCTTTTATTTGAACAAAGGGTAAGACACATTAGAGGGCTTTTAGAGGTTTTACTTTTATATATCATTACCGAAATTTTATTTTGACAGAACTGTTTTTTTTTATTCTAGGCATTTTGTATACACTATTTTATTCTACACGTGTTTGTGAACTAGAATTACTTTAATATTAGGCATTCATTAACTAAATATTATAATTAATATTAAAATTAATATTGAATGAAATACGGGTTATATCAAAATCATTAAGAACACATTTTTTTTAAATATTAAGCATAATTAGCTTACGCCGGAGTTCACATAGGTTAGCAAGTATTGTTCTTATAGTTTATTACTTGGAACTTGATTAAATTATAAAAACTATTCATATTTATTAAGAAAAACAATTTAACCCCAGATTCCTCGAAAATGTGGCCAAAATTATGAATGAACGAAGCAGTATGCAAATCACGGACAAGGAACAAACATATTGATGATAAAGAGGAAATATTCTAATGCGGTTCATACCAAATTGTTAAACATGTCATGTTCTAAACAGTCAAAACATTTGGTTGACGAGATATAGTAAATAGGTGTAAAACTTTTATGTGTCCCAAAAGTTTGTGAGCATAGGATATTAAAAACTTTAAATATCAGACAGAAGAATGATTGCCGTAGATTAGAAATAGGCTCTTTATAGTGTGACACATAAATGCATCTTGATGCAATGAAAAAGGAACTCAGGCATTCGGAACGTATTGATTAGCTTAAAATGATTAATGTTCTTCATTATTAAAGTGAAGATAGATACATATGTGCATAACATTAGGCGATCTTATACCTTTTGTTAACACCAATGAAAAATTATATAAGATAAACTTTAAATGTTTGACATTATTTCATTACATACATCCCTATAATTTAACACAAATAAACCACATGTATTTCACATACTTTAAAATAATTTTCAACTGTTTTTTTTATCGTTTATATCGATATCTAATTGAACGTGAACGGACGCAGCAAACATTAGCTTTTTCAGCGATACAGAATATCGATTGTTTGTTTTAAACTCTCCAAAAGCTACTATTTCTTGAAAATTGAAAAAAGGAGAGAGAGAGGCAACACTGTGGTGTACTATAAGGTTGATTAGAGGAAGTTTTTTCAGATATAGCCCAAAAAGAAAATAAAGTATGCATATATTTCATGCATCACGGACCATTCTGGAGTGGCTCATACTTTTAGAAAAGCAATGCAATGATTCTGAGATAATTTGAGAAATACCAGAATCCAACCCAATCTCATCACGCCCAATGTTAGCAATGTTAGTACAATAACTATGAGATAAGTTATTAACTTTTAAAAAGAAAAAAAATTATGAAACTCCGGAATCCCCAACTAATTAGAATTGAAGGTTGAAATGTTTACAGGTTATGGTTTTTTATGAAAATTTTGGCTATGACTTAACATAAAGATGTTTAATATATGCTTACATTACAGAAACTTATATTTTATATTAATGCATTTTTATCATACTTTTGTGTTATTTTCTGTATGTAAATTCGATATTCATATCCTGAAAATTTGATACATTAGTTTCTGAGAAATCATGCATTTTGAATGATAAAAACGATATTTCAGGGATAAAGACTGGAACACTTTACAGTGCAGTACAGAGAATGGAGCATGATCTTCAGCAAACTCCTAACCAGAATCGAACCAGAATCGATAGAGACATCTGCGTACATAATTTAGTTTCATAAAATTATCAAAATGTACCTCTTGAGCACAAAGTTTGGAAAAAGACAATTGTCAGTAATTCCTAATTGAGCCACGCCCATGTGCAACATGTTCGTTTTTATATAACATACTTACAAGATAGAAAACTGCATACATTACACATGATTTTTAACAAGAGGTCCCATAGATTTTTCATATGTAAAAAGTATCATTTATCATTTTTACCCTTTTTGAAATCTCATAAAGAAAATTTATGAATAGAATAGAAGGTAACAGCACCTCTTTTATATGAATAAATGATGAAAAACAATTTGGATATTCTTGAAATAGTTCAAAAAATATTTAACGCCTTCAGTTTAATTAATAAATCTTGTCATTAAAATTCTGATACCCTGTTTCATTACCTCTTTAACTTTTATCTAGAATTCTCAACGTAACGATCTTCGGATCTTCTTAAATCTAATAAAAACTAGCAAATTAAGCCAGAGTTTTTATTTGTGTTCAATAGAACACAAGGTCAAAATTCTGTGCAGCACACAACAATTTCCTTGATCCTAAATTTGGTTTTAAAATGGAGGAAAGAGAGGTCCTGGTGGAATTAAACTCACTGGAACGGAAAAATGTGTATAAATAAGTTACACGTTTTACAAATATTTACACAACCTAGTATTTTCAATGTAATTTTAACGTTATAAAAATCTATTTATTCAGGCATGGGAGGCTTGCGTTTGGTATCACGCCGGGACTATCCTCCTTGATTGAAGTTTTCTACACGTTTCCATTCCTGATCACTGGAAATGCAGGGAAAGTACATAAATTTAGGCTTAAAACGCTTCCTCACCCCAAAAATTCTTTCCAATTATATTTTCATCTCATGTATCATTAGAGTTCACAGCCTGTGATGCAACAAAGGTTAAAAGGAGCATTAAATACAATTAAAAATTGTGATATTCGTTTTTATAAGTATTGTTTTTGTATACAATTTAATGTTACAGTATACATTAATGCTTAAAAAAATAAAAATATACACAATTTGTATTTTTTTAGTATGAGTATGAGTATAATTGGCCCCAAAAAGTCATACACTTTTTTAAAAATTTAAAAACAACATTTATAACAATCAATAAATCAATAGATTAAACACAATCAAGTAAGTCTTTAATTTTAAAACGTTAACTTCTATAAACACACATTATTTACATTACAAACTTTATAATATGTTGATGAGCTCTACTTTTGTATAAATACTTACGTCAATATACAGTAATTTAGTTTGTAATTGGAATCCACAATTCACTCCATTTTATAGCCCTTCAAACCGCACAAATGGCTTTAACAGTTACCTAAAACGTAGATTTCAACCGTTCTACCGCTTAATTATATGAGTTATTCCCTCGGCGGTAGTTGAGTAAACGAATTGAAATTTGTAATCAACTCTTCCGATAACTAAATGTCCAATGCAGACTCAAGCTGTAACTTAAGAAAATCAATCCTTTAATGAGACAAGAGTTTCTCCTGTATTGGCAGGACGTCCCACGAAAGTGCAAATAACTTAGATTTACGTGCGGCTAAGCGCCTGTCACAAAGCTAAACGCAACCCAACTAACTGCTGTGCCTTACGGTGCACGTAATTTAGGGGTTGGTATTTTTGTTCGGCCTTAAATACTAAGCGCCACGTTAGGAGCTTTTAAGACATAAGGACTTAGTTAAATAACACACACACTAGATGAGCCGACAAATAAATTAAACTGGAGCTGAGAAAATCAGCTCTCAGTTAATATATAAAAACACAGTTGACCAATAAAATATGTCTTATAAATTCATACTATCTAGTCGATAACTGCACAGTTAAAGCTATAGCATAAAATATTGCACTATATCTCGATATAGTAACTCTAAGCAAAATGTTATACGGCAGTTTCGAGATTTGTTGAAAATTGTTTATAATTTATATCTCTATTTGGCATTTCAATTGTGGGATATCTTTTAAACCTTGGTATTCTTAAATGTTTTTCTACAAAAAGTATATTGAACACTCTTTTTTATATTTTACTCTATTTTTCAGCAACATTTTAGTACAAATAACTTTTATATTCACAATTATTTATAATTAATATAATTTAATAAAGTTTTATGAGAAAAAAATAATAAGTGAAATGAAATAGATGCTGCCAAGTTTCAAAATAGTTTGAGATTGAGGTCAAAGGAAAATAGACTGGAACGAACGTAATATAAAATACTAAAGAAATAATTTAAGCTGAAATAGAGTATAAAATAATAAAAAGAAGCAACGTGAGATACGAAAAGCGGCCGTACTTAAAGGAAAAGGTTTCTCCTCAAAACTACTATCAGTAAAATATTTTCAAGTTTCTAATGTAAAATCGTCTGTAAAACGCATCAGCCATTAAGTTATATCAAAGTTATGGGTTTAAATTTTTTAGTAGAGGCGCATGAGATACAAAGAAGGGTTGCTGCAGACTGTTGTTCCCCCTGGCCTTGTGCGTTAGGGGATGAAGTGAAGGGGAGAAGTGTGGGTCGATGAGACTGCGTAAGATGTGCGTATTGATCGTACGTATGCAAGGGAGACGAGACCCCACGCGTGCTGCGTTTTGTTGGGGTAGTTATTCAACGCACTCTGCACGCACTGAGCCGCCGAGAGCGGTTATACACGGTTTCTTCGCTCGACTGTAGATGACAGATCTCTCCAGGCCTCTTGTGGCAATTTGTTTAATCGCATTTTCGCCTGCCCATGAGTGTAAATTATGTTGGCACATATAAATTACGTTCCAGAGGAAACCGATTTGTAAAACCGGAATAATAATAATAATAATAATAATAATAATAATAACAACAACAACAACAACAACAACAACATCTAATCAATGGGGTCATTTGTATGCACAACACCTTTAAAGAATCTTTAATTAATTTACAGAAATAGTCTAATTACCGAATTTCATTAGTCAATTTAAACCGAAATCTAGGCTACTACACCACCTGTAAAAATATGTTTATTTTGTATATCTAGATTGTCTTACAATTTTAACATTATACATTTAAATTATTTCGAAACTGTTGACTTATTTCATTAATGACGAATATGTTAGTTTTAAAATGTCGGTCCGTGTTTTATTATTAATAAATATTGTTTTCTATTTGTGCACTAGTAATCAAAAACCATTTCGTGTATATTTTTGGAAATTATTAAATAAAAAAATTCAATATATAATTAAGAATTTCAATAAATAGTAAATTGTTTGCTACCATCATAGAGAACTATATATACTTACAAATTTGTAGCGCTATCAACAAATGTAATGGATTATATAACACATTTTAGATTTGCTTTAGTTTTGAAAAAAAAAAAAAAAAAAAAAAATGTATGCTTCCTCTCCTAAAAACTTCAACTTTCGATGTTACGTCAGCTCCTTCCACCTCTTTTTTGTTTTTATTTCGTTTTCCGTTTCAAGTTAGGTACAAAAATTGTTCTAAATTTACAGTTCCTTTACACCCAGTTTTAACGTTTCAGTCTGATTAAACACTACTCGTATTACCAGTATTTGAGTTGCGTTTTCTTTATTATGGTTATGTTTTATTTTTTTTTTTTTAGCTCCAACATATTTGCCATTGAATATGAATATTAGAAGATATATTGCTTTCGAATTTTATTATTATTATTATTATTATTATTATTATTATTATTATTATTATTATTATTATTAGCATCATCACGAAAAAAGCTTGAAAATCCTTTTTTAGAAAATAATTTTGTATATGCTTTCCTGTAAGGTCTAGTTCAGTTTTAGGATTCCCATTTTTTTTTTCTTCAAAATTTCAAATTCAAAGAGTACCATGAGCAATACTAATTTGTTCCCAATCCAGTAATATTTATAAAATTGTTTATAACTAGTGAAGCAATGGTGATTTTAATTGTTACAATAATGACTACATTCTCCATTCTTGTTATTAGGAGCAATAAATCATACTGATATTTTAAAAAGCCACGAGGTAAATTGTTGACTCAAGAAATGAAAATTCTTCATAAAAGCAAGCAATCGTTATTTGGTTCGTTTAGATGATTCCATTCTGGAACTGAAAAAAGGAAGACGTAAACAAAATATTTAAGTTTCATTATTAGGAAAAAAAAAAAAAAAAAAAGAAATACGCTTTTGTTCATAATATCCCTGAACTGGAAAGATTTCAATCCACTTAACCGAAGTTTCATTTCTACTTTCTACATAAATACTGAAGCTTAGCATTCTGGGGATAAATTGCAAGCTGTTTAGGAATAAATGCCAGGGTAGGCAGACTACCCGCCTAGCAACTCTGTTAAAGTAGTTGCAAATCTTCACGGCAGTGGTGAAATCGAGGTTTTTAGTACATAGTATTGTAATGGGGTATTTTAAAATTTATAATGATATAATATGAAGCAGATGACCAAAATTTTTAGGCATGTAGTATGTATTTAAGTGGAAATCTAATTAAGAAATCTTTAATTTTTTTTTTACTAGTGAAACTTAAGGTTTGAAGAGCGACACCAAAACCTTTTTGTAAGGTAACACAACTGAATGTGGCAATAATACTCGGGTTTCATCAAAATAAATACAACAAAAAGGAAAATAAATAGTCATATGGAAGGGAAATAAAGAAGGACAGTAGTAAAACCATGATTATGTGTAGATAAGGAGAATAAATAATAATAACAATAAAAAGATCTTAGTAGGATCAAAAAAACGTTTAAGAGAGAAGAAATGGTTAACAGTGCGGCAGATGCTAAGAAACAATGAAATAACATAAAAACCAAGGAGATTAACTTGAGGAGAGGCTATGAAAGAAGAAAACAGAACACTGCCGCTTAATAACTTGAGCTATGTTTCTCAAGGGGGCATTGCACACTTTTACTATGGACCCATACAGTAGTTCTTGGAAAACAGGGTGAACAGAAAAAAGAGCGTGCTATCGATTTATACTTTTTTACATTTCCTCTAATGGTCGCTGCGTCAAAGGGTGCGCCGCTGGTATGGGCAAGCTACAGACACGAGACTTTCTTCCTGAGGAAGAATCTGCAGTCTTTCAGAAGCCTTCACATCAACTCAACCCACCTTCCTTTGCAATTGGAGCTCAAAACTGAACCCTACCTGCTTCAGTAATTTTTCTCTCTAACTTTGCAATTTTAATATGTTATTATGGTTATTACCCTCAGGTATTAAATCTCATTATTTTCCATTATTCTCCAGAACTATAGCTGTTCTTTCTAAAACGCTATTATCACAGTAGAGACAGACTACGTCAGTACAGTTGATGCTTTTGCTCTTAAATCACTTCCAGCTGGATTTACTTCTTAGAAAATCCATTTGATACGCTGCTGCTAATGTGTGTGTGTGTGTGTGTGTGTGTGTGTGTGTGTGTGTGTGTGTGTGTAACAAACAGAAGTTAAAGGTAGAAGTTACAAATTCATGCATTATACATTAACTGTAATGAATCGTTCATTTTCTTTGCAAAATAGGCGTAAAATTTCAGTGTTTGTCACTGCAATGAAGGTAACACCATATCAGTTAAGATGGCCCAATCGTATATTTTTACTCTGGTTTTCGGTTTTACAGTTTTATTGATGGTCTCTGAAGGACGGTCTAACATTCTAATGTATTATTATTATTATTATTATTATTATTATATTTTCGGCTAAATCCCTGTTTTATGTTTGGGTGAGGAGTATAATGTAAATATAAAGTTAGATGAAGGAACTGACGAGTTGGCTGGTTTTATAATTACCGTAAATGATTGATCTCTGAGAACCGATTATTGTGTTTTCTGAGCTTTACAGCAGATTTACTATATGGTACTTATTATTACCCATTAATTGAAGTGGGGGGTGTTGAGCAGAATATCTTAAAGAGTCATATGTGGTGTTCTGAAAAATTACTAAACAAAATACAGCATTACCCAGGAGTGCTTAACTTTCCTGTATTTATTTTCATGGCAGTATTTTTCCGTACAAAAACATACATCAAAGAGTTACCCGATTTGATATTACAGTTTTAGTACCTGTTTTATTCAGTGGAAAACTTTTCAGTGTCTTTAAAATTTTACAGTTGTTAGACAGGAAATTATAGTGAAAATATGATGACGTATAGTCAAAAAACTGAGAAATACTCAAGTTTTAAAACTGATATAAAACAAACCCTGGAAGAAATAAAACATGTTCCATTACTTATTGAATGTAACTTCCGATGAAGCTATCAACTTCTTGTTTGATCTTTCAGGACAAGTGGTATACGGACTTTTATTAATATCCGATTTTATGAACACTGGTACAAGCAGGAAACTTCTATAAACTTTACACACTTTTCCAAAATTGTGCTTTTGATTACCCCAAATAGTTCCAGAAATTTAATTCACATAGTACATTACAATATTCGTTTTCAGTACTGACAGGACAGAATCTATACCTGCAAATCACAATAACGTGTTTTACTGGGCCATTTTCCAATATATTTAATTTACAAAATCCCATTTAAATAAAAAGAAAGACTTTAAAAATGTACAACTATGTTTTACACATATTCGCACTATAACATTTGAGTAAAGATTGTCCGCGTTTAATACTTACGTGAAACAATCGACTGATGCTATTTTTTTATTACGAGGACGAATAAAGGTAAATGGGGAGGATGCTGTACACTGCAGCATGAGTAATTGAAGCACACGTTCTTACAAGACTGATTACTCGTGCCAGCAGTCAAACGTTGGTTTCAAAGAGCGCATTCAAATTTGAATTTTACCGCAAAGAAAAATAGCATGGAATAACGCAGTACATAAAATTGTTACATAAGCAACTTCAAAATAATTCCAGATAAATGAGCAAATCAAAACTGAACCTCGAGGAAATGTAACGAATGAAACTGATCTACCGAAAGTTATTTTTCGCCTACGTCCGCAGCTGAGCGCAGTGCTCGCAGTGTCAGTGTCAAGCCAGTTGCTAATTCCCGTACCAATGATAATTACATGCAGATAGTCAGTCGCAATTTGCTGTTAGTGAAAGCAAGCATTGTTTCTTGTCTTTGTGTTATCAGAACACAAGAGGCGAGTCAAGTGTTTGAGTTATTACGGCTTTTGGTGCGCTATTATTGTTAATTACGTATAGTTGTGAAATGACTTTTACTGTAATATATTGTTTAGAAATGTTATAATAAGCTTCAGGAATAACCTTCATTATGGTACTTAAGAGAAACAAGGCAAGAATTGAAAAATTATGAGGGCGAAGTTGCTATGAATTAATACATATTTCATTACAAGATTTCCGAAACGTGTGACCAGATGTACACCATTAATTATGAAATAAAATTAATATTGTATGCTTGATATTATTGATAAACGTTGTGTTAGAAGAAAAGCGAGGGGAACTATCTATCGAAGGAGATGCCACTTGGCACGACCTTCGCCTCGCGCAGCTTGCGTTCAACTGTGGACGCGGACAAAAAATAACTCCATATAGAATTACAGCTAATACATAAACTAATATAAGTGTGTTATAATAATATAATATAATAAGAGTGGCTAAAAGTGTACGGACATTTTCACAGTACGTATTTATTTAATATATTTCAATGTTGGACAGAAAAACAACAGTAATGTGTAGTATGATGTTCTGTAAACAGATGTGACTCACATTCCGTTATGCTAGCGTTGCTACAACAAAATGGAGCCAAAATTGTCGTTGAACAGCGGAAAGCAATTTTGAAGTGGTATTTGAAAAACGAGAATGTTATTGAAGCTCAAAGGCAATGGAGACGTGTGTACAGAACAGAACCTCCAACGAGAGTAACAATTGCACGCATTCGAGACAAATTTGAGACTCGTGGTACCGTATGCGATGTTCACAAGGGCAGATCTGGGAGACCTTGCACAGCAACCAGCCCCGCGCACTGGATCCAAAGCACTATCCTAGGCACTATCCAAGGTAATGGATAGGATGAAAAGGTCCAATTGAGTTTCCACCGCGTTCTCCGGATATAACTTTGTTGCACTTCTACCTATGGGGAACCCTTAAGGATGTTGTATACCGTAGAAAACCAGCTACACTGACAGCACTTCGGCAAGCAATTGAAACGGTACGTACTGCAATCGCTGAGGACACTTTCGCAAACGTTGCTCAATCGTTCAACGTACTCAGAAGTGTATCGACGCCGATAGTGGGTATTTTGAGCAACTGTTGTAACTGTAAAAGTCTAAGATGATTAGTGTTATAATTTTCTGTTTGTGTGAGTTCAGTTTTGTTTTGTTAACACAGTTTTTTCTTTGCTTGAAGTGTGTATATATTTTTGACACCCTCTGTATATATACATTAGATTTGCTAAACTATGCATACGCTTATTACTTTTGGGTTCCTTGACCCTATGGTCCTCTAATTTGGGTAAAAAACTACAAATATTAATCATCTACTTACAAACAGTTTATGCTTGCTGCATTTTCCCCACTTACCTGAAACAAAAGAAATAGTATTATATTAAATATGAACGATAGTAAAATATCTAGAATATTACAACAAAGATGAGCTTGGTTTTGGTAACAAAATTTTTAAAAATGCACTGGAATAGAAGAGAAAGAATTATGTGTATTCAAAATGATAAAACAATAAAGAATTTTGTTATTTCATCTCCGAAGTTATTCCTTTCGCTTCTTTAAGCTCTCCCATCTCCGTTATTCTATTCCTGCTGCGTTTCATTCCATCACAATGTACGATTACTGAACGCCATAGCAGTCTCTAGAGATGTTCCCTTGGAAATGTTTTGCGTTTGCCTCTCAGTATTCTGACAAGTGAAGGCTTAGAATGTTGCGAATGTAATGCATCGTATCTTTGGTGAAAATGTTTGCGGACGTAATACTTTGCCTTTCATCGTTTCTGCCACATTCGTAATTTTCTTTGGGCATCCACTTTGGGAAGCTGTACATTTTCATTCTCGGGATTATATTATATTGTGTCAAATTCAAAGTGTGTTATTTGCATTATATTAATGTGGAAATTTTAAAGGTAAGCTATCATAATGGTTTTACAGAAAAAATAGCAATATTCTGGAATTCGATGAAAAGTTTGGTGTTGTGTAAACAATGTAAAGAAGGTATAAGCAAAACATTGCTTCATGTATATTGAAATTAAAAGAGAGTTTACGTTCGATGACTACACTGCCTATAAAATAGAAATCAGTTGCTTATTAAGTAAATGAGGCTGGTCTATAAAGTTTTTTTTTCTATGTCTTATATGAATTCCCCCACTTACTAGTATCCGAACAATGGTTTGAAGAACTTCCCTCTCGTTGCCATGGCAGAGCTCCAAAAATGTCTGACAACAGATGACTCGTTGCTGTTTTTGGACTGAGGAAAGAAGTCTAGGCACCATCTTGCACTAAACTTATTCATGTTTAAATGTTCATGAATAATTCGGAGGGCTGTTGTTTTAGAAAGGCCCAACATTGCTGTTATTTCTGTAACTTTGAGCCGCCGGTCTTCCATAATTTCTCCTTCCACAAGAGCAAGCGATGTTTCGTGGAGTGAGCACCTCCAAGGGCCGACCTATACGCTCTTCATCTTCAATGCTTTCTCGACCCATTCGAAAAAATTGGCCCATTCTTTTACGCTAGAATATGAGGGGATGCTTCCCCATATACACCGCCCAATCGGTGTTTAATTTCATTTGGAGTAAGTCGTTCTTTTGTGAAGAACTTAATAACAACTCCTCGATACTTCATTTTGAACATATTACAATCTTCTTCACATGGCTTTTTTTATACAACTATATCTGAACTGAACACAGCGGAGCGGAAGTTACAGCTGCAATTATTTACTCTACAGATAAGGTATGACACCAGATAAGGATTTTGTGAAGGCGAGGCCGGAAATTTATGGACCTATCCTCGTACAACGCCACGTCTAAAATCTTATTTTCAAATGGGTAGCCCTTATGTATAAATATATACACACATTTTACAGACATTCCCTCCACACTAGCCTAAGTGGAGCAAAGAACTAATATCTCACCTGTTTCGTATTTGTAAGTTGCTGCTCTCTAGTGTAGCAATGAAGGAACCTCTACTCACCGATTCGCTACTGCAGCAAGTTTCCCTAATGATAATACACAATATTTTGCAAATTAATAAACCGAAAATGTGTGTACATAACTCAAAGGAAATTATATATGTGTTATATATTAATGCTCAATAAAATAAATAAAAGTTACTAATTTACGCATATTCACACTGAAACTGCACTTTACACCTCAACAGTAACTGAGTATCCTTCTGTTTATTCGCAACTTATACAGGATATATTACTGAATATGTTAAAGCATAGAAATTTGTCCGATTTCAAGAAAAGATATCCAATGTAATGAAGATGTCGAAAAAAACAGTTTTCTGCTTTAATGTTTAACGACGAATTGAAACATTTCCTTATTTGAACGAATACGCCCTTTTTGACTAGAATATCCTATCATCAATAATATGGCCTTGAACAAGGGTAGTAGCGGTTTTTCCAGTCACTGTCTGAAGGAGATGAAGGGAGTCTTCCATGCAGTTTTCGTTGCTGTGTACAATAGCCTTGAGTATGTCTGCCCTTTTCTGGGTTTTTGTAATACTCGAATCCCAACATGTACACGATATCATTTTAAAATAGTATTTCCGAATTTTTCGTCTTAATGTGGTAATATGGAATGAATTCTTTTTATAACTAATTCTTAGTTATAAGGTTATGAGTCGTATTAGTGTGCGCGGAACCGCGTACCATATAAAAGGTTCGTAAATATTTATTTATAACTGTTTTCCCTTTATTTCTATATAATAAATTTTCAACTATAGCGGAAGGAGCTGTATGATTGGGACTTTAGAGAAAGGGATGGTAAAATGTTCAGTTAAGTGGTGAGAATCTATTTCAAGAACGATTGATACATTTGTCTATAAAAAGAACCCAGAATTTAACTTATATACAAGCAGGCTTAAGGGTGAATTAGAGAACTTGGGCATTTTTAGTATTCCCCGTAATTTAATTCAATTATTGGTACCAATACCATGCTTTTGAACATAAATTTTAGAATAAGATTACAGCGCGTATTTAGCATAAATTAGAACACCCTGTATCTGACCCTGCCTGTACATAAAGCCACTCTTCACCACTGCCTGGAACCGCAGTGACTTTTCACGCACATGGACAATTTGAGAGGATGTTCTATACAGAGAGTGGTACAGAATGAAGATATTTAGTTCATTACTTTTATTGCCTTATTATCAGAGCGTTGACAGCTATCCCCGCATTAATATTACAGTTGCATAATACCATGTCTTTTTTATGTTCTCTAATAATTAAAACACGCAGATTCTTTGTTATTTCTAATTAACCACGTTTCTAAGTACATGCATGATACGACAGTGATTTCTTTCGAAGTCTGCGTGTAGCGAAATGCGATAACAGCACATGCATAGCGTTTTCCCATTTGCATGTTACCCCAAGCAACATCAACTCACACCCTTTTTAGGTTATCAAAACCAGTGCAGCACTTGACATGTCCTATGCAGTCTGCCTTTACATCATTAAAACTCGCAGAATTTGCAATCGCGAACATGTGGAAATAGTTCTCGATGAAAAGGTGCCAGTACATAGGAATGCACCGGCTCGAATATTTAAAGGGGTGGGTTTTTTGTGAGCAAGAATAACAGGGAGTGATATCATCCCCTTCGGCTGCCGCAACCCCTAGCCCAGGGGGGGCGGCGGCGGCAATAATAGGGGAAACAAGGGGGGTTTCCATGGCGACGGTACATGGCACGAGTGAGGGTGGAAACTTCTCGTTGAGGGGTGAAGACCAACCCCTGCGTACGAGAGGAAAAGGGGCTACTCAAGTATCCAGACAGTCGTTCCCTCTGCATATCTACGCAGCAGAATTTCAGTGCACCTGCAACAACCGTTCTTGAATTTTGTTTCTAAGCTCTCACTGTAGCACAGAAAAATTGCACGTGCTTTGCTACAAACCGAATCAACAGCGAGAAGAATTTAAATTACCACCATTTCATAATTCCACATGTGTGCCTTACATTGTATTAGGCAAAGTATTCAGTATTTATAGATACATTTACTGTTAAAGTTACCATTTTTTTAAAACTACTTTATGAAAATGCTAAACCCTTTTAAACGCAAAATTTTCTGCGGCAATGCAGACTTCGACATTAAATGTAATCTTATAAAGTCATAATATCAGCATTTCTAAAATATAATAAAGCAATAGAACATTCAGAAAAATTTCAAGGCGGAAAAATTTGTAGTAAATTGAAATATAGTTGAATTGTATTTAATATGAACGGTGCTAATGCTATAACGGCACTCAAACATTAACATACATTTAATTATGAATTAAATGTCGGTATATTCCATCAGGATAATATACCAACAATAACACCAGCAAAGAGTTTCTTGTGTTTGACATTTTGCATTCCTTGTTAATGCATTATGGAAGTTTTCTGTTTATCATTTATGTGAAAACCAGCATCATAGAGGTCATCTGTTTGGCACACAAACACAACTTTTTAAATAAGGTGCATTCAATAACATTGAATATAAAATAGCTTCTTAGAAAATAAACAGGCAATATAAATGAATAATAATAAACGGCGTATAACAAAAATAACTAAATGTTTAAGAATATTACAACATATACTGAAATTCAGGATGTATATTTGATAACTATACTCCTGCACTAAGCGAATACAGGAAATTTAAAATACTCCTATGAAAGAATCTTAATAGCCTTCAGAAATTGGCGGTAAATATTTTTTCTATGCTACAATTATCTGAATGAAAAGCAAAATGTTTTATGTTGCACTGCATTTTCATAAGAAGCACTTTATTAAATATCAGCAGTTCGCTTTTTCCTCATTAAAAACCGCAGATTCTTTGACTGTTATTGTAGCGTCAACCCCGCTACTGCTTGGATTAGCTCGCCACAGCCAAACGACACAGAGAAGAATACGTAGAAGGGAGCGCGCCACAGCGGCGCTAGCATGTAAATACACTTAATGATACTTGTAGATGAACATACGCCACAGCGGCACTAGTATGTAAATACACTTAATGATACTTGTAGTTGAACATACGCCACAGCGGCACTAGTATGTAAATACACTTAATGATACTTGTAGATGAACATACGCCACAGCGGCGCTAGCATGTAAATACACTTAATGATACTTGTAGATGAACATACGCCACAGCGGCACTAGTATGTAAATACACTTAATGATACTGCATTCTTGCGACGTGGCCGCCCCATTGCCATTTGCTTCTGGTAGCTATTTGTGCGATGTCTGTTGTCTGAGATAACTGATTTATTAATACTATAGGCATTTTGTCCTTCAATGTTATTCCCAGAATCTTGCATTGCATTTTTCTTTGGCATATTTGAATTTTATTCTTTTGTTTTGTCTGTTATTGACCATGTCTAGCCCCCATATAGTAATACAGGGTATACACAGGTTTCGAGCGTCTGGAATCTGATTTTCTTAGTTAATGTTTGGTCTAACAATATAAACTTAAGGGCCCAAAATGCTCTCCAGGTTAATGAATTCGCTCACATTTGTGAGGACTGTTCCATCTAGTTTTATCGGGGTTTCAGGTCCGTTTGAAATTAACTACGTCTGCACTTTATTTATTATATAGACTCCTATTATTCCTTCTTGCATTTTATTCTTTCTTAACTGAAACATTTTACATCGTGATAAATAAATGCAATAATATTCAAGTATATTAGTCAAATATAAAATCCGAAATACGTAACTTCTAAATATTCTACTGAATCCTATGATTTTTACTAAACTTTTGATTGGTAATCGTTTTCTCCAGATCCTGCATAATACAACTCATCAATGAATAACAGAAAATAAAAAGAAAACATTCTTTAAAATATTCTATATACTATATTTTAAAGAGAAATAGTATATCGCATCCTCTAAATGTTAAACGTGCAGATGTTTATATAGATTTTTCTATAAAACTACCAATATATTTTAGTGCAATTTTATATGATAATAATTTGATACCTTTTGTATCTTTTTGCATTTTCTTAAGATAATCTAATCATAAATATAATATATATTTTGTAAATATTTAAGTTACAGACTGAAAAAATAATATCATGCAAACATTACATAATCTTTTAGTGTAAAATGTTGCTTAGAAAAAGGAATATAAATATTTAAAAGCCTAATTTACGAAAAAATTAAATTAAAGACGAACCGTATATTCCTAGCCGATATTCAGAATTGTTTGAATCTTCATCATCAAGTGGTCTTTTTTGCTTCTGAACTCTTTAATGTTAAGCTAGCAGACCTGCTTTCTTCATCCTTTTTCCTTTAGTTTCATTGCAAAGTTTCCACATCTTTTTGCCAGGATCAATGGTTAACTTTTATAGTATCTCACTCGACCTCACTCATTCATATCCATTTTTTGTCTGAACAGAAGAGTTAAACTCACGTATTGTCACAATTTGTATAATTCGATATTGGTCTAGTAGCTAAATATTTCATTGTTTATAATCCTCGCACAATTTCACTGCATTTTTTTAAAAAAATATTTAGATCATTGCATAGTAATTCAACACATTTTTTCCTTTATTCCATTTGATAATTATCCCATATCTAATATTTGTGAACATATTTCTACTTGAGGAACTAGTAACATGCATAGTGCTACTTTAGGTGTCATATCTAACCCGAAAGTAACCTCAATATTTTCATTAACACTAATTTTAGCTAATGCACAATCACTAATACCTATAGCTGTTTTTTTTTCATTTTTCTTCTTCTGAATCTTCAGATGACACTCAAATACTCTTTGTGACCTAGAGACTTTGCATGTTTTTTTTTCGCTCTAATAAAACATGTACACTTCTTTTAAAACTGTCGTAAACCTATCTGTAATAAACAACAAACATGGAAAAGCGTAAGCAGTTCATAACAGATTAGCAATAGTGCAAACTTTCCCTAGAAATACATTTTTTCTAAATTTATAATAAGATTCAATATTATATTTAAAATACTGAAGCGATACAAAAAGAGAGAGTAACTTCAATTTTACCATGACTTTTAAACATTATTATCTACCTTTAGGAATCTTATAACAACATTTGGAAATAGTATGCTATAAAGTATAAAAATTCATAAACATTTTCTTATCCACCATGGTGTACCACCTCTTAAGGCTAGAGAGAAAACGATTTCAATGGATATACGGCAGAATATTGAGCTTTATATAACTATAAAAAGTCATAAATAATTGCAAAAAAACATGGTTTCAAGAAAGAGTTTTATCTATATTCCATTCCTCATAACTAAAGTTTTGTATGCCCAAGAACCTCAACACCTTCTCCAGCCTCGCCCTATATGTAGTCTTCCCGCAGCACAAGCGTGTAGGAGAAGTTGCCGCTATTAGTAGGCCCTATGGCCTACATTCTTTCCAGAGATGGAGAAATTTTGATCTCACAAGGAACGCAGCCACTGCTATAGAGAAATAACTGCAAACATATTAAACCACAGAGTTTGGGTTTTAAATGTGGCCAAGAACTTATGAAGGTGCAGGATGCAGCAAAGAATTTCGTTAAAAATAACGCGAAGAACTGAAGTGTACAGTTTGAAAGATAAAGGTTTTCATACAGTTACACAGTGACTGCTGATGCAAGTTTGATCCAGGGTGGAATATTCTACCTGCACAATTTATCTTGGGGTATGAGCCATGCAATATTTTATGCAATAATGTATTCTGAGGCCATCTGCAACATCTCTAAAGAATTTCAGGTAGGCAGTCAGCACAGTGAAGTGATTGATTCAAAATCAACTAATATAAAAATGGTAAATGAGTACTGCTCCCTAATAAACATTAGATAAAATTGTGTATTGAGAGGTGGTTCTATACATGAAAATAATCCATTTAAAGTGTAACATATCTAGATTAATTTAGTATTTGATTTTTGCACTGTGCCTGTGTCGGATGTAGATTTCGTTATATACTTACGTAAGCATAAACATAACTGTCAAACCATGGACATAAACCGCAAAACTAATTTATTAGTTCAGGATTATAAATTTTCATGTATTTTATTAGCAACAAATGCAGGACTATTTGTTATAGTTTTGGAATGGCAAGCAAATTAAAAAGGATAAATGAAAATCATTACATGCTTTTATTAAACCGTAAAATATATAATACACAATATAATAGCTTTTATAGAATGAAATCGACACGGCTGATCGAGGTCGTTAAGGCGTACATTCGCTAGAGGGGTGTCTGTGGTTCGAATCCCGCTAGGACCTCTCACCTGACTAACGTTTAGGTTTTCCTCATTCTTCAAAAACGGCAAATGCCGAGAAGGTACCCCTAAACTTAGGTCTGGAACGCAAAAAATCCTTTCTCAATTTATCATTGCATCTCATGTATCATCAGTGTCTAACCGCCACGGGTGGCCGAGGTCGTTAAGGCACGGACTCGTGAGCGGGAGGTCTGCGGTTCGAATCCCGCCAGGACCGTCCTCCCTGACTGGGGATTTTTCCAGGTTTTCCTCAGTCTTCATAACTGGCAAATGCCGGGTAGGTACCTAAACTTAGGCCTGGAACGCTTCCTTCCTTAAAAAAATATCCTTTCCCAATTTATCATTTCATCTCATGTATCATCAGTATCCACCGCCTGTGGTGCCTCAGTAGTAAAAACGGACGTTAAACACTACTCAAAAAAAAAAAAAAATCAGTGTCTACCGTCTGTGCTGCCTCAGAGGGAAAATTGGTAGTCAAATGCTATCAAGAACGATAGAACTAAAGCGTTTTACTTACTGTTTAATTTATGTATTCTGCCTTATGTGATAGTAATAATAATTTATTTTGTCTGGCAGGATTAAACTCTTACACTGAACCAGGTTAAAGAAGACTATCGTGAAGTAATTGAAGTGTGAATAAATATAAAGATAGAAGAGAAAAGACGAGAAAGAATATAGTAATAAAATAATACAGTAAGGACAAAACAAATATACAATAAACCAAAAAAGTGAAATGGCAGAGACACTGTCAGAATGGATATGAAATACTAATTAACATGAACAAAATCAAACTGAGGGGTCTATTTCTGCTTACTAAATAGACACCTTCTGACCTGACAGTGGCTACTACGAGGGAAACTGTGTACAGAGATGTCTGATATAACGAAGTTTGTAGTGATGTTACGTCACGATAATGCTGGGAAATCAGGAGCTGAAAGCGAAAGACATGGTACTTAGGCATGAAGTTATTGATGATTTGATACAGAAGACAGACAGAAAGTGAAGTAATTGCCTGTTCTTTAAATAACTTTAAACAAGCCAAAAAGTTATTGAGCGTATTCAGAGATATGATAATCTGTTATTAAAATGCGTTTGCAGTACTAGAGCTTAAAGATGTTGCGCCCAAACCTTTTGGAAGCGCGCTTTCAACCTAAGGTAGGCTTAAACTTCAACAAGTTAAATATTTATGTTTTCCTGAATAAATATTAATTAATTAATTAATTAATTAATTAATTAATTAATTAATTAATAAGCACACTACTGTTATATATATTGCATATTATGACATGTTTGTGCAGATATAGCAGAGTTTTTTCTCATAATTTCCATTTGAGAACATGTCACATTTGCGTAGCTGTAACATTTTCTATCTTTCCTATTTTCGCTTACAACTTCATTACTAAAAAACAAGAGTGAAACCATGATGGCATCTGATTGAATTAGCATTTGCTGAAAATAACAGCACTCTCGAAAACAAGTTAGTTCCCAGCGCTTTCGCCTCTCACCATTGAAAAGCAAACCGCCTGGCACGTGGCTGTTTCAACTACCCTGTCTCGCTATTCAATAATTGAACGTCCCCTTGTCGTCAGCAACCCTCTTCGCACGCTGCAATCGATAGAAAGAGTAGCAGTCGGCCATGGCGTTTCACTGCGGCAGGTACTTTGGTTCAGTGACCGTGCAACCTGACCGTGAACTTCATCAATGTCAGTTGCCTATCCACGTATTCTTTCGCTGGCGTGTGTGCCGCGAAGCTTTCGTACGGTATTTGCTTTACTTGAAGGCTGCGTTATCCTCTTGCAGCGATGAATATCTAACCGTTGTTACTTTTGTTAATTCAAAAGTCTTTAAGCGTTTTACCACAAGTAACATCACCAGACGTTTTGAGATTACTTATAAATTCAACAGCTTCTAGCAGGAATATTTCACGAACAAAATAAAAATAAACTATTCTTAAAATTCTCTCACAAAATATCAACTTGTATAAAATATTTAAACTGATATTTATTAATAACTATCTAATCAGATAACATGAGAGTTCGTCCTGGTTGTTGGGTCTGCTGGCCTCGTAGACCCAAGGACACGGATTCACTAGGATAGTTGGATGTTTTAAGGCGTAAACATTGAGAAGGAAATAAAGTCGTTGGTTTTGTGTCATATATTTATGGAACGTAAAAGAATCAGAAACCTCTGAGAAAAAATTATCGGCCGTTTCATGCCCTGATTTGAATTGGACATTAATGACCAAAGCTGTTAAATAAAATAAACTAACCTAAATCTAGAAATCGTGAGTGCGGAATAGATGAAGTTCGCATACTATAATTATATTCCTAGCTATTGCCAATCGAGGAAAATAAAACAGATTTAACAAGGCGAATTGCAGTATTTATTATTATTATTATTATTATTGTTATTATTTATTATTCTAGCAATATATTTTTATATTTCCAACTTTTGTCATACGTGATACGAGAGCCCATTTGCTGAAGTGGATAATTATTTTTTTCTTTTTGCTATTTTGTGCTATGAATTTTGGTTGTTGCTATTATTGGATTCTTGCTCGCAAAATTGTGTGAAAACAAAGTTGGCGACACTGAGAAGACAAATGTACACCCTTGTACACCCTACACCATAATCATTTTATGGTAAAAAAAATGACGATAAATTTACAGCGATATGCGACTGTGGGAAGTTAAAATTAAAAGTTTTGTGACATGTAATTGGTAAAAAAATATGATGACGCAATATAAAATGAAACAGTCATAGCAAAAGTCGCAACCGTTTTTAATTCTGTCATTGTGAAAACCATGCGAGACATTTGATAGAGTTATTTTGCGAAGAGAATAATAAATAAAGTAAATAAAATTCATACAGTGAAAAAAATTTGCAATATCAGCACCTTGTTCAGGCGAACTTGTGGGCATTCCTCCTTGGCATGGCGGTTTTGTAGCGGACTTCTGAGGACGGGACGCCGTAGGGAGATAATGGTGAGATATGGTTATGGTGCGTTTCAGGAGTTCCTTACACCAATGGGCATCTAAACTAACTAGACAATTGCCTCTATAAGGATCATCCTATTGAAAGAAAAATCCCCATGGCAGTAGGTCTGAGAATCGAACCAGGGCTCCAGGAACAGGAGTCAAGAACGCTAATCACTACAGCAAGGAGCTGGTTTAAAATAAATATAATAACGAATACTATTATTTAATATATTTACATTTATTTACATTTAACATCTCATATATTGGTAAGCCCTATGTATTTCTAAAGACACGATTGAAATATTTAATTACAATACTGCCAAATGATTGCCGTTGCTTTTTAAATATTCTACAAACCTGGAAATAATTGCGACAGTTTAACAATGATAAAACACATAACGTCAATATCTGCAAATATATTAATCATTTGAAAGCTTTCTTGTTATAAAACACACAAGTAAAACAAAACTGAATGGATCTCCATTATTAAGATTACGTAAATTGCTATGTGAACTAAATTATAAAACATAAGCAGAAAAGAAATTGCATTAAACAAACATACAGCTATTAAATGCGCAGCTGTCAAAACACTATTTCGTGCTTGCCGCCATTTTATAGTTTGTTTATTTTCAGCGCACATAGATTGTATGTTCGTTGATCCTCAATTCTATTGGAGGAAGGCTGAACAAACGAACATGGCACGATAGCATCCAAATGATAAATCTTTCCTGCAATGGTTGTGAATGATTGAAATTCAAACATTTACCTATTTTTTATTGGTCAAAAACAGCTGAGCAGTACAAATGAAATAGTAAAATTGAACTTTAACATATAAGAGTAATTTTAACAATATCTTTCCTAAGAGAGAAAACATTTCTGAATATATTCTCGCCAATGTATCGCATTAAATAATGAATAATATTTCTGCAGTTAACAAACAATTTATTAGCTTAAGCTACATGTGATAGATTCTTGCTGAGATATTTATATTTATGATTTAATGATAAGATTTATTGTGTCAGATAAACGATCTGACGGGTAAGTTCAGGGCTAGTTGTAGTCTGAATTTGTGGTGTTCACCTAAAGAACTGAGGGAAAAACCCCTGAAAAACTCAGGAAAATATCCAAACAGGAAATAGAACCGAGCCCGCCGCGTGGGAAGCACAACCTTGTGCTTCGTAGTCTCTCGTTAGACTACGGCGTTTTATACAGGGAGTTTCACTTAAACTATAAATAAAAGAAATTATTTTAACTGTTAAATGAAAAACTTGGTGCTCTACACTTGGCCCTTCGTGGCCAAGCTATGGTTTCGGATGCTTGCTAATTCAGTGTCTCGGAAAGTTGTTATTAAGAAGTCAGCGCAAAGTGAGGAGGAGAGCTATCTTGCTGATAAATTGTGGCACAACATAGAACTCAAGCATGTGACAGTCACTTTAGATTCAGAAGAAGAAGAAAAAAAAAAGAGACAATTATCACTATCTCTCGTTAAGTCGCACCAGCCAATTTTGGGCGAATCACATTTGTTTTCAAACACAACACGCAAATTCTCGCTTTCCCAAATTCTGCAATTTTGCCTACTGACTTTTCCTGATATAAGGAAAGTTGACTCGTCAAAGATATAAACATGACCTACGTTTGAATCTTCTTCGACACTCTCAGCAAAAGCCGGCCTTTTGTCTTTATGTCAGGAATGCAGATTTTGTTTTCTTAAGCGCTATACAAATGTGACATGTTCTCTATATGGGACAAGAATGAATATTTGCAGTCTACTTTGCACCCTAAAAGAAGCCGAATACAAAGCCACAAAGTAAAAATAACCAATACGACTCAGGATTTGATGCTTTGAAATTATTGTTACCCAATAACCTTTTGAAATGATTGTCAGACACAACTGAAGAAATTGAGAGAAGAGGTGTGTACATTGAATACAACCCAGGATTGTACATGATGCCCATTAATATTAAATAAAAGAGCTATCATGGTAGGAAGCAGGCAAAGATGGAAGCTTAACACTAAATACTCGTGTATATAGAAGGACTCAAGCGTATATAGCTGTATCATGTACGAAGTATGATTCAAAATTTTCCCATTGGTCTGTAGTAATACTTCTAAAATAATAAAAAATACGCTTATCAATTGCTTTAACTTCGTATCCTAGACATTATTCTGTTATAAGACAATTTCTGCTTAAACGTCCATAGAATTGACAGTTTGTTATTATTTATTCATTTCTCAATCTCCATGACAAATTGTCATGCAAATTGCAAGATCTGCAATACTCAATCTAGGCATATTTATATTAAGCTAAATCCATTTCTTTTATTGCTGTTTTAAGCGGGACTGAAAATTTTCAAGAGAACCATTGTAATGTTAAACTTTGTGATAACCTATTTTACTTTTGCGGGACACTCTGTATTTATATTTACACTCCGATGATAATAGGGGTAACATATCATCTTATTATTTCCATCAAAAGTTTTATCCGAAGAGAATGTTTTTTCCTGAAAAGGGCTTAAGACATTGTAATCTTTTAGCAGTATTACGAAATACATTTTGGGTAATTTTAATGGTGTAGATGCATTTGAGCACTTTTTTTTTTTAATTTTTCACATAGCCCTATCATTAACAAACTCAATTTCTAGGCTCATGCACTTGAACAATATCAATAAACCCAGCATTGAAATCACCAATATATTTGCTAACGTTATAATTACTTGTGTAGTAGATAACTTAGAGCAAGAATTTTGAAGAAAATAACAAAAATTGTGTTATATAACTACTTACAGAGCGACAATTAAACGTGCTTGATATAAAAATGTGCATTTGATCTCAAAATAAATTTGTAAGAAGATAATTCCTCATCTTGATATTAAGTATACAAACATATCTTCTTTGCTCTGTTAACCTGCAGGAAATAAAATTTTAGAAATCTCAGTAAGAAAATAACATACTTGATAAATAATTAATCAGCGTGTCAAGTTAAGTTATCAATAATGAATAAAGTTAAATGTCCTGTGTTTTCATGGGACCGTCACCTTATTTCGGATGTCAGCACTGTAAACGCAGAACTACAATGAGCTCGTACTCAACTGTACGGAATCTGCAGTGATGTGCTGTTTCGTGACACTGGGAGACGGAGCAGACCGCAAGCTTTGTGCTTGCAGATCCGCGGTGACATGTACCGGAGTTGCAAGAATGATGACGTGTATGCCACGCGCTACACCCGCTATTCCTGAACTTGACCGTGAACTCGACGCTCCACGCGGCCAGGCCCGGGATGTTTTCCAGCACCAATCGATTGAGAGAGACCAGAGCGCGGCAAAACCGAAGCAATATATATGTCCGGGATTCAGCAATAAACAAAATTTGTTGGTACTTAATGTGAAAAATGTGGGAATGAAACTTTTCGCTCGGCTTTTGTCTTCATTCCCTGTGCAATTTTTTTTTGCCTATAATGCATCTACTTCATGAATGTTGGAGCCAGCGGCCTATTCCATATAAAACGTTTTAAAGTATTAAGTTCAATCTCTGGGTTGCAAAAAATGAAATATAATACCTAATAGTTACAAGTGACTTCATAATATTGGATATATACGTATAAATGTATATTGCTATGGCTATACAGTGTAGCAACATCAATAAAAAGGGAACAGTTAAAAGATTACAATTAAATATATATTGTAAAATTCAACAATCTTATAATATAGGATTTACCGGTATCGATCTCTTATAAGAATTCAGGGGCAAATATGATATTCTAGATGGCAAGTTATAAAATTGATAGGTCATATATATAGAAAACAATTTATCGTTTTACTATATTTATATTTATTTAGATAAATATTCTCTCTATTTCTGTGAGATAACTGTAATATGATGAATATTTCATGTCCTCTTTTAAATTAGTTCTTACATACAAGAGACAAGACAGTACATTGATGGTAAACTATGATGAAGAAACATGAGTTTTCTTTACTAATTCTTGGATTTTGGTTATGTTTATCTCCTTTGCCCTGAAGTCGATTTAAAGAGATGTAAAAGAATTAGTGTAGTTTTAACATATTTCTGAGCTATGTTACCTCGTTAATTTGCCATTTTCACAGTTTATTCATTATATATAGAAATATGCTTATATACCTATATATACCGCTTCCACTCAAGACGTTCTATATTCGATGGACCACAGTAGGCGCAAAAAACTTTTAGTTCATCCTCAAATACCCGAAACCATTTTTTTTGGCCAAACGGTGTTTACATATAAAATATTTTTTTCAGAAAGAAAAGGAGACAAGAAAGGAAGATAAAAATCTTTATCAGTGTTTATAATTTTGAACTAGTCTAGCTACATCATAATACTGAACTATTTGCTCCATAAGGTTAAACTAGAAGTTAATTATTTTTTTTATGTTAATGATTTTTTTAATTATCTCCATGAATTTTATTAGTAATATTGGGCCACATTTATACATTAAATACTTATATTAACACATTATTTAAAGTAACTCTGGTTTAACAATTAATATTACTTCCCATTCTTCAGCAGAGAAAATCATACTAGATACATATAAGACACCATTATTAATAATTTTGTGAAATATTGCTGAAAACGTCACTTGGAACTGCCGGTGTGGAATGGTATTATGCATTGAAATCCAAAAAAATTTTTCAGCAGTTCTCATTAGAATTAGTTGCAATGTACAATTAGTCCATAAGTTTGCGGAATAGTCCGGTAGGTTAAACAGAAATTTAATTCATATTGTAAAAGTTCATGCTTACTCCCGAAAATCAACATTGCAATAATAATAATAATAAAAAAAAACGCCAAGGTGATCTATTTGGGTGATTGTAAAGTATGCGTGGAATATAAATACGGCCACCTTCAACTCTCCCAAGGATTTGTGAGGAAGGAAACTTCTCAGGTGTTCATTTTAAAGGGCTCGGCGAATCTGGACCAGTCTGAACACCATTGTGCCGCTGGCGGGGAAGAATTCCGGTCCATAATGGGCGGCTTACCTCTTAACCACAACTCATATTGAGGTAGTTTCTTCGAAGGTTGTTCGCGGGGGCGGCACATGTCTTACTCATGAATTCCACCTCGCAACCCAGCATCTCAGGGATCCGATATTACTGTTTTGTGTTCTCGCAGTCACGGGACAAAGGAGAACAGAGGTGATGTAAATTATTATGCCCTGCTGCATTTATATCGCTGATGAGTTTATTGAAACAATCATTCATGACTTGCCCCTTACTACGCTGCCTTAGCCAACAAAGCTATCCTACTGCTCAAACACGTGGTTACTGGACAAGATGCCGACTCATAGCAAGTGTCGCGAATTAGTGGAACCCCAATCTTCGCACTTTTTTCTTTACTCCAACTATATGTCATTATTAAATGTTTATAATCTCGTTCCACCTTTGCGCGGTATAAGCGCATGCACACAATAGATAGCCGGCCTGCGTCGTGTTTTAAACGGCAGCTTACTCATCCCAATACAAGCCTTTTCAAGCGAGTAAAGAACGATAGAGCTTGACTTTTTATTGATTTGAATGAACATACATCAGGAAAATCTACCTTCAGTAAATTACGGTGTACTGGTATTCACGGGATGTTAATGAAATGCACCGCAGCAATAATTTCAGAAATCGTAGAGGGCACTTAGTCAAGCAATTTGAGATAGGAAATCTATGGTTAAAAAAGAAGGAGAAGCGATATGATGATAAAGAGGTTGCGGTTGGATTCATATGTCAATGTAAAAATAAAATAGGGGGACGATGCCTTAGAATACAAGTGAGCAAATTCCCGATTTCAATAGTGCACTGTCAGTTATTCAAGATTTAGTGTAAACATATCTAAAATCACCGAATATTCTCATGACAGTGTACCATGATTTACCGTGTTATGTAACTTAATATAGAGACAGTGTAGCCTTATGAATAAGGGGACAAAGGAAGATTTTGAAGATCATAGACTCAGGTTTTGCGAACTAGATTATAATTTTATTTTGTGACTTTATGATTTACGGACGCTGTTTAACATTTCAGGTCATCAGCGTCCCATTCAAACCAGGGCATTAAACGGTCGACAAATTTTGCTCAGAGGCCTCTTTTAACAGGCTTAAGGTTCTTTATCGTGCCGTAAATGTACCACATGGGACTCACGGCTTTACTTCCCTTCCGAAGGAAGCCATACTTAGGACTTTTACGCCAGAAAAAATCCATCGATCCATCCATCGATTACACCTGCGATCTTTGGTGTACGAGGCAATGGTTACCACTAGACCAACAGGTTCTGGGTTCAAATCTCCTGGGGCCGGCCATACTGATCTTGGAATTGTTTGTGGTTTCCTCTGGTCGCTTAGGCGAATGCTAGGACGAATGATTCCGTTTTCCAATTACATTTCGTTGGTTCTTTTGTAGTTTCGAAAGTCGACTCGTGTGAAGTGGGTTCGTGCGGTGAGACGGTGACTTGCGGTTTTCTCGGCCTCGGACATAGAAGCGTCGTCCAGTGGCAGGGTGTTGTATCTGAAGACACGTTAGGGACTCTGCACCATGCCTCACCGCCCATGGACCCTGGCAGTCGGCGTCTCTCTTCCCCCTGGAGAGACTGAAGTATCGACATATCCTCCTCCGTTCCATAACAATCCAATCTAATCCCCTCATAAAAATATAATAATCATTTGAACCAGAATATGTCATTCTTACGAAGGAAAATTTTTCTGTTCGATCACTCTTAAACACTTCTTTTATTGCAACTAATTTTATTCTATGGCTAATCCTTCCAAACGAAATCTTTAGCCATGGCTTTTACTTTAATTAAAAAGAAAAGCGATTGTATTCTTTCCTGGTGAATATAATCATATATAAGCCTCACTTTACAGAATAAAGCAGTTAGATACCAAAGCTATATACGAATCGCCTACCATTAGTAAAAAAACAGTGCTCGTTTGAAACAGTGTAAAGTGTAAAGTGTAAAGCTTACGTACACACTTAAGTTCCATGTTGAATGGTATGTACTCCACTTAGAGAAAACAATATACAGCATATTCCCATGCATTATACACTCCACTGCAAACAACGCTCGTAGCCATAGTAACCGACTCCAAGAGGACAAAAAAAAAAAAAAAAAAAAATACATCGAACCGTTATATGAGCGCATTCCTCGCATACTTCATTTGATATTAAATATCTGTTTTTGGAATACGATGCACTGACCACTACACCAACATCGTTAATATCCGTTCATGTTATTTCCCTCTTATCTGGGTTCTCAATCTTCTCCAAGTATCGCCAGGTTTTCCATCTTCTAGTTGACTTCCCACTTCTTTTCGTTACACATTTATTCATATCTTTCTCTCTATTGACAAAATTATAGCAATTTCAAGTTTTGTTCTTAACCTTCCTTATCGACCCATGTATTATCAGATTGGCCAGAAACGCCACTTTATTCGTCTCCGAATTACAAGATAGCAGATAATTGTTTTATTCGCTGTAAAGTATTATTTCAAATACTAGTTTAAGACGAACAAAATAGCAGTTAGGGTTCTTCTCAGATACGCTAGGAGAAAATGTTTGAATACTGAAAGGTAGAAGATGAGAGTGTTGTACATGAGAAGAGCATCGAACTGGTTCAGTGTAGGAGATACTGCACTCTGGACGACTTGCAGCTGAGTTCTGAAGAAGAACTCAGGAATATTTTGATGCTTGCAAAACAACAGCAGTTACATACCTGCATCAACCCAACATGTAAAATTGAAGAGTAGAGTCAGGTCCAGCGATGACTTGATATTTCTTATAAATTCCGTAGACAACCATTACAGGAAACGCATTGTGACAGGTTATGAAAAATGGCTCTTGATGATGATTCTGAGAAGAGATAAAGATAAAGATAGGCTATTGTGTCCCTTAAGAGCAAAGGTCTCCTAACAAGTAGGGAAAGCTGGCTTTGTCCTAACGTGGTGAGCTATTCCTCGCTAGTTGTTCGTATGCTGTTTAAGACACTCTGACTGATTTGTTCTTTGGTTACTCCATTTCTCACTGCACTAATTGCTTCTCGAGAGATTTCCATTTTTCTCTTCCTCTTGCTACTCCTGACCGGCATATTCCTTGAAGAGGTCTGTTCATCTTCTTCTGGGTCTGCCTTGTATCCTTTTTCCTATCTGGGGGTCCCACATGGAGATCTTGTAGATTCACCTATTGTCCTGCATTCTTGCGACGTGACCGCCCCATTGTCATTTGCTTCTGGTAGCTATTTGTGCGATGTCTGTTGTCTGAGATAACTGATTTATTAATACTGTAGGTGTTTTGTCCTTCATAGTTATTCCCAGGATCTTGCGTTGCATTTTTCTTTGGTATATTTGAATTTTTTCTTTTGTGTTTCTGTTAGTGATCATGTCTGGCACCCATATAGTAATATAGGGTATACACAGGTTTCGAGCGTCTAGAATCTGATTTTCTAAGTTAATGTTTGGTCTAGCAATATAAACTTAACGGCTCAAAATGCTTTTCAGGCTAATGAGATGCTTCTTTGTACTTATTTTTCATGGAAAGAAATCTGTTGTCCTAGGTTATGTATATTCGCTCACATATGTGAGGACTGCTCCATATATTTTCATTGGGGTTTCAGGTCCGAGAAGAGACACCCATAGGAAAATCCAAAGGTATTGGTTCGTTTAAGTCGTTTTCGGCAAAAGGCGATACTTTGTATTTGGTGGAATTTCGAAGGTGCTGTCAATTTTGAGCTGATGCCAAATGGTCGTGGAGTTGATGCTGAGCTGTGCTGTGGGCTTATGAAGTTTTGAGACTACGCTATCGGACTTTAATAAATAGAAAGCGCACTATAAAGCAACAAGATTATCGATCAAGATTGACCCAACAAGTAATCCAGAAATTAGAACATACAGAATTGCTGCCTCACCCAGCATACAGCACAGATATTGCGACATATCATTGTGGTTTGTTTCAATCTATGGCAAACCGCAACGGTGGCCGAGATCGTTAAAGCGCGAACTCGTGGGCGGGAGGTCTGGCGTTCGAATCCCACCAGGACCGTTATCCCTGATTGAGATTTTTTCCAGGTTTTCCTCAGTCCTCATAAATGAAAATGCCCGGGAAGTAACCTAAACTTAGACCTGGAACGTTTCCTTCCTTAAAAATATCCTTTCCCAATTTATCATTTCATCTCATGTATCATCAGTGTTCACCGCCTGCGGTGCCTCAGTAGTAAAAACCGGCGTTAAACACCATTAAAAAAAGTCTTTGACAATATTCCTTCGAGAGAGGCGGTTCCATAGTTTTGTTTAATGTTTAATTTATTGTTGCTTTGACTAGATTGGTCTTTTCGCGACGTCTGTAGATATTAATTAAATTAATGGTGGCGCAAATGAGTCCTTGGTTCCTTAAATCTATATGGCCTGCCATCTCAAGGCAAGGAAAAACTAAATAAAAAAAAAAACTTACCCAGACAGCTTGATCTGGCCGGGATCCGAACCCGGGACATTGCTACCTTTAGACTACGGTGCCGTCTCTTGAAGATGTCAAAACATATGTTCAGTGTTATTTTCCTCTTATACTAAGGATAGGTGTCGACATCAAATTCGAATGCTTGCAGAGAGATGGATGATGAAAACTGCGGAAAATTATGGCGTATTTTGAGGATTAATACTTTTTTTTTTTATTATTTTCTGTTTTATATTGCATTAAGGTATCAGTTATTCGGAAAAATACTTAATGGCCAATCAAATATTAACAGAATGAAGAGTGGTCTTAAAAATATAATTTACAAAGTCTTATATAATTTTTGTTGTTCATAGTTGTGTTTCTACCTGTGACGTTTTACATCTGTTTACTTTAATACCAGTGCTCAATATATATATATATACACACACACACACATATATTTTTTTCTGTGGTATTTTTCTTAAAATACAAGATAAATATTTCTGACACTGTCATAATTTCAAAATTCGGTCCTCTAGTATACTTATATACTTGTAGATCGATGGCGTTCACGTCCGTTGTCAATTATATAAACTGAGTCTTCCGGTACATAATGCCGTGGTGAAAGAAGATGGAGGAAAATCCCATTGGACTACGGCGTTACAACCCGGAAGACTCAGTCCATATAAATGGACACTATTTGACTCATCCGAATTAAGTACAGGTGCTTCAATATAATGCAACAAAATAGATATAATTTACCTATAATTTTTCTTTTTCAAGACAGAGCCATTCTACTATGCAGGCTCGTACGCGGCGTTAGTGGGTAAATCAGCAAAAAATAATGATCTGCTTTATTAAGCCTCAAACCTGCAATGTGCAAATTTCAAGTGATAGGAAATAAATTTCCTTTCTTCTTGTCCTACATTTAGTGTCAGGTGATATTATAGGAGTACATTGTCAAATTATTGAAGTAACTTTCTGATCTGGTAAATTTGTTTTCCTATTAATTTCTCTCGTTTTTAAAAATGGCTATCTGTGGGTGTTCTTGAAATAAACCAAACTAACATGCAATTACTTTTGTAATTTCTATGATTATGTTCTGGTCGTACTTGTTGTGAGCTTCTCATGTTTATTCGGAATGCTATTTGTACTACCTGTAGAACCTATGCTATTTTAGTCAGATTGTGAACGCGTTTAACAGAGATACATGCATTAAATGCTTTATTAAATATTTTACCAAGGTTGTCGTATCAATATATATATATATATATATATATATATATATATGAAAAATAAAAATAAAGAAACACTATTAACAATGTAACACATTAACACTAATAATAAAAGTAGATAAAGATAAAACACAGAGAAAGAGTCACACTTGAAATTGCTATATTTCGAACTACCGCGAGTTCTTCAATGGCAAGAAGTTAGACAATTGCTATATTTCGAACTCGCAGTAGTTCGAAATATAGCAATTTCAAGTGTGACTCTTTCTCTGTGTTTTATCTTTATCTACTTTTATTATTAGTGTTAATATATATATATATATATATATATATATATATATATATATAATTCATTATACAGAGGGAGCCTAAATATGTACACACTTCAAGCAAAGAAAAACTGTATTAACATAGCAAAACTGAATTCACATAAACAGAAAATGATGAACATTAATCTTAGACTTTTACAGGTGCAACAGTTGCTCAAAATGCCTACCATCGGCGTCGATACACTTCTGAGTACGTTGAACTGCTGATTGAGCAACTTTTGCGAAAGTGTCCTCACATGCCGTTTCAATTTCTTCCCGAAGTGCTGCCAGTGTAGCTGGTTTTCTACGGTATGCGGTACAAGATTCTCAAATTTGTCTGGAATGCGTGCAATTGTTACTCGCGTTGGCGGTTGCTTTCCGCTGTTCAAACGATAATCTTTGCTTCATATTGTTGTAGCAACGCTAGCATAACGTAATATCTGTTTACAGAACATCATACTACACATTACTGTTTTTTTCAGTTCAATTTTGAAATGTATTAAATAATTATCTACTATGAAATGTGTGCACATTTTGTGGCACCCTCGTTGTATAGGAATTTGATGACAAGTATTTTGATACTGGCAGAAATAAACCACCCAACAAATTATCTATAAAAATGAATCTGAAATCGAAAATGGCGGATAAATTTACAAATTCTAGGAAGTAGAAAAGAATGTTGCTGACTCAATTCAAGAAAGGAGATTAATATTGTATGGATTTCAAGAATTACAAAGGATAGAATATCAAATAAAATGATGGAAGAACTATTGATATGGCTAAAACTAAATAAAAAGACGACGTGAAAAGTAGCATAACGAACAAAAGAAAAGTTGAAGAATGGGTTGAAGACAAATATTTACGGAAAAAAAAGTTTATGTGAGTTGAAAGAAAACTGCTGTGTTGTAGAAATTTCTTAAATAAAATTTTTTGGAACTAATGCATGTTTCTAAAGAACTTTAAGAATTGTTTTTTGTTGAAATAACGCATCTGTTTGATGAACTCACGAGTGATATTTGTGACTCCGAAATATACTACAGGAATTTCCCCATATTATTCGTGCAATTAACAACTTGTTTTTGACAGATTTGAACAGACATGTTTTTGGCACAAATAGAACTTGTTGGGGAATTTGAGGGGTAGAACGCATATTTTCAGGAACTCTTTTATAGTGCTGTGAAAGCGACTTATTTTGTATCTTTTAAAGTAAATTACAAAAAATAATGTGAGAGAAACCCTTTTTTTTTTTTTTTTTTTTTTTTTTTTTGGAAATGAACGTGGCATTTATGGAATGGTTCAGAGGAAATTAAACTTTTATTTTTTGCTTTAACAAATATATTTCTGCAGAAATTAGTGAATTAACAATATACTATGGTCATTTCTTACAAAGCTGGGGAGGGGGCGACAATGAGAGAAACGCAATACACTGATGGGGTCCTAGTTTCCCTTGGTCACTTAGGAGAATCCCGGAATGGATCTTTATTTTCCCATTTTATATAATTTCATTCAGTTGGTTTTGTTACACGGTCGAAAGAACCAAGCAAGGTGGGTTGGTGCGATGTCACGGTGACTTGCGCTTTAGACGGTGCCGAGTTATGGATGCGGATCTTTTGAGGGTCTCGAACTACTTGGAGAAGGGGCTGCGTCGGTGTCGGGGGTGTTCCATTGGGAAACAATGTCAGGGTTCTAGACTACCCGCTCCTCACCGTCCGCGGATACTGGCCGCCCGGCGACTCTCTCACCGCACCCCTTCCTTCCGGAGGTGCCCGCACTAGGGACATGGACATAAGCGGCCGTTCCTTTAGCAAGATTTAAGTACTAAAATAACTTCAATCATAATACGCAGACATTGACAGGACGAGATTTATGTCTATATCACCTGACAACAACACGAAGGTCGGAACCCAAGCAAAGTTCGCGAAATGCAAAGACAAGGATTTTCATCAGAACAGCCACACCGCACAGCACCAACCCACCTTGCCTAGCTCTTTCTACCTTTCCAGAACCACGGGACGTGATGATAAAGGGGAGAGCGGAAAATTCATGGAAAAGAACTATCCTTAAGCATTCGTCTAACCAGAGGAAACCATCAAAAAACTCCAGAGAACCGAACCCGGGATTTCCCAAGCTTTACCCGATGAACCAACCATAGTTCTTTAAGCTGTTTCTTGCTGGGCTTTGTTCGGCACAGAATCTGAAATTATTCCGTCATCTGAAGAGCAATTTGAACAACTAATCTTCTCCTGTAGTTAATATTTGCCAAATATATTTGTGTGTAAATGAAACTCGGTTAGAGACAACTAAGGGACAAAATTCCCATCTTTGTGTGCATTCTGAGTGAAGCAATTAAACACAAAAATGCAATGAATAAGTATGTGTTAGAAATCAGGAACATGAAGACCTTTCTGTAGTTCTTCACAAATAACTTTCTTTATGAACGTAATTATCACAACTCCACATGTCTTCATGAAGGGACTGACTTCATAGTTTTCTAAACCGACAATAAAGCTTCGTCCATGTAGCGGTTTTGTCACCACAAAATGGAGTTCTCTGCGCGTCGACCATGTTACCATTCGCTACGAACATGTGCGGCAACAAATCACAAGTGTTAGGCACGTATCCGATAAACCCTAAGCTCATATTCATATACCAGAGGGGGAGTTACATATGAACCATGTTTCGGCTAATAGCATCGGAGCCATTATCGTGGCGCGCGCGTGTACAAACAGGCTTAATAGAGCTTTGTTTCCACCATGTGTCTGTTTTTACCATTTACTAATGGTTGACTATAGAGGACGAGGAATTTTATGAAAGTGACTACAGAAATCCTGTGGAAAATGCGTCCGCAAAACCGCCACTAGTTGCACAAATGCGATAAATACTGGTGAAATGACAAGAAAACAGCATTTTTCATATTTGTAGCACTTTTCCAGAGCATATATTCTAAAACTTTGAATGCAATTGGAGTTTTTCAGTATTATTCTGATTGTCTCATTCTTGTTACGTCATAAATTATAACAAATTCTCTTTAAACTTCAATCAGTCTTTTCGTAAAGATTTACCCGTAGAGTTTAAACGTTCTTCTTTTGTCTGTTTAGACTACTAGACTATTAGAATTAACGATTGTGTTTTGTTTTGTGTGCTGCATGTTTTGTTTAAACTCGTTGTTTCTTTGTTTCTTAAGAAAGCATTTATTGTGTTCTCTGTGCTGTAACGTTGTCCTTCTAATAAAGGTGAGAGACATTGTTGGTTCTTAAAACTGGCTCTGATACATGATCATTTAGCATTGCGTTTCCCGTGCAATATAAATCGTTTGTATGTTTGTACAGCAATTTTGTGCAATGAATCTTGATTTGAAATATTACACTGGACTACCTATTAATAAAAACTTCTTTCAGCAAAAGCATTCATTCTGGAAGAAAGTTATTTTCTTGAGACAGCAGCGTTCAAATCAGTTCGATTAGTTCCCAATGTAGTTTTACTTTTTGCATCTATGTCCATTACCTGGAAACCAAAGCTAGACTAACCAAATTTTGTTCCTGGGATTTCTGAAGCTAGAAACGGAAGGAAAACTAACTGAAGTTTTGTATACATTTCATATATTCAGATTAAAAGTATGAAAATATCATTTAAAATATTAACAAGTATGTAACATTTTTTTAAAATTTATGTTAAGAAATTATTTTACCATGGAAGTCTCATTTTATGATATGTCATTCATTGTTACATTTAAAAGCAAGAATTGATAGTTGTTCAAAAATATTTATTATATTTCACACCAAAGACCTACTTTCTAAAGTACCCATAGATACAAATTGATCTGTAGGGTAGATAGAGGGTTGTAGCAATGAACATAAAAACAAACCCATTAAACATAAAAGTACAGTCTGAAAAGATCTCCGCCTGGACTACAGATGGCCATGCAGTCTGCAAGATAATTGCTTTTGAATTGGTACATCTGTGTTGCATTTATTTGAAGTATTAAATTATTATTCCAAATAATTTACACAACTTTCCTAATCAGGTATGTCATAAAATGGACTCTTCTTCATTTTCGGCAATCAAGATCAGCAAAAGGTATAATTTGTCCATACTGGGGATAAAACTTCAATATATTTTACATTAGCTAAATGCATTTTTTATAATCCACCAATTAAAAATAGTAGGCACTAAAGAAGATTTTGCAGGCACACTCTAAAACAGAACAAAACTTAATTACAGCTCAAGACAGGGGTGTAACAACTTCCTACAACACTTTGCACGGTGTCTTAGGAAACTCTCCCCACTACTATATTACAGATTAGCCAATATGCACAGCATCGCGTCGGGAGCTAATCGGTTGTTCCAATTAACAAGAACAAAAGAGGCAGAGACGCTCGAAGGAAAGTGACGATAAACAGTTCACGGCAAGTAATTAACTGCGGGAAGCGACTCACCAGAGGCGCTTATTTATTTATGTTTAACTTCCAGCGACTGCAAGGGACAACCCTGTGTCGTTAATTATTCACTGGCATTGCTCCTGGGATTGCTTAAATTTCATTGTTCAGGGACTCGGAGTTATGTGTCGCTTTTTGTTTAGGACTATAAAATTATGTTAGTATTACATCCGCTCTTATGTCTAATGTACAATTCAGATTTCCCAGTTAAGCGTTGTTTAACACACGTTTTTCAAAAGTAAACAAATGAGAGAACACTCAAGATAAAAGAGAATTTATTCAAAACTGTTCTGAAAATTATGACAACTTGACATAATTTGTATTTTATATCACGCAATAGTTTTAGTTATTACGTGTCATTCCATCCTGGAACATGGGAGCCTCCATCCTATCTAACAGGGAACTAAGACATTACTTGGACGTGTAACTGTTGCGCTTGCCCCGACCTCTGATATGGAGGTGATTCTTCTCAGGAGCTCGAATTCCTTGGAGAGAGTCCCCGCCGGAATCCGGGCGTTTAAGGGCGACGACTATCTCCATACCTCACATCCCACGGATCCTGCCCGCCCGGTGTCTCCCTCATCGCATCCCTTCCTCCGGGAGGCACCCCCGCTGGTATACAAACAGCAAGGCTGAAGAACTGAAATATCCTCGGATTCTAAAATTCCATTCTACCTCATCCCCATTATCTTCGTTTGTACATCCCTACAACATGAAGCGCTAATATGGTTGCACATTTGGAAGGAATAAAAACCTAGCGTAATAATAAAATAATAATAATAAATAATTTAATAGTCACTTTATCCCCTTTTAGAATAACCATTTTAAAATTGCAATTCATGCCACTTAATTATACGGAGGGTACCTAAAATGTATACACACTTCAAGCAAAGAAAAAACTGTATTACTCGTAACATAACAAAACTGAATTCACACAACCAGAAAATGATGAGTACTAATCATCTTAGACTTTTACATTTACAACAGTTGCTCAAAATGCTCACCATCGGCGTCGATACACTTCTGAGTACGTTGAACTACTGATTGAGCAACGTTTGCGAAAGTGTTCTCAGCGATTGTAGCACATGCCGTTTCAATTTCTTCCCGAAGTGCTGTCAGTGTAGCTGATTTTCTACGTTATATGGCACCATGAGTCTCAAATTTGTCTGGAATGCGTGCAATTGTTACTCGCGGTGGCGGTTCTGTTCTGTCTCCATTGCCTATGAACTTCAACAACATTCTCGGTTTTTCAATTTCACTTCAAAATTGCTTTCCGCTGTTCAAACGACAATCTTGGTTCCATTTTGTTGTAGCAACGCTAGCAAATCGTAATGAGAGTCATATCTGTTTATATAACATCATACGATAATCTTGGCTTCATTTGTTCATTGTTGATTTACCTGTCACGTAGCAACGCTATCATTATATATGAGAGTCACATCTGTTTACAGAACATCATACTACACACTACTGTTGTTTTTCGATCCAACTTTAAAATATTTTAAATAGATATATACTGTGAAAGTGTGTATACATTTTTGGCACCCTCGGTATTTATAGTTTTACTTTTAAAAATGTTATCTATTTCTTAAAATATAATTTTAGTTTAGCCCTATAGTGAGAAAGTAAATGTCTGGCATATTATGCAGAGATTTGTTGGCCTTCTTGTTCTAGTTTTGAAGCGGTTCTGCCTTCTGCATGAGGAAATAAAAGAATTTCTGAAAGAAAAAGTATTTCTTCCTTCATTTCATGCAGCGGGTGCCTTCAAGAGTTGGCTTTTCTGCTGGATATTATGAGGAACTTAAATGATTTCAATTTGAAACTTCAGAGGAAGAAAGGTCGTTAGTTAATTATCTGATACCGCCAGGACTTCAAACTACATTGCAAGTTTTAGCAGAAGACCTGAATGCTGGTAATTTCACTCATTTTCCTAATTGTCAAAAGTAGCAGTAGATGTGAAAGACTACAGACTTCAATGGCTAAATTTTCAGCATGTAGAGCTAACTTGCTGATTATAAAACATTAATTAAGATTTTTATCATACGCAGATAATTATCATTTATTCAGTTCTCCATTTCACTTTGATGTTAAAAGGACAAAGAACGATTTTCGAATGAAACTCCACCACTACGGATGGCCGAGGTCGTTAAGGCGCTGTCTCATGAGCAGGAGTTCTGGGGTTCAACCCCGCCACGACCGTCCTCTCTGACTGAAATTGTTTCCAGGGTTTCTTCAGTCCTCAAAAATGGCAAATGCCGGGGAGGTACCCTAAACTTAGGCCTGGAACGTTTCCATGCTTAAAAAAATCCTTTCCCAATATATCATTTCATCTCATGTATCACCAGTGTTCACCGCCTGTGGTGTGCCTCAGTAGTAAAAACGGGCGTTAAACGCTACTCAAAAAAATTGCGTTTCGTATTAAAATAAAACCTGACATTGAAACATGTTTCACAGAAAATATGTTACAGCAGTAACGTCATATTTGTTAGTTGGGGTTTTTAAAATAATATTTTGTTTACAGTTTGCAAAATAGCAGCATTTTAATTGTATACTGTCCAAATTTTTAACATGTGCGAAATATTAAATATTATTTTTGATTTTAAATTTAGTACTGGATAATAAATACATTTTGCTTAGGTATGTTGAAACCGTAGTTAGTGAAGGAATGCTGTATGCTATGGACGAACAATATACACAAAATGTTGTTTGATTAAACATTTCTCAATAGCTACCTCCCACACATTGGTGCTGCTATTAATGAAACTTTTCAGTAAACTTTGAAATACGGCCCTCAGCCATTGTCTTGCGGCTTATACGGCCCTGTATAGGGATTGAGTTCGGGGTAACTGTTTTAGAGTGTAATGTATTGCTACAACTTGGAAAGTGAGTTTCAGCGCCAATCCTCTCTTAACTAGAGAGAAATTAAATTTAAACCTTTCACAAAGGGGTTGCTCTAAGATAGTATACTAAAGCGCCCATGTCGGGAAATGTCTATACAAAATTTCCCTAATAACCTGTATCACAGAAAGAAAATCTTATCGAATTTTACCGTTGAATTTGCCTCATATACAACTTGCTAAAGGAACGGGCTATGAAAGCTGTTCAATAAAGAATGATAACATTTTTTGACAACATACCTTTACCCTTTTTCATAATTTCGAAGATCTTTCTCAAAGTATTCCCATGGTGGATGCAATTCAGCTGTCTCAGTGTTTCTAACAGTCTGGAAACCATTTTTAAATTGCCTTCGCAGCCTTCACCACTGTTTCTGATGGTGGAAAATGTCTCCCATGAAGATGTTTCTTCAATTAGAGGAAAAGGGACAAGTAACAAGGGTTTAACTCTGGACTGTAGGGAGGATGCGGGACAAACTCCACAATATTCAGCAGCAACATTGGCAATAGCGACTGTTCATTATCGTCACGGAGAGTGGCCTCGCAGAATTTTCCGGATATCTCTGTAGTATTGCTCAGTTAAAGTTGTGTAACCATTTCTTGAATATCGAAAAGGAGACGACTATAAATTTCCTATCAGAAACAAACACATTTGCTTATGTTGGGTGCTGGTGATGACGAAGATTTCCACAGAGAGCTTTACTGTTTGCTCTCAAAATCGAAATGATGTAGTCTAGTTTAATTAATTATTATTAAGTTTAATTATCTAGTTTAATTATCAGTGATTACCTTTGAAAGAAACTCCGTATCATCTTCAACTGCCAGCAAACCTGTAGGCGAACTTCTTTTTGTTCGAGAATCAGCAGAACCCACCGTGCACAAACACGTCTCATGTGCAATTTTTTTTTCAGTTACCACCGTGTGCATGGCACCCTGTGAAAATTTCAGAATTTCTGATAGTTATTCTAACAATGACAACAGCGGTGTTAATGTTTGCTACTGTTAGAGCATTAACTGGAGCACTGAGCTGACATTCCTTTGAAATTGATTGCCTTCCCCTCTTAGAGCTGTGTATAGAACTCTCCTTAGACCTCTTGTAACATTGCATAGGCCTCAGCTTAAGACTTGTTGAGACGAAAGAAGAATTTCCTCGCGTGTCACCGCCGAACTGAACATGTCTTAACTTGCACACCTCTCGTGGGAGGAAACATAAGCTACAACAGTGAAACTAGTGCCACTTGTACATTATGTATTATGCTAACAAAAGTTTAATACATTATGACTGTTAAAACAATTCATTCTCTACTACTGCTCCTACAAATTCGCTCTTTTCTTTAACTCAGTGAGCTTTAATTTTAAGAACACAAATGCATATAAACCTTAAGGTAAATTTAGGTCAGAACGATTGAAAAAAAAAGTCTATATTATTATAATAAGAATAATTTAACTCTAACTCACTTATAGTTTACAAGAAACAAGACAAATTATTACTATTGAAGTCCAAAATGGTATTAACATCTTTTGTTCCATACGTTAACTCTTTGGCATTACGTCTCCTTAAACCGGTGTGATGCTAATCAAGAAATAAAGGCAATTATGGAATTAAGCACCTATACAAATAACGTAAAGTTTACTGAGTTTCTATCTTTCTTTTACTTTTTGGGGGTGGGAATATCCTTTAGTAATGTGTACATGTAATAGTTTTTCCTGTCCATGTTAATAAACAAGACCGCTGTGACACGCTCGGCAGAATACGGTAGTAACTGCACATCACAGCGAAGCGAAAAACGACAGTATAAACTACAGTACTTTTGTGCGTTTTTAATTAGTATGACTCTGAAGAAGAGAGTGCAAAATTGATCCAAGCACACAGAGAAAGAACACAAAGATGGCACTGAAAGAATGAGTCATATTTGAAACTACAACGGGGAATCGAAACACGAATTTCAACCACTAAGTCCTCATCATATTAACGTATATACAGAGTGAACAAACCTTCACGCAACCGGTTTCGCGGTGTGCGGCCAGCAGGCGAGGCCGACTACTGTGTCGGCGGTGTGCTACTTGCGCAAGATTTCAACTCACACTGAAGCCTCACGCAGCGGAGGGGAAATATACTCCCCGCCTCCGCCGACATAGCGCTGCCGGCCGGTCCCACGGTTGCGTCAAGCATTGCTCACTCTCTATAATTAAGATTTGGAGGGGTATATGCGTTAGGGGATAAAGGGCAAATGCCCTTTAAGTCCTCAAGTCGAATATCCACGATTCTATTCCCGGAGACTCATCATATGTGCTATCCAATTTACCCTTTCCACCTTCTCTTTATTTTCTGTCCGCTCTTCATTATGTGTATATGTACACGGTACCCTATCACTATACATTTTCCAAGTACTTTCATGGTAAGCATCCCAACTGATTAGGGGTTTTTAATGGACAAAATTAGACGTAATACAGTTTTCTTTTCATTTTCTCTGAATTAATTACTTATATAAGCTACAAAACTAATATTCAATTGATGAAAATTATTAATAAAGTAAATTTCCTTCTCTACTTGTGCACTTTTATTAAATATGATTTCTTTTAGCTATTGTTCATTCTGATCTGCTGAATTTAGTGACCGTTCATGTGGGTAAAGTATTTATATGAAGATAGTCAACGAACAATTTTCAAATAAAATATGTACACGAAGTATATGTAGCAATTTCTCAATACTCCGGTATTGGAAGTTGTTAAATCAATTGTTGCTTAAATCAACCCTTAAGGCGTATGTGCGTTGCCTATTTCGGAAAATCATACGACTATAGGCTGTAGGTGCGTGAATACAAGTAATTTTATTAATATTCACTAAAAGGCTAATTAAATTCACAAAAAGATTAGACCATTAACACAAAGCTGACTTTTTCATTCACACTAATTTTAATTTAAAACATTTTTCAGTGGTTTTTTCTGAGCTCTTTGATATTCCTATCTCTTACGATTAACCTCCTTAAACTCATTTTTCATCTTTGAGAACACAGCGTCTTCTATTCCTTTTTGTGATGGAAAGATTCTATGGTATACACTTTCGCTACTAGTTTTTTATGGTACTAGTATTTTGGATTGATCTATTAGGAAATTTTCGCCGAAATTTTCTTTTTGCTCCACTTTATCTTATAAAATAATATATTTCTATATATTATATTTCACTGCGGTTTCAAATCAATTGAGATATTGACACTCTGGACTATGTGTACCACCAAGGCCATTAAGGCGCGGACTCGTGAGTGGGAGGTTTGGGGGTTCGAATCCCGCCAGGATCGTCCTCCCTGATTGAGGGTTTTTTCCAGGTTTTCCTGAGCCCTCATAAATGGCAAATGCCGGGGAGGTACCCTAAACTTAGGCCTGGAACGATTCCTTCCTTAAAAATAAAACCTTTCCCAATATATCATTTCACCTCATGTATCATCAGCGTCCATCGCCTGGGATGCCTCTGTAGCAAAAACGGGTATTAAACGTCATTCATTCATTTGGCTATGTGTATAGTAATAAAGGAAGCTACGTAGGACACCGGGCAACTGCAAGTAGCCGCACACTGGGCTACGCGCATAACAGGCAACAAGCATAAAATATATCAGGAAAGATATAAAAAAAAAAAAAACACTGGCACAAAGCAAAAAACCACACTGTATATTAAAAATTGTACCAACTGGGGAGAAAACAAATGAAATATCAGACACATAATAAAAGAACATTTTCTCATCATCTTACTGCCTTACAAAGTTCAAGCGGGAGAAGACTATTTAGAGCTTTTACATCAGGTTCAACCCACTGTGATGTTTTTGTCATACGCACACGACAAGCTTATTAGAGCGAGACGAGACCTGAACTCTGTCTGTATACGGAAGTAAGAATGCGCCGTTATGCGGAATTGCGACTTCCTTCCGGAAAGATGGAGAGACATGTCAGCAAGAGCACAGAGGGAAAATACAATAGCTCAGTAACTTTGAGTACTTAAAGCAAGCGATCTTTTTCTGAAGCCTTCCAAAGCAGATGCTTCTTAAACCTGGTAGTAATTTTCGACTTTTTCTCGACCGATATATCGCTACACTGGAATGCGAGATCAGGAAATTTTCAGAGGAAAACACTTCTCCAAAGGTTTTTGTATGCCAAGTGATTTTCAAGTATCTGAATTTCCATTCGAAATAACTAATAATGTGAATACTTTAAAACTAAATCAAAATCAAGTTGAAAACTCTTATCGTATAAATGAGATAGAGCCAGATGAGACCCTAAAGTTTTTTTTTTTTTTTTGAATGGTTGTCAACGCCCGTTTTTACTACTGAGGCACCACAGGCGGTGGACACTGATGATGCATGAGATGAAATTATATATTGGGAAAGGATTTATTTTTAAGGAAGGAAACGTTCAAAGTTTAGGATACTTCCCCGGCATTTGTCATTTATGAGGACTAGTAAAACCTGGAAAAAAACCTCAGTCAGGAAGGACGGTCCTGGAGGGATTCGAACCCCAGACCTACCGCCCACGAGTCCGCGCCTTAATGACCTCAGCCACCCGTGTGGATGATAGGATCATCCTGTTGACTTCTTCTCGTCATTCTTATAAACTATAATGTCGAACATCCAAGGGAAAATGCGCGCAACGCCTTGTAGCTATACTGTTACTTAAATGCGAGTATATGCATGACTTTAGACTCCTGAATCCAATGTGGGCCACCTTGCCTAGGTGAAGTATTTTCTAAAGTAATACTTTCAGTGACAGTGGATCCCTGTCTCTTTTTATCTGTATTAATACTTTATTTAGTGTACTAGGTACCCAGTACACGAAAGAAACTAAAAACATTTTCATTTATTTAATACACACGAATATACGTAAATACATTTTAGACGTGTCAACACGTTTGAACGATTCCATATGCAATCAAACGTCAAGGAAACTTACAAATTAGAATGGCCTTCAAAATAATTACACATAAAGATATTTAAGAGAGTTAAGGCTATCTTTCTTCAATGCTGCTAGTTTTTTGTTATAATCAAATAATGTATCATATATTTTTGAAAATAAAAATGTTGAAGGACATAAACCCGAAAAGACTAAGGCTAGAGATTTATACAAATTTAATATTATAGTTGATAAGACACATTCCATAAATGTTTATGTGCTATGTTTAAAATCAAATTTTAGCAGGGGCATAAAATCAAGCTATGTTAAGTAACTTTTGCATGGAAAACAGTAAGGATAAAAATATCGACTAATTTCCCTCCCTCTCTCGCCTACTCCCCACCTCTCTCTATTAAAACAATATGTCATTATTAATTGATGTTCCATCAAGAAAAACTTCTATAAAAACAAAATTAAATTCTATTTGGTAAACCCTGATCATGTTTGATGCGTCTACTTAGGTAGTAAGATACGAGATATGGATTTTGTTTATATGTGAAATTCTTTTTTTTTTTCAACACTTAAACACTTAGAAAAATCTGAAAACTATATAAAGAGAGTGCCAAAAATGTATACACACTTTCACAGTAGATATCTATCTAATATATTTCAAAGTTGGACAGAAGAACAACAGTAATGTATAGTATGACAGAAGTGAATAAATGGGACCCACATACATTATGTTAACGTTGCTACGTGACAGGTAAATCAACAATAAACAAATGAAGCCAACATTATCGTATGATGATTTGTAAACAGACGTGACTCGCATACGTTATGCCAGGCGTTGCTGCAACAAAATGGAGTCAAGATTATCGTTTGAACAGCGGAAAGCAATTTTGAAGTGGTACTGGAAAACTGAGAATGTTGTTGAAATTCAAAGGCAATGGAGACGTGTGTACAGAACAGAACCGCCGTTGGACTCCTACCTATGGGGAACTCTTAAGGATGTTGTGTACCGTAGAAAACCAGCTACACTGACAGCACTTCGGGAAGAAACTAAAACGACATGTGTTGCAATCGCTGAGGACAATTTCGCAAACGTTGCTCAATCAGTAGTTCAACGTATTCAGAAGTGTATCGACGCCGATGGTGGGCATTTTGAGCAACTGTTGTAACTGTAAAAGTCTAAGATGATTAGTGCTCATCATTTTCTTTTTGTGTGAATTCAGTTTTGTTATGTTAACACAGGTTCTTCTCTGCTTGCAGTGTGTATACATTTTTTGGCACCCTCTGTATATTTATTTCAATAATTTGCAACACTTTTCATTGCTTTTGTGGGGAAATAATTAAAATGCACTCAAAATAATTTTCTGATAATCTTTAAAGCAAATCTATATTAATAATTTTATTCAGCAAAATATTAGCTATAATAGGAGCTACATTTATGTATTTTAAGGTCTTTTAGAGGGTAAGATAAAATAAAAATATAATAATATATTAAAATATTAAAATACGACAATTTTGGCGAATGTTTTCACGAATACTATTTGATGTAATACAAAATATTCATCTTAATAAGTTGTAATAGTATAAAAATATATTCAAATTTAATAATGTCTCTAACTTTCCGTACGATTTCAACCTCTCACAGATTGAGTTTTAATTATTTTATCAAATTATTTACTAACTACACAATTTACTTTGTTATTCAAATTATTATATAACAAATAATCAAAAGTATTTCAGCACAAACACTTTTAACTACGTTATTTGATTTTACGTTCGATTGTTATGTCATATATATTTTTTTTATCAGAAACAAAACTTTTATACAGGGAAAATCACTTACAACTACCACTACTAATATTTCATAAGCGAAAGCTTCTACTGATACTATGTTTTCAGTAAAATGAAGTTCGGACAAGGGCTTATCGATGTAGCCCATACATGATTTATTAGAAAGTATATTTCTAGAACGAAGTCTACATTTTATCAAATGGAAAATGCTTATTGACTTCAAGAAAATAAAACTAGATAAGATTAGGCTCTCAACTGATGTTATTGCACGATTTTGGGCCAAATAGTTTACGAGAGATATCGTCTTACGCAGAGCTCAGACTTTCAGAACCCTTTTTACACGATTCCCAAGATCATCAGGCAAACAGCAATATCTCCCCCGATCGTTAAGCAAAAACAGCATGCGTCTACAATTCAGGGAAATTATCAATATTATGTTGCAGTTTATCCCATATGTATGTTTGGGTGTCTCTTAGCTTAACAGTGCAACAAAGCAAGGCATTTTTTCTACATTCTTTATATACTAGGATTATGTCGTCTTTTTCAGCATTAGTAAACAATACCATTTTCTCTAGCACACCCAGAACATCTCACGTGAATTCTGTGTAAAGGAAACAAAATATAAATACATACGCACAAAAAACGGTCGCGGTAGGCAGGAATGTGCGGTACATTTCATATGTAGTACCTAAGCAGTTAAATGGGGCAGACAACTCAAGTTCCATATGACTAGGTTCGGAATTTTAGATCCATCTAGATTGAACTGCAGCATACTGTTGATAATTTCCCTAAATTGTAGACAAAATGTAAACCGACTTGTACTGCTTTTGTCTAACAATCGCAGAAGTATATTGCTTTATGCCTAATGATTGTGGGAATTCTATAAAATGACTCTGAATGTCGCAGATATATCTACATCTAGTGAACTACTTGGCGTAGTCGTGTAAAAAGTACACGACATTTTAATTTCATCGATTTGTATTTCTAAAAGTCAACAGGCATCGCTCCATTTGAAAAAAAAAAATTGTTATAGAAACACAGTTGATAATAATTTTTGGAATCGTTGTACGGGTTACACTTATTAGGGTTTGTCTGAAAACAGCGTAACAATTTCATCTTTTTGGTTTTGGAAATATTCGCGATGGTAGTTTATGTGATTCACAGTGTATATGTGCTTCTTTTACTTAAATTACTGTAGGATAACTCCCATAAATATCTTATCATATGTTATAACGCAAAATAATATATTCTTAGATATTTTAAAGCGTTTCTTATTTTCCAAAAGTACGGATATTTTTTCTCGAAATAAACTTGTCGGCATTGATCATCTAGTGCTAACCATATTTGCTTCGTAGACCCAAGATCGCGGGTTCAACACCGGCCAAGTTTGATGGTTTCTTTCGGGCGTAAAACCATAAGTATGGCTTTCTTCGTAAGAGAGGTGAAGCAATGGATCCCGTGTCATAGGTTTACAGCACGTAAGTGAATTTCTAAATTGAGATTTGAGAAAAATTTATCGGCCGTTGACGCCTTGAACTGAATGGGACGTTGATGACTTGAAGAGCGTCTGTAAACAAATCTAATATCTAACTGATCGAGATGCAAACTATGCACTCCTATGGGTCTGAACCACTACCCGTAAAGAAAGATAAACATTTGAGCGGCGCCACGGCGTGAAACCTTGAGAGTTATCGATTCAGGCAGAGTCTCTTAGAGTTCGTGAGCTGCGTGCCGTTCTTTAAACAGGCAAGGGCAATCGATCGGCAAAGGGGACCGGAGTAAGGTGGAGGTTACATGAACGTCACGAGAGTACCCGGTTGAATGAACGCGTCGCACCGTATTTCAACAATGCAGCGGAACGACGTTGAAATAGAACTCAGTAGTAACAAAATGACCTTGCCCTACTTCGCTGCTAAATCAAAGCGCGAGTGAAAACATAATATAAGCAATAAACAGAGGTGGTAGTTTATAGTATTTGAAAACCAAAAGTCACCACTTTCACAATATTAGTTGGTATTCTCTGGGAATGAATGAATAGTGTTTAACGTTCGTTTTTACTACAGAGGCACCACAGGCGGTGGACACTGATGATACACGAGATGAAATGTTATATTGGGAATGGATTTATTTTCAAGGAAGGAATTGTTCCAAGACTAAGTTTAGGGTACCTCCCCGGCATTTGCCATTAATGAAGACTGAGGAAAACCTGGGAAAAAACTCAGACAGGGAGGACGGTCCTGGCGGTATTCGAACCGCAGGCCTTCCGCTCATAAGTCCGCGCCTTAACGACCTCCGCCACCCGTAGCGGTATATTCTCTAGGGAAATATCAAATATGATTTGCAGACGTTATTTTAGTACAGGTGGGGTCTCGAAAAAGAAACAGCTTTATAGAGAATTTAACTAAGTACAACATGTTTTATTTATTGAATTCATCAAAGTGTCTGAAAGTATTTCAAGATAAAAATACAAATTGAAGTATTCAAAAGAGTGGGTGTATAAATATAAATTTGAATTAAACAATTTCGTTTTATAATGCAGTTGTAAGACGTGAATGTAGGTTGTTTTCATTGCTTTTTTTAACTTGCACAGGGACGAATGGAAATTAATTTTACTGAAGATAATACAAAGTGTCTGATTTTGCGTATGCACTATTGAGTCTATATACTTCTCCTTGCTTCCTAAACCTAAGGTCGCGGGATCGATCCCGGCCAGGACCATGGATTTTTCAGGCGTAAAAATCCTTAGTATGGCTTCCTTCGGAAGGGAAGTAAAGCCGTGGGTCCCATGTTGTGCATTTACGGCGCTATAAAGAACCTTAAGCCTAAAAGAAGAGGCCCCTGAGCAAAAATTGTCGGCAGTTTCACGCCCTGAATTAAATGGAACGCTGATGACCTGAGATGTTAAGAGCGTCCGTAAATAAATCAATCAATATATACTTCCCACGTTTACGGTCGTTTAACAGTGTACTGTTTATGTACTGACTGTGATATATACAAACTTAAGAACGTGTTGCTAGCATGTCTGGGGTATTTGAAAGCGCCAGGCATGCAGCTGATTGTTGATTTGGTTTATTTACGGATGCTCTTTATCTCAGGTCATCAGCGTCCCATTCAATTCAGAGCGTGAAACAGCCGACAAATTTTGCTCAGAGGCCTCTTCTTTCAGGCTTGAGGTTCTTTATCGTACCGTAAATGTACGACACGGGACCCACGGCTTTACTTCCCTCCCGAATGAAGCCATACACAGGATTTTTACGCCCGAAAAAATCCATCGATCCTTACCAGGATCGAACCCGAAATCCTGGGTTTAGAAGGCAAGTATGGTTACCACTACATCACCAGGACCGACGGTATGCAGCAAGCGTATATTAATCATTCATTCTATTTGAAGTGTATTGATCACACCCTAATTTCTTACCGCCACGGGTGGCCGAGGTCGTTAAGGCGCGGACTCGTGAGCGGGAAGTCTGGGGTTCGAATCCAGTCACGACCGTCCTCCCTGACTGAGGTTTTTTCCAGGCTTTCCTCAGTCCTCATAAATGACAAATGCCGGGGAGAAGTACCCTAAACTTAAGCCTGGAACGTTTCCTTACTTAAAAAGACTCCTTTCCTAATATATCATTTCACCTCACATATCATCAGTGTTCATCGCCTGTGATGCCTCTGTAGTAAAAGCGGGCGTTAAACATATTCATTCATACCCTAATTTCTTTGAACATAAGCCCTGTGTTGAGAATATATGAATACAATACTAGACAACACTCTCAAAAGTAAAGCCAATCTGCTGAGCAAATTTATTAATAACAAAATGACATCATATTTTTGCCCTAATATCTCATTAAAATATTAACAAAATAAACTAAAACAATAAAACAAGAAAGGAACAAGTACAAAGAATTAGCTACTTTAAAATCTATAAAATATTATCTTTTATTACTTTTATTTTATTTTTGGACTGAGGAAAGAAGTCTAGGCATTAATTATTCATATTTAAATGTTAGTCAATAGTTCGAGGGACTGTTGTTTTAGAAAGGCCCCAGTTGCTGCTATTTCTGTAACTATGTAACTTCCATAATTTCTCCTTCCACAAGAGCGATGTTTTCAGGAGTGAGCATCTCCAAGGGCCAACCTGCACGCTCTTCGTCTTCAATGCTTTCACGACCCATTCGAAAAAGTTTGGCTCATTCTTTTACGGTAGAATATGAGGGGGATGTTTCCCCATACACACCGTCTAATCGCTGTTTAATTTCATTTGCAGTAAGTGCTTCTTTTGTGAATAACTTAATATAGCTTGATACTCCATTTTGAACATGTCACAAACTTCTACACATAGCCTTCTTTAGGCAACTATATCTGAAAACTGAACACAGAGGAGTGGAAGTTACAGCTTCAATTATTTACTAAACAGATATTTTCACCAGATAGGACTTTTGTGAAGGATATAATCCTTATCGGCGAGGCCGGAAACTTATGGACCTACCCTCGTATTTCCACTTTTTGTCAACAAAAGTCATATTTTCTTCACAATATCCCTTTAAAGAAGAACGAAAAATATAATTTTATAGAGTGCACAAAAATGGCGCCAAACAACTATAGACTGGGATAGATGGTACGCTATAAACATACCTCGATATATGTATAAAGGTAAAACGGGTAAATCATATTTGCAAATACCAGTACTGATGTGATTTTCATTGTTTATTTCTTTTATTAAACTTATTTGTTCTGTGTACAAACAAATAAATTGAAAGCATATAAAAGTTACTCATTTTCTGATTTTTGCTAGAAATATTGATTCAAGCATGCGTATTCTAGCTGGGTGTGACTCTTTTCATAATCTATCATTGTTATGGATTTGAGAGTAAATGCAATCGTATGCAAGCATCAATAGAACCAAACTGTGAGCAAGGTTAATTCCTTTTACGTGCTTAGAATGTAGTGCGCTAACCCACTCAGTTTCTTTTTGTCATAAACAATAATTCAGTGTCAGGAACGGTTGAAGAATTATCAAATGGGTTAGTTAAGTTTATTCAGCATAGATGACATGATCCGCCCATATTCTGTTCTTTCTTGTTTTTATCGCTGCCTGGCAACCTGAGTTGTTATTGTTGTTGTTTGAATCTACTGTGCATTTAATGTAATAATTCTGTTTTGATAATAAATAGCCCTAAAACAAAGAACAGAATGTGAGCGGGTTAGAATTAGGTCATATTACAATAATAATAATAATTATAATTGTTTATTTTGCTGTTAAATTTATGTTATGTTTATGTTAAATATGTAGTTATTGTCCACCTCATAGGTCTGGTGGTTAGCGTTGCTGTCTGCGGGCCGGTTGCGGGTTCGATTCTCCGTACCTACTTAGGAATTTTTCTAAGTTAGTGAGGTCTGGAAGCCCCACAGCTCGTGAGGACAAATGAGCAGCTGCCTGATGGAGAGGTAGCGATCTCCGATCTAGAAAGCTGCGATATAGAGACCGGTGTGTTGATCACATGCCCCCCCTGCAACACTGCACTCTATCAATGATGGCAGAGGCAGAGGACGCAGCGGTCGTCGTGGTAAGCTATGGCCCATATGGGGCTGTAAAAGGCTAGAAGAAGTATGTAGTTATTTAGACTAGGATTTTTTTAAATAAAAGCTACTAGAGTCATAAAATGGGGTAGAAGTTTAACAAAATATGTATAGCCCTTTCAAATGGACAAAATGACGGGATACCTAGCTCTATGTTTTCACTTTGTATCAAAACGAACAAATTGGTTTTCTTTTTTCTTCTTCTTAAGGTAAATATATTTGTTCTAAGAAATGTCTATCTAACCATTAAAAGTAAGGGGCGCCATTTGAAATTTGAAATTGAGAATGAAATGGTAAAATACAAATTTAATCAACACCGACTTTAAAATTCCCCCTCAATATCTAAATAGTTTAAATTAAATTTGTATAAGTAGTTACTCAGATTGGGAAGTTTTGAAATGAAAGCTCTGTTTAAACTTTAATATATAAAAGAAGGATATCAATGAAACAGGTATACTCTGTGAATAACTTTTTTATATTCCACGAGGCAATCGAAAATATATGCAGCATGCACGTCGCAATTGTTATTCATTGGTACATAGCGCGTATTTTGCGGGTATAATCGGGTTTTAGTAAACTTGAATTACTTAAACTGCGCTCCAAGCTCTTAACAAGTGAGTATTACGTTAAATAGAGATGTTTATTTTCAACTCGCCCCCCTTCACAGTGCCTGATAGCATCACTTGGCTTCAACAAGTTGCATTGACCTCTAACAGTTTAGCGCTAGCATGTGCTCTGTAGTTTTCCGATCCAAACACGATCACAACGTGATAGATTCCTTGATCTGTAATTTTCAATTATCATTCCCCGGTAATTAAGCTACGAAATAAGTACTTATATTAAGACGTTATAAAGCCATGTAATAGAAAAAACATGTGGTTGGTTTAAAATGTGTCAGGCCATTTAAATAAAAAACAGAGACATAAATTCAATTAACGGTAGTCTTTTTTGCTTGTAGCTTTTAGTTCAGTTTACTACGAGTTAGTCTCAAAAGAAGAAGAAGAAAAAGCACGTAAAACTGTTAACGACTATAAATTTATTTAACACAATAAGATCAATAAAGCGTGCTTATTTAAATACTGTACCAGCCAGCCTACTTTACAGTATTATACCTACTATACAGTATTATACTTACTGGACAGTATTATACCCATATTATACGCGTATTATCACAACGTTTATACTGTATTATTTAAACGAATGCATTGTGCTCAACAGTAACTACACTCGTGTACTCACTACAGATGATTCGCAATGATATTTTCAGATATAAAAATTCTTAGTCTGTAAAAAATTGTCGGGTACCGGGGAGTTTCAGGCACCTATAAAGAGTTTGTCCAGAGTTAAAGAGAAACAGGCGTTTCTGAAATTTTTATGTAAACTATTAAACATTTGTGGTTATAATGTAATAATGAAGCAAACATTACTGCACCAAGTTCGGCCAGGCTGACTTAAACAGAAAGTGTCACCAATAGACATAATCCAGATAAAAATAAACTCATTATTATTTTAGAGAATACACATAAAAGAAAGCGTTTGCTAATTTTATATTAGCTACTAAACTTAACTTTAGATTAACTATAGCTGATTAATTATGCTACAGTCCGTTGAATGAGTACAAAAGGTTGTCACTGCAGTGAATCGGAGAAATAAAACGAGGAGTGTGGGTCGGGCAGCTCGGTATGAAGTAAACTCGCCTTTTCATTGTTGTTAGTCACCAAAAACAATGTAAAATAAAAAGAATATATTAAATATTCTGCTAAATTATACATTATTAAACACCTTTAATATCTTACTTATTGTAAATCGCATGACATTGTCTATATGTCGGCCCTGGTTGTCTAGTTGTAATCATACTTGTCTCGCATACCCAAGATCACGGGATTCAAACCCGACCAAGGTTGATGGATTTTAGGGCATAAAAATTCAAAGTATCGCTTTCTTCGCAAGGAAATTAATTCCTTTGACCCTGTGTCTTAGGTTTACGGTAGGTAAAAGAACCTCACGACTGAAACACGCCCTGAATGGAACGCTAATGACAGGGATGTTAAAAAACGTCCTTAAACAAACCAAATAAATAAGCTGCTTATACATTGAGTACAAAAAGTAATTTTATATTTAAAATAAAGTAATAAAATGGCCAAACATACCTTACATTCATCGTAAAGTAATATAAAATATAATGAGTTATTTTAGTTATACTTTTAATACATAGGCACTTTGCTTATAATGTTATATTATAAATTATGTTCGAGGTATTTGAGTTACAATTTTTCTTATTGTACTGTGCGCAGCATTTAAACGAGAGAAAATACAGGTTGGTTCTTTATCTAAACGGTTGGACAGCTATCTTTAATTTAAGTTTAGCCAAAAATGTACTTTATAATTATACTCCAAATCTAGAAAAAATGTTCCTTACTGAATTCGGGACTGTGCAAAACATACAAAAAACTTGCTTTGACACGGAAATAGTCAACAAAATATAAATTTTTTATAATATATACACCTAGTATTACTTTTTATTCCACAGATTTTAAATCTAAATTTCCAATAATCCTGTGGTACATATCAGCTATAGACATAATAAAATTCATGCATTTTATAAATTATAAAATCGTTAGTACTGACATTTTGTTACATAATGAATTTATTTTGTGTGAAATAAATCAAAATATATTCCCTAATATTTTAACATATAATATTTTATATAAAAATACAAAGAACAAACAATTCGTACTTTTCCTTGTTAAAAGATTAAAATAATTAACATTTAATTGAATTTCTTGGTACATCATTTTTAAAATAATATTATTTGAAACAAATCGTATGATACAGAGGCGAATATTTTGTACGAAAAGGAAAATAAAAATTCGCAGCGTCAGTGCCTGTTAACATCGACTAATGTTTAATACACTTTAGACTATATATTGTGTACAATTTAATGTATTTTAAATATTATTAATCATTATATTGAAATATTGGTATGATACAACGGACATGATAATATACTGTATAATAACAGTTTTAAACGATGCACATACATTTTTGAACCTTACAAGTGCTAAAATGTTGAACAGCTAAGCAACAAATAAACGATGACGAAACTAGTGCAGCTGGGAAGACCCTATTGCGTCACCAGGGCGCGGTTCGGGGAGAAGGTAAGTTTCTAGAAGTGGGGTAAGGCGCGTGAGACGATACGCCACGTGCATTTCAGTGACTTTTCCCAAAGTACTGAGTTGTACAAGAATAGAAACCAACAGTAACAGGCAAACGAATGATAAAATACCGATACATTTATATTATCGTTGCCACAGGAATCGATGTAGAATTCTCCAATAGGGAGTACATGTATTCAGAGTCACACGTGTCGGTGCTGTGAGAATTGCATTTACATTACCATTTACAGTTCGGTCGGGATATAATGGGAGAACTTCCTAGAACAACGATAACAATATCACAAAGGTATAATTGCAAACTTTTAAGTTCACTGGATTAATTCTCGGTGTCAAAGTCTACTTTCAAAATTCACGGATTTCATAATCAGATATCATTGTTCCAAACAGTCTTACAAGGAACAAATAAACAACGGTACTAAAGTCCTCTCCCAGAGGTTAAGAATTAGCTATTAGGAGTCAAACAGGAGGCTAGTTGGCATATTAACCAAGGTAAAGAGACCAGCACAAAAGAAATAGCCACTATTAGCGGTGTCCAAAAGTAAACGGACTTGCTCCAATAAGCTATAAGGTTAGGAAAGTATATATTATTCTGCATTAATTATATACCTCTATGAATAGTTCTGAAATTATAAGTGCTCTTGATCTGTGTATCCCAAACACCATCTTCTTCTTCTTCTTCTTCTTCTTCTTCTTCTTCCTACTAAGGATTAGCCCCAATTGATCTACCCTCACCAAAACTGGTCCCTCTGTCAAACATCTCTATTGGCTGTCGGACTGCCGAGGATATCTTGAGGTTTTTTATTCTTAAGAACACAGTCTTTATGTTTCTGGTATCTTTCAATATGATCAGTTATAATCTCTTCGCCTAGCTGTTCCCTTCTTGAAAATCTTGCAGAGATCTTAGGAACCTCATCCGTGCGACTTATAATCTCTTTTTGTCTGCTATTTCAAGAACCTACCTATCACATTAGGATATTATACTATAAATGCGCTGTTCAATATATTTTTATTGCATTTTATTGAAATGTCAATTAATGCCCCTAATTAAATAATTGTATTTTATTATATTTCTTGCATATCTGCAGTTGTTCCTATAGATCTCATGTAATTGGGACTGTCACGGGTGGCCGAGGTCGTTAAAGCGAGAGATCTGGGGTTCGAATCCCGCCAGGACCGCCCTCTCTGACTGAAATTTTTCCCCAGGTTTTCCTAAGTCCTCATAAATGGCAAATGCCGGGAAGGTACCCTAAACTTGGGCCTGAAGCGTTTCCTTCCTTAAAAAAATCCTTTCCCAATATATCATAATTTATATATTATCAGTGTTCACTGCCTATGTTGCCTTAGTAGTAAAAACGTGCATTAAACACCATTAAAAAAAATGTAATTGGATTCGAACACTTGCCATTTATCACTGTCTTTACATTGCTATGACTTTAGTCTTCTCACAATTTCCATATTGTAATTCTTTATAATCTTTTTAAAATCATTAGCAGACAGCTGTAGGTCATTTTCAGATTCGATATCATCAACAAAAAATACCAATTCTAATAATTATTAGCATGAAATTAGACTTTTTTTTTACAAATGAATGAAGCCTTTTGACTTCAAGAAAATAAAATTACATGCTTAGAATGTCAATGGTTTTTTTTTTTTTTTTTTTTTTTTTGCATGATTGTAGGTCATATAGTTTACAATGCATCAATCTTTTATACTCGCAAAGTGAACATTTTTTTTACAAAATACTTTTTGTAAGCAAATAGGATTATGAAGATGTATTATGCCAGTCTTTATCGTCATGTCTATCTAACGATTACCTCCTCCCATTCTGGCCAAATTGTATGTCGTGGCGATCATTTAATACAACCATTGATTAGATACAAGGAAGTGAAGGGAATTGTCGTAACACAGCCCAACAGTATACGGCACGGAGACACGCAGTTGCTCACACAAGCACGTGTATCTCACGGAGCATGCGCAGTGCTCCCTCTCGGGCGTGGCACCACGGTCACTAACACATAAAGGGGGAAGGAACTTTTCCCCGATCAATTTACGGCTACAAGTCAAAGCAAGGGATAGGGGAAATGCCACAGTGCCATGCTTTTGCTCGATGCAGCCGACATTTAACTTAAAACTCTAGTTTAACGAATATATTATTATTATTATTATTATTATTATTATTATTATTAGCATCATCATTTACTTTATTATTAAAATCAAATACGTAGAGAATTAATTTTAAAACCCTTAAAGAAAAAAAAACTTTTCAAGAAGTCAAATAAAACCTGTTTTATTTTTAATCACACACACAGTATACGTTGGCTTTTAAAATGAAAATACATAATTATCATTTTAGTTGAAATTTTCTGTAAAAGCTTATTAATAATCAATTTAAATAAACTATTTTAACAGCTTATATTTTTTTTTGATAAAACACGACTACTTTTAGAATTATAATCTTGTTTCGTTTTATACCTGCTTGATTGTTGCTTTGGTTTATTTACGGACGCTCTTTAACATCTCAGGTCATCTGCATCTCATTCAATTCAGAACGTGAAACGTCCGATAACTTTTGCTCACAGACCTCTTCTTTCAGGCTTGAGGTTCTGTTACGTGCCGTAAATGTAAGACAGGGACCCACCGCTTTACTTCCCTTCCGAAGGAAGGCATACTTAGGATTTTTAATCCCGAAAAAATCCATCGATCCTGACTGGGATTGAATCCACAATCTTGGAATTAGGAGGCAAGTATAGTTACCACTAAACTACCAGGACCGACTTTTATACCTGGGAATATGATTCAAAATACATATTTTATTTCCGTTTGTAATACATAAGCATATAAAATATTCCACAAAGAAGCTGATAATTAATTATTTTGTACTAATAACTATACCAGATCTACTATCATAAAATATAAACAAAAGAAAGTATAATTTTGAGGAATGTAGCTGGTTACTACTTATTAGATCACGATACAAATGAAAGAATATGACCAAAATTCCAAATATTCAACTTAACTGAATGCGTACACACTTAAAATGCTAAGCTTACATCCAATGAATGAATAAGTGCCGCGTACTAAAGAACTATTCAACGAAAAGCTCATTGCCAAAATTAATGTAGGAAAACCAAAGCATCGCCGAAGAGAAGTTACTGCCTTAAATACGGAACATATCTTAGTTGAAAAAGAAGTTTTATGCTGCAAAAACTACAAATATTTTGCAAATACGTCCCCTCATATAATTTGTTTTGGGGGAAAGGAGAACGGAGGGGGTATCTCAGTTACTAAAACGAAATGATGAAATAAATAATCGTTCCAATATATATTCCTATCCATTTCAAACTAATAATTACTAATATTTATGTGTTACCTCTTAATTCATTTTCTTATTTTAAAATTATAGTTATATATTGCCTAGAAATATATTTGCTATTAATTTTGTTAAAATTCTGAATTAATGGATACATGTTCTCTAAGTCATTTATATCTGGAATATGGTGCCAAATAAAGTAAAAATATTTAAACACTTCAAACAATTTGCGTTTTATATATAAATTACTATAGAATCCTGGATAAGGAAAATATTGCAACAGTGATAGAATTACACGGACGTCAAAGAACTGTAAAATTAATACAAAAAATGACTTTTTAACAGCATAAAATAATATGATCACTGCAATTGTCACAGGTGCATTAATAAAGCGCAATTTGTGTTTGTTGTTTATTCTATCACACTGAAATAGCACTATCCTATGTGTAAAATAAACAGCATGGAATGCAAATTTACAAAAACTGGTAACAGAATGATAATTTTCAATACAGGAGACGCTAGTGATATGTTTAAGATAGCACTGTAAAGATAGCAATGATGACAATAGTAAATTCACAGTTAACATCGACCGCCTGTGGTGCCTCAGTAGTAAAAACGGGCGTTAAACACTACTCAAAAAAAAAAAAAAAAACAGTTAACATCCATTAAATATATCTAGTGATAAACTTTTACTCTAGTTAGGACGCCTGTTTACGACTCTCTAGGCAACACGCCAACCTGATGAGATGAAGAAGTTGCCGCAATAGTAAGGCAATTTATGCCCGTATCTGACTCGAAGATTGTTTTATGAGTCATATGATAAACAATACTATGCTCATTGGCTTGATTAATAAGATCTTAAGTCACGAAACGCCCCGTCGTATTGTACTAAAGTGCATTTTACATCCTGGGTTCGTTTCTCTTGCAAATTAGTTTCCACCGGATTGAAAATCTTGATACCTCGCCGTGATACGTTGTCATTGAGATAAATAAACATTATCTAATGTATGTAAGCTTAACAAACACCAGTGATCTTTAAGAAAACTAGTTATAAGGTGTAGCAGAATACATATACTATTTAGGAGTATGCTTGCACAAGAAAATTTTGTAATGGACATTTAAGAACACAAAGGGCGGAAATCAGAATTTACACCGTATGCAACAGTTACACACTAAAAATTAAACATAAAATAATGGAATATGGATTGGGACAGATAGAGCAGATGAAGAATAATACAATAGTATACCATTAAAAGGGTAGAGAGGAGGGAGGAAGGAAGGGAGAGAGAGACTATGAATGGACAATGGTCCCCCAGTGAAGAAAGCAAACATGTGAAGTGCATAAAAATAATCGACTATACTATGAATTATATATATATATATATATAATTATATATAATATATATAGTTTGTTTGCACTGTATTGAATCATTGCCGTCACTTGTTCTAGAAACCTGAGAATTTTTTTGCGAATGCTTAAAAGCATTTTAAAGCGCAGTAGTGCGAGAAAGAGAAAAAAGAGTCGGATATACAAAGCTTTGACATTTCCCTTCTTTATTTACTTACGGCTAAGTGCACTTCTACTTGCTTATTCATGAAATGGACTTTCCGCGGGGCACTATATTCCATTGTTTCAGCAAAGTTCGTATGTTGTACTATTATTTCTATCATACTATGAACGAGGAAATGGGCAAAGAGTTGGACTATTTATATAGTACAATGAAAAAGACTCTCATCAAAACCTGCAAAATAATGTGAGGCTAAGTCTAGAAGCTTAAAAGGACTAGCAGCACATAAGATATAACAACAGTAGTAGTAATATTAATAACAGTAATAGTAATAACAGTAGTAGTAATAGTAGTAATGGTAGTAGTGGTAATAGTAGTAGTTGTAGTAGTAGTAATAGTAGTAGTAGTAATAGTAGTAGTAATATTAGTAGTAGTAGCAATAGTAGTAATGGTAGTAGTGGTAATAGTAGTAGTTGTAGTAGTAGTAATAGTAGTAGTAGTAGTAGTTGTAATAGTAGTACTTATAATAGTAAATGTAATAATAGTAGTAGTAATAGTAGTAATGGTAGTAGTAGTGGTGATAATAGTAGTAGTTGTAGTAGTAGTAGTAGTAGTAGTAATAGTAGTAATATGGTAGTAGTAATAGTGGTGGTGGTGGTAGTAGTAGTAGTAGTGCTAGTAGTTAGTAATAGTAATAGTAGTAGCATTTTTGTAGTAATAGATGTAGTAGTAGTAGTAAAAGGAATAATATTTTTAATAATAGTAGTAGTTGTAATAATAGTTGAGTATTAGTAATAGTGGTAGTTTAGTAGTTATAGTAATACTCGTTTCATCAATAGTAAAAGTAGAACTGTAATAGTGTAGTGTAGTAGTAATGCTAGTAATTATAGTAGTAGTAGTTGCAGCTAATTTAGTAATAGTAGCAGTAGCAATATCAGTAAAACTAGAGCTGTAGTAATAGTAGTAGTAGTAGTAGTAGTAGTAATAGTAGTAGTAGTAGTAGTAGTAGTAATAGTAGTAGTAATAGTAGTAGCAGTAGTAGTAGTAGTAGTAATAGTAGTAGTAGTAGTAGTAGTAGTAGTAGTAGTAGTAGTTGTCGTTGTTGTAGAGGCAGTAATAGAAGTAATAGTAGTGCTAGTGCTGCTAGTAGTAATAAAATAATTGTAGTTTTAGTAGTAATAGTATTACTCGTAACAATGTAGCAATAATATAGAATAGTTACAATGAAGATAATTGTAGATAAGAAAAATAGTAAAATAATTTTAGTAATAGTAGCAGTAGCGGTAGTACTAGTGATAGAAATGATAGTAGAACAATATTAGTAGTGAATTAGTAGTGTAATTGTAATAATATTAGTTCTAATTAGGGAGGTGATGGTAACATTGTAGTTGTGATAGTATCAACAATAGTTGTAACAACAGTAATAGTGGTAGTGGTGATATTGGTGATAGTAAATAGATAGCATCACCAGAAGTTGAAACTAAACAATTTAAAATGTTTCAATGTACACAAAATTATTTCTATGAAATTGAAATAACATAAGAAACCAAATATTTGTAAATTGTTATAATAACATTAACAACTATTTCAACAAAAAAGAACATCATTACACTGATAATGACTAAAATGACAAGGCGGAAGAAAGAGCACTGTAGAATTTATTTATTAATTTATTTTTCCGGTAAGAGTTAAGGTCATGGTGTCTTCTGTTCCACTGTACCAGGCGAATAAAACCAGGGAAAATACAGAGTAAAATGTACTTAGTTATAAAAATGTAGTAGTAAAATGCAGAAAAGCCAAATTAATATTTTGCATATAAATATTACATATTTTTAACGGTTAGAAAGTTTTTAAAGAATGTGTTAGACCTCCCCTTGTCCTTCAATATTTTTTTTCCAGAACAAAAGGGAAAGAAGGAAGAAGAGGAAAAGAAGAAAGAGAAGCGAGAGACTAACTGCTGTAAAAACCTGGAGTGAATGAGATGACAATTTAATCTACGTTTACATTGCTTTATTGGCAGACAATCTCTGACTTCAGGAGGAAGGGAGTTCCACATTCTGGGAACTGTCACGCTGAATGAAGTTGAATAGAAATGTGTTCGCTGATGAGGGATGGACAGTAAAGTCATATTCCGGGTCCGAGGTACGGAGGATTTTGAACAGGGGCATAAGGGAATGGAAAATCCTAGTTTTTTTTAGAGCTAGCCATGACAGTTGGTTGCACAGGGTGTCACATGATCAAATTTACGAATGTTGAAGACGAAACGAAGGCGTTGCAGCCTGTCGATCTGTCCAGTAATCAGAGTGTAATACAAGATATCACAATAATCCAAGTGAGGCATAGCAAGCACTTGAATAATATATATATTTTTTGAGATTGAGAGATAGATATTTTGGGTTACCTGGCTGTGCAACTATAGACCCTAGTTTCTTTTTTCTCTCCATTTTGCCACGCTGTATAATTAATGACATATGAAGAGCGACTCATCGTTGAAGTGATGGTAACTAGTAAGAACACGAAGACGGAGATTAAAGGGGTAATTACAATGAAGGCGATGAAGCTGCTCTAATAGAAAATCATGACTAGGCAAATTAAGAAAGACGTCTAGACTGTTCTCTGAAGTACAGCGATAAGTACTATTTTGGTGTTATGCTGAAAGTGTTCAGGAGACGTACTGCGTTATAGCATTAGAAAGTGTCTGTCACCAGGTTCGAAACTTTTCTTTAGATACCTCTTTATGAAAGGAAATTTCTACGTTAGTCTTTAGGATAGACCAGAAAAAAGCAAAACCATTATCGTGGGCGGCTTATACGATTCTTTTATGCAGAATATAATTAATAGAAGCTTTAGGCATCTAGCTATTTCCCTCTTGTACATTTATCATTTTAGCGTCCTATTTCTGCAGCCTTGCTCCTTAAACATTGAGCAAAGTGAATTATTGCCCATTTCCACCGACAATGCCGTCAAGGCAGTACCTGTAAATGAACGGAGACTTTGAAAACCGGAATAACATAATACACTTTTTAGAGGGAATTTCTAATGTTTCTTAAGCTTTAACTGTAATGAAAACAAGAAGTCACTAAAGAAACGATTTTAGGTTTACATCCTATACGAGTTCAGTGAGATTTCTTCGCAAGAAACCGACAAACTCTTTCGGAAAGACGATACTCTATAAATATAAAATAGATTTTCTTATATGTTAAAAAACCGAATTAATGCCCATATAACTTTTTTTTAGCAAAGTTATTAAAAATTGTATATGCTTTACGTAAAAAAATAGTAAAGCGGGGTGGTTCAGGTGGAAATGCTTGGGACTCGCAATTGGGATCCTTTAGGGCCGGCCATGCTGCCTTTATTTATTCAAGGTTTTCCCTGGTCGTTTAGGCGAATGCTGGTTGGATCTTGTTTTGTCTTCTTGTCTTCTTGCCATAGAAGGACTCCAGGAGTTCGAAGTAAAACGATCTCAAGTGGACGTTTTCTTAGTGTTTTATCTTTTTCTACTATTATAATTACTGTTAATTTATTACATTGTTAATAGTGTTACTTTATTTTTATTTTTCTTTAATATTATATATGTGCATATATATATATGTGTGTGTATGTGTGTATTATATTGAATTTACTTCATTTACCGTGTCACCATGGTTACAAATGAAGCACAGGAAAGAGAGAAATAATTAATTTAGTCATTTAAATATGTGATTAGTTGGTAAACAAGAATAAATATAGTATACCTAAGAGAAGATAGAAAATATTATGAAAAATAAGGAATAAACGTGGTGAGATATCTCACCCTGGAAGAAGAAAAGAGAAAGACAGAATAAATTCATGGTAAGTAGAAGAAGAAATTGCGTTTTTTAATGGTGTTTAATGGTCGTTTTTACTACTGAGGCACCACAGGCGGTGGACACTAACGATACATGAAGTGAAACGATAAACTGGGAAAGGCTTTGTTTTTAAGGAAGGAAACGTTCCAGGCCTAAGTTTAAGGTACCTCCCTGGCATTTTCCATTTATGAGGACTGAGGAAAACCTGGGAAAAACCTGTGTCAGGGAGGACGGTCCTGGCGGGATTCGACCCCCAGACCTTCCGCTCACGAGTCCGCGCCTTAACGACCTCGGCCACCTGTGACGGTAAATGACGTAGTTGTAGTAATAGACATGAAACTAGAAGTAAAGTAGGAGAAGGTGAAGGATTTTTTTAATGGTGTTTAACCTCCCTTTGTAACTACTGAGGCTTTACAAGTGCTGGAGACTGATGATATATGAGATGAAATGATAAACTGGGATAGAAGTTCCAGACCTAAGTTTAGGGTGCCTCCTAGACATTTGCCATTTATGAGGAATGAGGAAAACCCCTCAATCAGGGAGGATGGTCCTAGTGGGAATCGATCCCCAGACCTCCCGCTCACGAGTCCGCGCCTTAAGGAGGCGATTTATAGAAGGTGATTATAGAATAAGTGTTGCATATAATAACTTCTCTTTCATAAAATAAACGTAGGTATGTTGTGGATTTCAGAACGTAATGTGCATGAAATACGAAACTATGATGGCGTAGGTCTGCATTCAGATCCGATAGAAACGTATAAATGTCGATTCTGCTGTAAGTATGTTCAACTTGCTATAGCATCAGTGAAAGAATAGCATACAGTATCCGCTTGCACAACTGTGAAAAACCTGGAAATAAATAACCGTAGCTCTTTTCTTTATTATTAAAGCTTTTCCTTTATTTTTAATTGCCTAGTACTGACGCTTGCGTCTGAGTGGGTATCAGTTCCAATTATTAGAGTTTCATGGCTCGTAGTTCAACCCAATTAACAACTGCAAGGAGAGAGATTTGTATATTTTCATTTCCATGTTCCTTTCTGACTGTGTGATATTTATGCACAGTTGCTTATGATTGTATCGAGAGAAACTGAAAATAAAGTCACAATTTCAGCAACACGTGACTACGTCCAGGAATAATGAGGGATAAAAAGCAGATAATACATACTAAAAGTACGTCGATATGCAATTATATGCAATACGAGTAATGTTTTTAATAGTGAAACTACAAGTACAGGAGAAATTATCTTCTATTTTTTTAGCAATATAAAGCCCTTGATAGAGCATAACTTAGAAAAGGAGATGTCAATACACCCATGTTTGCTGGATTTTAAAAATAATTTCATTATATGGTGTAATGAAGAATCGACTTCATCAAGGCCCAACAAAATTTAAAGAATGTTTATCATTGGAGTAAATTAATCAAAATCGTATGTAAAACATACCCTTGAAAAACTTAAAATGTAATCAGAAGATTTCTTTCATTTCCCAATGGGAATTAGCGATGCGTTCAAAATGGCCGCGCTTGTGGTGAATACTTGTATTGCTCTCTCTGCATATATTTAGATAGTACTATCTATACAGACTTGTAGTGTGATGCTAAAAAGAAGTAAAGAAATGAAAAGTAACCTTGTTTGTCAAGTGGCATGATGTTTGGCCATAAAGTTCTCAAGTGTATCACCCATTCAGAGACCCAAGATCGCATGTTCGATCCCGGCCAGGGTCGATGTATTTTATCGGGCGTAAAAATCCCAAGTGTGACTTCCTTCGGGAGGGAAGTAAAACCGTGGATCCCATTTACATTTACGACACGATAAAGAACCTCAAGCCTTTGAGCAAAATTTATCAGCCGTTTCGCGTCCCGTTTTGAATGGGAGGCTGATGACCTGAGATGCTAAAGAGTGTCCGTAAATAAACCAAATAACTATCCCGAGACATACGACATCGTACTCCCCTACAGGACCCTGCTCCTCGTGGAATTAATTCCCTCTTGTAAATATAATTTACCCTAGATCAAGATATTGGAGTTTCGCGTTAATGAAGCAATCAGGCAGGTAAATAGGGAATTTTGTAGCACGCTCATCAAAACCGCATGAAACGCTCTCTCATAAATTCGAAACCATAAACATTGAGGGGAAGAGAGGCTGAGTTGATCTAGCAAGAAGTTGCGGGAAACATTTGCAAGCCGTTCTTTGTTACAGAACGTACAAGTTTTGTGTATTAACGTTGAGTTTTATATAAGCATGCAGCGGAGACAGTTTTCCGAAAAGACATTACTCATATAATTCAATTAAAATTGTATGGGCTCAAATAGCACATAGAAAAATATTTTTTAGAACTGAAAGATGCAGAAAAAATATTTTCTAAGAAGTTGACAAGTTGGCATAGAAGGACAGAGAATTTTGCGTACATCATACTGAAAAATTAGAAGAAAGAACTTCGTGAACAAAAAAGTAGGACGCAAGGAAACTTTAGAACCTATAATTAATGTTTACAAGACGCAGATGACAAAGAAAGTGCCAACCCATATCGACGTAAATGCATCTGATGACAGCGAAATTGAAGAAACACGTGCTTCTATGTTAGACTGTGCGTGTTAGACTTTCTACTGTGTATTGGAGAGAATGTCGAGAGTGAGATACACTCTAGAACAAAGAATATACATTTATGATTATGTTGAAAAGAAGATCCGACCGGCTCCATCCCCGGTACTTGCTTAGGAATTTTCTAAGTTAGGGAGGTTTGGGACGGAATCACGAGGACAACTGAAGAGCTACCTGATAGAGTGCTGGCGTTTTTCGATCTCGAAAGTCCAGTGATAGGCGACCGGTGGAGTACCATCATGCTGATTATATACCCCTTTCTAATACCAAACATATCAATAATATCACAAGACGGAGATAGAGGACGCAGCGGTCTCTGCTGCAGGCCAAAGCTGTATAACAGGCTGTCGCACCTTAGAGGAGGAAGTTGTAGGGGGCGGGGAATCATACAAATACTGCAGAAGAGAAGTTCTTGCTGAATTTTCATTAGTAACCTCTTCTTTGAAAGTTATTTTTCAGATTATTGAACAAAGTTCGAACCCAATTGGGACTTTTTCACTAACAAGAAAAAGACAAGGAAAAAAAAAAAAAAAGAGAGAGAGAGTTTGAACTTAGCAGAAGCTTGATGAATCGCTATCAATATTTCACACTTCTTGATAGTTAATAACACGATTAGCCCAGAAAATTTATGTATCTTTCGGAAGTGCGTATAAAGGCACTCAGTTGCTGAGTCTTCATTCATAAAAATTGTTGCTGTATCTGACAAAAAAACCTTTGGAGGTGCTAAAACAAAATATTCGGGAGGCACTTTAGGATGAACTGCAGGAGGCGAGCGTGTCAAAATCTTCCTGACAGGATTTAGGCATGTTTAGTAGCGGGTGTCAGGCACTTCGAACATCTATATATCATGATGGTGAGTACGCACTAATTTCTTTTTAATACTAATTAATAACGAAAGAATTAAACAAGGCGGGGTATGAACTCCAATCTTTCCGGTAACTTCTCATTGGCAAAATCAGCTTCCGATTGCGTAGCGGGATGAGGATTCTGTATTTTATGGTAAAAGTAGAAAAGATGTTATTGTGAACAATTACTGGTAAATGTGAGCACTAAAATATGGAAATGTTAACAATTACCATTCGCCATTGTTGAAATTCGTAAATGTACTATTGCGAATGTGCGTTCTCCCGTTGAACAGCGCTGTTGCAATATATCTGCACGAGGGAATAACTAATTAGAAAAAAAGTGCTTTTCGTAAGATGTATTTGTGCAATTGAGTGTTTTATTAATCAATATCAGCTCATCATTCATGGTTCTAAGAACTTTCTGGATTATTTATCAATTCGCAATTGTGTGCCTTTGCTTGAAAAATTATTTTAATGACAAAATAAATGTCCTTTTCGGCATTCACTTTGTTTTGAACAAAAAATTTGGAATTTTGTATTAATGTATGGTACATAACCCAAAAGATGTAAGCCAAACCAGATACTAAGATAATCAAATATGCTACCACTACCTACTAAAATGTATATGTGTTGACATTTCAGGAATACCAGGGCACCTTTGTACATACTCAGAAGCAATGCATTGATCCACATTTGGAAGAAAAACTGACTTAATTAGGTCAACTATCATTTACCACATTCTCTTAAAATGAGCACATTTGCGGATAAATGTCAACAATTTATGGAAAAAGTGGTTAATACCTATATAATGATTTCATTCTGTTATCTATATTTACCAAGGTAGCATATAGATAATGGTGAACATCTATTGCATTTCCCAACGTAATCATAACACACACATACACACAAATTATATATATATATTCAAGTTTGGTGTTTTTGTGGCAACGATAAAACTTTGCACAGGCCACAAGTTTGACGAAGTGAGGTGACCACAGGAATAGGAAGGTTAGGGAAGAATAAATATTTGTATTATCATACATCCTTGAGATCGTAAGGAAATACCGTGGAATGTAATCTATGGTGAGCGCGATTTCCAGAGAATTGTATATTGGTTCGGCCCACATGAGATTGTTTACCTAAGTAAACGAGTAATTGAAATTTAAAAACTTTCGTGGTATGAGCCTTGTGACTTTCGCAGATAGCATGAGGTTTTAATATGTACATTAGGGATGAATTGGCCAAGGTTTCCTGCTTCATTTTTATTCGAAGTATGCTGCGAACAAAATGAACTTGCGATTGCGTAGCGGAATGTATTACAAGTCATTTATTGTATTAGAACACACAGTCACACATATGTAATATTTGTGCTATGATTATTATAAATAATTATACGTTAATCATTATTAACTGATGTGCATGGGCGTGCGATTAAGGTGTGGGCATTAGCGACTTGGCAATGCTCTGCTAATGTAGTAAAATCTCTGAGTTTGGACACCCCTGTATGTGAGACATCTCATTATATTGGGCAACTTTTCTTGGAACTAGGACAAATTTCTATTCTTTAACATGTCCAGTTCGGCACCCCAAATCCTGAAAGGTGATCATCCTTTTTGACCATAGTTTGGAAAATATCTCTTTCTGTCATGCATTTACGTTAACTTATTTAAATGGGTCATTAGCAAGTGCACAGTACTGTAACATCAAAAAGATAGGGGTTTCCTTAACTGGCTTTCTGTTACCTGTTTGAGCTTGATACACATTTATCTCTATGCTTTGCAATGGGTTATTAAGCACAGCGGTATGGAAAGAATGGGTCTTTTTAACATTTATTCCTGTTGTGCTTCCTCAGTTCTTTACAAAATGTAAAATTGTTACGCATTTTCAAGAAAGTACACTGGACATAACTGTAAACTTACTGAAGGAAGCAATTGCATGCAAATAAGCAGATTGTCCTCAGTTCCTGTTGAGGTGAAGTGCAAAATTTTGCTATTATGCAGTTTCAATATACTTTAGCGTTAGTAATACATGCGATTTCCTTTAACTTGTGTACATAATGTGAGCACTTAATGCCAAGAAGGTTTTCAGCAATAGAACATCAGTGGTAAAGCATTTTACTACTTTATAGTAAGCAATTTTTATACAGAAGCGAAATATGCTTTCGATGATTGATTGATTTATTTAGGGACGCTCTTTAACATCTCAGGTCATCAGCGTCCCATTCAATTTAGGGCGTGAAACGGCCGACAAATTTTGCTCAGAGGTCTCTTCTTTCAGGTTGGAGGTTCTTTATCGTGCCGTAAATGTACGACACGGAATCCATGGTGTTACTTCCCTTCCGAAGAAAGCCATACTTAGGATTTTTACACCCGAAAAATTCCATCGATCCTGGTCGGGTTTGAACCCGCGATCTTGGGTTTATGCATAACAGAGGAAGACTATTTTCTTTGTATAGTATTTTTAAAGATTGTACTTAACTTTGTGAGATTATTACCTATATTATAATTATAGGGAATGACATAGTTATTAATTATTAGCCAATCACAATAGGATCGCTGAAAACTGTTCTAAATTAACTATTGTGCAAGTATAATTCGCTTTTTTAAGTATTTTTTTTTCCTCAAACATTTTGCACGCACATGCTGAAAGCACTTTCAGCAGAGATACTACAGGAAAGCTAAGAGAACATCTGTATAAATAAACATTTAGTGAGAAAAGTGCTAACAAGATGTAATCGATATCCCTTCCTGAATAAATGAGCAAGGTTGAGAGCAGTGTGAGAGACTGGTAGTGGTCGCAGGGTGACCAAGCTATTGTCAGTTCATGGAGAGGGGCGGGCAAGGTCATCGTCTAGGGTCATGAGAACGAATACATCACCGGGAGACCGACCAGTTTACACATATAAAAAACCTCAGTAGTGGTACCTAAGGCTATTCACAATATTTCGGTTACTGGCCTTGGACCTAATGCCATAAATATACATTTGTTCCTTGCGCACATCCATCCGTCCCATCTAATGCGACCTTCACCCTTTCTCGGGATGCGAGAGGAGAGTAGGAGGGGAGGCTGGGAACGCTAGCCTCAGTCACAACATCACGCCGTGGATTGCGAAAGTTGGCCATTTACTGCAACGTAACTATTGTTAACATTCGTAAACAACAAATATTCATTACCATATTTGAGTGAGTTGTATTCATCTCAATCAAGAAAGTGAGGGAAGGAGATGAGTAAAGAAGATCGAGTGAAGAGTAAAGATAGAAGGGAATGATAATCGATCACACACACACACACACATCATGAACACATCACCAACAACTACTCAACCATTCAACTAATGAAGGAGAAAGAAGACCGAGAGCAGACATGGTTGTTATAGTAAACAACACAATACAAAAGGAGGAGATGAATGAAGATGTAAGGGAGGTAAGAATCACGGGGAGGGAGTCAGGGTCGGCGGTAAAAGAAGAAGAAGGAAATGGTGGTATTTAAAAGGTGATAGTAAAAGTGTATGATGAGTGATAAATAGTACTGAAATACCAGATAAGTTATATAAATAATAAAAGCATTGAACAAATAGTAAATTGAAGAGTAGCGAGCAAGGATTACAAGTACAAACAGCAGTGACAGAATAGAAAGGGTAAAAACAACTTAAAGTGAATGCTCAATGTATTAAATGAACTAAGTCAGGGAATATAGACTTTAAAGCATGTATTAATAATATAAGTTTAAGAACACACAACCATTAAAACCTAAAGAGAAATAATGCTTTAAATAAGAAGTGAATAAAGAATGTGGAACTAAAAGTAAAATAGGAATTAAATTCTCTTAGATAGCTAGGGTAAAGTTACCAGCACCATGACCGTTCGATTTCCGATCAATTTAGTTCTTGTAGTTAGTTAGTTATTACCAGCTAATGGTAATAACTGGTTCCCAGTAACATGTAAATTATTAAACTACTTAAATAATTGTTTGTTTCTATGTTCTATTTAGTTTATTATTATATTTTATTTTTATATAGATTACGGTCTGTAAAATGTATTATGCATAATGAAACATTTTTAATAAATAATAAATTATAAAAATTGGAAGATACGACCCGGTATAGACAACAAGGTGCGGGGATGGAGTAATGCAGATTTTATTTGATTTATTTGATTTTTTTATTCGTCTCAATTAGAATTCTGAAATCGTTTGCCCACTTCGTCCAGTTGGCCTGGTCGTATAATTAATTGAGCGATAAATGCATCGATGTTTATCGATTCTAAACATCAGGCAAGCGAGGTGGCGTTATTAATACATCTCAATGCAATTACTGATATAACATCGCAGATTACAGAATTGCTTTGCACACTAACAAAGCGACCTAATCTAATACATTTACTAATAATTGTAACTGATTAGAACGAGAAGCGCTTACAAAGACGTTAAGAATAAAATTATCATAATTCAGATTCAGCTGTAAGGCACTGCTTAAGAAATACTGAATTGATGGTTCATTTGTCAACTAATTTTTCAAGAAATACGTACCTGGAATATATAGTTTTTAGCCTATTCTTATAAGTTTATTTTTGCTACATAACCTCAATTCCTTCTCTCGCATTTCGACTGCGATTTCGTTTCGACCTTTGGATTCCACATCGAAAAGGCACAATGTAATATACTCACAGTTTCACTTGGAAGAATTTTTGTCATTCAGCACTTACCTGAAACGAGAAAAGAGAAATTTGACTTTAGTAATTAAAAATAAAAATTAATTTGATAACATTTATATTACAATATAATAACAATAATATAGTCAGTCGGCTTTGTGGGCCGGTGAGAAGTTAGTGACCTGAGGGTCGTGGGTTAAAATCTAGTATGACGGATCCGGAACAAGACTTAGATTTAATCCCTATAGTTGGTAATAAGTATAAGTTTATAAACGACAACATTTGCATAAATAGTCGAATCTGAAATATGGATCAAGGTTAAAAACAGTCGGTACTTTTCTGTTAACGCGCCGAACGGAGTATGCATGTGCCCAACCCGCTGTTATTCTGGTGTCACAGTTAGTAATTTCGTGTGTCACAGCTCCATCAAACACACTTAAGTATCGTGAACTTTTGGGGTATAGGGAATGATATAGTAACTACATTCATGGCACTGTTATTAATTATTAATAGTGTTTAATGCCTGTTTTTACTACTGAGGCAAGTCGGTCCTGTAGTGGTAACCATACTTGCCTCCTAAACGCCAAGATCGCGGGTACAATCCCGGTCAGCGTCGATGGATTTTTTTCGGGGATAAAAATCCAACGTATGACTTCCTTCGGAAGGGAAGTAAAGCCGTGGGTCCCGTGTCTTTAAAGAACGTCCTTAAATAAATAAAAGAACTACTGAGGCACCACAGGCGGTGGACAATGATGATATATGAGATGAAATGATAAACTGGTAAAGGATTTTTTTTTAAAGGAAGGAAACGTTCCAGGCCTAAGTTTAGGGTACCTCCCCGGCATTTGCCATTTATGAGGACTGAGGAAAATCTGTAAAAAAACTCAGTCAGGGAGGACGGTCTTGGCGGGATTCGAACCCCCAGACCTCGTGCTCACGAGTTCGGGCCTTAACGACCTCGACTACCAGTACGGTTTTATGCACTGTGACTTGAAGATAAACAACTGAGGGGAAAAATCCCAGAAAAAAACCTCAGTAAGGGAACTAATTCAACTAGGAATCAAATCTGATCCCGCCGCTTGGGAATCGCAAATGCTACCGGCAAACTATGGCGGTTGTAACGACAAACTTTAATACATTGCTCCCCTACATTTCCTCTACAAATTCGTGTCGTGATAGTAGCGTTACGAGCAGGTGGTGTGATGAAAGCACGTTTTGCAAAAAGTCTGGCGTTTGGAACTCCGAGAAGGATTTTTCTAAAGGATACAAAATGGTTCGGTAAGGGGCTGGTTTTCTTTTTTTTTGGGGGGGGGGGCTTCTTTGCCGTGGTTAGATCATCTTCAGGGAGTGAGCGAGTGTTAATGTTACCTCTCGTATAAGCATAATAAAAAATAAGTTGCATATTTCTCAATAATGTTACATCTTATTAGAAATTCCACCATTTTATGTTAGTGATGCCTTATCAGTAGCAGTGTAAAGTCATAGCGGTTTTGTGTGACAATATTTCGTTTGACTTGTTAAACGATAAGTGAAAATTTTAACTCTTTGCTAGAATTTACACTATTATAGTGTCAAATAAATACACAAAACTTTTTGAAAAATTGATTATAGAGGGGGAAAAATAGAAATAACATGTAAAAAGATAACGGTTTCCCTTCTAAAAATTAGTATTTCTATTCTAGCTACAAAGAAGAAAAAGAGATCAACAAGGATAGTTCTAAAGATGCATAGATAAACAAAAAAAGATTTCCAATAATTTTACAGAAGAAAAACGAATAAAAATTAATAATTACGTTTAGCTCAATGAACTATTTTTTGTCTTTTCCTCAAATTTATTAATTTATTGCACCTTTTAATGTCTCTCCCTTACGACTTAAACTTCTAATAGCACAGACGCAAAGCTGCTTTCATAACAAGATAATCGAGAAAGTTCATTGCTAAAGTAAACACTGACTTTAATTTATCCTCGACAGCGAGAATGTCATCAAGTTGAATCCGTTGAAGAGCGACCCATGAGCAGCTGATAAGGCTACCAATGGGGTCGAGCACTGCATTGTCTTGTAATTAGACAATTTGTGTAAATATTGTTTGTAGATATAGGGAACGTCAATGCTTTGTCTGAGTTGTAGGTTCTGGAAACGAGCCAAGCCAACCCAAGGCCGCCACACAGAGATCATTAAAGGCATACATTACTGTAGCAGAGACCGAGTAACTAACCACGTCAAGGCCAATGTCATGAGAGGAAGCCCTCAACGGAGCTAATTATTGTTTCAGAGTAATGCCAACCGTAAAATAACAGAGTGAAGGTCGAAGATGTGATACACATCATGTTTTGATTGCGTGACATTGCAAACATGTGAGTCAAGGACAGTGGCCAAACCTGCCTGATACGGTTGCTCGGGGAAATGCTATCTAGCCTGTCACCTACGCTAGGCCGAACTGAGGAAAAGATGGATATTTTCATTCTTGTTTCTTCGTTCTCTTATACAACATAGCTTGAATCATAGCTAAATATAAAGTCTCTGTACTTAATTGCAACCCCAGGGCTTAGTTATTACAGTTCTCAATAAATGAATATACAGAGGGTGCACAGAAAAAAAAAATGTGTTAACATAACAGAACTGACTTCACACAAACAGAAAACGATGAGCACTAATCATCTTAGACTTTTACAGATACAACAGTTGCTCCAAATGCCCACCATCGACGTCGATACACTTCTGAGTACGTTGAACTACTGATTGAGCGACGTTTGCGAAAGTGTCCTCAGCGATTGCAGCACATGCCGTTTCAATTTCTTCCCGAAGTGCTGACAGTGTAGCTGATTTTCTACGGTATACAACACCCTTAAGAGCTCCCCATAGGTACCGCCACGGGTGGCCGAGGTCGTTAAGGCATGGACTCGTGAGCGGGAGGTCTGCGGTTCGAATCCCGCCAGGACCGTCCTCCCTGACTGGGGTTTTTTCCAGGTTTTCCTCAGTCTTCATAACTGGCAAATGCCGGGGAGGTACCTAAACTTAGGCCTGGAACGCTTCCTTCCTTTAAAAAAAAATCCTTTCCCAATACATCATTTCATTTCATGTATCATCAGTGTCCACCGCCTGTGGTGCCTCAGTAGTAAAAACGGGCGTTAAACACTATTCAAAAAAAATTCCCCATAGGTAGAAGTTCAACGGAGTTAGATCCGGAGAACGCGGAGGAAACTCAATCGGACCTCTTCGTCCTATCCGGTGCCTTAGAAGATTGTCATCAAGGTACACACGCACATTTCCATGGTAATATGGTGATCTGCCAGATCTGCCTTTGTGAACATCGCATACGGTACCACGAGTCTCAAATTTGTTTCGAATACGTGCAATTGTTACTCACGTTGACGGTTCTGTTCTGTTCTGCCTTTGAACTTCAACAACATTCTCGGTTTTCCAATACCACTTCAAAATTGCTTTCTGCTGCTCAAACGATAATCTTGGCTATATTTTGTTGTAGCAATGCTAGCATAACGAAATGTGAGTTACATCTGTTTACAGAACATCATACGATAATCTTGGTTTCATTTGTTCATTGTTGATTTACCTGTCACATAGCAACGCTATCATAATGTATGAGAGTCACATCTGTTTACAGAACATCATACGATAATCTTGGTTTCATTTGTTCATTGTTGATTTATCTGTCAGGTAGCAATGCTATCATAATATATGAGAGTCACATCTGTTTTGAGAACACCATACTACACATTACTGTTGTTTTTCGGTCCAACTATAAAATATATTAAATAGATATCTACTGTGAAAGTGTTTGGCACCCTTGATATTTTCTGTTGGTATTGCAGAGAAATGAGCTTTCTGAGTCACCAGGCGAAAATTTGTGATGCTGAAAGGCAGTTCTTTGCTTTAATCAGTAATTGATTATTCAAAGCTCTAATAAACGAAATGACAATAAATGAAAAGAAAAACAAAACTGTCCTCATCCTTTGGACACGATCTATGGACCTGGCTCTTCTGAACTTGATGTCTTTCACATGATGATCAGTTGCTAGGCTCCACTTGCTGCATGACAATGTCGTGAGATTTGTAGTCTACCGACTAACTATTTGTTTCTAAGATACCAGCAGTTTTAATTTTTTTTTCAAATATAAACTGCTGCTCTCCAATAAACCGAATTACAGTTCCTAATAGGATTCACAAGGCGATGTATTGATCTTATCTTTGGCTCAATGCTCAGGTATCTTCCTGAAATTAATTTTCCACGTTCTTTCCTTCTTTTATAGTCCATTCGCGTCCTTATTTATTCGTTTCTCTCTCTGTTCACTTCTTGGACAACTTGCATATTTTCTGAAGCAATTTGAATTAACATTGATACTTCCACTAATTTAACATACTATTAAGTAGCAATTTATATACATTTATTTTGGTGATATCACAAATTTTCTTATACCACAATAATTAATTTGATTTTTTTCAATATTTTTTAAAATTATTTCTTTTCCTTGTTTTGTTAATGTGTTGCTAAATTTTATTTTGTATTCCCTTTATTATTCTAAATGGCTCACATTTTAATTAACTGCCTCATAATTAGTTATTGCCCTTAACTATTCCTGGGATGTTAAAATGTTTATACAACAGACTTCGTTTTATGAAGAAGCGTGCTAAATTTCTTCTAAATGTAGTAGAGCTATTTTTGCACATTAAAATTTTAATTTATAAAAGATCAATAACTTAGAATAGTTTTTTTAAATATCTTTAAGGGATTATGCAAGAAGTCAGAGATACAACATGCTACTTTATTAAGCCAAAGGCGAGAAATTGCGCTACCAGTGAATTCATTGTTTTGTTTCAGTGGAGGAACAAAAATTATGTATTTATTTAACCAACGTCACTCTTTGGGCATACCGACGGCTCATACGAGGGTAGCTCCATACGTTGCCGACCGCGCCAATAAGGATTATCGCCTTCACAAAACCCTTATCTGGTGTCATATTTTATCTGTTAAGTAAATACTTGCAGCTGTAACTTCCGCTCCGCTATGTTCAGTTGTTCAGATATAGTTACATAAAGGAGGCTATGTGTAGAAGATTGTGACATGTTCAAAATGGAGTTTCGAGCAGTTATTAAGTTCTTCACAAAAGAAGGACTTACTCCAAATGAAATTAAGCAGCGATTGTACGGTGTATATGGGGAAGCATCCCCCTCATATTCTACTGTAAAAGAATGGGTCAAACATTTATGATTGGGTCGAGAAATCATTGAAGACAAAGAACGTGCAGGTCGGTCCTTGGAGGTGCTCATTCCTGAAAAAAGAAATTATGGAGACCGGCGGTTCAAAGTTACAGATATAGTAGCAAGGTTAATCCTTTCTAAAACAACAGTCCTTCAAATTATTCATCAACATTTAAACATGAATAAGGTTAGTACAAGATGGGTGCCTAGACTTCTTTCCTCAGTCCAAAAGCAGCAACGAATCATCCGTTGTCAGATATTTTTGGAGTTCTGCCGTGGAAACGAGAGAGAAGATCTGCAAACCATTGTTACAGGAGATTAAACTACGATCTACTACTATGTCTCTTGTCCAAAAGAGAATCAATGGAGTGGCGTAAACCTGGCGAAGCACCATCTCTAAAGGCCAAGGTTACTCAGTCAACCAAGAAGATCATGGTCACAATCCTTTGGGACTGTGAAGGAATACTCTTCATTGACTTCAAGGAGAGGAACACCACAGTAAATGGGGAGTACTATGCTGGTCTACTGCACAGACTTCCATCAGAGAGAAAGGGGGGAAAAGTTGAGTGATTGTGTGCGCCTTCTTCACGAAAACGCGCCTGTGCACACAGCTTTTGTTGCAAAGGAAGCTGTGAAGAGATGTGGCTTCAAGGAGATGACCATACACCCTACAGCCAAGGTCTATCTCACAGTGACTATTTCCTCTTCTCAAAACTCAAGAAGGACCTTCGAGGAAGGACATTTAGTGTGACGAAGAAGTGATGGATGCTGTTTATGCGCATTTTGCAGATAAGAATTTTGAATATTTTTGAAGGGGGGGATTGAAATGTTAGTTTAAAGACGTGAGAAGTGTATTGCAATATAAGGTAACTATATTAAACAGTGAAATATATTTTTGTTTTTATCACACCAAGAAAATGCTTAGGCCAGAATCTTATGAACCTACCCTGGGAGCACAGAATTTCAACTCAGCGCCACTGTTCATTCGTTCTGTGCAATGAAAAACAATTTTGGTCGGAACTGTCAGCCAGGAAGCATTGGAATGAACAGTCTGTGCTTGCACAGAAGGCTTCGAAATGGCTCTCTGACAAACTGAGACGTAACGTTTAAGCCAATTCTGTATATGAATTCATGACTTTCCATAGAATCGATAGTCAAGCTTTAATTGGATGTTTTTGGGATTTGTTGACATCGCAGTGCTCATGGTGGCGATATGAAAATATTGATTGTATATTCTAAACAAATAAGAATTTAAACGATCCACAGTCTGGAAACTGTATTACATCGCAAATCCCCACAGAACTGAGGTATCGGCATTGGCATCGACTTGCCATCAACCTGTTTACAGAAACTGTAAATCACACATAAGTAAGACCGCGTGTTTTAGATAGCATGCAATCAGGTGATATTTATCAGCTCAGTGCTGCTTTATCAAAGGCAACCTGGCTCATGCACGACGGGACACCATCTCATTTTCTACACATCGTCCGGCAACACCTCGCCCAGGCACATAATGGTCTGCCCCGTCCCCTGACGTGAATATCTTCGTTTTTCTTTTTCTCTGGGGACATTTAAAGACCTTGGTTTTTCAATACTCATCTGCAGACTGCAGGGGCGTGTATTCAATGCTTGTCAGAAAATCAAACTGCGGCCAGGGATATTCACAAAAAAAGCATGGTACGCTGAGAGGCAGGGTCGAATGATGCGTAACAATGAACGGAAACCACAAGGGGCGACATTTGTTTATAGCTCGCTCTTCGAAAGATGTTTTTTCTTCTTCTGATTATTTCTACCTGCAGTGAAAACGATTCAGTTTTAAATGTTCTGTATCTTGCAGTACAGAGAATCAAAGAAATAATGAAAGACTTCTAAAACTGAAATTCTTTAAACGGTTTACTGTTATTGCTGATTAACAGATAAACGTTATCACTATAAGCGACTGCTTCTGTAGACAATATCTGGTGGTTGTGGTTGTTTCACAGCATATCCTATAAACACTTTATTTCTTTACTATATTTATGCTTTAATACTTGCAGAAATGCCATGGACACTTTTATAAGTTCATCTTTATCCGGTTTTGTTTTAGCGGCTCTGGACTATACATAAACCAGTCAAGATTATGTGGTTATTTTTGCATGCCAGTGCCCAGTCAGGGTAAGTAACCGAGTCAAGGCCAGTGACGCTTCGCTTCTCCAGGCCCCTGCACTTCTGGCGACTTTTGACTCTGCGGTACACGCGGACTGCATGAAAGCATTGGAATGGATAAATTTAAGTGGATTCAGGTACTACTATATTTTTAGGGATTAATTTTTTACAATGACTCCAAAACGAATCAATAATTAATGAATAACAAAGACAACTGCTGATCATACCAAAATTATCAACTATTTGTTCAACATTTATAAAATAAATAAATAATAAACCTGAACCATACCAACAGGTTTAACAGGTTTTCAGCTTTTTTAAAACTTACAACTGAATTTTTTCTCTATTATCTGTGCCAGCTTTCGCTCAAGGACTGTGCTGTAAAAAAATATGCTTAGTAAGAAATTCTCAAACTCATAAGGTTGACAGTTTTTAGATTTTGGGCACAAATCCCTAAACAATTTTTTAATCATCAATTCATCAAAAGTTTTCAATAGACACTGTAGGGTTCAATAAATATGTAATACTAATATAGCATTCTCATTATATCAACAAAGTTTATCAGATATTGAAACTATTAAAATATTTGACGAAATTATTTCTAATGTAGAAACAAATTTGTAATTTTTGGCACATTTATCTGTCCCAGTCAAAAACGTAAAAATGAACTTGGCTCACATATCAATAAATTTTGGGAACACCAAAGTATATGCAGAAAGCAACAAATAATGTGTCATCGTTTAATACACCAAATTTATTTTACTAGGGAAGCGAATTTTCTGCCTTCTGATTAATGACAGCCTCAAAGTCCAATGCTGTAGCTCAGATGGGGCTGTACCATAAGTTTTACGGGTTCCTTTAACATAAGAAGATGACAGCTTGGTAATTTCAGATGCCAGACTCATAATCAATTTTATCTTTCCATCCTCTAAAATGCAATAAAAGTCGAAAGAACCTGTTTGATGTTAAAGCGGCTGAAAACATTTCTCGGACGCTTTAAATATACTATGACCTTCGACAATAGAGCACCAGGTAGAGTATGAGGCTAATAGATAAACAAAGACTTTCTGTGGCAAACAAATGATGGAATCACACAATACTGATCACGCTTAATTATGCTTATTTGAACAATACCAACAATATTTACACTAATTTTCCAGAAATTAAAATAAAAGGACGGTATTTTCGTAAAAAAAAAAAAAAAAAAAGTATTAGTTCCTATATTCTTCTTTACCATTTAAGCTAAATTCTCTCTCATTGAACACAAAGTTCATAACCTATTGTATAACTTTCCTACTTCTCTGCAGACCACAGAAACCATGATGCAGCAAAAGCAGGAGACCTACTTTCCATTTCGTCGCAGTGTGAACCGCGCTTGGCCCGGGTAACTAACCGAGTCAAGGCCAATGTCGCAGGTAGAGAGCGAAATTATCGAGCGAACCGCCGGGCCCGGCATTCCGCCTGCACTCCTTCCACCCGCGCTTTCCACTTGCACGAGAACATTTGGCAAAAGTGCTTGCCTGATATCACTCTGATTATCTGTTGCTTTGCTTTTTTACTGCTATCATCATTAATTATTTGAAGTACTGACTGTCATAAGTAGTAAATGCCTAACCACAAAATCGTTCTTCATTTTGCAGGCTGAGCAAAGTGACAAATCTTTGCTTGTTACTATGACATCGGAACATCAAAGAAACAGTTGCTTTAGCGACTTTAGCAGTTTACTTTGCTAACTGAGAGAAAATAACATGCCAACCGAGAAAACACGAGAGCTAAAACTCAATACACTTTCATTCACGGATACAAACTCAAGAGATGCGATTTACAGCTACGCTGGAGCGTGATGAATTCACTAAAAGAAGTTGTCTGTAGTCTGCAGATTCAAAGAAACACAATTTCATTGAAAATGTAAGAAGCAAAACGGAATATTGATGAATATATTATTTGAATATTCTACGATACAAAATTTAAAAAATGACTAATATTAGAGAAGACGGGAATCGATATACTAAAAGAAAAAAAAAAGTTAACTAAAATTACTTGATGACATTGCTCTTGAAGACCTCATCATTTTACCAAGACTTGGTATACCTATTGCATTTGCATATCAAAAATCAAATAAAAGTAATATGGTAATGTTTTTAAATTGATTATATCTGGCCAACTTGCTAATATATTATTAGTACTTAAAATAGTAGATTATTTATTTATTTATTTATTCATTCATTCAAGTGAAATTAAATTCGTTAGGCTTTTTCTTCCACGGCATAAAAAAATATCGGAATGCAAAAAATACTAAAACATAACTCTAATTGCAAATTCTAAGTTAAAGTGTATTTTTTAATGTGCCATTATTTAATGCATTATTCAAAAGCTATGTTAACAAACCCAGCGTAATAAACTGTAATATGGCTGGTACGCTTAATTTTTATTTTAGCAGTCAATTATTTTTAATTTTTTGTAGGGTTAGTAAAGACGGATAGAAATAGTTTATTTATCATGGAATAATACAATAAAAAGACCCAATCAGTTAGCTAGTGTTGCCATAAATTATTACAAACTTTTGCAAGAAACTGTACCACATGTTTGGTGATCAGGTATAGTTTTATAGTCGCACACTATCACCCTCATTATTGAATTCAGGCGCAGCTGAAGGAGTGCATTACGTAATTATGGAATAGAATTGTTCTGATATCTGTCCCTAGGATTGAAACATTATCAAGTAAGATTTTCCAAATCCTTAAATAGCTGAAATAACAGGATTTTTTATACTGTGCCATCCAGTGTTTCACGACCGTTAAGATTCAGGTGTCCGTGCTATATGAAGACTAAAGCTACTATTGTATTTAAAACAGCGGTAGCCCATGTTCGGAACGGATAGTAGTGACCCCTGAAACAAAATACCCAACAACTCCATGACAAGAGTATTTAGTCAAGACCTTGGACTGAGAGTTTTTCGGCGCAGACCTGGACATTTTTAACTAGAGAACTGGAGTAAAAGAGGATGTTGAGATGCAAAAGACTGCTTTAGCGTCACGCTACCGAGAGTGCCAAAAATGCACACAAACTTTCACAGTACTTATCTATTTAATATATTTCAAAGTTGGTCCGAAAAAAACAGTAATGTGTAGTATGATGTTCTGTAAACAGATGTGAATCACATACATTATGATAGCGTTACGTGACAGGTAAATCAACAATGAACAAATGACGTCAAGATTATCGTATGATATTCTGTAAACAAACGTGACTTACATTACATTATACTAGCGTTGCTACAACAAAGTAGAGCCAAGATTATCGTTTGAACAGCGGAAAGCAATTTCGAAGTGGTATTGGAAAACCGAGAATGTTATTGAGGTTCAAAGGCAATAGAGATGTGTGTACAGAACAGAACCGCCAACGCGAGTAACAACTGCACGAATTTGAGAGAAATTTCAGACTTATGGTACCGTATTCAACAGGTTGGTGCACCACAACATTACCACCGAGATGTACATCAGCACCTTGATGACAATTTTTCAAGGCACTGGATAGGACGAAGAGGTCCGATTGAGTTTCCACCGCGTTCTCCGGATCTAACTTCGTTGCACTTCTACCTATGGGGAACTCTTAAGGATGTTGTATACCGTAGAAAACCAGCTACACTGACAGCACTTCGGGAAGAAATTGAAACGGCATGTGCTACAATCGCTCAGGACACTTTCGCAAACGTTGCTCAATCAGTAGTTCAACGTACTCAGCAGTGTATCGATGCCGATGGTGGGCATTTTGAGCAACTGTTGTAACTGTAAAAGATGATTAGTGCTCATCATTTTCTATTTGTATGATGAATTCAGTTTTGTTATGTGAACACAGATTTTTTCTTTGCTTGAAGTGTGTGTACATTTTTGGTGTATATGCCTGGACTTAACGAGTAGCTTTAGGAGGGTCTCGAATTCCAGGGAAGCTGCTACCATCCTGTCTTAGTAATGGATCAATGGGGAATGAGCCAAGTCTCATGGATTGAAGATAATTGCCGAAATGTATGGAACCATCCAACCATGTGGTGAAGACATTAAAAACTACTTCGTTCAGGAACAGAATCTTCCAGCAAGATTCAGCTCTAGCTCACAAAAATTGAGGGGAATGTTCCAGATTTTATTAAAGACCCTCCTTCCAGCAGTTCCTGCCTCCATCCCCAAGAGTACAAACTGTTCACATGTAAGCTATACATGGTATTTACAAGCTAAAAGAAGCAAAAGGTCACTGTAAGCATGGATATTAACTATGTGAGTGCTAATTCTAACAAAGGCTGGGGCAACTTTATTTCATTTATCAATAAAGAGATAGTAAAATTCATAACTTTGGCTTCAAGAGCGCATAAATGTTAGTGAACATATACAAAAGAAAGTTATATTTGCACAAGTGAAGTACGGATAAACATCAATTGAAGATTATCACAGCAAGTGTTCAAAATGCTGAGTTTGAATGAAACTCTGTAGTTTTCTTCACAAAGACTTGTAAATGCGCTTGGGCAACTGGGCCATTCTTTCATCTGCAATCTGATGCTGCAATTATTCAGGTGTTGTGATAGGCATTTTAAATAACCTCACACAAAGGAATGTAAAGAATTAAAATCCGGTGATCTAGCAGGCCACGGTACATGCCCTCCTCCATCTATCCAGCGTTCACCATGTCGTCTGTTTAGATATCGTCTCACACGTAGAAAGAAATGTGCTGGTGCAGCATCGTGCATAAACTACATTTGCTGGCATTGTTGCAGTGGAACATCTTCCAGTAACTTTGGAAGGTCGTTTCGCAGTAGCTTGTTTGGGAGAAAATGTGATCCAATTAGACAATTACCGAGTATTCCTGCCCAGGCATTGAACGCGAAGCGTTGTTGATATCGTGCCTCTTGCACTGCATGAGGATTGACATCGGCCCACACGTGACAGTTGAGGAAATTATAAATACCATCATGAATAAACACAGCTTGTCCGTAAACAAAAAGTTGTTTAAAAACTGGGGGTCTAGAGTGCTCTGCTGTTCCATCTGCAGGCAGAAAGCCGCTCTGGGAAGGAAATCTGTATTTTTGGGAATTCCGAAGGAATGTAGCAATTGCGGCTGAACCCATGAAACAATTTTTGAAAAATTTCTTAAAATCTCCATCGATCCTATTTTCTAGGCATCAAAAATGACGATGGATTATGTGTGTGTATGTATTTAGCGACCAGAATTTTTGACTTTTCTCAACGAAACTCGGCATATAGCCATCAATTAACAAAAGCTTCTTCGATTTCTTTTACCAGCAAAATCATTTTAGCGGCCGCAATTTTTGCTTTCAACAAAACTCGGTATGTGCCATGGAAATAAAACAAGGAAAGTAGTTTCAGAAAATTAGCGAAATCAGACTATTAATGAGTGGGGGTTTACTTAAACCTCAGATTTTTTTTAGCAACGACACTCGGTATATCGCATTTAAATAATATAAGCAAAATAGTTTCTGAAAAACAGAAAAATCGGACCGTTAGGAGTGGAGATATGCCTGAAAACCGAACTTTTATCTTAGAATGAATTTATTAACCAATATTTATCTTTACAATGAAAATGTAATGTTTTAATAAATTAAGATGTAAATGCATTTAACCACTAATTTGGTTTCAACTATATAAATAAGGATATGAATAACAAATATCGAATCCGGGAGGAGATGTGGGTGGCATAAGGGGAGATAGTTACTTTTAGCATTAACTCGGTGCCATGTGAAAGAATATGGAGAGAATAGTGCGCATGGGCATGGACGAATAATCGGATTTACCCTTACAGAGAGCGTTGTCCTGCGTCTTCAGTACCGAACGGCAGCGGAAAAAGTTCAATTCCAGAGAACGCTAGAGCAATATGGATTAATATAAATCTTAAGCGGTAGTGTTTGTACTCTACCAATTTTGGTAGTGTAAAGTGCACAACAAAGCAGGCGTACACCCAAAACTAACTGTGTAAACACAGTCCGTTTAAGTTGTTATACAGTTAAGTGCTATTGGCACCGCCTGTGGTGCCTCAGTAGTAAAAACGGGCGTTAAACACTACTCAAAAAAAAAAAGTGCTATTGGAAACGTTAAGCTTACAATGTAACTTATAAAATGATACGAGAAAAGCATAAACTTTTAAGCCTGAAATTTATGTGCATACCTTCAGTTAGCGTTACTTGTTTTTTTACTACACTCTCTGCTTCTAGCGCTCTGTAATAACCTTCACAAATTCAACTTGCTAAGGAATTCGCTTGGTTTATCCAGCTCTTTGTACGCGCTGGATATGGTATAGGTGCAGTAATTGCAGATTTACGATTCGCCACATACTGCTCGCACTTATTCCTTCTTGTATAGGAACCTTCTTATGTTGAAGGTCCTGAATTTACTACACGTTCTAACGCCATTTTTTTCTACATCAGGTGCTATGGATCTTGATCTACCTGGTTGTCGTAGGTTTGCGAATATTCAATACAGTACTTATTATAATTATCAGTTTTAAATATAGAACCATTTTATGCTTTAAGTAAAAATGAAAATACTAACTTTAGGCGCGGTCAGTAATTCAAATAACCTTGCTGTGCTCTTTGTTGTCATAATATCGCAATTTTATAGCTTTTCACGTACATGGGGATTTTCTAAGCACACGGTACTTCTAAACGAACGGTTTATAGCTAGAGAGCTTTTGTTTATATGTTGCGTGCACTATCCTTGCGAGTATATCGCGTTAGCAGGTTAGTTAATGGAAGACGTACGTTTGTCCAGATATTTCTTTCTTTCTTTCTTTCTTTCTTTCTTTCTTTCTTTCTTTCTTTCTTTCTTATTTTTAATGGTGTTTAACGTCCGTTTTTACTACAGAGGCACCACAGGCGGTGGACACTGATGATACATGAGATGAAATGATTTATTGCGAAAGGATTATTTTAAGGAAGGTAATGTTTCAGGCCTAACCTCCCCGGCATTTACCATTAATGAGGACTGAAAAAAACCTCAGTCAGGGAGGACGGTCCTGGCGAGATTCGAACCCCAAACCTCCCGCTCACGAGTCCGCGCCTTAACGACTTCGGTCACTCGTGGCGGTAATTTGATGAGGGAATAACGTTAGTTGATTAGAGAAAATGCTTTTTATAAATATTTTATTTCAGAGTTTAGGCATTCAAGGTTAGTGAGAATGGGAAATTAAAGGAGTAATTCGCTAAAGAAGAAGAGAATATGTAAAGAAACACCTCTCTATATGCCTCTTTTTCCAGCTCCTTTTCTTCTGTGATGATTCTCTCGCAGCTAAATATTAAACTACATGTAATGATGAATGGAAAGCTGTGTAAGTTTGTGCTAAACCGTTGCAGACTTTGCCAAAGCACGCTCAGTGAACAAAACCATGCTGTAGAGTAGATGGTTTCCTGATTACTGGCTCTATGAAGCTTTAAAAGAAGGGCCGTGTACATTAGTAAACAAATACCGGCTATACGCTTCATTTGAGCTCCTTTGATCTCGTGATCACAGAATCTGACCCTGCAACCTACTAGAGGGAGAGAAAGAGGGGGGGGGGTTAGCACACAGGGAAATGGTTGTTTGTGAATCATATCTAGTATTTCCTATGAGGTTGTACCCATGCATTCCTCTGTGAAATTATTGCTCGTGGGATAGTTAGCAGATTGATAACGCGATATTGGCAGCATTTCATCATTACTCCGTATGAAAGGTATCAGATGTCCAATTCTCGTTCTCTAGCTGGTGCTGACTTCATTACGAAATTTTGTTGGTAGAAGCAAAAGGTGTAACCAGATTTAATTAAAGTTTTTAATATCTTACATTACTTACGTTTTTGAAATTTCTTGTGACAAATGTTGTTTTGAGAGATCTAGGCCACAAGAAATTATTAACTATTACCTTTAAAGAACAGAATTAGTACAGGCACATATGTTCATGTCATAATTTTTGGGATTATTCCAGACTGTCAATGGAACATCATTTTATAATAACATTGAAGCAATTCCTACGGCCCACCCGTATCATGAGGTATATCTCTTATATGTTAATTGTATGTCGTCAAAAGAGAAAGTTCTCTGATATAACTGTCTACGGTAGCATAGCCAGAAACAGGGCAGCGCCAAGGAAACAATAAACAGCTATACAAACTATACATGCCACTTCTTAAAAGACCTACAATTGGCGAGGGTTAATAAATTACAGGCTTTCTACATAAGCTAGGTGGTTATACGGTTAACTTTAAACCAACCAATGTAAATAAATGTTTTAATCTTTCAAATAGTAGCGGATGGCATTTGTTGGCAGGTGAATTTGAACCAACCAATAGTAGATGTATATTTTGAATGGTTAAAGCAAGGCGCGAGAGTTAGTTAATCTGAATGGAATATATAAGGAGGCGTTTGCTCCGCTGCGGCATCAGTGCAGACGGCAGAGAGAGAGAGAGAGAGTCAGGTCACAAGCTCAGACGACCAGATATTCAGTTTAAGATGTACACGCCGCGACACTAATCTTGAAGGCTTACATTATGGAAGGACGAGCTCAGTCACTCACTCACTTGTACTTGTACTGGTACTGGTATTTTAAGTTCTATACGCGGCATCTAAATTTATATTCGACGTAGCTAAGTTCTATCGTACGCAGAACACCAGAGGACGCGATAGATCTTGCGATATATAAATTACTATATATATATATATATTAATTATGTCGCATCTCGTGATTATTAACACAGTTAATATTCTCTCCAAGTCAAGTCATGTTGAGCACGACTCATAAAATAACGGAACAAAACCCCGAGCTATTGTTATCATGAAGCATGGGCAACAACACCAAAGCGATCAGTAGTTAATTAACGAAACGCCGCTACAAAGTATTGCGATCAGCAACTAAATCACTTCATAATTGGCGACGTTGGCTGTCGCCAACGACAAACACGCTTCAACATTTTGGCTGTTAAGTTGTTGTTTGGCCGAAAGGAATTCACACATTCATACATTGCGGATATAATAATGGACAGAAAAAAAAAATAGAACAAATACTATTCTTTGTATTTATTTGTTTTTTTTTTCCATTACTCGAAGAGTTTTTGTGTAAATTAGCCTTAAAAGTTTTATGTACATTATTTTAATTTGCAATCACTGAGCTTAATATTGTTTACAAAGATTAAATAATGAACAATTTGTTTTTGCAATAGGATTATGCAAACAAACATATAAAATTTCTATTCTGAATTCTGAATTGGTCAGTTTACCAGTCGGGAGTATTTAGATAAGCTATTCATTTACAGAGAAGTATGCCAGAATTCAATAGAAGCACCTCGCTTGTAAAAGAGAGACATCCAACAAGAAAACCATCAAATCCTCCAGCTTTTGTCACGGTTATGCCCATAAAGTATGGTTAAATAGGGAATATCAAAACAGAGTATTTTGGAAAGAAATAAATCTAAGATTGGAAGATATTGAACGACAAGAAATATTTAGTAGTTTAAGTAAAAAGAGTTCATTGAGATTTTGTATGGGAATAGAAATTAGTATGGGGTAGGGAAAAATATATAGAACAATGTGATAAGGCAGGTAGAGAAGGGTTTGCTTGGGCTCGAACTGGAGTTGTGAATTTAAAAGGATAAGATATGATAAAGGAAATTGTTTAAGGTGTGGAGAAACCATACGGATTTTCATTGTTTGTTATATTGCAATCAAACAAAGTTATGAACAGAAAAGGTTTGAAATAAAAAAAAAATGCGAAAAGGTGATCACCCAGTGACCTAAGTGTTTATGTTATGTATGTTAGAAATAACTTACGCGACTAACCATACTATATTTACTGCGGACTTCCTGTCACCCGCACCGCCGACGCAGCCTCGCCGGCCGGCCGCATGCCGGGAAACCGGTTGCATGAAGGATTGTTCATTCTGTACTATCCAAGCCCTTAGCGACTTCTGTTCCCGAATTAAAAAAAAAAACGGATTAACGGGAAGAAATTTTCAGCCAATGAAGATGATATTGATGCTATATTGTCATAGTTTCAAAGAAGACCACACTAAGGAATTAAATGAACATTAAAAAAAAGTGTTTAACTTTCTTTTTACTTAACTTTTCCAAGGACTCTCGGGACGGCCAAAGTTTCTCGCTGAAGTTAAAGATCGCGTGCACAGTGACCGAAACAAACGCCTCTCTCCCAAGATGATATAGAAGAAGGGAAAACTGCTAAAATTCTTTATATAACCAAGATCAAAGACTCGGCCTATGCAGTTGTTTTCGATATAAAAGTCAGTTTTATTTTCATTTTTCTCCTATCTTTTCTCCATTTCTTCTTCTTTTTTTCAATAGGATTCCCGGGCTTAATATAGGAAAGATATAAGGGATGTTCAGATGATATCACTTTGTGTTTTATTTCAATTATTTTTACAGTTACCCATTTTTATCTTGGGTCTTTCAAGAGTTTGTAAATACTTTTGGAATTACATGTAAATTGAACTGTCATTAATTCCAAAAGCAAGTGCTATAATAATAAAATATTATAAAAACACGAATATACTAAAACACATTTCGTCAAAAATGCATTAGGCTATGTTAATTAAGGTCTTTTGGTATGGATATAAAACATTTAATGAGGTTAGAAAGGATTCTTAAGTACATTATATCAAGTTAGATACACTCAAACTACTAGGTCAATTCAAAGCATGAGCACTATCTATGAGCCACCGTCCTGCAATAAACAAAACTGTAAGGAACACGATGAATGGTAGATTCCCACCTGTTGTCTGTAGACTAGTATTAACATAATTTCATTTAACTTAATTCGATTTTAGTGCTTTAGAAACTACGATGCCTAAATACGAGGGCTGGGAAGAAAATAATGGAAACACTGTCACTACACTGTTAATGAATATATGAGAGCGTTGTTGTTCTCAGGATATCTAGAGGAATGGCATAAGTGTTCAACACACTCAGCATCACTAGTGCACTATTTGTAGACGAATGAATGCGGAGTGTCGAGTAATGATGTAAATCTGGACTACCCTTATGTGTGTTCCAAAAGTGAGTATGGATTAAAATTGAAGTGGACGTGTTAGGAATACGAAGGAAAGTTGTGCAAGTTTGCGATAAGTCTGTGGCAATAAAACGTTGCCATATCAAATTCAGGTTGTTGGGGTGTCATACTTTCGACAAGGACGCAATAGAGTGGAAGATGCACTTCGCTTAGCTCGTCTTTGTCTTTGAAGCGTTACGTTGGTTTGATAATCATTGCTGGAGAAGGGTGGATGAAGGACAGTGAGACAGTTAACCCCAGAAGTCACAACAAGCCGCACTACAGCGTTCCAGTACTCAAAATCAACAAAAACGGTTTAGCTCGAATGTCCAGTGTGTTCTAGAAGTGTGAAAGAGGGTGATAAATGTGGTAGTGAAGAAATGTAATGATCTCCAGGTTCTGGAATAAATGAATATGTTGTCATTACTTCCTTGCAAGCCCTCACATTAGAGATGACGACGACAAACTCAAGTTTACTCTTTGGTGTCGAATTTTCCACAACAAAAATAGATTTCTTTACTGTGCTCAAGAGTAGAGTAAATAAGATGTTTAAAAAATAGTAGACATGCCCTAGTTAAGTACATTATTCCCAAATTCCTGAGTCTTTGCTTGTTTTTCAGTATGTTTGCACATATAATTCTGAAACCTTTGACAAATCTGAACGAAATTGTGTGCAGATTTCATTCCCTTTGATACATTAAATTCAAAGTTTTGTTTGGATGGTCAATCAGTTTGGACTTTAGAGTCATGCAGATATTTTAGCAGTGCAGCATTTCTCTGATTTCTCCCTTAAGGAGAGAAAGGTACCAAAAATGACTTTTTTTGGGAGGCGGCACATGTATGTGGACATTATTTTGAGCCCTTATCAGTAATCTTTGATTTAATTGATTTGTTAACTAAATAATTAGGTGATTATTAATTTTATAATTAATGTAATTATTGTGGATTATTCCAACACACACATTTAATAAAAAATAATAAGACCTACAGGACGGTCTAGCCAGAGTGGGCAGCTGAGCGCAGCGCGCGCTGGGCGAAGGTCACGTCTCTTGCTTGTAATAATAGCAGACGTTTCCATTATGAGAGCAAGATGTAATTTTTTCTATAAAGTATTATAATGTTATTACTAGAAAAAAATAAATAAACGAACAACTTCTGTAACACAGTACACATTATGAAATAAAACTAATAGTGTGTACATGTTACTCATATTAATGATCAAAATTGAGCGAGTAAAAATGCAAAGAAAATTTCTCCATCGTTCAGCTGGGGAGGCAGACAGTATTTTAGGATAAGAAGACCTTGATTAAGATTTAATATTTATGTGTATGAAAACCATTGTAATGCTAATGTTTAAATTAATACTTTAAATGTTTGATTTGTCTCCTTTCCTTATACAAGTCCTCTGGCAATTCATCTATGTCTGGTTTCCAGCAGAATTTTCTTTTATATTTGAGCCAGCGTGTCTCCCTCCAGGTTAGGAAGTGCTTAATCTTAAGGGTAGCGTATCCAGTCTGCTAACTTAGGACTTCGGACTAATCACATTCACGTTCTGCAATGTGGGGGCAATCGACTCGGCAGGCTTTCGCCCTTTTGAGCTTTGTTTTGGATTCACCACGCGCCAGATTGGAATTTCTTTATGCCTACCATTTCATTAAGAGTCCAAAAAGATGTCAATGGTTTGAAGATGATTGGAGAAGGAGAGATTTTTCATGATTTCATCTGTGTCTATAAATATTATCATATTGTAATAAGTACTAATATTACGGCTGTTTAGAGGCACTAATTCTCCTATTTCAGTATGGTGAATTAGCATTGTTGTTGTTTCAAGAACAACAAAACTACTTTGGTATGCAGTGAAACCAACAATTTATAACATTGCAGATCTTCTTATGTTTTAAACAACAACTTTCCAACAAGGAAAATGACAATAGCAATCACCTCTTTTTGTCGTCAACAAAGATAGTCGAGGCAAAGCAGGAATCCTATACTGGAAAGACTGGAGCTTGGGACACGACCCATGGGTGGATATGGATCGAGGTCTCTCCAGAAGATGACAGCGCAAGGTCAAAAGCCCAAGGTTGCTGCTCTGGTCTGCGTGGTCCAGCGAGTGTTGTTTTTGGCAGATTCCTAGCCAGGTCTCTCAGAACCTTCCTGCAGGCGTTAGGGCTCCTTCTGGGAGTGCATATTGTTTCACACTTATTTTCACTGTTAAAATGTTGATTGCTGTATTTTTAGCATTCTGGATGCCTAGCGGAAGAAATTCTGTGAATTTAATTCCTTTTCTCTTCCATACCTTTCCGCTTTAATTTCGTTAATTTTTTAATCTTGTTTTTCTAAGCCATGGATCTATTATTGCAACTTTTAATTCCCTTTCTTACTGTTATTAACTCTTAGCTTAGTGTGTCTTGTATTGGCGACAAGCGGAAAGTCAAGACCTGCAGGTGCAGATCTCTGTCTGCATACAAAATCATTAGTCAAGAATACCAGCAGCTCTCAATATTCTAAGTTCAATATTCTATTCTCCCCATCGCCTTTACAAACAATTTCAAATGTCCAGTGCCATTTCTAAACAAATTCATCATCATCGTCTAGTGGTATACCAGATCTCAAGTTAAATCCGTGACTCTTGCCATATGTTCATTAACCAAGCCATATTTCGGTAAAATATATTTTACATATCGAAAGCAAAGAATATTCTAGGATGGTTTGATATATAATTAGATTTATTTGAGGTCGCTTTTTAAACTCTTTGGCCAGTAGCGTCCCATTCAATTCAGGCTGTAAAAGGGCCGATAAATTTTGCTCAGAGCTTTAGGTAGATTCACTACAGGGACCCAACGGCTTTAACTTCCCTTCCGAAGGAAGCAGTTCTAAGGGGTTTCACGTCCTGAAAAATCTACCAACCTCAGCCAGGTTTGAATCCACTACAAGCAAGAATGGTTACTACGGAACCCTCCATAAGACGAATATTTCATCATAGTCAGTAATAAATCTGTTAAAATTAACATTAATGAGCAATTTTTTATATTTTACTGAAAAGATAAAATGAATATTTAGCGCTATTATAAGAAATGTTGAACACGATGCTCCTCGACGGCAACACATCGCCATCAACTGCATAGGTAATTCTTGTATTTCATCCAACTGTTCTTCTCTAAGAACACGGCTCGAAATAGGTTTCATGTCATCGAAGAGAAACTGTCTCTCGCAAGTTTGTAACAAGATGGCGAATAGTTTCAAACTAGAACATTATTAGCAGGCTATTTTTAGGATATTTTCTTACGAATAGCCTTACCACTTATCTGCAATTAGTGGCATAACTAACGAAGCATAATTAGCACAAAATTTACACGTAGCACAGGACCACGCGACCACTCACTGATAAAGCCTGCCTTCAAACTAACTACAAGCTGCTACTTGCACATGAATTATAGTTCTTGACGATTGGTTTTACAGTGTACAGTGTACAGCCGCACTCTGCTAACTTATAACTAAAATAATTTCACTCTAAATGCGTAATGAATGTTCATTCTATGCCAGAAGCTGTTATTGAGCGATTTTTAAAAATTTAATGTTGCTATTCAGTTTAAACAACTTTTATTTTGTTTTTGCTAACGCAAAGATTCTCGTAAACCTTCATATTTCTCTGTCTGCGGCGCAGATTTTAGCTCTCTTCCTTGACTCTTTTTCATATCCTGCTACAAATTAGTGTAGGTACTTTAGAATCCTTTTGGTTGGTGGCATTTTAAAAAACATAACTGCCTCTTGACATATATAATATTTCAAGCATAACTTGGATAAGAGGAAGCAGTAAATAAGCATGTACCCCATCACTTGTCAGTTGTTTTTTAGGTGTGAGCAAACAAACAGCACTCCTCCACAGTGCTAAGCGACCCAACATAATTATAACTCTGGCTGATGTTTCAAACGCTCTCTTAACAGTTAACTTAATATTACTACTTTTAATTTAGAACGTTCATTCAGCAAAATACTTCTAAGTATCTTTTTTTAGTAACTTAAAGGAATTATTACTATTATAGTTTGAAGTGTTCTGTAACTTCATAAACACAGTGCATAAATTCATATATATTGAATCCATCCTATTTGTGTGTGTGTGTGTGTGTGTGTGTGTGTGTGTGTGTGTGTGTGTGCGCGCGCGCGTGCGCTTTTTACTGTGATTCATGTTCTTCTAATATTAATCCTAATAAACTTTTCCTGATACACTGCTTTTCTAATTATATGCAATTTCACCAACTTTCTCCAGCTTAAGGGGGAAAAATATGTTTTTATTCTACTGTTATCTTTATTCATAACATCAAGGATTTATTTCAAACAAAAAGAAAATATATTTCAGTAGAGTTTATTCGCTTGCATTAGCTTTTAAAGGCTTATATGTCTGAATGAAATTCATTTAATATTTATTAAAGTTATTTCCTATATATTTATTTGAAATATTAAATTATTATATATGTATTAATAATATTAGGATATTGAAGTACTTTTTGAGATTGATTATTATTTTTATAAGAAAAATGTAATATAAATTACAAAATATCTATATCTTACCATTTTTCCTTACCTTCTTTTAATTATTTTCTTATTTTAATAATTGCGATTTGAATGAAAGATTTCATCACATGAATTGGTGAACGTAAGTAAGGTTTAACAACTTTCCCTTATTACATGTATTACAAAACCTCAACAAAAGAAAAGGATAAAATTGTAAATTAAAAATAAAATAAAATTTTCATTATGTACTTGCTTCAAGTTCTTATGCGACAAAACATTTCTTTTAATTTTTGCGCTTTTGACTGAAGTCACTAAGGTCTGAATTAATGAATGGGGGGTTTGCGTTTCGAACATAGCTAGAACCGTCCTCACCCACTGTGGTTTCTTCTAGGTTTTCCTCAGTCCTCATCAATGGCGCATGTTGGAGAGGTATCCTAAATTGAGGCCTGGAATGGGATATCACAGTTGTAAACACTAATCTATACACTAATAAAAATGCTCTTTAGTGGAATTGTTTTATTATTAACTATGGTGAAAGGCAGGCCCAATATTTCCAATCTAACCATTAAAATTATTTTTTACACAGTTCATACTAAATGTAGTTATTTTTAACTCAATGCACTGAAAATTTAACGCTCAGTGTTATAAAATCTTTATACAACTCCATTGTTACAAACTTTTTATTGTTTCTAAGATTTGTCTGTATAATTAAGGAAAATGGAAACCCTGGAACCATGTCAGGATGGAAGAAAGTCAATAGCAGCTGGTCCCACCATTGAACTCACTATAACTTCTTTCAGCGCTAGTAAATTGCATTTTTAACACCAATTAAGTATAAGAGTAAAGAAAATATAATTCTAATAAAAGAAATTTGTACTTTTATCCCACCAAAAACGCTTAAAACCGCTAACTACCGCTGCTGCAACATTGGTAGCATTATTAAAATATTTAGGTGCTCCTCCTAGTGAGAAATACACGAAATATTTCTTTGAAACAAGGTAGTTTCAAAATGACTCAAATGCATTTAATTTATAATTACTAATAAATTTGTTTATACTAAAATATGTCTAAACGTAGTATATGATAAGCGTGTTAGAAGTGAGTTTCTATTCACAAAATAAAACGTCACTTAACAACAGCAAAATATTGGATTGGATTGTTTGAGGCATAGAGGATACTTTCGGTATTTCATCCATGCTTACGACAGGCCGTAGGTGCCTACGCCTCTAATGGGGTTATCTCCGGGAGGAAGGGATGAGAGAGGGAGATACCGGGAGGCAGTATCCACGGGCGGGATGCGCGGACATAGTGTCGCTAATTTGTTTCCAGATGAACACCGCGACCTTTCCACATCATACGGCTTAGTAAAAAACTTTTCAAAACGCAAGTCATTGTCACACCTATCCAGCCCACCTTCGACACTGTAACAGAACCAGCACGGAATGAAATGATAAGAAATGGAAGAGTGGAAAACTTGTGTAAAGTAAATATCCATTCCAATTGATTTAAGTAACCTGGAGACACCATAAAATAAAACCAAGGCCAAGATAGCCGACCCCAAGAATTTGAACCCAGAATCTTCCGATTATGGGTCCCGAGCGTTACTCGGTACAAACACATAGTAACTTTTATGAACGCTTTCTTATGCTTATTTATTTTTCATATACCCTTTCTTCACCACAAAGGTACTGTAAGAAAATATTTAGGTACATGCGTACAGATCCCAGCCACATTTAAGTAGCAATTTTGTTCTACAAAGTTCACGATTTCACACATATCTGCATTACTTAAGCAGCAAGGGGGGGGGGACCACGAAAGTACATTTAATTAACATAACCATTACGATGCCTAATCGCGATCTTGATATAAAACAAAACGCATGAAAGAAAGAGGCGGTTGTCTAGCCGGTCGTTGCTACACAGATATACGGCGTTACATCAGTGACCTTGGGGCCAAGAGCGTTCACACTGTGTGGGCGGGAAGGACGAATAGAACTCAGTTACAAGTTCACAGGTATGATTCGTTACGTCATGCCTCTATATTTACTCGCAAAATTGAGTGAAGGCTCTCTCGGCCTAAACATATAAACTTTTATCGAAATTGCTTTGCTGTCTCAAGCCAACAAATTTTATGCTCGCTTGATAATAGTCGATGATTAACATATTCAATTTGCCACTCCTAGGGCGTTCGGAAATCAGTTATCTCTAGAACATGAAACATTATAAACCCCGAATATTTTTTCTACATCCTAGTAAATGATTAAAAACACTTCGTCATGTTTCTAATGCAGGTGTTTTAAACGAGAAAAATAGCTACTACAATACAGTATAAGCATGCATAAAAAAAGCTGTCTATCCTTATCTCGACATGCAATTGTCCTTCTAATACCGAGGGTGCTAAAAAAAACTTATACAAACTTTCACAGCAGATATTATCGTATGATGTTCTGTAAACAGATGTGACTCACATTACGTTATGCTAGCGTTGCTACAACAAAAATGGAGCCAAGATTATCGTTTGAACATCGAAAAGTAGTTTTGAAGTATTCAAGCATTGAATAGGAGGAAGAGGTTCGATTGAGTTTCCACCGCGTTCTGCGGATCTAACTCCGTTGGGCTTCTACCTATGGGGAACTCTTAAGGATGTTGTATACCGTAGAAAACCAGCTACACTGACAACACTTCGGGAAGAAATTGAAACGGCACGTGCTGCAGTCGCTGAGGACACTTTCGCAAACGTTGCTCAATCAGTAGTTCAACGTACTCAGAAGTGTATCGACGCCGATGGTAGGCATTTTGAGCAACTGTTGTAACTGTAAAAGTCTAAGATGATTAGTGCTTATCATTTTCTGTTTGTGTGATGAATTCAGTTTTGTTATGTTAACACTGTTTTTTTTTCCTTGCTTAAAGTGTGTATACATTTTTTGGCACTCTACGTGTATCGAATTAGTGCGCAAAAACATTTCCAAATTGTTCTAATTCAATTGTAGTTTCTATGAATAGAAAGAAGAAACAAAAGAAAAACAGTGGAGAATGAAACCGTTACACAACTTCTCAGTTTATTGTTTAGTTGTTAAAATCAGTTTAATATTAATGACAGGTATATTACATTTTTTATTACATTTTTTAATTCGCAAAACTACACTAAATATTACTTAAGGTTTGGATTTTCTGTAGATAAAACCAGAATAGCTTGTGATATTAACAATGATAAAAATAATATCTACATAAAAGTTCTTTGTGGAATTTTATCTAAACTGAAGTTATGGTTAAAATACTTTATTACTTATTTTTGCTTCCAAATTATAGTTTTTAAATTTGTCAAATATTTTTTCGGGCCATAAAACATTTAACTGTGAATAACACAATTATATAATATGAATTCACAAAAAACATATTTTAAAGCAGTTTGTTTATTAAATTAAAATTACAAAATAATCCTTCGTGATTTAAAAAGTTTTCATTACAGAGGGAACATTTTATATTTATTTTTAAACCGATCAAAATAATGTACAAATTCAGTTTCTATAAGTTCTCTCAGATTTGAAAATATTTTACGCAATGTATGGATTTATATACCTTTATATTTCTATTTCAGATCTAAAATACACCTCAATGCTTATATTTCTTCATTAACTGACAAGGTAGATCCTGGTGGTGTAGTGGTTACCATACTTGCCTCCTACACCCAAGATCGCAGGTTCGAACCCGGCCGGGACCGATGGATTTTTTCGGGCGTAAAAATCCTAAGTATGACTTCCTTGGGAAGGGAAGTAAAGCCATGGGTTCCGTGTCGTACATTTACGGCACGAAAAAGAACCTCAAGCCTGAAAGAGAGGCCTCTGAGCAAAATTTGTCGGCGGTTTCACGCCCTGAGTTGAATGGGACGCCTGATGACCTGAGATGTTAAAGAGCGTCCGTAAATAAAGAAATCAAAAAAAAAAATTAACTGACAGGACAGCTGTTTTTTGATAACAAAATCTTGGTTTAGTACTGAAATATTGACATTATTACAACATTAATTTATGACAACACAGTCGAAACTTAAAATCTTTATAAAGACTTTTAACATATTTCAAATGGGAAAATTTAACAGAACGAAACTAATGCTGTTCATTAATGTTTGGTGATTTAACTGCTGGTAGACAGTTGATAAATTGTTAGTCTCACATATTGGGCGTTCTTGATTTTAGATGTATGTACAGAAGGTGAGAAAAAATCATTTTCAATTTCACCCCTTTCTCTCATTTAATAGCAGGCATATGATAAGTATTCCACGCATGTCACCCAAATCTGGGTAAGATAGGAAATATGGTTCTTGCACGATGTAACACCAGCCCATTATCTCTGCTACGCTTGAACATAGATCATATCTGCCTTGGACTATACATTTTTTTCTAGAAGGTAAAAGCTGTGTAACCTGTGCAGAGTGAACGATACCGTTATATCCTTGCATGCGTAATGATTCCCCGGAAGTGAAGTTATAATGCGCGGCCTCTACTGCGCAATTTTTGTTTGATAAATTTCTCCCAAAAGTTCGTCGTAGTATTTTTTATTATTTCTCTCTCTTCCCTTATCACTTTTTATGCGTGTATGAGAGAGGGAAAGTGGGAGTGTGTCATTGAATTTGTAAACATAGTGATAGTATTCGAATAATACAAATCTTCTTCATATTATTATTATTTCTTTAACAACCACTAAATTAGGCAACTTAATATAATTACCCATTTCTTAGGCGCGTATAGAGCTAATGAAAGAGAAGAAAACTATAATTTTAATCTTTAAAACACATAGAAATAATTCACAACGAACTCTCATTACTGACTTACTTAATCAGAAAGAAAACGGAAAAAATAATAGCTTAATTATAACAAGCTTTTATAAAAAAGATAATTCTTTTTCTGGAGGAAAACTTTTAAAGATGTTTATATGTATGTGCGCTCTTGAGTATGTGTTTATATTTAAACACAGGAGATTGTTTCTATTTGTGATGAATGCTTATTTATGGAGTAAAGAATATATGAAAAATTGTTCACACAGGCTCTAGGCAGCAGTAATAACAAACGAAACTATTTTTACGTATACAAGGATGAAATTCAAAGGGGACTAATACGATTTCACCTTCCATTTTTATTTATTTACTTATTTATTAAACAGCATGTCCCATTTCATAGCAATACGACGTACTTGACAATTCATTAATAAATAAATCAATATATTATTTTAACAAACTTAAACGTTATACGATCTTGAAAAGATTAACGGTTAAAGCGTTATATGACACATAATGTTTTTTAATAAAATGTCTGACATAGTTTTCTGAAGTCAAGTTTATATTGAATTAAATAAAAACAATTTCTTAAATTTTTATATATGGATATTAAAATACAAATTGCTATTAATTTTTTAAAATAGTACTACTTTTTGTTTGTAACATGTAACAAACTAAAAATAATTATGCTAGTTGTGCATGATGAAATAGTAAACCTTTTATATTAAACTCACAAAAACGAAACGGTGTCTCAATGGTTTATTTCCGTAGTTATTACGACCAGGCATAAATAATCGCATACAGTGTTTTGTTTTCCACTGTTTTCATAGTTCCACATCGTCAATATCACTAAGATCCAAAGTTTCTAAATAAATACATAGTTTCTACCTACTGCTTATGTAACCAGTCAGAAAAACCAGCGTGTACGACTCTCACATAATCCTATTAATACACTCCAAGGCTCGCGTCGTAAATTCTTTTTACCCTTGTCTTACATTGCATGTTCATTGTTAATACGGTATACTAATATATTAGAAAATAAGAAATAGGAATGATATGTGGTTATTGATAATAGAAAATCATTTAGAGATCCACTTGAAATGTTGAATATTTTTGGAACATACTTCACATTCTATATACAGACCCACAGGAAGTTAATCTTATCATAGAAATATTTTATTAGCACGTATGAGAATAAATTATGCTCTTCCATTAGTTTCAAAATTATTATTAAATGATAAGGGAAGAGTCAAATCTCTTACACTGAGGGGAAAATAAAAACAACACATTTTTTTTAAAAAATATTTTTAATTTTACACATTATTATATGTAAATTATTACATTTCCATTCAATTTAGAACATTAAATACCTTTCCAAACATTTTGCAACCATTCTTATATATTCGGATATCATTTTGAGTCTATAGTTTCCTTTATTGTATAAGAATGAACACAAGTTAATCACATTTCATAAAGATCTCGTTTTTATCCGTAGCTAACACAACGACACACCTTTCAATACTCAGTGGCACCCTCAGAAGTGGATATTTCGTCTTCTGGCTTGTATCACAGCTTGCAACCTTACGAACAGCTGCGGATCAAAGTCCTTAGGTTTTCTTGTGGTATGGCCTCTCATTGCTCACGCAAGGCCTCCCGAATTTCATTGAGACTCTTAGGAACGCGGTGAAGAACATTGTTCCTCATCATGTCCCAAACAAGCTCAATGAAGTTCAGGTCAGGAATTCGTGTTGGCCAAACTAGCGCTTGGATCCCCACCTCAAGCAAGTACTGTGTCATAACGTGGACGGGCAATGTCATGCGTGAAGCGGAAATCACTGTCAACATATACAGCAGAGGGGATAACACGCTGCTGAAGAATTTCCTCAAAACACCGGATTGCATTCAAGACCCCGTTCTGCACAAAAACCAGCTCTGTGTTGGCTTCCCTATTGATACCAGCCCACACCACGAGGCAACCTCCCCTGAAGGCCATCATCGATGAGAAGGTGCAAGGGGCATATCTTTCTCCAGTCCTTCTCCATTCTCTTTTTCTGCCATCAGGCGACCTCGGCTCATTAGGACAGTTTTCCATTGCTCCTCACTCAATCCACTCCAGATGTTGATAGCAAAGGCAAGGCGTGCTTGCCAATATGGCTAGTTAAGCAAGAGACCTCTGACTGGTCTTCTAGAGGTCAGCTGAGCTTCCTCAAATCTCCTTGTCATTGTTCTCACGCTGACATTGACTCCTGATGCCCTTTGCAAACGATTTTGAGCATCTAAGGTTGTGCGAAGATCACGCAAAATTTGCAGCCACAGAATTTGGTCCTCTACGGCCAAGTTCCCTGAACCTTCGGTTTGTGCTTTGTATAGTAAAGACCTGAGCGGCATAATGCATGCTCTGTCCATCTTCCAACAGGCTTTAGCAGCTTCCTCTCTACTTAACGGCATCTTTGCCTCATAAAATCATGTGTTAAACGGAATGAAATACCTCAACAATAGAATAAAATGGATGTAACAACAATGCCATTAGACATTTCTTTGATCCAAGTGTAAAAATGTGATTAAATTGCATTCATTTTCATTCATAAAATAAGGAAATTATAGATTAAAACTATATTTTAAAATTAACAAATTAACCTTGTATACTTTAATCTATTCCATGCTTTGTAACACCTGCTTACGAGGGTAAGTCAATAAGTTTTAGGCCTAACGGTTTTCTAGGTATGGTAAAAACAAAAACTACATTTCACTTTCAATATAGTTATCATTGCAATACACTCCTCACATCTTTGAATTAATATTTCAACCCCCCCCCCCCACCAGTGAGAAGTCTTGTTTAAAAATGGGCATAAACAGCATCCATCACTTCTTTGCCACACTTAAATTTTCTTCCTCGAAGGTCCGTCCTTCTTGAGTTTTGAAGAGAGGAAATAGTCACTGGGAATTAGATCTGGGCTGTAGAGTAGATGGACGATCTCCTTGAAGTCACATCAGTAGGCCAGCATAATACTCCCCATTTGCTGTGGTGTTCCTCTCCTTGAAGTTAATGAAGAGTATTCCTTCACAGTTCCAAAAGATTGTGGCCACGATCTTATTGGTTGACTGAGTGACCTTGGCCTTTAGAGGCGGTGCTTCGCCAGGTTTACCCCGCTCCATTGATTCTAATTTGGACAAGGGATTATAGTTTCATCCTCTGTAACAATGGTTTGCAGAACTTCTTTCTCATTGCCAGGACATAGCTGCAAAAATGCCTGACGATAGATGACGTTGCTGCTTTCGGACTGAGGAAAGAAGTCTAAGCACCCATCTTGCACTAACCTTATTCATGTTTAAATGTTCATGAATAATTTGAAAGAATGTTGTTTTAGAAAGGCGCAAGCTAGCTGCTATTTCTGTAACTTTGAGCCGCCGGTCTTCTACAATTTCTCCTTCCACAAGAGCGATGTTTTCAGGAGTAAGTACCTCCAAGGGCCGACCTGCACGCTTTTGTCTTGAACACTTTCTCGATCCATTCGAAAAAGTTTAGCTCATTCTTTTACGGTTGAATATGAGGGGGATGCTTCCCCATATACACCGTCCAATCGCTGTTTAATTTCATTTGGAGTAAGTTCTTCTTTTGTGAAGAACTTGATAACAGCTCGAAACTCCACTATGAACATGTCACAAACTTCTACACATAGCTTTCTTTACGCAACTATATCTGAACAACTGAACACAACGGAGCGGAAGTTAGAGCTGCAATTATTTACTAAACAGATAAGATATGACACCAGGATAAGGCTTTTGTGAAGGCCATAATCCTTATCGGCGAGGCCGGAAACTTATGAACCTACCCTCATAATTTGCTCAGAACGTTATATACATATTAACATTGAACTTTTATTTTCAGCTTCAAAACTGATTAAAAAGAATTATTTATGTAAACGAATGCAGACCTAGGATTAATATTCTTTAAAGAATATTGGCTGACATTGCAAAAATTGCAACAGGTAAACAAGAAGTATTGTTTCCGTGTTATTAATTTGCAGTTTTTTAGTATTTCTTTTAGCATTTAATCAAGTGTTGACCCTGAAATATTAAAAAATTCAAAGTTCTCTTGGCTGGACTGTGCAGATATATATGCAACTGCTAGAATTCGATCCCCTATTGTTTCCTTCCTTGTCCAGTTATAACGGTTCTAGACTCAGAATTATGGGAGTTTTTAAAATAAAACACGTTTACGTTCTGTTCTTTTCGTCCTTCTCTTTCCATTTTTTCTTGTGAGTACGTTCACTGTGACTTCTCTTTGTGTTTTATCATAAACGAAATAATCGCCACCTTATCTTATACCAGTGATTACAAAAGCATGGTTCGCGACCGCTTTGGAGGTTATGTAAATTTTGTTCACAAGGTTGCGTACAACATAATTTATTTAGGAACGTACGTACAAAGTTGAACATAGATACAAACAGTGTTTGTAAGTAAAACAATAGTTTCATAAACTAGCCTACTCAGTTGTGTATTTGATACACACACAAAATAATAATATTTTCAAGGACGACTTGTTGTTTTGATGGCAGTCATAGAAGGGGAATTTACATTCCCCTATTTTTAAGAGATTATTTGCAAGCTTGGGATATTCCTCCATTCTTTAAATCAAAGCTCAAACATTGCAAGGAAATTTTCCTTCATATTTGTTGAATTTTCAGTATATTGAATGCAATGTTTAAAAAGTGTTTCAGTGCTTACGTAATTTGGAATCAGTCAGATAAAATAAATTTGAAGTCACGTTCGGAGCTCGAACCACGGATCTTCGGGAAACCTGCCGAAGCTTTACTTTCTGAGCAACTTCCCCTGCCCTACCATACCCGGAATATCCCCCAAATGCGTCTATTACATCTGAAGAGCTGTAAGATTATTTCGTTACAGATATTTTGTCCCTTAGAAGTGATTCAAAATCTTGTGTACTGTGGCCTACGTTTCATATTAACCGCGCTATTTGGGTTAATTTATTTGACATTTGATTTATTCACAAAAAGCTATGCGTTAGGCTAAGGTTTGGAATTAGAGTCGAACCACGAAGTTTTGACTTCCGTGCCGACGCTCTTACCATATAAGTTACCGTATTCTGTCCGACCATAATCGCAAACCCCTCCCCATTTGAGTCTATTACTCCCCGAAGATATCTAAGGTTATAGAAATGTCATCCCTAATAGGAGACAAAAAAAATCCAATTTCAAATTATCGTAAATGATTTAAGTTTCCCGGAAAATATTCAAAAAGTGTTATTTCAAATTGTGTAAATTTAATTGCGCATCCTCAAAAAGAAACGCAGAATTTTCCGTGCCATCATTTTCTATTAGTTTATGAACACACTAGAGCGAATTAACTTTCTTTTCGTCAAGAACACAAGTGTATCTATAAAGCTGTTAATGTTATGCCTGGCATATTATCTAGATCTTGTAAACTATTATTCATAGAGTTTCAAGTGTTCAAAAATATCAACAAGGAAGGTGCAATCTTACGTTTTTATTTATATTGAACTATTAACCGCAGCGGTTATGCACAAACCAATGTATAACTCTAAAGAGACAATGTATATAAATAAATAAATAAATGGGAAAAGAAAAAATGTAATAGAAACAAAATTAAATGCGCAAATAAAATAAACATAAAAGAAAATAATACGAAAGTAAATAACTTACACTCTCTCACATAAGATTTATTATTTTGATAATAAATAACTAATAAATATGATACTAAGTCTAATATGTACAAATAATTAAAAAAAAAAAGTGACCCGTGTTCCTTTATCCCTGTTTCTGGTTGTCTGCCTCTTCCGATTTGAGCTATTTTACTGTTTAAACATGTACCTACTCCCTCCTCCATCTTCCTATCTGTCACCAAAGTCCAGCAAAGGACTAGATAAGATATTACGTACGGGAACATTCTGTGTCTTAAAGTATCCACATTCTTCTATTTGAATTTTTTTCTAGTTTTTACTATTTATAAGTGAATTGTTTTTAATTTTTATTATTATTTTTTTTTTTTTACTTATTTTCTGGATGGTTTGGGAATCGCTCCATAACAAGAGGGATTGCAAAGTCAAGTCAAACTAGAGGTTTGACCCAAATGCTGTCATTTCTAGTGACAGACAGAGTTCCAGAGCTGTCATAAGTAATAGCCAGGGAGGGAGGTTTATTATTTTATTGTTTGGTTTCGTTACGGACGCCCTGTAACATCTCAGCTCATCAGCGACCCATTCAATTTAGGAAGTGCAACGGTCGAGCAATTTTGCTCAGATGTCTCTTAGTTCTGGCCTGAGGTTCTTTGACGTGTCGTACATCTACTTAGCATATGATACACAATTATCTTAGTCCTTTTTGCTCCTCTCCTTCAGAGACAATCAATTTATATTTCTTAATTATGTTTCTTATTTGATAAAATTATTTCACTTTTTTAAATTATTTAAATAACTTTGATACTTTTATTGCCAATGTAAAGACGATATATACTTTCAATCGCATATCTTGCAGTTTTCGTTTGTTCCTTATTCGCGAGAGGGAAAAAAAAATAACATTTGCCATTACTAATGACTTATCCCTCGTATATTTATTCCAATATGTTAATCAATCAGGTTTTTCTACTTCAGAAGCATCTTTTTCTTGAATACACCCGATGTGTTCACCGATACAACTGCAAGGTCGACGAGACCGTTCAACCTAACATTCTACTTGCTAAACTCTAAACCTAACCCATCTATCGATAACATACTGCGATGCTTCGTTACTGTGCTTTGCTGGCTCGACCCCTGTCTTACACTTTTCTATAACTCCAATCGTATGCCTTTCTTTCTGGTGGCGCTGGTTTTGTATCCCTCGCTGTGCTGTTTAACAAGCGTTCACGAAAATAACATAATTGGACGTGCCTTTGGTGTTAATTTGTGAGACGAAGTGCTTCAACAAAGTATTACATTTGTGCACTTGCTATTTGTTGCGGCATACCTGACGCAAGGAGTTGGCAGCATATGCTGGCCTTGTCCGAACAAAGGTTTTGCAAGATTCTCCCTAACAGGTGCTTCTACAGGTCGCCAAAAATAATAGCAGGCTGAAGCTAACATGCCTCTATTTGCAAAAACAACCAGGCATTTTCTTACTTTATTTTTGCAATACAAAACTTGTCAGGCAACTTGGGGCACACGAGGCATGCATACCAACTGTATCGCAAAGAGAGAGACGACTATCGTCTTCGATGTCACTCCTGGTGGTGTAGTGGTTACCAAAGATCGCGGGTTCGAACCCGGCCAGGACTGATGAATTTTTTCGGGCGTAAAAATCGTAAGTATGGCTTCCTTCGGAAGGAAAGTAAAGCCGTGGGGTCCCGTGTCGTATATTTACGGCAGGAAAAATAACCTCAAGCCTGAAAGAGAGACCTCTGAGCAAAATTTGTCGGCCGTTTCATGCCCTGAGTTGAATGGGACGCTGATGACCTGAGATGTTAAAGAGCGTCCATAAATAAACCAATAAAAAAAAAAAGTCTTCCGCCCCAGAAAGCAACATTTCGATACTCTGATATTACTGTGTGGAATTATAGGACTGATTTCGCACCACGTGAGAGATCTATAATTCTTAATAACATCACGAGTCACGAGTCACATTTAACGAATTCTCTGCTAGTTCCAACTTACAGTTTCAAATATAATGAAAGCTTTTAAGTTTTTTCAAAACGTTACAGTAAGACAATTCCTTTTATTTTGGCTTCACATATGCTGCAAAGTTTTAGAGATAGTTAATAGGTTTCTTATTTGAGTTATTTCTGAAAAAATCATTTGTCAACATTTTCAGTTGATAACTAACTCTCTTTTAATAACAAATGAATTGCAGGTCATTTCAACATTATCATCTTCATCGCTAATATTAATTCTTCCATTTTTTCGACCATTTTTTTAATTATTGCTTTATTTTTAAAGACATTTTTTATTATTCTAAAAAAACAATTTTAATGCTGCTTGCATTCCTTACTTCGCTTCTTAGTTAATATTTAAGCCTCATATTCTCACAACAGTAGTAAAATTTCAATTGTGTCTTTTATTATTTTCCAATTTAATGCTTTCTGACTATTTCGTACAATAATTGAAATATATTTCTTCTATACCATATTTGAAGTGATAGTGTGTGAATGAACAGAGCCACTTATGCCCCATCCAGGGCTAGGACCTTCGCAAGCTGAAAGGGCTCATTGCTTTGCTAGTTCATATGAGCTATTTGTACAGTCTATAATGTTTCTTATTTCACAAGTTTAAAGGTTCAAATGCTGAGTGTATTAAGTTTCGTATCACTTTCACTATTGGCTTCGGTTGTTCTCTTCTTTCTGTAGTTCTGTTCTTCCGGTTCCGTGCTACGTGGTCCAGTATGGCCCGACTGTTTCCTTAAGGAGTCTGCCCACCTTGTTCTCGGTCTCCCTCTTCCTCTTCTACCGATACGTAGATCCCATATGGTAACTATATGTCCCCTTGCTACATGTCCACCCAATTTCCACACTTCAGGCTGTTTGTACGTTGAGCCACGTCGTTTAGTCCCGACATCTTTCTTAATTTTTGAGATGATGTTTTATCCATGAGGGATATCCCTAGTACTTTCCGCTCCATTTTACGTTGGCAGATGCTGATATTATTCTTTTCCTCTTCTGTAAGGCTCCAAGTTTGGCATCCATATGATAATGTTGGGAATATGCATAAGTCCAGCACGTCTAATCTCAAAGTATTGTCCATCAGTATGAATTTTATTGACCAGAAGCTCTCCAGACTGAGGAAATTCTTTTGTTGATTTATTTGCCCATATGGTGCTGGAATGCAACTGTTTGTTTTAAACAGACATACTCTGTTACATATTTTACTGCTGTAGAGTAAAATGTTCATATTTACTGTGATCTCTGCTGATCTGGCAAATAGAACTATGTCGTTTGCAAATCTTATATTGGTGAGTTTGTATCCATTTAAGTTAATTCTAAACCTGTTTCCCCATTTTAATTTGCGGAACATTTCCTCTAAATGCTTGTGAAGAGTTTCAGGGAGATTGGGTCGCCTTGCCTTACCCCTTTGTCTAGTTTGATGGGTTGCGTGTACAGCTATTTTATTTTCTAAAACTATTTAGCACGTATGAAATGCAATTACCTTAGTCCATTTTTTTTTACTCCTTCAGATATAATAAATTTATATGTCTTGATTATGTTTCTTATTTAATAAAATTATTGTATAAAAATCACATCATCCAAACACATTATTTTATCACTTTATCTATTATAATACAATATATAATACAATATCTGCTTAAAGATTTGGTAAGTTTAATTTTATACTGGCTTTTAATAACTTCACTTCGATGTAATGTATATTTGAGAATATTGAGGTTCATCCAGAGAGGCTAGTATGAGGGTGGACATTACTTTGCATAAATACACCGATAAGACTATGTATATTTGTTAGAGTGACATGCAGTAATAGCAGGCGTTTCCTTATTAACCACATTATAACTATGATAGCATATACAAGTAGCCCTTTTTATGATTTTTTACGTTCATGATAACCAGAAACTGATTTTGGAATCAAATAAGTGGTTCTAAAGAATTACTGGGGTTGTGAGAGTGCAAAAACTGTTCGGAGGAAGTGAGAGGAAGATTTGACACACAGTCAGTCACCTAACAACAAATCATTTGCAAGCTCTGTAACAAATTTAAGAAAACATTATCTGCGCATAGATATGTGGGTTGTCAACAAATATAATGAATCCTAATGATGTATTCTTGGACGATGTAGCCTTCCAGGATATCCAAACGAATCTTTGGGGAAAGCTTCAATGAAGATTGGCATTTCTAAAAGTGAGTCTCTACTTTATATTTGTATGTCGTTAACCTAAATGGTGAAGGCACTTTATCGTAATGAAAGACAACTTTCTTTTTCGCAAGGTTTGGACGTTTAGCCTGAATAGCATCCTTCAGTTGGTCCAGTAGTAAAGCGTATTACTCTCCAGTGATGGTTCTGCCCTTCAGGAGGTAGTCTACAGTATCACACTATTAGAATCCCAGAAAACCGTAGCCATAACTTTTCCTGCAGATGGAACCGTTTTTGCTTTTTTTTTGGTGCACTTTCACCTGTTGTCACCCACTGCTTCGACTGCTCTTTCGTCTTTCGTGTGCAGTGATGAATCCACATTTCTTCTACTGTTATGAAACGTCGGAGAAACTCACTAGAATTGCATTTAAACAAGTCAAACACTCTTAAGAAATGCTCATTCGAAAACGTTTTTGGTTCATTGTTAACAAACGCGGCACTGATCGAGCGGAAAGCATTTTACCCAAAATAACTTTGTGTAAAATGCAGCGGACACGGCCTATCGAGGTCTTTGCAATGTCAGCCAACTTGCGTACCTACAATCCGCGGTCATTCAGTACGGCATTGTGAATATTTGTCACAATCCTGTCGGTCGTAACAGTATTGGACGCCGTGATTGGTTCGAATGGATGTCGATCATGCTTAAATTCAGTAGCCCACTTTTTAACGGTCGAAAACGAAGGAGAAGAATCCTTTAATATGAAATCTAACTTCTTTTATATTTCTGTCGGGGATAAACCTTTCAAAACGAAGTACTTTATCACAGCTGGTATTTTGTAGGAAATGATAACACTAGTTTGTTAACACGATTGTCACAAATAAGTGACTACACTTATGCGCGCTATCTAAAGGATGATGCCTTGGCAACTATTATTGTAATTTGGCCATCTTCACGACATTTCTGAATCAGGCCGAGAGCCTTCAGAACAACTCTAATAAAATGATACATTAGTTTCCTTGTGTTTTTCATTATTTGTTGTACCGTGAATATATTACCTATGCCAATATGCGTCCTGTTTGCTTTCAAGGAAAAGCTTAGCAAGTTTTTCGAGATGTTTTTGTTGCAAGACAGTTACAGCTAGATTCTGTATTGCATTTCCTTTCCTGTCCAATTTAAAAGTTCATTTGAACAGGCTATCTTTCTTTTGTCTAACTTCAGGATTACATTTTAGACATTTATGTTGAAACCTGGTATTTTCGAACTACAGTAAGATTATTTGAGTTAAGAGCGGCAGAGCGCGGCTGCATACTGGGAGAAGCCAGTCGTCAAGGCCTATAATGCATGCGCAGGTAGCAGATTGTAGTTATTTTGAGTGAGGACTTGTCAGCAAGAGGTTATGCGTTCGCGTGTTACTCAGTGCTAAACTGTGTTCTAATTCTTCTTCTTTAGTAAGCTACTATGTAAATAAACTCTTGAAGAACGAGCTTTATTTAAGTTACATCGAATGTGGTTACGGATTTTTGTAGGGAAGTGGTAAAGAAATTCGCAAGAAAGTATTTTAACAATTGTGTTCCAGGTAGGGAAACTGTTCGTCAACTTTTTAACACTTACCTAGAGAGAGAAAATCTCTCAATGACAAAGAAACAAATCCCGAATCACTGTGTTCTTACGGAAGAAAAGTTAAGACAACACACAGGAACTTCCAACGCAGATCTGGCAATGTATTGCCGCTGAGGGGCACCATTATCAACATATCTTATAGCACAGGTTAGTATTTATAATTATAATCATTTTAAAGACCGTATGATTTTGTGTTTTTAATAAAAATATAAATATTAACTTTATGCGTGATCCCTTTTTCAGTTACAGTAAACCGCCACTGGTGGCCGAGGTCGTTAAGGTGCAGACTCGTGAGGGAGAAGTCTGGGGTTCGAACCCCACCCGGACCGTTCTCCCTGACTGAGGTTTTTTCCAGGTTTTCCTCAGTCCTCATGCCCTGAATTTAAGCCTGGAACGTTTCCTTCTTTTAAAAAAATCCTTCCCGAATATATCATTACATCTCATGTGTCATCAGTGTTCACTGCCTGTGATGCCTCAGTAGTAAAACGGGCGTTAAACACTTAAAAAAAAAAAAAAAGATACACTAAGGTAACCAACCACGTTAGGCGGCCCGTTACTCAAATAACTTCATTGTAGGTACTAATTATACCTTACAAGCCTTCTGTTTCTTGTTTCCTTTCTTTCAGAGTCTAAATCAAACACATTTTTTTAGTTTTGTGTCTTTCTGAATCTGCCATTTTTCTGTCAATGTTGATATCTCAAATTTTTGGTACGGAGCTTCCTAAATCATAATTATTTACAAATTTATTTGGTCATTAAATCTCTAAAATCGGTGCAGTTATAATGAATGTAAATAAGTTCAAAGTAAAATAAAATAAGATTTACCTTGCATTATTTTCATCTGCTTTAAGGTAGAATTTTACTGAAGCCTTGGTTGTGAGTGTTTGTCATTCTTTTAATGAATCTTGCGTAGAGTTTTGAAAATCGATTATTTTCTTGTCAGAGTATCAGAGAGTACAGCCGTTGAAGCAATATATTCTCAGTCGTTGTTTGAGAATATTATGAAAACCGTAACAAGAAGAAAGACAGTGTTTTATTTTTACTTGCGTAAAGAACACAGGTTGCTCTGTTTCATAAAACTGCATGTCTTGTATAATAAAAACCGCGGACCATGAACTTCTGGCTACTTCGCTAATCCTCAAGCAACGCTCGTTCCAGGCCACCGATCCAGCGTTTGCTCATTCCCAAGAAAACTTAAGCTTCAAGTTCCTAACAGCGCATACAAAACCCGAGCTGTTGTGAGCTTTCAGTGGAAATGCAATAAAGGGCCCTTGTCTCAGCTGCAGTTGCATGTGCACTAACTGCTTTTGAGTAAAACGCAGAGAGCTTGGTCTAGTCCGTCGCTACCATTTCACCAAATCCATACTTTGGCTCAGAGGTATGAATACAAATGACATCTTAATGCTGCGGTGAATGCTTGAGAAATTCATTACAAAGTGTTTATTGATAGGAAAAGTCTGGTTTTATATATTAAAATATTTATTACATCCCGTTCAATATGTGAAACATATTTTACAAAAATAATTAATATATAATTAAAAGAACAATCATTGCTCGTTTATAAATTCTTCTACAATGTAACAGCCTTGTTACATGCGTGTACTGTAACTGTTTGTTCATCACAGGTTGAATTTTTTTTTATAATGTTTAACGCCCGTTTTTACCACGGAGGCATCACAGGTGGTGGACACTGATGATATATGAAATGAAATGATAAATTGGGAAAGGATTTTTTTTAAGGAAGGAAACGTTCCAGGCCTAAGTTTAAGGTACCTCCCCGGCATTTTCCATTTATGAGGACTGAGGAAAACCTGGAAAAAACCTCAGTCAGGGAGGACTGTCCTGGTGGGGAATCGAACTCAGACCTCATGCTCACGAATCCCCGCCTTAACGATCTCGGCCACACGTGGCGGTTCGGGGTGGATCCGATGGAAACTGATGTTACATGAGAAGAAATGATAAATCAGGAAAATGTGCTTTTTTGTTTTTTTTGAAGGGAGAAAGCGTTCCAGGCCTAAGTTGAGGGCATTGCCATTTAAGAGGACTGAGGAAAATCTGGAAAATACTTCAGTCAAGAAGGACGGTCCTGGTGGGAAAGGAAATAATGTTAATGATGATAACAATGATTATGATATAAAATAATTGGAAGTTCTTACGCATTCATAATGAAATCCATTTTGAAAGCAAAATAAATTAGTAATGGGTTGAGGAATAATTGATTTTTTTGGTCTATTGATGTTATTTATGTATTTGCATAATTTCATAAAAAGTTATTGATTTTGGAAAGGAAGAATCAGATTCAAAAAATTAAGGTCACGGCCGGGATTCGAACAATGCATCTTCAGCCTTTCGTGTTGACGGTGAAACTAATTGAACTATCTTGACCTCCTCCAAACACGCAACTGCGAACGCCTCTCATCTGATTTCATATCCTACCTAAGGTTTCTTTATTTGTTGTTGATTTGGTTTATTTATGTACGCTCTTTAACAGCTCAGGTCATCAGCGTCCCATTCAACTCAGGGCGTGAAACGGCCGACAAATTTTGCTCAGAGGCCTCTTCCTTCAGGTTTGAGGTTCTTTATCGTGCCGTAAATGTACGACACGGGACCCACGGCTTTACTTCCCTTCTGAAGGAAGCCATACTTACGATTTTTACACCCGAAAAAAGTTTCTCTACCAGAAGAGATGTATGTACTCCTTAAGTTGACCCAGGCTTCCACTTGTTCCATCAATTATATAGAAATATATAATATATATATATATATATATATTATATTGATGAATAATTACTATATATTTGTATAAACTAATATGTCAAAAATATACATGGCCACACTCAAATAAACCGCCACGGGTGACCGAGGTCGTTAAGGCACGGACTCGTGAGCGGGAGGTCTGCGGTTCGAATCCCGCCAGGACCGTCCTCACTGACTGGGGTTTTTTCCAGGTTTTCCTCAGTCTTCATAACTGGCAAATGCCGGGGAGGTACCCCAAACTTAGGCCTGGAACGATTCCTTCCTTAAAATAAAAAATCCTTTCCCAATATATCATTTCATCTCATGTATCACCAGTGTCCACCGCCTGTGGTGCCTCAGTAGTAAAAACGGGCGTTAAACACTACTCAAAAAAAAAAAAAAAACACTCAAATAAAAAAAAAAAAAGGAAATATATTATGATGAACTATTAAAATGTTGCTTCAACTCTATAGAAAGCATTTTGCAAAGAGTCGGTCTGACTGATCTTTGAATGTACTTATAATCGAATTTGATAATAAATTGAACAGCTTATAAGAGAAATATACAAATTTTTCAATGTAATATACTACATTGCGAGTTATTAAGACACATATTCAATCTTGTACGAGTTGGATAGAGAATAAAGTTGAAACACTGTGTAAATTATCTTTTACATACAAAAGACAGTCAAGAATAAACATTGAAGACGAAGTAAGTGTTCGTAGATGTACAAAACGTGGTCTACAATGATCATTATATAGTAAATTTATTTGAACCCTTTGTTTCCTAATACTCATACACAATATTCAGATTTAAATATTATCATTTTTATTTCATATAAATTGAAATTTTCTATTAGAATTTCATGCTTAACACAATCAAAAGTTTTAGCTGGAGCAAAAGGTCATTTAACCATTCAGGAAAAATTCCAACCTTAAAGGACTCTTTATACGTTACAGTGGTGCACTTATAAATGAGGTCGGTTCTGGTGGTGTAGTGGTAACTATACTTTCCTCCTAAACCCAAGTTCGCGGGTTCGATCCCGGCTAGGACTCATGGATTTTTTCGGGGGTAAAAATCCTAAGTATGGCTACCTTCGGAAGGGAAGTAAAGCCGTGGGTCCCGTGTCGTACATTTACGACACGAAAAAGAACCTCAAGACTGAAAGAAGAGGCCTCTGAGCAAAATTTGTCGGCCGTTTCACGCCCTGATGACCTGAGATGTTGAAGAGCATATATATGTATACTTATAAATGGGGAGCATGCTTTTGAAACTTATAGTCAATCTTAAACTTAAATAAAAGCATTGCTTTGCATGAAAATAAAAACTTTTAAACCGACAGAAAATTAACGCTCAAGAAACATTCAAAGTAAATAAAAAAGCTGAACATTAAGTTTCATATGGGAGTGAATCAGAACAAGGTAAAAGGCCCATCGACACGTGAACACCTACTAAAAAACAAACACCAGCGTTCCGAGTTATCTGGAAGTTAACAGCGATTTAAAAACAAGGCATATGAAAAGGAAATGACGACATACTTATTCAATCATGAGTCAGCGTAACCTTGACATTCTGGCGGTTCATAGACTATTTATGCAACTTTCCCTCTTGCCTGACTCTCACGGAAGCCATGGCATTGACTTGAAGGAGACCTTCTCAATGCAACTAAGTACCAATTTATTGTATTTCCATAATTCCTTCTTGAGCAAGACACGTGCATCAATCAGGGATAGTCCTTCAACGCAATGTAACTATTTTAACGTTCAATGCCAACTATCGAAAGTCTTCCAGAAGATGAATGGAGCGAACGAATTAATAATGATTATGCAAGTGTGTTTGGAGTTTATTGGCGCCTGGAGGTACGTGCCATTCACTTTTTTTTTTATGGCGAAGGAAATCTCCAGAAAAAACAAAAACATCCCTTCAAATGTTATCAAACCCATATTTATTTCTCAGTAATTTTTAATTTACTTCGCCATTTCTAGTTGGACATTCTTGAGTTTCTCGTCACAGTCATCTATAATGGTTTAAGTAATTATTTTCATTTTTATTTTTCCTCTTTTCATAATCGTATTTTCTAAACTTTTTTGCTGTCTTGCAGTCAATATCACTATTCTTGTAACTAATTGTCCTTTTGTTCTTGTTGAACACTTGACACGTTTATTTCTTTCGTCACTTTTTCTTCTTCAGAGTTTGGGATATTTTTCTTCTTATTTTACTTCGTCAAAATAATCACTACTCTACTTCTTAGCCATTCTACTTCGACATGATTATTACTTTTATCCCCAGTTCTTTTTGGTCATTATCATTTCTAATTCTTGATAATTGTTTCCCCCATCATCGCCATTATCATTATCATGTTCTTAGTTATTATCCATTATATTATTTTCTTTTACATCTCTCTGTATTTTATCAACATTTCGAGGTTTGGGCTATTATTTCCTCCTCATCGTTACTAAAGCAACACTCCCATGCCTTTTTGTCCTCTTCTTCATTCTTAAGCATTTTGACATAGTCATTTTCTTATTTTTGTTTGCTATTTGCATAATCTTTGTCGCCACGTTCTTTTAACCCTTTTTATTATCTTTGATTTCTCCTTGATCAATTTCGGATCATTCTTGATCACTCTACTGTCGTCAAGGCATTCTTCTTCTCGGTTATCTATCTCTCTTCCTCCATTCTTCCACTGCTTTCCCTATGGTTTCTTAATCTTCCTCATCACAGTCTCTAAAGCGAATGAATAGGTTACATTTTTCTTATTCTTTTTTGCGCTACTTTGCGTACTTCTTTTTAAGCCGCTGGGCACAGCCATACCTGATACGTTCCATTAAAACATCAATAATGCACATAGACCTTGGCTTAGGCTTAATATTCGCCATTTGTCAACAAACGAGAAGGGAGATGCTGTTATTATCGTAATGAGAATGTTGTAACGCCAACTGCAATCATTTGCATTGCGCATTTGCTAATCAAACAGCTGCAGGTTGGAAAATCCTTGATATAATATAATTACGTTAATTGCATGTGTTGTATATGACCACAAATGCCATTGGTTAATAAATTATACGCAAATTATGCTCATTTTGAAACTTGTGCCGCAAAAGCGCCCGAATAACAAACAAAAGGTAAATCAATTTCAACAAATATATATGTGGACGTAAGACAATACTATAAATACCAAACTCAGTAGTGTTAAAAACAACTCACTTGCTTTTATTTCGTCTTGAAAATAAAACAAACGCGTTTTAAGTGTCAAAATATTCATTGTGTATGTATTTCACATTTAAAATTATAATTGGAAATATTTCATACGCTTTTGAATGAATTTTGTTCAAAATGTTATTACATGTACAATAATGTGTGAAAATTATTGTATTATTGTTATATCAAATGAAATTATTTTACAAAACTATAATGCCGCAACAATGGGAACTTTCACGTACCCGTTTCACAAAAACTATATTTAAAATCCACTTATTTTCTATGTAAGTACTTTTAAGATTCTTATATTGAAGAAAGAGTTTCGTATGTAAAAGAAAAACATAATGTAGAAAAGATTATCTAAAAATCAATACATTTTTGCAATATTTGGCATTTCATTAAAACATTATGCTTTTAACGTGTGTTTATATTACAATAGTGTGTGTGTGTGTGTGTGTGTGTGTGTGTGTGTATGCATAAAAAGAGAGAAATGAAATAGTAAAATTAAATTTATTATATGTTAAAGAATGTACAGGTAGTTTACGAATAAATAACAAGAGACTAATCAAAAGAGTTTAAATATATGCAAGAAGATTCAGGCAATTCAAAGAAATTAATTTCTAGACTTGCCGCAATTCTTACTGATAACAATGGTATTTTGTGTTTTTATGAAATACTACCTTTCAATAATAAAATGTAAAAATATTAGACTGTTTTAAATTATGATTTTTCAACTAAACTTTAAACACATGTGATTCCTATAAATAGATAACATATGTTATAGCAAACGGTTTATACCGAGGGTGCCAAAAATGTGTACACACTTTTAGAGTAGATATCTATTTAATATGTTTCAAAGATGGACCGAAAAACAACAATGTGTATCATGATATTCTGTAAACAGATGTGACACACATACATTATGATAGCGTTGCTATGTGACAGGCAAATCAACAATGAACAAAAGAAGCCAAGATTATTTGTATGATGTTCTGTAAACATATGTAACTCACATTACGTTTTGCTAGCGTTGCTACAACAAAATGGAATTAAGTTTGAACAACGGAAAGCAATTTTGAAGTGGTATTGGAAAACCGAGAATGTTGTTAAAGTTCAAAGGCAATGGAGATGTGTGTACAGAACAGAACCGCCAACACGAATAACAACTGCACGCATTCGAGACAAATTTGAGACTCATGGTATAGTATACCTTAGAAAACCAGCTACACTGGCAGCACTTCGGGAAGAAATTGAAACGGCATGTGCTGCAATCGCTGAGGACACTTTCGCAAACGTTACTCAATCAGTAGTTCAACGTACTCAGAAATGTATCGACACCGATGGTGGGCATTTTGAGCATCTGTTGTAACTGTAAAAGTCTAAGATGATTAGTGCTCATCATTTTCTGTTTGTGTGAATTCAGTTTTGTTACGTTAACACAGTTTTACCTTTGCTTGAAGTGTGTGTACATTTTTTTTGGCCCCTCTGTATTTATTCATTATGCTAGCAGGAAGAAAAACTGACCAAACAGCAATTTCTATTGGGACCGGAATGGGCATATCCGGCACTTTGGTCAGCTAGAACATCTGCTGTGAAATCTCAAAACTATTTGCATTGAGAAGAAGGGAAGTTATGCAGAATGGCCAAGCGTTCCCCAACCCTCATGATTAAGGCGTCACTGGACCACCTTTCTTCCGATATAAAGGGCACCCCAAAATGCTTACGGTCAAGCGTCTTTCATTGCATTGTTCAAACATCGAACTGTATGCAAACTTAACATTTTGTATAACCTTCTGCATTTTATGGTTTGACCACTAATTCAACATTCACAAGAATAAGGGTCACAGGCAGACCAAAAAGGGGGCGAAGTTCGAATGTTTTGTATCAAGAAAGTTCACAGGGTTGTCACAGCTTTGGGTTTTTTGTTACCTTCTTTTGTGTGCTTGCAGTAGCAGTTTGTGTGACTTTGTAAACAAAAAGTGCAAATTCATGAACTTCTCTCAGCATCTGTACCTATCCAAGATACATAAATATAGTACCGTTTTAAAGTACACAAAATGCCTATAGCTGGTCTCCTAAATAGAGAATATTTAACTATAAATGGCCATAGAAGACTGTGACGATTGTGACGTTTATATCCTATAATGCTCTTTTCCTTACGGCGAGATCATCTGATTTTTAAATACCGAGGGTGCCAAAAAAAAAGTTTACACACTTTCACTTTCACATTAGATATCTATTTAATATACGAATATATATAATATAATATAATATATATAATATATAATATTTCAAAGTTGGACCGAAAAACAACAGTAATGTATAGTATGATATTCTGTAAACAAATGTGACTCACATACATTATCATAGCATTTCTACGTGACAGGTAAACCAACAATGAGCAAATAAAACCAAGATTATCGCAAATCAACAATGAACAAAGAAGCCAACATTATCTTATGATGATCTGTAAACAGATGTGACTCACATTACGTTATGCTAGCGTTGTTACAACGAAATGGAGGCAAGATTATCGTTTGAACAGTTATTTTGAAGTGTACTGGAAAACCGAGAATGTTGTAGAAGTTCAAAGGCAATGGAGACCTGTGTACGGCGTTCTCCGGATCTAACTCCGTTGTACTTCTACCTATGGGGAACTCTTAAGGATGGTGTATACCGTAGAAAACCAGTTACACTGACAGCACTTCGGGAAGAAATTGAAACGGCATGTGCTGCAATCGCTGAGGACACTTTCGCAAACGTTGCTCAATCAGTAGCTCAACGTACTCAGAAGTGTATAGACGTCGATGATGGGCACTTTGAGCAACTGTTGTAACTGTAAAAGTGTAAGACGATTAGTGATCATCATTTTCTGTTTGTGTGAATTCAGCTTTATTATGATAGCACAGTTGTTTCTTTGCTGAAATGAGTATACCCCTTTTGGCACCCTCTGTAGAAATTAACATTACTATGAAGCCTTGACAAACCATTTTTCATAATGGTTAGCAGCCGTGTTTTTAGTAGAACAATAAAATATTCATGTTTAATTTTAAAAGACTTGCTACGATGATTCTTTTTCTCTTAAAATAATTCATTATATGAAATAATCTATATGAATTTACAGATCTCGAAATTGTTCATAAATTTGCTCCCCACTGTTTTCAAACATTAGCTCTTTTACTTACCCAGAAAATTTCTTTGCAAAAGTTTATTTCCGGATGTATGTTCATATTGCAAGATCTAATCTGAGCTATTTTCTTCTTCTACTTCAAAATTCTCTTTTGAAGGACATGTACGATTGGGCCCATTATTGTACACACAATATTAAACTCAAACTGACTTTGGTAGTATGGCCTTTATCGAGAATAATAAACGAGTGACTCACTATTAGAAAATCAAGGACTTATCTAAGGTTGTTTTCTTTCTCTCTATTATTTAATGTATATACAAATTCAAAAAGCTTTCTTCTGGGAAATAATATTTATACAACAAACGTCTTATTTGCCGATGATTGGGTTTCTAATTGCTAACTTCAACAATGACTCGTGAAGAAATATGATGAACTTAAACAACGTTCTAATAGATACTGACATCTAAAACTAAAGTGATGAAGTCATTAAAATAACTGGGATGTACACTGTCGATTAATCGAACGAATGCGCATTTCGAGGAAAATATTCAGAAATACAACAGACCCAAATGTTGCATAAATAAACATTTATGAAACTTATGGAAACTGAATTACAATGTATGATATTACAAGAGCTGTTCAACAAAGAATTTACAGGCATTACTTCTCGCTAAAAAGTAATTTTATAAACTTTCGTTACATTAATGTGTAATGTACACGTGGTAATAGTTTCATTGTTTGTCATTTCCGGTTTCTGCCTGTGTGAAGTATGCAAGTTGAAATATTTCAGTTCCGCACAACGGAGGTGACAGACGACGAACAATGTGCTACTCTGAAATAGCGCTTTCGTCTCGGTAAAACTTCAACTGAGGCAAATGCAATGTCACAGGAGGTCTGGAGAGTTTGTTCTTTCCTATAGTTCAGTTTGAAGATGGTTTAAAAGGAGCGGAGACAATCAATTTCAAAGGAAGTTGGATAAGGCGTTCCATTTTGTGTGCTAACGGAAGAGATCATTAATACCGCTGCTGTAATTGTAACATAAAGAACATTTACAGAAATTCTGAGAGTTTCACTCATTCATAGGTAACTGAAAATTTGTACTTGAGACGTGTTTTTGCACAGTAGGTTCCAATACTGTGATCTCGGAACTAAAGGACATTCTGTGCAGGTTTGCATGCAGTTGAAGATGATGTTATGGGGGGGATGCGGAGTTTCCTATACAGGTAATCACTGCTGATGAAACTTGGGGATAGCATTTTGACCCTGAGAGAAAACAGCAAATAAAAAAAAATGAAAAATAAAAAAAAAAAAAATAAAAGGGAAAGGCGTTGTTTCTGGTCGGAAATTTCATCTCATTTCTTCACATTCAAGGAACAGTTTGCCAAGAGATCACAAATGTAACTGAACAATCCTACAGAGATGTCCTGAATACTCAGACCATATCATACTACAAAGGCCAGCACAACGGAAATGTTGTTGCTAAATATCTTACAACTATAAATGTGAGGGATGTCCCTCACCCTCCCTATAGTCCAGATTTAGCCCCGCTTGACTTGAAAAAACACCTTCGTGAGAGGAATTTCTATCATCAGATGCACAAGGTGAAGGATGCACAGGCAATTCTGACGAACCTGTCAAAAAATGGTTTCCAGCATGTCTTTAAAGACTGGCAGAAACGCTGGGACAGGTGCAACGGGGGCTACTTAGAGAAAGATCATGAAAATTATGAGTTTGAGTGCCAGAAAAATATATGATATTCTTTATTGAAGTCCCTGATATATCTAAACCAGTGTTGAGACCTGCATATTAAGATAGCAGAACAAAAGAGGAATAAAATATGTAAAATGAGGTTTCTAGGGAAGACCAGGAGAGATCGACTGCAAAGTGAAGAAATACAGTACTGCCAGCAAGTATGGTTCTCACACATACAGCGAATGTTTCATATAAATATCATGGCTAGTTTACGTTTATCATCCGCAGCAAAGAATAGACGTTGGCTGACCGCTTACAAGATGGAAATGTTTCCTTTAGTTCCGAAAGAATCTGACTCACAAATGTTGCGAAATCAGAATTATACTACCAGTCGCACATGCGCAATGTACAGAAATTTCTCTAGCTGTTTATAAAGAGACTGATCAACAAAATAAATGGATACATTTTCTAAATACAAAAACATTAGTAATAAACTTCAAGTAGAATGGCATATTCAAAACATACTGAAAAATGCAATTTTGACAGACCTTGCTGAAGACTGACGCCTTAAAGGCAATAAAAATAGGAAACCTGCACGAAATAAATGGCAGTTAAAAAGTGATAGGGATGCTCTTTTTGTAGAGCATCTGCCTTAAAAATAAATCAGTAAAAGTGCTAAACCAGTGCCTTGGAAATATTAAAAAAAAAAAAAAAAAAAAAAAAAAGCAGCATATGTTTTTTCTCTCTTGCAAAGTTTGCAGCTCTATTCGAATTATAATGTTTATACAAATATAGGTGCAAATTTGGAAGTCACTGCTGCATTTTTATAAAATTATATCAACTATATGCGTGAAATGTTAAATAACTACCCTGCTTACTTAATTCCTCCGGTTTCATTTGGAGCTACAGCCCGGGGTGAGCCTTGGCCTACCTACCGCGGAGATCTCTGCATCATTTACCTCCGTCTTAGGACTTGAATGATAGAGGGGGATATTGCAGGGGGACATGATCGTATATGCTGGCACCCCACAGATCGCCTATTTTAAAATATGTATTTATGTTCGATAATTATGCATTAAATTCTTCTCTCGAAGTTTGAAGACCATTTTAAGAAAGTTGGTATTACTGTTACACACCATTAACGACTCTTAATTTTATGATTAAATTCTGGGAGACTCGAGGGTTAAAAACAACTCGCTTCACCGTGAAAAAAATTACTGAATATCACAGTATTTTAGAAGAGAAATGCAGCGAACTAGTAATTTCTTAAACAGTTGCTTCAACTGAGGTGGATGTTTGCAGATTTTATTTTCTTAATCTGGGCCAGCAAATTATATTTTAAGTTCAATGGTATGCGGTTCATCAAATCACCTTAATGGCAGTGGGTCCTCCGATAGTCAAAGTTACCGTTCAAATGTAATAGTTTAACCGGTAACAACAAGAAATATTAATTTACAATTTTATAACAACTGAAAGTACAGAACATTTACTGTACATCATTTAATTTTAAAGATACGCATTTCTGAAAACTAATTGAGGAAGTGGATAGAACAATTTAAACTTTAGTTTCGGATAAAATAACTGCAACCGCCACCGTGGTGTAGAGATATAGACTACAAAGCCTGAGGACCTGGGTTTCATTTCATTAAATTCATCCCTACAGTCTTACATCCATAGCCCTACAGACTCACGGGAAGACCAAAGCAGTCAGCGACTCCCCTCCCCAATACTACACAACAGCAAGGTAACATATTTTAAGGATAAGATTTCATTAAAGTTTTTTTTTGAGTAGTGTTTAACGCCCGTTTTTACTGAGAATCACAGGCGATGGACATAGATAATAAATGAGAAGAAATATAAGGGTATTTATTTAAGGAAGGAAGCGTTTATTTAAGTTTAGGGCACATTCCCGGCATTTGCCATTTATGACGACTGAGGAAAACCTTAAAAAAAATAAACATTCAGGGAGGACGGTCCTGGTAGAGTTCGAACATCAGACCTTCCGCTCACAATTCCGCGCCTTAACGACCTCGGCCACCCGGGAGGGTCATCCAAGCTGCAGTGACAGCCAAACAAACCGCGCGATGAAATGCAAAACTTATTAATTTCATGCTTCTGCCCAGTATTCTAACTTTTTAACCCAGTTCTAGTACCAATCTCCACACTATTGATTTACATTGCCGATATTTCGAATATAGTGTGCTATTTCTCCAAAGGAAACATCAGGTGCAAATGTTTACTTCATCTGGTTCGCAAATAGAATATGCACGATTTCTAAAAAGGTAAACATTTGCTTTCTGATCAATGTGAAAACTCCAATATATAAAGATACGAATATTCATCATCTATGTATACTGGTTGCAATATTTTTATACCACAACTGCCGTTAGAGTTCTTATATGCTCATATTTTATGTTTTAACCGTTATTTAAATTAAACATCAATGTATAATTTTTCCTACATTCACAAAAAATATCAACTTTTATGTTATTATGTAAATGCAACAGAAAATGTTTAGAATTACTTAAATTTACTTAAAAATACAGACTGTCGGAAAAGTGGCACACTACCTATAGGCGGCGTTTCTTTCTTTAAATTCATGTTCTTTGGTGGAAAGCAAGGCGATACCGGTTTACTTTTCTCACTGCTAACTCTGTGTGTGTGCGTGTGTGTGTATGTATGCCCGCCCTTGTTATTTTTAATATACAGATGAGTGGTTCCGACTTATAGCCAAAGCCGATATCAGTGTTATCATAGAGGTTTCTGTTGCGGATTTACTTCTTTTAGGACAGCTGAACTCACTCGAAAAAGGTTAAGGTTAGATGTTTGTGTCATGTCATTTAGTTTGCAACGTTGACGACATCGTGGAATATAAGAAATTTCGCACACATGATATGCAAATCCTGCACTGCTTGACTGAAACGGACCTCATCGGCATGCTGGAAACGTGTCAGTGATTTCCGACGACCACGTTCTGAGATGAAGCCAATAAAATTAATAAACAGGTACCAGCAAACAGCAAGGAATCAACGCATTGTGGTTAATGTGACATACAAAAGTATCGTAATATCAGCTCTATGCAAATTTTCAACGAAAAAAAAAAGGCGTTTGGCTAATCTTGATAGTTCATGCAAGATGGAGCTCCACCATATATAACAATGAAGCATGCCAAAGGCTGGATGTTAACTTTTCCAGTTGGACTGACTACAGAGATATCATCGAAATAATCATTTTACTTTTTGTATTTATTGATTTATTTACGGACGCTCTTTAACATCTGAGACCATCAGCGTCCCATTCAATTCAGGGGGTGAAACGACCGATACATTTTGCTCAGAGATCTTTTCTTCCATGCTTGAGGTTTCTTACGTGCCGTAAATCTATGACAGGGAATCCATGGCGTTACTTTCCTTCCGCAGGAAACCATACTTAGGATTATCTTCATTTCGCTCTCTTGGCACATATGTATAATTTGACTTACGGTACGGGCTTTCTCGGATGCCCTGAAAAAAAAAGTGCAATACATATGTCCATTATATGATTATTTAGTTGTATAGTGAGGTATATATAAATGTAGAATGTTATAGACGTACGTTACCAACAGAATGTTTTATAATTGATTTTATTTAAATGCTGTTTAGAGAAACTCTCCAAGCTTTTATGTTGGCAACGTTTCTACTAGACGTTCAATTATTTAATGTAAGTTTTATGTTGGCAACACTGCTGCGTTCGTTTGCTTCTAACGCGTGCATATTTCAGCCCCAAAATAATTTTTTGTGCGGTCTCATGGTTAACATTAAAACACAAACATTATGTTATTTCAAACTAGATGGAGCTCCCCCACATTATGCTGCACGCGTGAGGAATCGCCTGATATTTTCTCTGGACGCTACGAACCAATAGTATGACCTCTTAAGTTCCCTAGATCTAAACACTTTTTATTTTTATCTTTGTGGTTCCAGTAGTTGGTTCGGTTGGATTTGCATCGGAGGATCACTGGTCCTTGCGAAAATGTCAGAAATGGAGATTATAGAAAATACTTGGTGGGGGACCTAACTAAATGAGGTGCACACACGGAAGTATATTGATTAACTTGGTGAATTTCTCTGTCTTTTGCAGCAAACAGCATTTAAATATATTTATTAGTTCCTGGGTCATTCAACTTCCTTATTGGTATACCCTCTTATACGTTTAAGACAACTCCATGCTTTCTACTCCATAGAACCGTCCGGAATTCTAATAAAGCAGCAAGCGTTAACTCTGGAGGACACGGTTCGCTTTCGTTTCAGGAAGTTATTCTCTTCTGTTTTGCTCGTGAAATACCGAAGCAACCTGCTATTGTAGCTAAAGCCACCGTCAAGAGCGAAGATGAGAACAAAGGAGGGAGAGTTCAATGCTCTGGAGGTATATGCCTTTTTTTTTTGTTGTTCCTTTCCAGAGATTTTCTGTATTGTAGTTTTTTCCCCTCTTCAGCGCTTCCCATAGTTCTATAGTCTTCAAGAAACCTTATTACAACTACAATTTACAGTTTGGTGCGAACGTACTAACCTTTTTTAGGCCATTGTTTGCAAATTACATGTCGAGTAATGTCACGGTAGCGAAACATTCATTCTTACTCTAGCGTCTTTCATCGTCTAAAAACCGTGAAGTATAATTTAAAAATTTTAAAATAACAACTAAATAACAGCTAACGGTGTAACCGTATTGGTGAAAAGCCTTTAAGGAACGTCAGATTTTTCATTCCGTCGGAAAAATAGGTGTTGTTCAACTCTGCAAAATACTCTGATGAAATCGATGTCATTTTCATTCGAGGAAATTTCTTCCCACTGAGCTATATATTTAAGTCTGGGGTCGATGAAGGGATAAGATTTCGATGTGTAGGACGGCCGTTTTCCATCACTACCTATATAAAAGATTAAAAAATGCTGCATAATAGACATTTGTTATTATTTACCCTTTTCCAAATTCTCTATCAGAACAATTCTTCGGAAATTCCAAAAGATAGTAACCGTAACTTCCACAGCTTTTTCAACAGTTCTTGTCCACAATTTTACCTCCCACTTGACTCAAGTGGACAATAGTATATCGCAATATATTCTAAACTGTGGTTCGTGAACACCTTTGGGAATTCTTAAAATCTTTCAAGGTTTAATTGATCTCTAATGGCATAATGTTTTGTTTTTATTTACATGATATTATCACACTATGGATTAGACATATTTTCAGTTCTTTGAAATGAGGCACTTAGTTTCTTAGTCTGTTATAAGGAAAAGACTGATTATGGGTGTCAGGCGATGGAAGGGAGGAACAGACGGGCGGATATACTTGATGTTATGTGATTCAATAGTGATTAATAGTTTGTCTTAAAGATGAGCCTTGATTATAACCTGAGATTATTTTATGCAAAACCACGTCGAATCATAAATAAACTTAACATTTTGGAAACGTGTTGAAATAGCAGTCAGGGTGCTTTGATATACTTCACGACTTCCTGGTACAACATCTTAATTCTTAGGACGAATATATCAAGAATATGGTCAAATGCTATAATTTGATGGTGCTTGGGGAATATCTTCTGATAATATTTTCCTTGCTATGTCCAACTGGGTCCGTAATCCATTGGAAGGAGCAGCACTTTTGGAATTCATATTAAATAAATAAAAAAATAGCAGCTTATGAAAATTTCCATTGATTTTCAACTACAGCTATTAACCTTTATTATTAATTAGTTGTTACCTAAGTTTAAAGAAATAGTTCTCAATTTATAATATAAGGACCAGGCCTCTAGCAAGTAGGGAAAACTCGCTTTTTCCTAACGTGGTGAGCTGTTTTTCGTATGCTGTTTAAGACACTTTGGCTGATTTGTTCTTTCTGTCTCTACAGAAAGTGTTGTGCACTTCCTATACTTTGAAATTATAGTTTGACTGAAATGAATATGGTTTACTCAATTTTTAAATTTCAATTTTCTCTTCCAATGGTCGCAAAGAAAAATGTTTTATGCAATGTTCACGTTCTTTACATTCAATTGACACAAAACGAAACAAAGCAACTACTTAAAAAGTTCACAGGAAAATTCACTAGCCTGCCATTCAGAACAGCTGACTACTAACAAAACAATAGATTATCGCCGCTGGAGTAGACATGAGTATGAGGGTATTAACAATACTCAATGTTACATTATTTCATATTCAAAATAAACTGCAAGTTTTCCCATATTACCATACAAGACTGTACTGCTGGGAACGCACTTAGCTAGGTGCATACGGACATATAGGCAAGAAGCTCCTCAACCGATTTCTCTCACCCCCAGCGAATAAGAACACTCCACAAGATTACCAAGACATTGGCATGCACTGCGACTATAAACCAATTCCCCTACATAAACGTAATAACCACAAATACAAACAACAGCTGCGAATAGAAGTCCCTTACAGACAAATAAACGCATTAAGCAATAGTCATAGCAAATAAACACTGAACACTAGGCGTAGCGCAAACTTCTAGAGAAACTGCCCTTGCTGCTTGGCAACAGTACCACTTATTTTTTTTATGAAATTATATCGAACTTTTAGCCTATGTCAAAATAAATATAAAATAAACAACATATGTGCAGAATAATCGTCATAGGAAACATTGAGTAACCAAATCACAGCTTGGTATTAAGAAACTTGCTAGATGACTGAAACGAACTTTGCAACAACGTTTCAGCAAAACTCTCTTCCAGCGAACATAGATCTGCAATTTACTAGCATGTTTAAAATGATGAAAATTCCCGTAATATGTTAGGATTTACTCCATCGTGGCTTAATGATTAAATATTTATTGCACCTTTCCTTTTTGTCTCCCTCGACATTTATGGTCACAGACAAAATAAATGCAAATAGGGTGTTTTATGATGAATTATAACGTTCTTTTGTATAACAATTCTACAAATTTTTATTTTAATCTCTTTGACAAAGAAAAGCTTAATTTTCTTTATTCGTTCAACGGTCGATAAACGCAAAAGTTAAAAGAAATTATAAAGTTAACTTCGACAAAAAAATCCTTCCACAGGAAATAACATGTTGGGGATTCTGTTCTTTGATCTGCTAAGAGATCATAACAGATACCGATGGACATAAAAAAAGTACACACTCTTTCAAAGAAGCAATTTCCTCTCCTCTTAAGTAGAATATGTGCAACGTAATTAATTAATTACTTCACCTCTTTTGTTTTCTGGCTCTGATCCTTTCATTCGTTATTTTTATTCTATTTCCCAACTTCTTTTCAGGCAAACCCACCGAGTTCTCCTAGATCATTATTTTCCATTAAATTCACTTAGGAGGATTTCCACTGCAGTTAATTCACTTTTTTATATTTTTTTCACAGCAAGGAAACTTGCTTCTAGCGGGTTAAGCCACAGATTAACAAGGGCATTAACTATGTGAAATATGTTAACTGCTCTCTTCATACATCTAAGAAACACAAATTGGAGAATCCAGGTGATTTAGAAGGCACTTTGGAAGCAGAGTTTTTTTAATATTATAAATAAAAAGTTAAACAATTATCGTAACATTTATTACCACAGTTCTATGTCTCATAAAGTAATCTAAAGTTGTGCTTAGAAAGGAATAATTCATTGCATCGAGTGAAGAAGGTATAAAAACACTCGGTTTGCTTTTAAATTGAGCAAAATGTACTGGGTGTCCAAGAAGCAAGTTACAGACAAGCTTTTTATTTCAAACTTAACCCATTTCTGAAGTAATCAAAACACCTACTAGAGAGAAACTCAGTTCTGAGCAGGGGCCCCGCAAGGGGGTACCAGAAGGGGCAATAGCCATTCGATTTTTATTTAATACGCAAAGGTGATCAGCTGTTTTTTATTAATTGCTAAATATATTAGATTTTTCTTTGTTATCTACTTATATGTCATGACTCGTTAACAACAATAAGAGACCGGTTTTTCATGGAGCACTTCACCACCTGGAGATTTCTCACTTTAAAAGAGACGCTTTCTGTTTATATTTACGTCGCGAATGACGAGGAAGGAACAGTTTGGTGTATTTACAAAAATTTTCATTTACAGTTTGACAGAAAGATAGAAACTGAATACTAAGAGCAGTATGAATATGTTTTATTACCCCTGCACACTATGTGAACCCTTTGTTGGCAGATTTATAAAGACTATTTCACTCATGTGACATCATCTTAAAATCGACCAATGAAACGAAACAAAAATTTGAATTTTGATCAATCACAGCCAGATTACGGAGTGAAATTATCAAAAAAAAAAAAAAAAAAAATTATCAAATCCGTTTTATCACGCGACGTGCATTTGACTTGTGATCAGTGTAGCCAACACTATGCCTTCACTATATAATTCCTGAACATGCATCACTGACCAATTTTGCCAAAGGTTGTGGGGAGCTATTGATAGCAACAAAAGCATGGACAATCGACAATCATAACGCAAAATGGAGGGTTTTTCATAGCGTTTTTGGAGATGCGTAAAATTTAACACAGAATACTAAAGAAAATAGACATCCTGTATGTTAATCTTTTTTATTTTTTTTTTCCTCAGTCGGTATTAGAAAATCGAACGGTAGCGATTGTAATTGTCGACTTTTGTCCATTTCAGTCTCACGATTTCTGAATAGAATAGATATTCATAAGTATAACAAGCGATAATAATCTGTGCGCGAATTTCAAATATATATATATATATCACTTTTATTCTTATTCTATTCATAAAATAGTGCTAAAACCGTATTTTGCTCCTCTCTATTGGCATTACTGATAATCGGCATTCTTAAGTCACAAGAATGCTTGAAAAGATTAAATACAAATATACAATTATTACAATTTTTTAATCCAAGTTTAGACCAATTATATTTAAATTCTTATTTTATTTATGAAATACTGCTATTAAATGTCCCTCGAGGCTCTGAGCTTGGCGGACTTACTACGTTCGTGTATTTATCGGTAATCTCAGACCCTCTCGTGATATTACTTGTGATATTTTGTGGGTATTGGTGTCAGATTTTCTGAATCCTAGAAAACCTAGTTCCTTGCCTACAGCCACTAAGGGTCGGTAGAAGCAATTGAGTGTACACATTTTGTGTTACCTTTCAGACAGTGACATTAGGTAAATTTCAGTTCTTTCTAGTATTACGTACAAGATAATTTTTATGGTACTCAAAGACACCCAAAAATATGACCAAGAATGTGATGTATAGTATAAGATAATCGAGGAAAAAATGAATAGGAATTTATTTATTGGAAAAGTGATATAAATTTTAATAAGGTGCCAACGTCAATCCATTTTTTGCTTAAATAATTCCGATATAATATGCACAGAGCACTTTTACGCTTTATTATAACAGAATTCTTTGCCTTATCATTAGACGGTGTTTTAATTTTCAATCTGTCATTTCATTTACTTATTAGACATTGTTTATGTCAATCTTTTCTTAGGCTAACAAATTATAATTATTATTTAGATCACTTAACATTTGTACACAGTGCGCCATGGTTTGTTATACTTGGCGGTAAACATTTTAAAGTGCTTAAAAAGCGCAAAGCAAAAACTGAGAATGGCAGAGAGTGCAAGTGGAATGATTAATTGAAAAAAAACAATAAATGGGTACTGTGCGTGTGTTTGCCCCTACTGAAATGAAAACCTGTGGATGTCTCTCGTACTCAGCATCATGTATGAGGTTGTGGATTTAATGCTCACGTAAAAGAAGCATAAACTACGATCAATATTTAAGAAGATATTTTGGGAAATACATACGTGAAACGGAGTAGAATAAAATGTACCTTTATTATTAGTCAATCAATAGGTATAATATTCTTTTCCTTTACATTTTTGGTTGTATATGTCGTGGGAAGACATTTCTTATCTTGTATATTTTAAGTTCAATTATCACTCTCATATAGTGTGTTCATATTTCTTAAATGTTGTCTCAATTTTTTATTACCTCCCTATATATATATATATATATATATATATATATATATATACCTGATCTGAATTTTAAACTTCTTCTATCTCTTATATGGTTTATTTTCCAAATTTTGATGTGTTCACATTCCCAAATATTATACATTGACATTTTTATTTTTATAGATCGCTTTCATATCCCGTTTAAGCGCATCACTCCAGATCTAAACCGGCCTAAACAGATTTCAGCAAATTTTTCTTTGCCCTAGTTATTTATTAATCTTTTATATAGTTTGAAGATTTTTTATGATTAACAATGATCCATAAATCACATTTTTCAATATCCTCCACTCTAGTTTTAATCTCGCTCCAAAATCCTACTCTTATTCTGTCCCCCCTTCGCCCATAGTATTCCCATGCCATTTTCCTGAATGTTACTTAACCAACATTTCTCCCCTTTAGTTTTATCTTGAATTTATTTGAATAAAACATCATTACTGCGAAATGACTGTCGTGGTGCTGGTGGTGTAGTGGTAACCATACTTGCCTCCTAAACCGAAGATTGCGCGTTCAAACTCGCCCAAGATCGATGGTTTTTTTTTTCGGGTGTAACAACCGTAAGTATGGCTTCCCTCGGTAGGGAATTAAAGCTGTGGGTCCCGTGTAATATATTTACGGCACGAAAAAGAATCTCAAGCCTGAAAGAAGAGACCTGTGAGAAAAATTTGTCGGCCGTTTCACACCCTGATTTGAATAGGACGCTGATGACCTGAGACGTTAAAGACCATCCGTAAGTAAACAAAATAAAAAGAAAAAGAAACGACCTTCATATTCTGGGTAGTCAAACTTATTAGGACTTTACCGCTAGTTTGTTTGAACGAATCAAGTAATTGCTCACAAAGCAACTTGCCTTGAAGGGTATCGGCTTTGAGAGTACCATATTGTGCAACTCAACGAGTTGTTACAGAACTAACAATGCAGGCTTTTGTAAACAAACTGACTTATCATTACAGAGCGAAATCTTAGAGCTAGATCAGGATACTCGTGGTAAAGTATCGCCCAGTATTCTGATCTTTATTAATGTTTTACACAGTGAACCCCTAAAACACAATACCAGCTAAATGCCTCTCTCTTCTTAATACGCATACTAAAAATTACTGTGTTCATATGCTAAACTTGAGTGGCTAACAAGCAGATTTAGAGCAAAATTTTCCTCTAGCCTAATTAATATTTATAACAATGGAATAAAATTAATATTTCTAAACCTACAACGCGATTTAACGGAGGACATTTGTAAATAACAAAGCACACTACTTTTAATATGTGTGAAAATTTTCGAATTAGCAACTTTTATTATATTTCTCAGCAATCAAACAATTTATCCTAAAAGAATCTCCAGTGTAAAAATCTGCTCCAAATTTTGAGCTTATGCAAAATTTAAAGCGTGCATTGGAAACATGTAATCACTATTTTCCATAGCATGGTTTTGTTTTCTAAACCACGAACACACACGCTTAGATTATAGTTTTTTAGAAGGCACTGGATTTCTCAAATCGTTTCTCAGTTGCTATATATCAGATTCTCTCCAGAACTTCTCTTGTTTTTCTTCAACCTTCATTTTACTTCAGTATATTATTTTGTGACGGAGGGATGAGAGAAGGGTTGGTATGCCATCTCTCTATTGTATATACCTACTTTCACTTTCAAAAGTCAGTAGAGTGGGATTACATAAAGGCCTGTTTACCCAAACTTGCAGAGAATTTCAATTCAATCCCTTCTGGTCTTCGTCCTATTTTTCTCCCTTTTCCCTTCCTTACTCTTTTAAAAGAAACCTTTCTTGTGAAAGGATCATTTTCTTGGCATAAGTTAGCTATAGAAAGTGTATCTGCTGATATCTGGACTTTTAGAGAGAAGCAACTAATTATTATGCGCTTCTTTTCATTTCGATTCGTAAAGGAAACTGCTAATGAAAGCTCGGTGCTTAATATGTAAATCTGGCACATAGTAATAAATGCTTATTATCCCCATGATATAATCCTTGCTTTGCCCTAGTTTTACAAAAATATTTAAAGCAACTAAATGAAACGTTAAAAAGCATGTTTTAAACACGGCCACTGCAAATTTAAAGATCCGCATTTTTGTTTTTGGTAAAAAGTGACTTTAAACTATAGGTTAAAATATTTGCTCAGCCTAATCATAAGTATAAGGATTAATATGTCAGTATCTTTGTTGATGGGTCCTGGTGGTGTAGTGGTAACCATACTTGCCTCCTAAACCCAATATAGCGAGTTCGATCTCGGCCAGCACGATGAATTTTTGGGCGTAAAAATCCTAAATATGGCGTCCTTCGGAAGGGAAGTAAAGCCCTGGGTACCGTGTCGTACATTTACGGCATGTAAAAGAATATCAAGTCTGAAAAAAGAGTCCTCTGAGCAAAATTTGTCACGCCCTGAATCGAATGGGACGCTGATGACTGAGGTATTAAAAAGTGTCCGTAAATAAACTAAATAAAATAAAAGTATCTGTGGTCAAATTTAGTTTTCGTATGCTTTACTTTTCTGCGTGGGAATTTTTCGAAGTAACTCTCACATTCTTTGAAATACTTAGTTAAACCTCTGAACTTTTAAGATGATAGCAAATCTAACATTTATCTTTATTTTCTTGCCAATACAGAATCCTGTAAAATTTGTAAGAAAAACTTTTTAGCTTTAGGATCGTCACATGTGGTTAGGTTATTTCCATGTGTTACGAAGCATATCCCCCCTCATGCCTATATACTTATGACTGGAGGTATTTAGAATAGTAATGATTATTTCAGTGTATAGAATTTCACTCACTCTCAATAATAACAATAACTCTTGTATAGAAGTTGATGATTAAAAATCAGTGACGTGTGACTAAATTTTTCTAAAAATTTGACCTTAAATAAGGTCAAAATTAGGTTCAAAAATGGAATACAGGTTCTGATATAATGGCATAAGAGTAAACATTTAAAGCCTAGAGAGATTAAATGGTTGTGAATGCCAGAGTGCAGTAAAAAACGACTTTCATTTACGTGATATCAATCTTCAAAAAATTGCCGACGATCTTGAAGGACATGTCTATACATAGAGAAACTCCTGCTCATATCAACTGATACCTGAGGTGCATACTATTGAATAGAATTAAGTGCAGTGTTGGAAAATCCTGTTTGAAATGTTCAAATTACAGAATGTGTACATTATCCTAGCACTTTTATTTAGTACATACCTATCAATATTTCTTTTGTTGATTTGTTTTATTTGCGGATGCTCTTTAACACCTCAGGTCATCAGCATCCCATTCTATTCAGGGCGTGAAATGACCGGTAAATTTTCTCAGAGATCTCTTCTTTTAGGCTTGAGGTTCTTTTTCATGCCGTAAATGTACGACACGGGACCTACGGCTTTACTTCCCTGCTGAAGGTAGCTATACTTAGAATTTTTAAGCCCGAAAAAATACGGCAAGGATCGAATTTGCACAATATCATAATAATTGTAATAATAACATGTGCAGGAATATTTTCTGTGAAGGTATGAAAATATCAGATGCATTTTCTCATTCTTGAAGATAATTCAAGAATATTTTCTTATAGTTTGATACATATTAGTCAATCTGAAGAAAACCCTCTATGAAACCGCCACGGGTGGATGAGATAGTTAAGGGCGGAGTCGTGAGCGGGAGGTCTGGCATTCGAATCTCGTCAGGACCGTCCTCCCTGACTGAGGTTTTTCCCAGGTTTTCCTCAGTCTTCATAACTGGCAAATGCCGTGAAGATACCCTAAACTTAGGTCTGGAACGTTTCCTTCCTTTAAAATCCTACACAGTTTATCATTTCATTTCATGTATCATCAGTGTTCACCACCTGTGGAGCCTCTGTAGTAAAAACGGGCGTTAACAGCATTCAAAAAAAAAAAAAAAAATTGATTGAAGCAAAAGTCAGACACCGTACCGCATGTCTCCCCATCTGATTCTATGTGCCCCTATAATTTCTAGTTGCAGAGATTTTAACCCTTGTAACCCAAACTTCATAGTTAAGCACACACCTTTGTCTAACATTCAGTTTTTGTGAAAATATTACAAGATGTATTTAGCAGACTTTTCTTATAGATCTGAACTGCTTGATATTTGATAAAGGTTTTTTGTATGTAAGGTCTTTTTCTGATAGAAAGAAGAAACTTCAATTAGGTTATTTTTGTTCAGCTATTTGCAGAACGATTTTGTCGATGATGTCTCAGATAATTCAACAACTTCCTAGCTTTCAGAATTATTTTAATTAAAAGCCCAAAACAGAAGAGTTTTGGGTGTCTATTCACAATTGTAAATAGTAGCAAATAACTATTGCTGCAAATCATTCTGCTAATTGGGAAAAAGAAAAATCTCCAACAAGTATTACAAGCACTAATTTGAGATTGCTTAAAAAGAAAATAGAAACTGGGTTAATAAAACCAAAGGCAGAGACGGGAAAATTACTTTAAAACTCTGGCTTGAAGATTGACAAAAAGAAAGTAGCAAAAATCTTCTGGAAATTTTTCTTCTAAAAAAAGGTTGAGAGAATCAGATAGCAAGAAGCTGAAGATAAGATACAATATGCTGAATTACTTCCATTTGCTTTTGAAAATCTGGGGGACGTCTTAGGAAGCCTTAACCCCAAAAGCAATTAGACCATACGAGTACTTAGAAATCATATTTTTAGTTAACCACTATGCTGGAAATAGTTTTTATCTTCGAGAAGCTGAGAGGCAATTAATGAGGATATGATTTTATCTGTTGCAAAGAATGATAACTTTAAAACATTTGTTTAACTGTACGTTTCTGAATTCCATATGTGCGCAGTGCACAAAACTTTCGTTTCACAATGAACTGGTAAGCGTGGGTTAGTTTTCGTGCTTTGCTTCTGGAAGCTCTACAGGTTAACCGCAAAAACGGGTTCCTTGCTGTTTATAAATTGTTTTAAAATTGAGCATGAAGCGTAATAACTAAAAATGTAGGAAGCCACACCAGTGCCGAACGAGTTTGGCATCGCTTCATTTGCCATAATCACGAATGGAGGAGCCAGAAACAAAGGAAACAAGAGGAAGTTCAACGTCCCCAGCGACATCGTCGTCCTTGTCAGGCGAGGTATTGCCCTCTGCGCGGAGTATTTTGAACCCAACGTACTTCGTAACAGAATAGCCAAATGCAATCCTTTCGCTTGTCGCAGGCCGACCCTGCATTAGTTCCACTAGACCTTGAACAACAGCGCAACTTTTCATCCCTTGTCAAGAAATACCTGCTGCCATGCAACCCTTGAGAGTGAGGTACCTACCAGATTCTGTGGCCATGACCTCGAGAAGCATAACCTCAGAACTAATGCTGCCTACCTTCCCTTAAAGTCTTATTTCGTCATTTAGACTTTATCTATTTACTGATCACTTAAATTATGATTAGAGCGTACAATGACTCCAGAGAGGAGAAATGCTGAAGAGCTTTGATAAAAACACTTTTGCAATTGGAAGGAATCACCAGCTTAACCATTTAACCATCCACGTTTCTTCGTTATTTTACTTCAGACATTTACAAAAGGTGTCAAGAAAATAGCATTTTTTAAAAAAAAAATTTATTCTCTGGCAAAATTCCTGTACAAATCACGTTTATTCATTCATTAAAGCCTTACAACTAGGATAATTTCTTTATTATTATTATACTCTGACTTAAGGACAAAATTACAGTTAAAAACAAACATACTATGCTAAAGCTGTTAATTATTGTTATTGTTAAATTACAAGCGCTATAATAATGGACCACACATACACCAATGTGAGAAACTAATTTAATACTAATTAATTCTCGGTATGAAGCCCCTGCATTGTCGCAAATTTTTGAAATAATAAACGTTTTGTATATAATCGCGGTACTAAGTAGGATTTTACTTAATTTATATAAAAAAAGAAAAAGGAAAAAAAAAAAAAAAAAGCAAGCGTGCTCAGATTCCACCACAAGCGACATGAACAACTACAGTGCAATTTGTATTTCATAGAAACACAGTTTGACAATGTGTACGCTGAAAAAAAAAAAACAAAACAGTAAACTAAACTAAATGTGTCTCTTTGAAGCTTGAATAATTCCTCAACATTTATTTAAATGTCGTTCTTAGAAAATAATATACCTAGGATGCCAAAAAATGTATACACACTTTTCACAGTAGATATCTATTTAATATATTTCAAAGTTGGACGAAAAAAAAGTAATGTGTAATATGATATTCTGTAAACAGATGTGATTCACAAACATTATGATAATGTTGCTACGTGACAGGTAAATCAACAATGAACAAATGAAGCCAAGATTATCGTATGATATTCTGTAAACAGATGTAACTCACATTACATTGTGCTAACGTTGCTACAACAAAATGGAGCTAAGATATCATTTGAATTGCACGCATTCGAGACAAATTTGAGACTCATGGTACCGTATGCGATGTTACAAGGGCAGATGTGGGAGAACTCGCACAGCAACAAGCCCCGAGCACTGGATCCAAGGCACTGTCCAAGGCACTGAATAGGACGGAGGAATCCAATTGAGTATCCGCGTTCTCCGGATCTAACTCCGTTGGACTTCTACCTATGGGGAACTCTTAAGGATGTTGTATACCGTAGAAAACCAGCTACACTGACAGCACTTCGGGAAGAAATTGAAACGGCATGTTTGCAATCGCTTAGGACACTTTCGCAAACTTTGCTCAATCAGTAGTTCAACGTATAGAAGTGTATCGTCGCCGATGGTGGGCATTTTGAGCAACTGCTGTAACTGTAAAACTCTAAGATTATTAGTGCTCATCATTTTCTGTTTGTGTAAATTCAGTTTTGTTATGTTAACACAGTTTTTTCTTTGCTTGAAGTGTGTATACAATTTGACACCTCTTATATAATATAGAGGGCGTTTCAAAAATATATGTATATTTTTCAATTATATAAAGAATAAAAAGAGAACTTTAGATTTGTACGTGCGAAATTGCTTTGTTTCAGAGTTAGTTAAAGATTAATTCGCAAAATGTTTACACAAAGTGTTAAAACGATTGTTTGCTGCCGATTTCATAGGGTTTCAAATATGCTCCCAAGCTTCCCCCATAATGCGCACTGTCTCCCAGGCTCCCACTTTGATCATGGAAGATTTCTATATGAATGCACCAATGACTCACAAACAAAGGTTCAATTAACTTATAGGTACTATCGGTACCTAGCAACCACTCCATCGCTATCTATTCAGCAAGTAGAATATCTTGTACTGAGGCATACGATAAGCACAGATGTACTTATAACATTTTTAAAATAATGTTTCATGGCCATGTCCAATGATTTGGCATTTGCCATTTATGAGGACTGAAGAAAACCTGGAAAAACCTCTCTGTCAGAGAGGATAGCCGAATCGAACACCAGTCCTCCCTCTTACGAGTCTGTGCCTTAGCGACCCGAGGCTGTGCTTAGAAATTTGACACCTTTCAGTAGGTTCAAGTGAACTATCTGTGATACAAGATGAATAGACATTATTTTGAAATAAAAGACAAGTACAATATAGGAGTTGTTCGTTATAACGATAAAACCATTTATTATTATTATTATTATTATTATTATTATTATTATTATTATTACATATCTCCCCCAAAAATTGGGGGAGGAGAGAAATAGACAAATATGAGAAAACTTCAAACCTCTACGATGTTAACAACCTCAGTAATTGTAGTCAGAATTAAGAGCAAGGTGTGAAATGCATCAACATTTATGTCGGAGACATGAAAGAAATTCTCCAGCAGATTATTTTCAGGATGTACAAAGGTTTAGCTACTGAAGAAACTCTTATCTTGCTACCGTTTGATTATTGAAAATGTTCTACAATTATTATAACATTCAAGAATTTTGACATGCATGTATCAGTGAAGGTTTATTAGATATGTGCTTTAAACCGTCTGTGCTACACTTTTGTTTACGCGATCAAAAGGGGTCCATACATGCTTTTTGTGCAACAAACTAATCAACAATAACTAGTTATAAAAATAAAGTTGGAAACAGTGATGTTTGATTTTCAGCATTCATCAAGAGCTATGGGGTAATCACAGAATGAAAGTCCATGTTTGACATGCTTCTTAATGCAATGATATATTAGAAACTTATGGAGTACCCATATATTTATTGACGACGATGAACTGTGTGTAAAACTGCAAGTGCCGACTACGTCAAGAAAAACTTATTAATGCTTCAGATAGGAACATTCATAAAGGTTCCGTCATTCAATAAAACTCACAAAACGACAGAAAGATTGAGCCTAAGATTTCCAATGAAATGTGGTTCGTCATAAGGAAATATTGCATTATTAGTAAACAACAGAGTTAAAATATGCAAGAGATCTTCAGATATCTCAGTATCAATTATACCGAGGGTTCAAAAATATATACACATTTTCACAGTAGATATTTATTTAATATATTTCAAAGTTGGACCGAAAAACAACAGTAATGTGTAGTATGATGTTCTGTAAACAGATGTGACTCACATACATTATGATAGCGTTGCTACGTGACAGGTAAATCAACAATGAACAAATGAGTCAAGATTATCACCTGGCCCAGTGTAGCTCAGCATGTTAAGCATCCGTCTTACCCGCCATTATTATGGAAATGAGGAATTTTACTTCCAACAGGATGGTGCACCATCACATTACCACCGAAATGTACGTGCCTTTCTTAATGACACTCTTCCAAGGCACAGAATAGAACGAAGAGTCCTATTGAGTCTCCACCGCGTTCTCCGGATGTAACTCCGTTGGGCTTCTATATATAGGGAACTCTTAAGGATGTTGTTTACCGTAGAAAACCAGATACACTGGCAGCACTTCGGGAAGAAATTGAAACGGCATGTGTTGCAATCCCTGAGGACACTTTCGCAAACGTTGCTCAATCTGAGTAGTTTAACGTACTCAGAAGTGTATCGACGCCGATGGTGGGCATTTTGAGCAACTGTTGTAACTGTAAAAGTCTAAGATGATTAGTGCTCATCATTTTCTGTTTGTGTAAATTCAGTTTTGTTATGTTACCACAGTTTTTTCTTTAGTTCAAGTGGGTATACATTTTTTGGCCCCATCTGTTTAATTAATTTCATTAAATATATTCTGAATTCTAAATTTTTCATTAAAGAAAATTAAACAAGGTGCCTTTATAGGTAAAAGCAGTATGCATATTAGGACTGTATGACACCAGATCAGTGAAAGTACAGAACATTTCACACATCCCAACACAAGTGTCTTAGAATTGCTTAATTCACTGTAGCATGTTATACATTTTAAGCAACAAATAATTGTTTTTTATTTATCAATTACAAGAAGTAACTTTTTATCGAACGAATGTGATGAGACGTTACATCTGATCGGTACGCAAGACCAGTCTGCTAAATTTCTTTCACCGAGTGAAATGGTTCAGGAGGTCATGGGTTCAAATCAATCCTGACCTTGGATATTTTCCCTGTTTTACTCTTATCATTTATGCGAATGCAGGGAGGGACTTTTTTTTCTTTTCACGAATTTTCTGCTATCCTATTTCACCTCATTTCTTACTGGTCGAAAGTGCCAGGCGATGGGGTTGGTGTTATGTGCGTTATGACAGTGGCTTGTTCTTTGGCTCGGCATCTAGTATGGCAGCAGGCCTTCCAGGAGGCTCAAACTTCCGCCAGGGTCGGGGTGCTCTATATACCGCCAGTTGTCTCTCTGACCTCATCCCTTCCTCCCGGAGATGTCCCCAAAGAGAGCATAAACACAAATGACAAATCCCTGAGCAAGACTAAAGTATTGAAATGCTTTCTCCATACTTACTAACACAACCTAAGAGTCTTTGCTTAATTGTTGCATAAATACCTTTTTAGCAACATTTTTCTAATTAATAAGAATAATTTAAAATGTTATAAAAATTATTAAATAAAATTTCTTTCTTGAAATGATTGAGATTTCTGAAGAAATTTCCGCTCTGGCAAGGCCAATTGAGATGCAATTGTTACAACTGTTCAGCTTCGGTTCCATTCTAATGAATGATGTTATTATATATTTATTGTATTATATTATTGCTATATAATGACGTTTTATATTTAATAGTGCACTAAAGTTATTTTGTAGTACTATTGCCTGTCTCCAAAGCAACGAGTTTAGAGAGCGTTTGCTAAATGTTTACATTAGTTTTCATATCAGAAAGTGAAATATATGCACTAGTTAAACGTTACTAAGAAGTCTATTATTATGGCAGTGAAAGTGTAGATAGAAATCAAGAAACGCCCCTCCTTCCCGTATTTTTACGATAAGTCGAAATGGAGAAAGAAGGGCACCATAAGATATTCCTACACGTGCTCGCATGTTAAATTTAGGCCACAAGATGTGAAAGATACTCAGAATGAAAGCGTTAATAAGCTGGGTAGATATAGTTGGACTTTTAAATCAATTTATACTTCAAATTTTTATACAGATGAAGCATGAAGTTTTTAAAATTCTTCTAGAATACAAACAAATGGATAATTTGACACTAAATTACGTGTGGCAGCTATTGAAATACTAGAACATCCATAATGGGCAGCAAAGACACAAACGTTGTTTACGACAATGCCCCATGTTTTAACGCATGGAAAGTAGGCCCACATAAAATCATGCGATCAGAAGACTCGCTTTCAATAGGCACCTCACTCCAAATGAAAGACCCTCCGGGCAAAGTGAAGGAGTTTTAACAATTTTGGCCTTGGACTGAAAAGGGAAATGATGGGGGTGGCGGCGAAAGGGTAGAAACTGAAGAGGTTTACGTTCCTTGAAGAGTTTTATAGCCTCATGGAAAGGGAAAGGTGATGCAGAAAGGGGAGTAATTTAGGAGTGGAGGTCGAAATGGCTGGCAGCGGAGGTAAACATGGAAATTACTTTTTAGAGGGGGGTTGAAGTCGCGAAAGGAAAGAATGAGTTGCTGAAGCAAGGGTCAGGTATAGGTTGGGAAAGGGCAGGAGGAAAAAGGACAAAACATCTTATATCAAGGGCAATGCTGCAAAATTAGACACTATACTGTTTTATTAGTCCAGACAGAATTCTGCTGCATGTTCAGTTTCTCTTTTATTGACGATTAAAAAAACTCGAGACTACATACAAACTGACAGAGTAGGAGAGAGGGAACAGGAAGAATCCTCTGTGGTGTGTAACTGAAAATAAACGTATGAGTAAAAAATACAAAGAAACAATTTGAACTTTCTGAATTTTTAATATTCCAAAAGGAAGACATTAACACGAATTCAATATACTATTTCATTCATGTGACCTCTTAAACGAAACAAAATTTTGAATTTTGACAAATCAAAGCCAGATTAAGGAGTGAAATTATCAAATAAAAAATTATCAACTCCGTTTTATCCCGCGACATGCGTTTGTCTTGAGATCAGTGTAGCCAACTCTATACCTCCACTATATAATTCCTGAACAAGCATCACTGACCACTTTTGCTATAGGCGGTGGTGAGATATTGATACCAACAAAAGCATGGACAATCGACAGTCATAACGCAAATGGAGGGTTCTTCAAAGCGTTTTGGTGATGCGTCAAATGTACAAATTGATTCTATTAAAAATAGAAACACTGTATGTTATCTTTTTTGTTTTGTTTTTCTTAGTTGGTATTAGAAAATCGAACGGTAGTGGTTGTAATGGTTGACTTTTGTTCATTTCGGTCTCACGGTTTCTAAATAGAATAGATATTCATAAGTATAACATTTTATACAAGTGTTAATATTTTGTGCATGAATTTCATATATATAAAATTAACAGTAATTATAATAGTACAAAAGGATAAAACACTAAGAAAAAGTCACACTTGAGATCGCTATATTTCGGACTCGTGGAGTCCTTCTATGGCAAGAAGACAAGTGACGGTGATAAAAGTAAATATTGAGTATCAAAGGTAACGTTATGCATGGAAACAGCTGAAACTAGAAATGAGAGTGTGTGTGGGGGGGGGGGATTAATACGTAAGATTTAAACCAGGTGGTATGCGCGCTTTATGTAAAAATTTGGCTGCCATTTCTCTATCTCTGAATAAACTTTCAGAGCATTGTGTAGGTAAAGCATCAATAAGTGTTAGATTAAAAGCATCATCAAAATCCTTACAGTGAGATAAGGCATATTGGGCAACCGGCAAGGGAGACTTGGTTTTAACGTCTATGATTGTTCATGTAGCGAAACAACAGTAGAAGTTAAACCAATATAAAATGCTTTGCAAAGGTTACATATATACGACGTTCTTGGAGGCACAAGTAGCAAATGAAGAAATGTTAAATTCTCTGGATAAATTAGGGCTTTGGAATGAAAGGCAAGGCATAATTAGCGCACAGGTTTTACATTTAGGGCGTTGGCAAGGATATGAGCCAGCAAAGGGACATGGTAAATTCGGAGAGGATAGGTTACGGCGAAAAATACTTTTAAGGTTAGGGGGTGTTCTGAAAGTAAGGCGGGATACAAATTTAGAAAAATCATTTAAAGATGGATACATTAACAAAGTATCATGACATTCTTTCAAAATAGGTCTGATGCTTTCAATTCCAGGCAAGTAAGTAGGAACAAGGTTAATGAAGTTCTTATTAGAAGTTTTAGGTTTGCATTGGAAAGTTTTGTGCGCTGGGATTATACGGAATTTTAAAAGTGCGGAAGGATAATTTTGGTTTTGGAACTTTTGAGTTAGGTTTTTAATATACTTGTCAAGAGATAAAAGGTTTTTACAAAGACGATGACCACGGATTGAAAGAGAAAAAGAAATAGATCTTTTATATGCAAGGGATGACAGCTATCAAAATGAAGATACTGTTGTAAATTGGTAGGCTTAATGTGCACAGACGTAAGAAAAGAGCCATTACATAAAGAAATATCAGCATCTAGGATCGTAGCAGCATTGGAAGAGACAGAAAAAGTGAACTTAACTGAAAACTTGGAGTTAAGATTAGTAAGGAACTGCTCGAGAGATTCTGAGCCATGAGTCCAAAGCACGAATATATCATCAATATATCTCAGCCATAATAATGGTACCAAAGGTTCTATATATATATTTATATGACTTCACTTGTCTAGCTTCTTGCCATTGAAGAACTCGCAGTAGTTCGAAATATAGCAATTTCAAGTGTGACTCTTTCTCTGTGTTTTATCTTTATCTACTTTTATTATTAGTGTTAATTTGTTACATTGTTAATAGTGTTTCTTTATTTTTATGTTTCATTAATATTATATATATATATATTAAAAATAAAAATAAAGTAACACAATTAACAATGTAACAAATTAACAGTAATTAAAAAAGTAGACAAGGATAAAACACTAAGAGAAAGCCACCCTTATAATAGCTATATTTCGAACTCGTTGAGTGTAACTATATTGAAAAGTGAAATATAGCTTTTGTCTTTATCATAACTAGAAAATGGTTAGACCGGAAACTTATGGCCCTACCTTTGTATATTGTTTTTAAGGTTCTTGCTCCACGCCAGGAAAATACTTTCTTCCCTCGCCTAATTATGTTTTAAAACAAATAATTTAGTCGCTTTTGACACAAATGTTATAATCTTTGCTTATAATTAAAATGTGACTGCCCAATAACACAAACAAACGCACATCAATGCAAATGATGAAACACATCAATAAAATAGATGAACTACATAACTCCAGTGCGATCTCTTGACTGAAATGGATAACGCATGTAGCTAAATGCATGAAAATATATGGCAGTCATCTCAAAAAGGAAGATTACGTTTGAATATTGACAATACATAATTAGACACTTAAGTGGTCACCATTTCTGAGAAAAGATATCAGACTAATGCAACAGGAATGATAAAAATCCAGCCTGTACATTATTTATTATTAAGAAGTTGACATAATATAATTTAAAGCGGCAAAGATTCGCTATAATGTATGACGATCTTTACAAATGTGATATATTATTTTGTACAATAAAATGTTACAACCCCACACTTAAGAAAGGCTTGCACTAATGCACTTGTATGTTTTAGACCATATTCAGGGCCAAGGTAGGAACTTTAGCATTCAAATAAACCGAGGCTAAGACTTGAATTACTTGTCCCAAATTTAATTTACGTATATAAGTTTGAAAATTATAAAATTCCCCCAAAATTACATTGAACATAAATACAATAATGCTTTGGAACAACCGAGTGTTCCTTGCAGCTAATGAAGATGCTCTTTGAAGAGAATATTACATAATTAAATAAAATTGCACTGGCCTATATATGAAAATATATATTAATAAAGCAAAAATAATGACAATGACAGGAAAACATAATAAAAGAGCAAAAATAGAGATTAATAGAACAAATATATTTCTATAGGTGCCTGAGAATTGAAATTTCCATGCATAGTATAAATAAGTGTAAAAGAACTTTCTAAAATATAATAAAATATATGGAACAATTAAAAGACGCTGGGTAAAACCGTAAGAAATGAAATTAAACTAAAAACTACATAATGTCATATCACAATAGGGAAGTGAGTCTTTGAGGGAGATAGGTAAAAGGAAACTTGAAGACCATTGTCAGATTTAACTATGACGGAAAAAAAAAATTAAAATCTATCAGAATATTTGTTGTAAAACAAACATATTAGAAAGCCAAGATGTTGATTTATTTTTATTTATGGACGATCTTTAACAGCTCAGGTCATCAGCGTCCCATTCAACTCAGGGCGTGAAACGGCCGACAAATTTTGCTCAGATGCCTCTCTTTCAGGCTTGAGGTTCTTTTTCGTGCCGTAAATGTACGGGACCCACGGCTTTACTTCCCTTCCGAAGGAAGCCATACTTAGGATTTTTACGCCCCGAAAAAATCCATCGGTCCTGGCCGGGTTCGAACCCGCGATTTGGGTGTAGGAGGCAAGTATGGTAACCACTACAAGAAAGCCAAGAGAAACAATAACTCAATAATCATGGTGCCTTAACTTCACAACAAGATAGCTGTCATTCCTTGAAAGGGATAAAGATGAACTGGTATGTGTTACTTATTACACATTTGCTGCTCGAAATCTATTGATTTGTTAGGGATGGAGGAAATTTCGGTATTTCAGCCTTGCCCATGGGCTGGCCGTTTGTACCTACACCCTCAGTGAGGAAAGGATGATATATGAGAGACACAGGGCGGCCAGCTTTCAGACCAGGAGGTACGGAGTCCTTAAGATAGAAAACCCCGGAAATGAGTTCCAGCCCCTCAGAAGGCCTGCTTCCATATTACACGCCTGGGCAGACACCTTTCCAAAGGAAGTCAACGTTACAACGCATCAGCCCCCTCGCCTGGCACTTTCAATAGTAACAGAATGAACGGACTGAAATGATATGAAATGAAATGGGAAAGCGGAAAATTAGTGAAAAGGAAAAATCCATCCCAATTGGGAAAACCATGAAAAAATCCAACGTCAGGATGGCCGGCCACACAGGATTTTTTGAATGGTGTTTAACGCCCGTTTTTACTACTGAGGCATCACAGGCGGTAGACACTGGTGATACATGAGATGAAATGTTATATTGGTAAAAGATTTTTTTTAAGGAAGGAAACGTCCCAGGCCTAAGTTTAGGGTACCTGCCCGGCATTCGCCATTTATGAGACTGAGGAAAACCAAGAAAGACATCAGAGGGAGGACGGTTCTGGCGGGATTTGAACTCCAGACCTCCCGCTCACGAGTCCGGACTTAACGACCTCGGCCACCCGTGGCGGTCCCACAGGATTTGAGCACGGGACCTGCCAAATGCAAGTGTCAAGCGTTACCGCTTAAGCCATCTTAGTGTCTATGCATGCAGTTTTGCATACGTACACAGTGGAGTGAGTGGAAAGAATAATCTTTTTGAAAGTTCACTATCGAGGCGACACGAATTGTCTCGAAATGTAGATATAGTGGACTGTGTTGTCACAGGGCTGTCACCGACGAATGATTATGGCATATGATTATATAATATTTGTTTATAGTTTTAAATATCTTTAGCTCATGCTAGAACGTGAATATTGATCACCAGTGTCATAGAGCGCTACAGGAACTTGGAACAAGTGAATCATCTCAGTCTCTGTCAAACTAAATCTTAATTAGAAAATATTTTGTGACATACAAATACAAATACTTATTCTCCAAAATTGACAAGCAGTGATTCGTATATTACACGTTAAGAGATTTAAACAAATCGAGAAATATTAACAAACAACGATTCTTGATCATCATTGAATACCACAAATCCAGTTGATACCCCTAATTATGCTCTCTTCCCATATCCTCTATTTCTGTTTTATATCATTTGGCATATTAGGTAATTAGAGCCTGGCATCAAAAGTATTCATGAAACAAAGTCACCTTGTGGACACTTGTCTTTTATACTGAAATGACACAGAAATTTCAAATGAAGAAACTGATGAAAGGTCAACTAGCCAATGCACAGAAGTTCATTTTCGGCTCATAACTCATAACTCTTTCTCATTTAGAACTTCCAATCACAACTCGCAGAAGCTAAAGCACCACCCTTTAAGTGTTCTTGCACAGGAATTCAGGCGATTGGTGCTCGTTGCAGCGAAATAATTAATTACACGGCGTACTGGGCACGAGACAGGTCGACTGTAAAGTATCTAGAACGTGGCCTCAATCGATGATGAAAACTATCAGCTAACCTTCTCGAGACCGAACCGCAAGATGAGTTGATGATAAACTCTTTATGAGTTTTTTTTCATTTACTGTATGAAAATCTCAATGTCACTCAAATATCATGCTTTTAACTCTAAGTGTTACTGTAATCAGTTTAAAGCCGATAGTGCTCAGCTGGTGATCAATTTTAATAGCTCTCCAGTGACCGAGCTCAGGCGTAAACGCTTGCGAGTCGCATTCGGCAAGTTCCGGATTGAAATCCTTTGGGTCTGATCATTCTTACTTTGGGTTTTTTCGTGGTTTCTCCTGGTCGCTTAGGCGAATGCTGGAAGAGAGACGAATTTTCCGCTCTCACATTTCACATCATTTCATTCCAAGGGCCGAACCGGTCCTGGTGGTGTAGCGGTAACCATACTTGCCTCCTAAACCAAAGATCGCGGATGAGATCCCAGCCAGTATCGATGATTTTTTCGGGCGTAAAAATCCTAAGTATGGCTTCCTTCGGAAGAGAAGTAAAGCCGGGGGTCCCGTGTCGAACATTTACGGCACGATAAAGAACCTCAAGCCTGAAAACAGAGGCATCTGAGCAAAATTTGTTGGCCGTTTCACGCCCTGGATTGAATGGGACGCCGAGGACCTGAGATGTTAAACAGCGTCCGGAAATAAAGAAATAAAAACATTCCAGGGCCGAAAGTGCCAAAACGAATATTTGCACTCTATGCGCGCTCAAAGACCTTGGACTGGTCCGGGTTTTGGTTCAGTTCTGCTCGTTCAAGCGGAACTAACTTGCTGGTGATCTAAGATTAGTAAATAATATATATATATATATATATATATATATATATGAATATATATATATATATTTATTTCAATACATAGTAACCAAGCAAAAAGATAAAATTGAATTTTTCAGGTGTAGGTTGTTTGGCACTGATAGCTCTGAAGGCTTTGCAATAAAATTCATATTAATATTTTTGAGTAGGATAACTTTTAAATGGGCTTGCCTCGAATTGACTTATCCAGAAGGCATTTTTCTGTTTTAAATGCACTTTTAATCGAAACAAGATTGCTTTATGAATAGACATTTGTGTTCTATTATTACTATTTTTATTTTTATTATTTAATTTACTTTGTGACGATGTCTATAGTCTGTGAAAGTTATATCCAGCAAAACATTAAATTCAGTTAAATTTTGGTGCGGCTGCAAACGAGTTTTCCTATTAGGCAGCCTCCAAAGTTATATTTTTCTATTAGATCTTATCCACCTTTAAGAAACACATCAATCTCTAGACGCTCTTCCATTACATGGACAAACATCATCCTTCCCTCCCCTCCAAAAAACTCTTCATGCTTTCATTGTCCCTTGAGAGAGAAAAAGTGGTGATGGAACAGCGTGGACATTTCTTCTACAGAGTCAAGACAAACGACAGACAAGTCTTAATCTAGATCTGGGGAAAAAATCCTACGATTTTCTTTCAAGCCTTTAATTTCGAAACATGCTAACTCCAGTATGAGGAATTCATTTTGGTTAATATGAAAAAAAAATTATGAGTACAGGAAACAAAAGAAGCTTTAAGCCCTTATTAGGGACGGAACTCCAGTTATATTCCGTATAAAAAATGTAACTAATTAGTGAGACACCTCTGTTTCGCTAATTTTATTACATCTCTGTGTCACAGTTGTACATTATAAATTCCTATTTACCACTCTGACAGAAACGCGCTATTTAAAGCAAAGCGAGGACATGCAAGTTCATTTTTTTATGCATAGCTCATTATTAATTTTTATTAGCACCATTCAAGAGCAGCGAGGGGTCGGTCTCAATGTTCTACCCCTGACGAGTTTTATTTTCACTTCACTTGTCAGCCGAATCTCCTTGGAAGATTGATGCACTTCTACCGACGGCGTTCTTGTCATTCTCTGCAAACCTCTGACTGCTTAACTGTGTTAATCTGAAGAAAATTTCCTCCCTTGAAAAAGATTTTCGGTGACAGCTACATCTTGAAGGAGTATTTATATGGCGCACCATTTATGCCTTATTTGTGAGTTATTTTAATTAATTATATAAACAACATAAATATGTAAGAGCACTTTAGCATAACTGTAAATACTTATTGTGCCATTTTTGAATTGAGTTTGGGCAGTATTTTCATGTTTTATACGTGCCCTTGTGTAATCAAAGTGAACGGAAGAGAGAGGGGGCGTTATTAATACTGACCATGGTGAAAACTCATGGTTTTAAGGCAGGAAACGTTCCAGGCCTAAGTTTAGGGTACCTTCCCGGTATTTGCAATTTGTGAGGATTGAGGAAAACGTGGTAAAAACCTCAGTCAGAGAGGATGGTTCTGGTAGGGTTCGAACCCCAGACCTCTCGCTCATATAAGTCCGTGCCTTAACGACCTCGGCCACCCGTGACGGTAGAGAGAGAGAGGCCTCAGCTGGATGATGTAAAGATGCAGAAGTTAGAGGCCTGAAATGAACAATGTATAAGGCCTTATGAAAATTTAATGACCGAGCCTGGAGCAAAGTGATCTTACTTTGCATCTGTGCGCATGGTCAGTTCCCGCCAAAATAACGTAATGTAGACAAGTGAGAAGCAATGGAAACTTAATATTTTGAAATTTCTAAGGTATCAGCAGCAGTGGGCATATGTATAAGGCCACCGAAAGAGAATTAGAGCATGTGTTCGGTACATAAAGTTAGTAGTAGGGTAGGCTGCGCCCCGTGTTCTTGGCTTATTTTTTTCTTTCGTGCCAGTCCCTGCTCAGTTGAGGTTTACGAAGTGAATATGTTCTCACATGGCCATGAACTATCCACCATCAGTTTTGTATGTACGCAAAGACATGTTTTTCAGCTAAGATTAATGTTTCCTTCTCAGCCAAATAAGTGTCTTTAAAGCGTATCTAAGGAAATGTAAAGATAACGAAGTTTGCGAGTGTGGTAAATTGCTGACCGTGACCCACATTCTGAGGGAACCGTAAACCTGTGGACAGGAAGAAACCGAGCCCAAGTTTAAGGGTAATAGCACTTCCCTGCTACCGGCTTACATAATCGGAGGCATATTAAACAATTGAGAGCTGCGTAAAGCAGAGTTTGCTTCTTAAGTAAACTAAATCACATCCTCTCCCAGCGGGGCTCACAAAACGCAGCGAAAAGCCCTGAGATTCTGTTGTAGTAAAGCGGTGCAACAGACTGGGGCATCAATATTACTGACATTCACTACTGGGGCCAGCATCGCGCCTAGACAAGCTTTAAATTGGCACCCAATGTGCGGGCATCCACCAACAAAACCGCTTCAAACTGGAGTATAAGAAAGATATTCCAGCATTCAAACTGCACTATAGTTTCATTCTTTATTTCACAAACCTTATGGCAAGAAGCATTGCCCTGAAAAAAGAGCACAACCCACCACAGATTTCCGTGTCGTTTATCCTTGATTACATTTCATAACTTTGAAATGAAATTATCATAATAATTACTGCTAATCTACCAGAGTAACACCTTTTGGGAACACACACACACACACAAACACAATGCCTGTTGGTTGTTGCACTGTTTCAAAAAATCGTATGTTTCCACTCAAATGTTGATTTGAAATTAATCCTTATTCAAGAAAATTCTGTTTGTTCGTTCTAAAATGTCATAAAAGATGCTTACAACTGTCATCGCTTTCTTGAAGATATCACCATTCTAGGTACCCAATCACAACTGTCATCGCTTTCCTGAAGGTATCACCATTCTAGGTACCTAACTTATTGTTTTTTTCAAAAAAAAATTATTTAGTTGTGCAATGGGATGCATCATTTCTCTACTGTATCTCCAACGCCACTGATGGCCGAGGTCGTTAAGCCGCGGACTCTTGAGCGCGAGGTCTGGGGTTCCAATTCCGTCAGAACTGTCCTCCCTACTGAGGTATTTTCCAGGTTTTCCTCAATCTTCATAAATGGTAAATGCCGGGAGGTACCCTAAACTTAGATCTGGAACGTTTCCTTCCTTAAAAAATCCTTTCCTAATTTATCATTTCATTTCATGTATCATCAGTGTCCATCGCCGGTGGTGACTCAGTATTAAAATGGGAGTTAAACACTATTAAAAAAATTCTACTGCATCCCTGAGTCACTGGTCGATTTTGCAACAATAATAATTTATGAACTTTATCTTTTCTTCTGTTGTGACAGCTTTCCTAGGAATACCCAAGTTCCTCTTCACACGACGTTCTACCAAATTTAACCTGACGATACTCACTTTTTACTGTATTAACCCACAGTACATTCCCTCAAAGTTGGTGACATCGTCGCATACAACCATACGCTGACACCATTGCTTCGCCCAAGCATTTTTTTCCTAAGTGTTAAAAAGGAAGTAGAAGAAACCCATTGATTTCTTCATACTTGCACGGGTCTTCTTCCATGTTGCTCTTGAAATTTAGGATATATTTATTGATCCAAAGTGTTAAATTTCATCGTTCGTTAGAAATAGTTACTACCTCAAATGTTCTAACAGGGAGCAGACATAAACCCTGACCTCACCACCCTTGTGGTAAATCAAACACAATGAGCAGTTGACACATTTATTTGGAAAGGAACTTGGATCGTTCTATCATAATTTCATATTAATGTCTAGACCCAACAGCTACTTTCCGTTTTTATGAGCTTCTAGCAAATGCAGCCAGACGCTCTTAATTAGTTATATGTCCGTTCAGTGCCAACCTAATTGCACGGAGGTCTATATAAGACTCCAGAAATTATCTTTTGGGGGCCATGACACAAAGAAGTAAGCCACACTATGTGTCAACCTCGCTAAGGAGCTTTCTTGCCTTGGTACTCCTTATCACTTTGATATTTAAATATCAACATCCCGAATCCTCTCCTTGGGACTTAGAAAGTTTTCAGCGAAGTGAAATGTCTTCTTCTATTTTGAAAATAAAATCTTACTAGACAGAAGTCGACGACGTGTTTCAACACAAGTGACCAATGGTTTCCGGCCTAACCATTCTCTAGCTATGATAAAGAGAAAAACTACATTTCACTTTTCAATATAGTTACCCTTTCTTGCTATACACTTCAATCTTTCAAACCCCCCCCCCCAATAGTAAGAAGTTTGTCTGCAAATGGGCATAAACAGCATCCATCACTTCTTCATCACACTTAAATTTCCTTCCTTGAAAGTCCTTCTTGAGTTTTGAGAAGAGGAAATGGTAACTGGAAGCTAGATCTGGGCCGTAGGGTGGATGGTCGATCTCCTCGAAGCCACATTTCTTTACAGCTTCCTTTGCAACAAGAGCTGTGTGTACAGGCGAGTTGTCGTGAAGAAGGCGCACACCACCACTCAGCTTTCCTCACCTTTTCTCTTTGATGGAAACACGTAGTCTGTGCAGTAGGCCAGCATAGTACTGCCCATTTACTGTGATGTTCCTCTACTTGAAGTCAATGAAGAATATTCCTTCACAGTTCCTAAAGATCTTGGTTGACTGAGTGACTTTGGCCTTTAGAGGCGGTGCTTCGCCAGTTTTACGTTCCTCTATTGATTTTCTTTTGAACAAGGGATCATAGTTTCATCTCCTATTTGCAGAACTTCTCTCGCATTGCCATGGCAGAGCTCCAAAAATGCCTGACAACAGATGACTCGCTACTGCTTTTGGACTGAGGAAAGAAGTCAAGGAACCCATCTTGATCTAATCTTATTCATGTTTAAATGTTCATGAATAATTCGAAGGACTATCATTTTAGAAATACCCAGCCTTACTGATATTTCTGTAACTGTGAGCCGTCATAATTTCTCCTTCCACAAGAGCGGTGTTTTCAGGAGTGAGCACCTCCAAGGGCTGCACGCTCTTCGTTTTCAATGCTTTCTCGACCCATTCGAAAAGGCTTGGCCCATTCTTTGCGGTAGAATATGAGGGGGATGCTTCCCCATATACACCATCCAATCGCTGTTTAGTCTCATTTGGAGTAAGTCCTTCTTTTATGAAGATTTTTATAACAGCTCGATACTCCATTTTGAACATGACACAATCTTCTACACATAGCCTTCTTTATGCAACTATATCTGAACAACTGAACACAACGGATTGGAAGTTAATAGCTGCAATTATTTATTTAACAGATAAAGTATGATACTAGATAAGATATTTTGTGAAGGCTATTATCCTTATCGACGAGACCGGAAACTTATGGACCTACCCTCGTAAATAGGCGAGGAAGATATTACTATTGTACACGTTAATAATAAATAAATAAGGAAATAACATTTTGTAATTTAAATTAAAATGATTGAATATTTTATTTTATGGTTTTCAATAACATTATTCCCATTTTCCGGATGATTACACAGTTTATAGTAATAAAACCATCTGCTATATACATACAAACCTAAAATATCCACCTTAGGTAACTATTACAGTTTGTTATACAATAGAAGTTAAGAGTTTGCATGCGTTGATTTTCTATATGGCCATTTTCGGTGCTAGTAAACCATTTAAATTAATGCCAAAATTTTTGTCGCTACGCAATACAATGCTCCTCAGCACATAAAAAAATGCAATATCTGAGAAATCCTTTACGTACGCTCTCTCATTTCTATCTCTCTTTGTTTGTTTGTTTCTTTTTTTTTCCCCTTTCAACGTTTGAAGAGTGACTGATAAAATAAATTATTTTAATTGCATAATAGCACAGTGACAGAGTTAAAATAAATGTAATAGATAATTGGTGTGAAATTTAGAGGATAAGGGATAAAAGCGAAAAGCATTAGAGGAAACGGAAGAGGGCAAAGAACAAAAATTAGACTTTTGAAAGTTGTTTGCTAAGAAGGTGGAAACGCGGTTTCTCTCTAATCTCTGCAGTCGCACGTTGATCCACGACCGACTATGGAATGAAGTAGCTTTCTGCTTCAAAGAAAACGTTGAAAGCGAACGTGCTACGAGATGGCGATGATGATCCAGATCGCATAGGGTTCATGGACACTGCGACCTTCTGCACGGATAACATACGTTGGTTTTATGGGGCCGTAAACTTTGTTTACATGCAAGCAGTGCATTCACGCGACAGAAGTAGTAAACACACACAAAAGCGCGGGATACCGCTGACCAATCCGCAAACAGACGTTACGAATTGCTGCCAGAAAGGGAGAGAAGAGGAGTTTCCTAGTATTTGGTAGCGCAATCTCGCCATCTTGTAAGAATTCAAACGTATGCATAAGTTCATACAATAGTCTGAAAAACTTGTCAAGGGAAAAAGAGCCAAATTGAAGCGTTCCAATAGGTGGTTTGATTCATTCCGAACACTCACTAGTATTTATGTGCATGGAACAAACATTTGTTAGTTAGCCAAACTTACTTGCTAAGCTTATTGAAGAAGAAATGTGGAAGACACAAGCTGCGGTTAAACCCCGGGGCGCTCAATTTGTCTACTGCTACTGGACTCAAATTAATAGTGGAGATGGTCTACACAGTTTTGTCATTTCGATTTTCTCTTGGAGCAGTTCTCTTTCTAACTGTTCAATTTCTTTGCATTCAGTGAACACAAAACGAAATAAAAGAAAATACTTCACGAATTCACACGAAACTTCACTAGGCTGTCATTCAACAAAGCTTAGTACTAATCAAACCATAGTGTAAGGATAAAATCTTATTGACCAAACTCGATTATCGTTGCTGAACAGTTTTGTTACTTCAAATGTATTATTGTTTACTATCGAAATAACTGCAAGTTTTCACACATTTTGTGTAAATGACTGTGTTGGCGTTAATGTTCTGTTTCTAATACTCTTTCTAAAATATGCTACGCAACGTTGTAACTGAACAACAACAGCAGTCTTATAAAACAGGAGGCTTTCCTGGGAACGTGACAAGAGATGGCGCTTTAAGTGGTGCATGCACACAACAGCACGTTAGTAAACCAAATTCCCTACAGATAATTCTGATTCTAAAACCTCTGGAGCAAGACGGAAGCCCCTTACAGACATTGCATTTGTTTTTGTTTTGCACATAAAAACATGTTAAGCAATAGTTAGAGGAAATGAAACATTGAAATGTTTACGGGTAACGCAAACAAGCAAACCCCTAGAGCACCAGCATGGATGAAATACTCACACCAGGCTTTTTTTTTGTATAGGGTTTAACGTACGTTTTTATTACTGAGGCATCAGTGGTGAACACTGATGATATACGAGATGACATGATATATTGGGAAAATATTTTTTTTTAGGAAGGAAACGTTCTAGACCTAAGTTTAGGGCACCTCCCCGGCATTTGCCATTTATGAGGACTGAGGAAAACCTGGAAAAAACCTCAGCAAGGGAGGACAGTACTGGTGGGATTCGAACCCACCATTCGAGAAGTTAAATATGATATAAAATAATATTTCTAAAGTCAATGAACGGTTTTGAAATATGTCTTAACACACCATATAGATATGGAGTTATATCATAACTCTGCATAACACAGCATTTTAACATGGAGATATAAAAATATAGAGGGCATTTCTGAAGCTTTTTAGAACAACTATATCCAGACGCACTTAAACATAGACGACGGTTTTAATCTCACAGCAGCCTGTCCGCGTCCAACCTTCGGCAGAGTAATGGAGGTCAGGTAAGAAGATGGACATCTGTTCTCTTGACCCCTCTACTGGACACTGCTGTACAGGTGGTAATGCGTAACAATGGCGCTTTTGTTACATCACTCCAGTACCATTCTTCTCCTTCCTCCCGAGGTATGTATGTCTACATCTGCAAGAACCATCTCCCCTTGGCCTGGGGGAAGGGAAGTCCTAACCGATTTAACCCAACACCCATCTGCAAGGGGCGGCGATCAACGGACGAAGGGATGAGAACGGGAAAAAAACTGGTGAAATCTTGAGGCAAATATGGGAAACCGAAAACGTTGTTTCCTTCTCCTTTCAGATGCTGCGCTGGGAAAGGAAAGGGTATTTTACGTTCCTCCCCCGTTGTACCCTTTTTAAAAATTATACCATTGCCGAATTTGTGCTCACAGCGGCTGAAAGAGGAAGGACATGAAAGATAAGTAAGATATAATGGGCAAGGGCAAACTATTTAGCCTTGAAGTATTTCCTTACAGAAAATAAGGAAGAGATGGTTTCCTTAAAGACGCCTTAGCTTGAAACTACAGACACGTTCACCACCTTTATCCTTTGAAAAAAAAAAGCTTTATTATAAATATTTCTATTGTATCTAATGTACACGCCCTCTAAGCAATTGTCATAAAAATGTGTTTTAAAAGAAGACATTTTTGCCGTTAGTATTGATACAGAACATTTGCTCTTCAAAGTAAAGATCAATGAATTCATTACTCTTGTTTTTAATAGTGTTTAACGCCCATTTTTACTACTAATGCACCACAGCGGTGGACACTGAAGATACATGAGATGAAATGATTATATTGGGAAAGGATTTTTTTTTAAGGAAGGAAACGTTCCAAGTCTAAGTTTAGGGTAACTTCCCGGCATTTGCCTTTTATGAGGATTGAGAAAAACCTGAAACAAAAACCTCAGTCAGGCAAGACGGTCTTGGCGGGATTCGAAACCTAACCTCCCGCTCACGAGTCCGCGCCTTATCGACTTCGGCCACTGAGCCACTACAGGCGGTGGACACTGATGATGATATATATTTTAAGGAAGGAAGCGTTCCAAGCCTAAGTTTAGGGTACCTCCCCGGCATTTGCCAGTTATGAGGACTGAAGAAAGCCTGAAAAAAAAAAACCGTCAGGGAGGACGGTCCTGGTGGAATTCCAACTCCAGACCTCCCGCTCACGAATCCGCGCCTTAACGACATCGGCCACCCGTGGCGGTGATTGCTCTTGAGGAATCTGACAGTCAGTGCAAGATTCCATGACAGTAACAAACTTTGATGTGTAAATTTCAAATTCTGTCATTTTCTGGAAGTTTTGAAACTCCTAATAATATGAACAGAATGAAACTTTAAAAACTAAATATGTGGTAATGTATATGAATTAGTTACAAAATAGACTTCTGTCCAAATTCAATCAACAATCCAACGATAGAATGCAAAAGTTGTGTTAAATTATTTACCGAACTCTATTTAAAATTTAAATTTCATTAGGTAAGGGTGCTATTAGAAATTTCGAAATAGATGTCCAGAGGATAAGAGGATGAAATATAAAACGTAGTTAATATTATTTTTAAATTTTCTTCCAATATCTAAATTAATTGAATTTTTGTTTTTGATTAAATTAAATTTATTTTAAACGGGCAGTTATTCAGTTTACAAAATGAAAGCCCTCCTGTGTTGAAATTTCTCCCTGAGGACACGCGACGGGTATAAGGGTAGTGGTTTGACTGAAAATTAAGAATAAAAAAATTAAAGCACGTATCCTTTGAAAACACTGTGTCCTATAAGACAGGTGCATTCTCAAGCTAAAAATATACTAAAATCGTGTCAGGTATTTAGCAGATAGATGCCATGTTGTCTATTGGAGGGCGCGGCTTTGATTGATAACAGGTACTCGTTGGCTTTCCCTGCACTTTTTATTTACATGGAAAAGGTAAGGTTAGTTGCCCATGGACTATTTACTTGTTTGCACCATCATTATTTCATTTCATTCATCTTCTCCACGAATCATGTGACTTACAACGCTCAAAAATAAAAATAAAGAAAAACAAATTGTAAATAATCGTAGAAATTAACAGTGAAAAGTTTTTAATGACGATTTACAAAGGAGCCAAAAAAACTAACTAAGGGGAACAAAAAGGTATAAATACACTGTTTTCTGTCTCTATAGAATTTCCCAGAAAATAAATATTTTATCTCTAAACACGTGGCAACGGTGCATACTGTTCTGCGTGGTTAACTCATAGTGTATACAGTAGGGACAGCTTGCATTGCCAACTTTGATTAAATCTGGTTCTGAGTTGGGTGTACTTCTCATTTGATGTTCCTGCTGCCTCCATAGCTAACATATTTGTTTACAAACGCTGTTAAGCGAAAGTTGCAGATAATTTTATTTTAATTTTTTAAATAGTGTTTAACGCCCGCTTTTACTACTGAGGCATAGGTGATGAAAGCTAATGATACATGAAATGAAAAGATATATTGGGAAAGGATTTTTTAATTTAAGGAAGGAAACGTTCCAGGCTAAATTTAGGGTACCTCCCCGGCATTTGCCATTTATGAGGACTGAGGAAAACCGGGAAAAAAACCTCAGTCAGGGAGAATGGTTATACTTTTACTACCACTAATACTATTACTACTACCATTAATAATAATAATAATAATAATAATAACAACAACAACAAAACAATAATAAAACGAGGAAAGGACCACATGATTTAGTATCAGTATTGACCATTATCCGGTGATATACTTTGGTGAAAAAGCATATATTTGAAATTTCCAGGGTCATTTTGCCAGAATTATTCAGAGGAATTCGATTCAGCATCATATTTCGTATTATTGCCGTAACCTATACAATCAGATAATCATGCACGGCTGTTAATTCACATAAGCGGATAGTGCCAACATAATCACCAAGCGCCACCTACTCGGTAATTTAAACTTTAGCGTCAATAGTATAACGGCATGTTTACATTTGGCAATAATTATTACTGCCTGATGTTGTTTCATTTATTAAAAGGTCGTAATAAATGTTATCGGTGAATATAGAAGTACAGACATTTGGTGACATGCAATTCAATTGCGCGAAATACGCAAGGCGTCCCTACTGTATATACTGTGTTTAACTTACAATTTTAGAATGCAGATATTTGCAGATATGTGTTTTACAAACGTGCGTAGAAAAAGGTTCATAGCTAGCGTTGTTCATTTTTTTTTGTTAGTCTTTGTTAACACCAACACTCAATGATGCCAAATCTCATTTTGCGAAGATTCACCCAAAATTTAAGATAAAGTTAAAATGCTTTGGGTTATGACAAAAATAACAAATTATACTTACTTAATTTGTTTGTTTATCCATTCTTTTAATCGGAATGTGTGAATTCCGACGCATTAACATATTATAGCACATGAAATGTGATACAGAAATTAACAGAACGTCAACGGGCAAAATGGCGTTAAAACATATTGTTCTATTTATAGAAAGGAATGATTCTATAAAAGTATGCCACTTTCCTTTTCACTCTGATATCTGTATGTTTTATACCGAGGGTGCCAAAAATATATACACACTCTCACAGTAGATATCTATTTAGTATATTTCAAAGTTGGACCGAAAAACAACAATAGTGTGTAGTATGATGTTCTGTAAACAGATTGGACTCACATATATTATGATAGCGTTGCTACGTGACAGGTAAATCAACAGTGAACAAATGAAGCCAAGATTATCGTGTGATGTTCTGTAAACAGATGTGACTCACATTCCGTTATGCTAGCGTTGCTACAACAAAATGGAGCCAAAATTATCGTTTGAACAGCGGAAAGCAATTTTGAAGTGGTATTGGAAAACCGAAAATGTTGTTGAAGTTCAAAGATAAGGAGATGTGTGTACAGAACAGAAACGCCAACGCAAGTAGCAATTGCACGCATTCGAGACAAATTTGAGACTCATGGTACCGTATGTTTTGTTCACAAGGGCAGATCTGGCAGATCATCACATTACCACCGAGATGTACGTGCGTACCTTGATGACAATCTTCCAAGGTACTGGACAGGAAGAGGTCCGATTGAGTTTCCACCGCGACCTCCGGATCTAACTCCGTTGGAGTTCTACCTATGGGGAACTCTTAAGGATGTTGTATACCGTAGAAAACCAGCTACACTAACAGCACTTCGGGAAGAAATTGAAATGGCATGTGCTGCAATCGCTGAGGACACTTTCGCAAACGTTGCTCAATCAGTAGTTCAACGTACTCAGGAGTGTATCGGTGCCGATGGAGGGCATTTTGAGCAACTCCTGTAACTGTAAAAGTGTAAGATGATTAGTGTTCATCATTTTCTGTTTGTGTGAATTCGGATTTGTTACGTTAACACAATTTTTTCTTTGCTTGAAGTGCGTATACATTTTTTGGCACCATCTGTATATATACACATGTATAAATGAAATAGCCGAAGGCACCAAAAGAAACGCGTGTTAAAATAATACCATTTTGTTAACTATGTGCACATCTGGTTGAATAATTTATGTACAGGAAATGTACGAAAAAAAAAAAGTAATAACCTTTCCATTAACAAGTAGCTAATAATACATTAAATTCCAGAGCATCAATCGCTTTTAATGCCTGTCATTTTCACAATTTGTGATCTAATAGTTTCCTACTTTCCAATTGTTTTTAAATGTTTAAATATTTTATCTTATCCCAGAGTTATTAATTTATGACACACAATGGGTTGAGCGAATTAGCCTATGAAATAGTTGAAGTAACAGAAGTTGAAGAAAAACAAGAAACAATTTCCATCTATTGGCTAAATTTAAAACTTCAGCATTGAACGAGCAGTTACGAGTAACCTTTTCCACTTTCCACAAGAATAAACACTCCCTGCTACTTCTGAACGTCTAGCTACTATGGCAAACAGTGAAAATAAACAGTAGAGACGTTAAATCCGTGCTGAATATTGCAGCCACATAATGTGTGGCTGTTTGTAACTCGCAAAGTAATCAAGTCACTGTAATGTGGGAAAATTCCCTAATTTGACTAAATAATGTCACAAGCTCTATCGTGCAGGTCTTTACCCTTCTCCCTTTGGCAAATTAATTACTATCTACGTTAAACCGATGGAAGTATTGTGGGCCTTTACAAAGAAACTCGCATGATAGCGATAAAAGGTTCATACATTAGCCGTTTTAATTGTTTTTCTCTCTTAGGTAAAAAGTTTTATTAATATAAAAACGCAGATAAAAATGGAGTGTATTTGTTACAGCTCGTTTATCACTTCTATTTTCATTCATTCATTCAGGCAGTTTTGTCCAAAGTGACATTTATCCTTCGTTTCTTAATGATCAATTTTCCATATCTGGAGTCATCCAGCTGTTTATATTTTCAATATGTTTTAGTGTAAATTCAGAGTCAATTCTAAGTTTTAACAAAATATATTCTGGACATGCTCTTAAAGCTAAAAATGTATATGCGGTCATTCAATTATCCGTGATGTGCATCAACCGATAAGCAATCGCTCAAGGCTATCTGGACTAAATGAGTCAGGGCGCGCGGGCAGAATTTTCCGAACTGCTACGTTGGCCTTGAATATCAGGTCAATTAATCAACATCGTTTGACCAGAAAAAGAAACATCACATATCTAATCCCAAAGTAAACTCAGCTATGAACAGTAAATGGTAAATAAAATGCCTATTATTATTTTCCAAAAAAGATGGATTATTTATGACTTGTATATTTGTACCGATTCCGTTCTTGCAGTCAGTAGAATTATTTGAAGAAATACTTACAAATAATCGAATCGTCGTAAAGTCGTAAAGAGAATAATAAAATAGTGGGATTCACACACACACACTACCTAAACTAAAGATTAACATCTGTCAACAGAACAATATAATTTCTAAAAGAAAATTAAGAAAGTTAGTGGGTTATTTCATAAGCAGATACCAGAAATATGTGAAAACTGAAAGCAGTCATTTTCATACCTCATTGCATGATTTGGGTGAATAAATGTAAGTGCATCACAACCACTCTAATGTTTCCACTACCGACTCCTGTTACTCGGTCCGTCCGCCCGGTCCGACTGTAGTGTAGCTTGCCTAGTCATGAGCGTGGATTATCGGTCGATGCAATACCGGCCACTACTTCGGTCATCAGATAATTGGATGAACTGGTATATACGCTTATACATATATGCATTGGAGTTGAGCGTTACCTTTTCTTGACTTTCTCTCTAAGGAGTGTCATTTTAATGAGTGTTAAAATATAATTTTTAGTTTCCCTTAAACTTGTGTATTCTCTTCAGATATGCTATGATATTAATGTTCATTTTACTTAATATTGCTTAATACTTTTCTTTACTAATAATCATTGCTATCTTGTTTTTTTTTTTCAACTGAATATTTTAGAAATATTCCATATATTTGAAGTACAATTATCTCGTCTGTTTCTTTTAATATGAAAAGAAAGTTTTAATCATATATATGACAATACGTTTCGAGTAAGAAGTGGTTATTTATTTATCTTCGAGTTCTAGTCTCGTTCATTGCCGAAATGTACTCATATTTTATTCAAATACAATAAGTTTAGACTAAATTACAATGTTTCATAGAAGTGACCTTCTAAATTCTCAATTCTGTCTAATCTAATTCTGAAACACTTGCTGTTTGTTGGCACACAATCTTGTCGGCTGTGAGAGTTTCTTTCTGCCATTTTCAACCTTGGCTTGCTGTCACCAGCAGCTGAAGAATTCCAAGAAAAATTGTGTGCGGTTTTGAACCACCCATGAAGGAAATGCTGTAGACCTACGCAATCTTTTTTTTTTCTTTCCTTTTCTCGCATGGAATCCGGGAGGGACCGTGGCAATGACCCGCTGCTGTGGTTCAGTAGGTCATTTCCCTTTCATTGCCAGCCTACACAGACCGTTTGCTTCTACCTGAAGACAGGCTTTCCTTTTCGTTTGGAACAGAAAAGCTTTTTTCATAATTCAAGACTAATGATAGCCAATGGTGTACTGGTAAATACCTTTATTTAACCCCAGTTAATTAAGACTAAACGTTACTGCTCTAAAAAATCACTTCTTTAAGACGCTTTCTATATTTCTCATCATTGCCAAACCCCTGTCTTAGATCATTTGTTGTTAGAATTAGGTTACCTTGACGTTTATGAGTATCTGTTATAATTACAGCACCACCGAGGCCGTTAAGGCCGGGAGCGAGAGGTCTGGGATTCGAATCCCGCCAGGACTATCCTCCCTGACTGAGGTTTATATCCAGGTTTTCCTCAGTCCTCATAAATGGAAAATAGGTCTGGTACGTTTCCTTCCTTAAAAAATCCTTTCCCAATTTATCATTTCGTTTCATATATCATCAGTGTCCACTGCTTGTGGTGTCTCAGTAGTAAAAACGGGCGTTAAACACTATTTCAAAAAAAAAAAAAATAATAAAATAAAATAAATAAAAGCTACAGAAAAATTTAGCTCGTACGATTTCTGTTTTTAATGGAAGTAATTTGGTAAATTCCCCTCTCCCCGTGTAACTGCTTTAATTTTTTTTAAGGTTTTACTCTCAATGCATTTTAATTATTATCTCATTCAGATTAGTATGTCTAATATTAAAACTATTGTGGAGATTTTTGAAGTCTCACTAACAAAATAGTTTATTTATATGACAAAAATTAATAATGAAGAAGGAGTGGAGAAGTAAATAGTAAAGAGATAGTATATGGACAAAATATGAATTTGATTTAATTTTGCATAAGTCTTAAAATATTAAGCCAAACGTTATCTAACCCTAAAATATCTGTTTATGAGTATGTAACCGACTACTCTGCCTACTTTTTAGGCAGTTGTTTATTTAATAAACAACGTTCAACACAATACACAATTCTCAGTTCCAAGTGTATGTTACAACATTCGATCGTGCTATTTATTTTATAAAATTTGACTTTTTTCATTACGAAGCTTAATATCTCTACCTTTTTATTTATATTGCAATTTATCGCCTTTTAATAAAGCCAGTCCTTTGTGAAGGCAGTAATTAACCTTAATTAGTTCGTCCTTACATAGCGCCGGAGGTAAAAAGAAAGGCTCATTTTGGTTCTAATAAAATACCTGTATACCCTGCAGCTTCATTCAATTGATTTTATATAGAAATAATAAACCAGTAAAGCTGGATAATGGCAAAGAGCGAATGTAAGTGAAAATCAAGATAAAATTAACCAGACAAACAAAGCAGTAACGCTTTCTCCCCTGCATCTCTTCCTAGATATGCATTTTCCCTCTGTCACCATTAAATAAATAAGTACAACATACAGGATTTTTTTTCATTATTTCAGTTTTTGAACCATTTTATAGTATTTATTAAAATATAACAATACCTAATCTATAGCTGTACTAGAGAAACCAAAGTATGTTATTTTTATTTAAAATCCATCTCATTATTCCTCTTCAATAAATGCATTAACTTTGTAATTAAAAAGGGGTGAAATATGAAGTAGACTTTCTATTGCTGCTACCAAAAGCACATAAAATCATAGGTAACATTTGGTAAGCTGGTATATGCATAGAAGAACTCTCGTAGTTGGAAATCCAGTGATTACAGGTGTGACTTTCTCTTAGTGTTTTATCCATTTCGGATTTTATAATTATTGTTAATTTAGTTACATTATTTTTCTTTTATATATAATATACTGTGTATGTATATATACATACACAATGGGCGCCAAAATATATACACACTTTAAGCAAAAAAAAAAAAAAAAAAAAAAAAAAAAAGTAAAAACTGTGTTAACATAACAAAACCGAATTCACACAAACAGAAAATGATCAGCACTAAACATCTTAGAGTTTTACAGTTACAACAGTTGCTAAAATTGCCCACCATCGGCGTCGATACACTTCTGAGTACGTTGAACTACTGATTGAGCAACGTTTGCGAAAGTGTCTTCAGCGATTGCAGCACATGCCGTTTCAATTTCTTCCCGAAGTGCTGTCAGTGTAGCTGGTTTCCTACGGTATACAACATTCTTAAGAGTTCCCCATAAGTAGAAGTTCAACGGAGTTCGATTCGGAGAATGCGGTGGAAACTTAATCGAACCTCTTTGTCCTATCCAGTGCCTTGGAAGATTGTCATCAAGATTGGTTCAACAACCACTTCAAAATTGCTTTCCGCTGTTCAGACGATAATCTTGACTCCATTTTGTTGTAGCAACGCTAGCATAACGTAATGCGAGTAGCATCTGTTTACAAAACATCATACGATAATCTTGGCTTCATTTGTTCATTGTTGTTTTACAATAATCTTGCCTTCATTTGTTCATTGTTGGTTTACCTGTCACGTAGCAACGTAGTCACATCTGTTTACAGAACATCATACTACACATTGCTGTTGTTTTTCAGTCCAACTTTGAAATATATTAAACAGATATCTACTCTGAAAATGTGTATATGTTTTTTGGCACCCTCGGTATATATACTATTTTATTCTTTTGTACTTTATATATATATATATACATATAAAAGTAGAAAAGAATAAAACACATATATAAGTTAATGTTAGCAGATTCTATTCTGTTTTGAGTGAAAAAACGACGATAAAGATTCAAAACGGGGAAGAATTAATAAGCACCAGTCATTTTCATATATGTGTTTTTTTTATTCCCAAAGAGAAAATTTAAAACACTGTGAGGTAGGGTGATTATGTTAGTTTAAAAAAAAATTTTTTTATAGTTTTATTCACATCTCACTCATCAGTCTAAAAATTTATAGAAAACAATTTCTAAACAACCGCCACTACCGTGATTAACTTGCATTATGTACGTTTTTCATAAATAAAAACGAATCTAATTTATGCCACATTCTGAATAAGATAACTGACATTCATTTAAATACTACTCACATAATAAGGATGTCAGAGTTTTTCCACGGATAAAGGAGAAACTTTTAGGCATATTGTGCTCAAAGATGTCAACGTTTCAATAAGAAAACCCGAAAGCGGACAGGAGCTGGGTTAAACTTGAGATAGCTTAAGTTCTGTAAAATTATCTAATAGCATAACTTAAGTATAGAAGCACGTGATTCATTACTAAGTAATTAAACGAATGTACAAAGCTTTCCCTTCTGGGATTATAATAGGTAACACTTTATACAGAACATTATTGATGTTCATAGAAAATGCTGAAGGTCCTTAAAACTTTATTTATTGAACAAGTATGTAGAGAGAGTAAAAACCAAAACAGAAAAATAAAACGTGTAACAAAATATTGAAACCCCCATTCAAAATATTTGTTATTTGAAACATTGTTTAGAACTGTCTTCAAATGAAAGTTAATGCATTCTATTTCATTTTATGACATGAAGTATTCAACCTTTAAGTTTATATATGTAATAACTAAAATAAATAAACTATATATATTTGTTCATTTATCACAGTATTAAGTTTTATGGGAAATGTATAAAAAGGGATAATAAATATAATTTGCTAGGAGACAAATATTAACCGCTAAAAATGTGGGTCGCTTTATTTAAGTGTATGGAGATTGCACCCGTCGGCAGAACACAGTGTACTGATGATGATAATGTGGCTGTGGGTAGTGGGCAGTTGTCTAAACCAGTGACAAGTTAAAATGCCCGAGTCGCCACATGAAAGGAACTTTTCCACCATAATTTAAAAAATTTTTATAATTGAGCTAATGCACATTTAAGTAACATGCAATCATTTATCACACTTTTTAATTTTCTTTAGCCTATAACTGGGAGCTTACAGAAGACGTACTGACCCAATGAAGCGCATTTTGTGGCTCCAGAACGTCTGTTGTTTCTATTTGTGTCCTATAAACCAGTCGCTTAAGATCGTTTGTCACCCCATGCTCACTGTTGATGACGGCCACTGCAAGGTCCAGCGCTTTCTGGGATTAAATACAAGTTTTAAAAGTTTAGTATTGAAAGGTTGCGGAGTTTCTTCAGCATAATTGCAAAACCGTTGCTGTTATTAACATTTGTCAGAAAAGTAACGTTAGCAGTGTTTTTGTTCTTATTATGCACGTGAAATGAAATACAAACTAATTAAGGTTAATAAGGAGGAAAGAAATGGTAGAATGCATACCTTTAGCAATGATCCACACTTATTTCTGTTCTCTAAAAGTTTGAGAACTACTCTCACCGACAGAAGGTTATTTTTGAACTGTGCCGCAACTAAAGGCAAGCCGCGCGGGGTCAAGGTCGCGCTAGTCACCAGTTTCATTGATGGAGAAGTTCCCTTCGCATTTCTACTCGCACAACTTTGGTCAATAATATAATGTACAAAATTTTAATTTTATTACAGGATCTGTTTGATGTTTTAATGAAAATTGCATTCATTCGCAACAGCTCTGTTTCCGCATCCTGTTCACTACGGAATTTCTAAACATACCTCTGTGAATGAGCTTATTATCACATAAATGTTATACATAAAATTTTTCTGTTCCAGTGGTAACATCAAACAATAACATTTATTTCACTAACATGCTGTAATTAATAACACTGGCGCACTAAAGCCTGTTAGATTTATAATTAAGCTTTTCTTTTGCATATTAAAGAGATTACTAAAAGACAAACTGCCTTTGCTGGCGGGTTCGGCTTTGATTATTTAGTAGTTTATTTTTGAGTTTGGCTCACTCTGATAAACGGATAACTTTGGACGTCATGAGTCTGCGATATTATTGCTAAATATCATCTGTCTCGAAGAACTACAACAATAAACATAATAACATATTAGAAACAAGCGATTCCAAAGCGAATAGAAGGTCCCGCATAGGTGAATGTTTTACTGTCCACTAATTCTGCGTTCTCTCTTTTATTTCGTTGACTCTGTTACAGGCAGTTGAGTTCGAACTCTTTGGAGGAGGGTAGGGATGCCCTCCGTCGGCGTCGAAGTGTTGTAATTCGAAAGAGATGCCATCTAAGTAAATGCCACCGCCCACCGCCCTCACCTCATCCCTTCCTAACACGTGCTTTCATCACGGATGTAAACAGATCCAATCCAACAGTAAAAAGGGATTTTTTTTAAAATTATAACAAGTCCTTATTTACAATCATATATGCGACGTAAACTTTAATATATTTATGAAATACCAAAATATTTTAGACAGTGTTAACATTCTACCCCTCGATGTTTGTAAACGGTAACAGTTTTTGCTGAAAACTGCAATAAAACTTTTCTTATCTCGACCCACTAAAACCTCTATCCCTAAGCATTTAAAACGCCAATTGAGCCCTTTTGTGTCGCACAAAAATGACATGAAGTTTATGTCTTTGGGTCTCTAGATCAACTCTTGGAGTTCAGCAGTCTTCTGAAAGAAAACCTCACTTGAGCAACACGTTCCAAACAGAGCCGTCATCTGAACTACCACGGGGATGTCTAAATTTGACTTTTCAGAACTTTGTCACATTTAAGACACATGAGTGTTATTCATGTTTGAATTTTTCAGGTTTTTGCCCTAGTGGGAAATAATTTCATTAAAGATTGTTAAGGGCAAACAAATCTCGGAGCGAATCGTGGAATGTTTCCCACAAACTCATGACCTAAGCATTCTCTTCTTACACGTTATTATACGATTATGTAAAATGCTAACATTACAGCAAAATATCAGCACAAGATTTCGTTTTCAGCAGATGCAATGAATTAATTTATATAACGTATTTTCTTTCCGACAGCCTTAACTCTATAATGTTCAGTATTTTACTACCAGATTCTGCAAGAAATTCCCATTCTCTGTTAAAATTATTACTATAATGTTGAATGTTTAAGCAAATAAATAAAAAATAAAAAATATTGAATTATGAATATTAACAGAGAAGGCAATTAAATTACTAGCAGTCAAGAGAGCTTCCAAATATTGATTATAAATTTTGTAACAGTATCTCTCTTTTTTTGTTAATACTTTAACCATATAATATTTCCTCTTTAAAAATATTATAAAACTACATAAAACTCTTCAAGCAAAGTACAATTTTTTTAAAATTAAAAAATGTCATTTTCATAATTAGATGTTTAGAATCAAAATAAACTTACAAAAAACCAAATACTTCAAGCAGCAAACTGTAACGAGATAGATTCTTTTTTTTTCAGTTTCGATACAACAGTAGAGTAGGTGTCTTTATGACTATTATATATATTATTTGCGACTGTTCGAATTTGATGAATAGGTACCCTATTCCATTTATATTCATTTATATTCATTTTCCTTTTGATAGCACTTAATTACTTAGAAATTTCATTCTTAAATTCAGTTACCTCTTCCATGTGATCTTTTTTGAACAACTATGCACCTATAGATTCACAACAGTATAAAAATTTTTTTTTCTCTTAAATGAAGCACTCCTTAATCGAAAACTGAGCTTTGAACTTGAAATGATCGGCATTTTACACTGCCTCCAACAAGAAATAAATATATTTCAAGAACGTAAAAAAAAACCATATAAATTAAAAGAATGAAAAAAATTCGGAAAAGACGAAAAATATATTTGAATGCACATGGAGTTAAGTGAACCCTTTAAGTCCTGTTGTATAGAATTGATTAAAAAAAATCGGTGCCCTTAATTCATGAAAAACATTCAACAAAAGATGACAATACACGAAGTTATGATTGCCTGAAACATGTAATTTAGAAGTATTGGAAACATTGATTTGATGGTGGGTCTATACATTCCAGGTGAGTTGAAAACCAAGAAACATGGGATAAAAACACATTCTTATAAACAACGCGTGAAAAAGTAAAAGTACTTGAGTTAATTACTCAAATTGGACACGGTTTCTAGTGTGTTGATGAAGAACGTATTATGCTCTGATTATTTTTTAACAGTGCATTTGGAAAGCGTGGAAAACGAAAGTCTTAAGATAAAATTTATTTGCTGATGCAAGGTATAGCATTACTATAGTTAATAGTTTATCAGTTCGATATTTTATTTATCTAATTATTTTTAGCGTACACGAGTAAAAATATTTGTCGGTAAAGTATTAGAGTAAAGTGTACAAATAATAATAACAACAATAATAATAATAATTATAATAATAGATTAAAAACTACTGTATAACATTATTCTATTGATACTCATGATTCTATTGATATTGATGCAAGAATTTTTATTCTTATTTCACGGAAAACAAATATCATTTTTGCAGCTGTAATCATTTTGCTTGGTGTTTGCAAATGATAGGATGGGTTTATTTCGTTGTGTTTAGCTAAGCACTTCTGCAAAAACTAAAACAAAAGAAATATAGCTCGTACTTCTTGCATGTTTTGTAACCTAAGTGTCCAACACAAAATTCCAAACTTGTGTACTCTGAACTAAATCTAGTGCATGAATAGAGGCTTTGGAAACTAACGAAGGTAAGGAAACTATCACTTTTTGCATACCTATAAATCCACTATTGAGCTCTTACCTCTGATTCCAGATATATGTGTACACATAAGAGATATATAAAGATACAGGGCATATATAAATTGGTGTTAATTATGTTACGGACGTTATTATAAGATAAAGCGTCAAAAAGGTGGATATGAAAATCCTTGGTTTCAAAACTATTAAAGGATTTCCGTGCATTTGCACCTCTCCTTTTTGAATACTCTTTAACGCCCGTTTTTACCACTGAGGCACAACAGACGGTAGACACTGATGATACATGAGATGAAATGATATATTGGGAAAGGATTTTTTAAGGAAGGAAACGTTCCAGGCCTAAGTTTAGGGTACCTCCCCTGCATTTGCCTTTTATGAGGACTGAGGAAAAACTGAAAAAAAATCTCAGTCAGGGAGGACGGTCCTGGTGGGATTCGAACCCCAGACGTGTTCGTGAAAAAAAAACTGTATAAATATAAACGAAATATGCTATTGGCGTCAAGATGTGATTAACCTCCAAGGTATGCACGCTCATACATGTTTCAGTCGTTTTAATTAAACATGAAACATGTAATTACTAAGTTTTATTAAGCTATACAGCTCCAATATGAATATGCATTTACATATAATTGTCGGCAATAGTTATGAAATTTGTTTTCCTTTGTTTGATTTGTCTTTTGTTGAGTGAAGAAGTGACAAGAAAATGTAATCGATTACTGAAGTGCAGACATTCATGGTCTTATTGATGAGCATGCATAAGAAGCAAATTAACTTTACTCCGACTGGCAGTTATCATGTGCAAAAACACTCACATTGCGAGGAACAGGCTCTTTAGAGAGGAGGGTTTCAGATGATGAGAGATACGAAATTGCAACTTAAGGAACAAGTTCTTTATATTGTGGGCGAAAAGAATAAGATTTCATGAAATAATGCACTTGTAGAAGACATTATTTGAAATACTCTTTATTGATAGATTTGATTTATTTATGGACGCTCTTTAACAACTCAGTTCCATAGCATCCCATTCAATTCAGGGCGTTAAACAGCCGACAAATTTTGCTCAGAGGTCTCTTTTTTCAGGCTTGAGGTTCTTTATCGTGCCGTAAATGTACGACATGGGACCTACGGCTTTACTTCCATTCCGAAGGAAGCCATACTTAGGCTTTTTATGCAGCATTCTTCATGGAAAACCTTCCGTACCCAAGGGCTTAATGCGGCAGACTTTTGTTCAAGAAGAAATTCTTGAAGTTTTTAGGATTTACCTCGTTCACTGATGAGATTTGCTTTACATGCGACGGTATCTTCAACTGTCATAACAATCACACCTGCACCTATGAAATTTCAAAGGAGGCACGGCAGAGCAACTTTTGTCTGGGATCGTTCATAATTACCTTCTTAGTTCTCCCCACCGCATCTGACATTAGACATTTACCTGCACTTTCCCAGAAATGAGTTGCATCATTTAATTGGTGATGTATCTCTGAACGTTATCCGACGAATATGGTTTGCACACGATGGCGCTCCAGTCACGACAGTTCGTCATTATTTGAATGAATTCTTTCCTCATAGATCGAGGGAAATTTATTGGATGCCTACACAATTGAAGTCGTTGGTTTTGCAACTCCTATACCAGAATGGACACGCAAATACGAAAAACTCTTGAAGTATTTATCAGAGTACGCCAAAGTCATGAACCGCAGGCCCAGGGAAGGAGATAAATTTGTAAAGATGTTGCAACACTGAAACAAAGGAAATCTAGGCTCGTGTTTATGTATATATTTTTTAAAATGTTCTGCTATTAGGAACACACTTCTAAAATATTTGAAACCAATTTATGTACACCCCATACAACGTAGTAAATGCAGAATGCATGTTAAAGGTATGCGGTTTCATCTATGTAGGTTATACAAAACACGCGGTGAAAATTTTTTTTGAAATGTCATTTGCATAATGTGAGCATTATAAACATTTGTGATTACATTAATTTCACTTTGTATGTAGATATCCATTGTTTTTTCATTCCCGTTTCTGTTTTAAATTCATGGTCCATTATCACATGGAGCCATGATCTAACGCCTGTTTAAAAAGTCAATCAGTGCATTTTATTTTTAGCATTTCAATAATACATACTTTACACCTATACGGTCACTAAGGCACGGACTTATAAATGGGAGGCCTGCGGTTTGAATCCCGCCTTGGCCGTCCTCCCTAACAGGTATTTTTAAATGCTGTCCAGAATTCAAGGACAGATACAGGAAGTTCTGTAAAATACAGTCTTTAAATCACATTCTTATCAGCACAATAGAACAATGGCGGGATTTATTATTATTGTTAATTCCTTTAGGCAAATTACATACCTCTTTATGGTGATGGTTATAATGAATGATAACGGGATCAGATGGTTCAAAACTTAAGCTGGAATGATTAACCCTAGCAGGATTCGAATCTAAGACTTTGCAACTAGTTTCAGAGCTTATTTTATAATTTTTAAATCTCACGATGATCATCTCTGTATTAGTGAAAAATATAATAAAATGAATATGGAAATTATCCGGAATCTGTTGGGGTCCGAAGTAAGATACGATATACACTAGTAGGAACAGTGGAAAAAATCTCATCCCAGATGTTTCAGCTGGGAGTCGAACTTCATTATCAGTAATTTAGTCCTACAGCAGGACGGCGGAGGTTTCGTTTTCTTTATCAGCTGCTGATAATTTCAAATTATGTTTAAAGTATTTGCAAATTAAGACATGATTTAACTTTATGATGCATATTATTAAGATAATAAAACATGATGCACTATATATATATATATATATATGAATGAAAAATAATATTATATAACACTAGTAACAATGTAACTAAAATGACAATAACTAGAAAAGCAGAAAAGGATAAAACACTAAGAGAAAGTCACAGATTAGTAATCGCTATATTTCGAGCAGCTTGAGTTCTATGACAAGAAGACAAGAACAAGTGGTTCGAAATATAATGATTACTATTCTGTGACTTTTTCTTAGTGTTTTACTCTTTTTTGCTCTTCTAGTTATATATTTCAGATAATGTTTGTTACTAATCTACATGCGAGCTGGTTTGTCGAACCTTGTAGTTACCGCAATACCTGGCAACTAGGACGTTTGAATGCTTTTACAGTGCCAGCAGATCTTTTTTAAGAGGTTTAATTCAGTTTCACCTAAGACTTTTCGTTAGTTTTTTGGCTACTCTCCCTTACTATAGAGTAAAACACAAAGTAAAACACACAATTATTTTACCTGAAGAAGTTATATATTACTTTCTATGTAATTATTAATTCCTATATTCCAGTCTTATCTCCTCCACATGCTGGAAACGGGGGTTAAAAGTTACATTTTAAAAGTAACGATAAGGTGGAAGAATAGAATTCTGCATTAAAATAATTGAGTGAAATTTGTGGCAAAAGTTAAGGAAAGAATTGCTCTATCTGTTCTATTATAAAGCTAATGCGATAAAACAGAAGCGGATGGAAGACTTGCCAAGAAAAACGCTCGATAATTGGAAAGAAAATCACTTCGTTTGCTATGCACGTTGCACCCGTTGAGCGAACTGCGTGTATGATGTGGATATTGACAAATGGAGCGTATCAAGTTCACAAGATAATGGACTGTTGAACCGGAGAGCGAGTGATTCCTGGGAATTTGCTATTACCTTGCAGTACCGTCCTATAACCTGCTTATGAAATGAGTGGGTGTTACAGACATTTTCAGATTACTTAAACCAGAAGTTGATGAATAATTCGTACTGTCTTTGCTCTTAAGATATTACAAGTTGAATAAAACATCAGTTATTGTTTTTTTGTTTCAATTATATAAATAGCCCAGTTTATAAAACTTAAGGTAAACCATGTTTGAATTTTGAAACTTCTAGTTAGACAATCTTGTCGAAAAATTCGTTTCTCATTGAGTAACACTGAGTAATTATTAAATATACAATCATTGACTCTAAAATTTTTGAAGTTATAGCATTATTTGCAAGTTGTTTTAATGTATATTATAAAACTATTCCACACAACAGAGCTACAGATTCATCCAATAAGCAAGTTTGTCTACTTTTATCTCTGAAAAACAAGTAACAACAATTAAGTTTTTTGAATAAGGCATTTGATTATGTTAGCAGTCCTGAAGCAGATTCATATAATGGCTTTCATAACTTTGGCAATGGTTGATCACAATTATTTCACAATTAACTTAATAATTTATATATATATACATTATTAATCTTATTAATATTATTAATCTACTCATTTTACTCTAGATCCTAGCAGCATCCTCCAAAATACAGTTTCCTACCTCGTTAACCACGTGGTTGTCTGACTGTAAGAAACCTTTTATTTTCTTCCTATTTCGTTCCAACTTCTCTATAACTTTACCTAAACTCTCCCATTTTCTGGATGTTTTATACACCCTTGTTACTTAACATTTTATTTAACACTAAATTCTGAAAATTGTCCCAAACCTTTTCCTGCCATCATTTGATAAATAATGGGACACACTGACTTCTCCTCCACACACACACTAATCTATCATTGTCACTTCCTCTGTATCCTTTCATGTGTATTACTTCTGTACGCCTCCACGCTCAACCCATTCTATTCATTTGATCACAAATTTCAATATATTTCTCTCGTCTCCAATTCTGTTTGATTCTTTTATATACGACCAAGGAACTTTTATATCTAAACTAGCCCAAAATCTCTTGCTTTTCAATATCTTCTATTCTCTGTCTCACTATCTTTCAATTACTTTCACCTATTAAACCCAAGATCACGGGGTTCGATCCCAGCCAGGACCGATGGATTTTTTTGGGCGTAAAAATCCTAAGTATGGCTTCTTTCGGAAGGGAAGTAAAGCCGTGGTTCCCCTGTCGTAGATTTACGGCACAATAAAGAACCTCAAGCCTGAAAAAAGAGGTCTCTGAGCAAAATTTGTCGGCCGTTTCGCGCACTGAATTGAATGGGACGCTGATGACCTGAGATGTTAAAGAGCGTCCGTAAATAAACAAAATAAAAGAAACTCTGCAATACATTGCTCGCCAAATATGTGGTGCTGTCGAATTGCAATGGAGAAGAGAGGAGGGACACCATCCTATTGATATCACGTGCGACCCCTAATATCTAGGGAAAAACAACGACCTCCAGCAACGCAGGCAATGCGTCTTGCAGGAACTGTAGGTTTAGATGTCAAGGTGATTATAAAGTATTGAAAATTGTAATTTTTTAGTCCTACATTATATTTCCAATTTCTAAATTTTCTGCAAGATTTACTACTCATTAATACAAATTTCAAACCTATAGATATTAAAATTATCATTATAAATTTGAGTACTGAATTTAGGAAACACCCGGTATGTAACAAAGAAAAAAATTGAATATTGAAAAGGAACAAGTGTACATTTTTTATGCATAATTTTTGCTACATAAAAAACACGCATTCATAATGATAGTATTGTTAGTAACGACCAAATTTAAAACAAACTTTTTGTAGACACTGCCTATAGTTTTTGTCCCTCTTTTCGGTGAATTTCTGAAAATGTTCATGTTTTTTAAAATAATCCATATATATATATATATATATATATATATATATATATGATAAAAATGTAACAATATAGGTAATACTATTGTACAGATGATAAACTTTTGGAGAAAATTCATGCAATATGTTTTCAATATTTTAATACGTAATATATATATATATATATATATATATCATGAAAAGGGGATATATCGTCCTTTAACTTAAAACCGTGGCAAATGTTGAAAAGAATTCTTTGCTGTGTGCATTATTGTAGTAAATTTTACAGTAGCTTGTATGTTAAAACACAGCGCATGCGTGGTGCTCCCATTTCGAAACAAGCCTTCTTGTTTATTTTGCTAATTATTATTTATATTCGCGAGTGATATTAAAAATAATTGAAAGCGGATTTACGAAAATAATTATAAGAGTTAATGATCACTACGTTATCCTTCGCAGTGGTTAATTAACACACCCCTTTATTTAAATAGATTGACATGCTATTTTCACGCTTAGCTCTGATATTCTGGTTAACCTTATACAAAGTTCAGATTAGCACACATCACTGCTTATTTGTAACTATCTCGGATAACAATATTGAATTTGTCTGAAACAGTAGCACGAACAGTTTTCTATCAAATTAATTATGTATTATAAAAAGAAGAGTGCATAACATCAAACGAAAAAAAAAAAAATCATATAATTACTATATTGCGAATAAAACAACGAAACATGATCGAATTAATGTTAGAAATATTACTTATCTATTAATAATATACTGATTTATGTTACAGGTTGTATTTTATTTGGAAAAATTATTCATAAATGAGGAGCTTACGAGTATATAGAAAATTATGTAAGTGCCAAATTTTTCGAAAATGAGATTTTGCATGCAAAAATATGTGAGAACTTGGATCAGAGTTTCACTGGTAGATTTGTTACTAAGTAACAGAAAACGTGCTGTCAGGAAACGGAAGAATGAGAGACGAGGAACTCTTCAAGAAAATAGCTTTGATAATGACAAGAAAACTTTTTCCATTAAATATGGAAGAAAAAATATATAAGGATTTATTGGGAATGCTTGATTACACAAATTATGCATTTGTTATATTTCATTTTTGTTTATTAATGTTCTAAACAGTAAATTAATATCGCTAGTACTAATATTATTTAGAGAGTAGATACAGTAACATTACTGATATTATATCATAACTTCAGGAATAAGGACTTTTTCTGATCCAAAATATGTTTTCATTTTCATGTCAACTCTTCAATTGATGAAGAATACATTCATTTTTATTTTTACCTGTACGTAATATACGAACATTTTTAATTAAGTATATGATTTATAACGATTCTGAATGCATAAATGTGATTTAAAATAATATATATATAGTAATTATAATAGTACAAAAGGATAAAACACTAAGAAAAAGTCACATTTGAGATCGCTATATTTCGGACTCGTGGAGTCCTTCTATGGCAAGCACACAAGTCACTTGTCTTATATATTTTTTTTTTTTTGCAAAGCATTGCTCGGTCCGTCCCTTTCACCCTAATTATATAATGTTAATGAGGGGAAATCAGAAAATAATGGGACTGACTTTATTCTGTTTATATGTACATTCTCTAGCGATCACCATTTGTCACCTTTTAAATGATGTGAGATGTTTCTGCTTTAGAACTTCTTAGTTTATAAGAGATAGTACTTTTTAAGGGCGTTTCTACTATCCAGAATGAATTTTAAATTACATCACAGTGCGATGTGGACCAAATACAACCCTGGAAATGGAACAAGAGAAATAACCATCGAGCTCTCTTAAGAGTTTCAACTTGACAGCCATTGTTGCCCCTTCCGGGCTATATGATTTTAGTTGCACTTAGCATCATTAAATGTCAAAGTATAGGTGGTCACCAAGAGGACTAGATTGATTGTTTTATTTAAGGACGCTCTTTAACATCTCAGGTCATCAGCGTCCCTTTCAACTCAGGGCGTGAAACGGCCGACAAATTTTGCTCAGAGGCCTCTCTTTCAGGCTTGAGGTTCTTTTTCGTGCCGTAAATGTACGACACGGTACCCACGGCTTAACTTCCCTTCCGAAGGAAGCCATACTTAGGATTTTTACGCCCGAAAAAATCCATCGGTCCTGGCCGGGTTCGAACCCGCGATCTTGGGTTTAGGAGGCAAGTGTGGTAAGAGGACTAGAGAAGGAGAGAGCTTCAGTACAGTATTTTCATGTAATCGACTACTAAGTTTTTTGCAACCGTCACCATCGGCAACATTTATGCAGAAAAGAACAGGAATTAAAAAAATGATTTCAATTACTGACGTTTCCATTTATTATTGTTGTTGTAGTTGTTCCCGGGATAGATACCGTATCATATATGTAAGTCTATCATATATGTAAGTGAGGGTTATAGTTTATAAATATATCTTACATACAACTTTAATGTTTATGTTTACTTAATCCCGTTTCATTAATGGCTGCTAAGATTTTGTTACAGCGACGTCCCCAGTTAGTTAAATAATGATACTTTAGCCAAGTGTTAACGGGGGATCCCGACAATACGTTAGTTCTTACTTGCAACTGTAACACCACAAAAAGTTCAACTAATTCCAAACATTGCATTTTAATGTAAATTATAGCTCATCTGTATTACCTGTATTTCCTCTCTTCTGATAATTTAAGCACTATACACTTAAAATCAAGGCTATAAATAAATATAAAATCATTTTAAAATAGCTTTACAAATAGTAAAACTCTAAAACAAAGGCTCGCATTCACCTTTAAATTCCTTCAATTCGGGCTGAAAAACGAATAGTGTAATTTGCAACTGTCAATATGGTGACGCAATGTTGATCTTTTGGTGGGTACAAGAGTTAAACGGATATTAATAAGCTAAACATTGAAGTGAGACCCTCTCTCCTTTTAGTCCCTCAAGGTCAGGACAAGAGCGGAAATCCTTAAGAAGAGAGAGCTCGATGGTTGTTTCCATCAACCATCTCTGTGCCATTTCCAGAATTTTAGTTCTAAATTTGATCTATTTCACATAGTATGTAATTTCAACTTCATGCTAAAAGCCTGGAAAGGTGCAGAGGATCTCAGTGTAAACATTTATCGAACTTACTGAAAAAAAAAAAAAAAATTAAACAGAAATTCAAGCAAATACAGATCTTTTTTCCGAACACAGCTGATAAAGATTATGATCTCTTTATTCCTACAGTCGCTGCATAACAGGCACTACTGAGATCTTTGTAAGAAACCATTAAGAAGAAAACACACTTTAGAACACCAGGAAACACAAAACACTTTCAATCAGCTAGAACAGACGTGATAACACACTCATTTTTGCATCCTGCGGCTTCAATCTATTGCTCCATATCAGAAGAAAATTATGTTTAAACTCTGTAATTGAAATGAAACAAATAAAGCCATGGTCTCAGAGTAATAATAGATTTCCCGTTATTTTTTGATACCGTCATAGAAGGGCTAGTTATGGCTACTGAGTGAGCAATGCTTGACGCAACCGCGGGACCGACCGGCCGGTAGCACTATGTCGCTATATCGACGGAGGTAGCGAGTATATTTCCCCTCCGCTGCGCGAGACTTCAGTGTGAGTTGAAATCTTGCGCAAGTAGCACGTGTTTGTTAGGTGACGCAATACAGTGTATTGAGTGAAAGTGTATCAAGTAAAATGAGGCAATACAAGTACTCTATTCCCCAAAGAGTATTCATATATGATTTATACATGCGTACAGAATCAGCGCGTGCTGTAAAGAGATCATTTCAAGAGGAATTTGCTGATGTTCACATTCCTAATCGGAGTTCGATTCATCGATTAGTAAATAAATTTCGTGAAACGGGAAGTGTTCTTGGCAGGAAACACAACAACCACGTACAGTACTTACAGAAAAAACTCCGGATAACAATGTACATGCTCTGGAAAGATCTGCTAGAAAATCAGTTCGAAGTCAGAAATTTGCTTTTCTTTTTAAGTGTTTATGTTAGAAATAACTTAAGCGACAAATCGTTATATATTTATTGCGGACTTCCTGTCATCTGCACCGCCAACACAGCAGCCAGCCTCGCAGCGAAACTGATTGCGTGAAGAATCGCTCACCCCGTAATACGACGTCAAGATGGTGCAATAGCATGATAACAAGTTCAGTGTTATGCGTTTAAACCAATTGGAATATTTATGTATTAAGATAAACTGAAATATGAAGTGTATTACGATCTTTGTTCTATTTTACCTTACCTTACCTACTTTGGTGAACTGCTTTCCTTGAGACAACTTTCTATAACTGCTCCTGACTTGTTTTTTGTTCAGCAGGATAAAACTCTGGCTGCTTTGGTAGACATTTACTGAAAATAGGACGTGCGTTAGCTAGAGCGAAAGAGTTCAAGCTACGAATCATGTTTACTACATATCTAAATTACTATACCATCTTCAGACAAACGAGAGAGGGAATGGGGAAGAATACGAGGTATTACTCAGCTGCTCTGCAATTCATTGCAGCAACTCTCTGCATATACTCTAAAAGAAGAGTTGGGAACGACTGCAAAGTGCACTTGTGGGTATAAAACAAGTAGGAAACACGGTCGGATGACAAATATGAATCTGTCCCCATCTACCAGTCCCTTTCCACGTTTTAGGTGCTTTTCAGAGAAACTCAAAGCAGCAGCGTTTCAAGGGGAAAATAAAAAGCTAATCCCTACGGTCATGTTATTCCTCTAACAGCTTCCTATTTACCGCACTCGAGTTCACCATGGCAAAAAAACAGATTCATATTTCCTCTAGAGACGATGTAAACAAGTAACGGATTTGGCATTTTCTTCACAAGTAACTCCACGAGAATTAGGATAATTTTTTCCACTCTCTTCTTGCACACTGCCACCTCTTCAGAGCATTTTCTGCAGCTGTTGACACCGGTTGAGTTTCTGTAGCCTTCTCTAGGCAGCATCTCATTAAAAATAAAACGTTCCTTAACCAATTCGAACCTGTCCCTATCAGCAACATGCACGTCTGAAAACATGCTTACGATAGAAACAAAGACGAACAATTGAAAACTAGGCTCAACTCAACAGTGAAGATGCACAGTAGAGTAATTAGTAAAGCTTAGAGACTCTTGTCTAATGCATATTCTAGGGGTGTAAACATCGACTCCTAAGTAATTAAACTGCATAATCAGCCATTAGGTGCAGTTATCAGCGTAGAGAAAATGAATGCAAATGACAGCATTCGACTTGAATTGTCAGGAACGGCGCATATCTTGGCAGTCCCGGGTTCAAATCCCTTAGAACCGGACATCTATATATTGATTTTTTCGTGGTTTTCCCTGGTCGCTTAGGTGAATACTGGGATGAATCTTTACTTTCCATGAGCTTTCCCTCTCCCATTTCATATCATTTCATTATGCGGTTATGTTACAGAGTCGAAAGTGCCATGTCGAGATGGGCAGTGCGGTGTGACGGTGGCTTGCGTTTTGGAAGTGGGCATTGTGAGAGTTTAGAACTACTTTTGAATAATGTACAACGCCCGTGTTTACTACTAAGACACCACAGGCGGTGAACACTGATGATACATGAGATGAAATGATATATTGGGAAAGAATTTATTTTAAGTAAGGAAACGTTCCAGGCATAAATTTAGGGTACCTCCCCGGCATTTGCCTTTTTAAGGACTGAGGAAAACCTGGAAAAAACCTCAGTCAGGGATTCGAACCCCAAAACTCCCGCTCACGAGTTCGCGCCTTAGCGACCTCGGCCACTCGTGGCGGTTTAGAATTACTTGGAGAGAGGTCTCCGCTGATAATGTACGGACACCTTCTACATACCAACGCTCTATGCTTCAGCCGTGGATTCTTGCTACCCGATGTCTCCCTCACCTCATCCATTCCTCCCGTAGGTGCCTCCTACGGGAGTGCTAGCACAAACGGCAAGTCCTTGAGCAAGGCTGAAGTACTGAAATATCCTCCTCCGCCTCTAACATCCAATTAAACGTTTCTAGATGGTTAATTTTAATGGCACAGCATTCCATTAAAATGGGTTAATTATATTGTAAAGCGCCATTCGGATTCCCTTGCCCATTAATGATCGAACGAAAGAAAGAAACGAGAGATGGAGGGAAGGAAGATAAGAGAAACAAGAAGGTGCAAAGGAAACGAAAGGAAGGAGAATAATAATTTATTAATAAATTAGAGAAATATGAGTAAGAAGAAAAATAATACTGAGAGGGAAAAATAGAGACAAAAAGAAAAAGTGATAAAGAAAGTAGAAAGAAGGGAAAAGAATGGAAGAAGACCAGCAAACCTTGGGAATGAAAAGAAGAAAAATTGGAATAAAGAAAGGAAGATTAAAGATAAGAGAAAAACAAAGAAGAGCACGAAAACCGGAGAAGAAAAGAAAAGAAAAGGATTACAAGGATTAACACACGAACAAGATAAAAATAAAGGAAGGAGAAATAAATAATGACAATTGATGTTTAACTGAACTAGCCACACATAATTCAGTCCTGCCCCACCACAACCTTAGGTATTAATTTCTTGACCACGTTTCTGCCTCACTTCATTTCAGATACACCCAACCCCTGTACACTAAATCAAAACGTCTAGTTCTCTAAACCGGTTTAGCTCCACGTGAGATAGTCCCCTCCCCTCCTCATGCGTTGTTAATGTGAACTAAGAAATGTGTGGATGGTGTTCTAATCAGCCCTCTGCTGTGTTTACGTCTTTTAATTAAAATTGTTCACAGGTGATGGACACTAATGCATTGATGAGAAGAAATTATAAGTTAGGAATATTTTTATGGTCTAGCGTACCTCTCCAATATTTGTTATTATGACTGAGGAAAAACCTCAAGTCCTTGCTGGATTCGAGCCTGAATGGTCTGGTTGTTAATGTGCCTACCGGTTCAACATTTTCTGACTTGATTACACTGGGCAACAAAAAAATAATTTTTGAATGTTTCGAGAACTTCGTGAGGCAATTCCTACTAATTTTGGGTTGAGAAAAACAAATATGACAATGAAAAATTTTTATTAGCTCTAGTTTCTATGATATACACAAGGTGGAAGTATTACATATTAACGGATTGAGAGAAAAGGATACATTTTAATTACATACATGCTAACAACAATGAAAGTGCATTTGATTTTTTTAACTGGTAATTACATGCTAAGAGTTCTAAATTGCTGGAAAAATACTTCGCAGATAGTCATGTCTGAAGAGAATCATGTGGTGGCCTATTGACTTCGTCGTCTTTTAGCTTGCCTCTTGTGATGGAGTTCCGCAGAATCCCTATACAAAGACCAACAGTAATCCGCAAGCATTACTTCATTCCAACGGCCCTGATATCTTTGTTCCATAACAGAAATGTCCTGATGGAATCTCTCCCCATGTTCATCACTAACAGCTCCACAACTAGGAGGGAAAAAGTCTAGGTGGGAGTGGAGAAAATGGATCTTAAGGGACATTTTGCATCCAAGGTTACGGTATTTTTGCAGGAGCACTGTCACCAAATGCTTGTAGTTGTCATCTCTTTTGTTGCCTAAAAATCCATGAAAAACACCCTTGAAGGCTTCCCAAGCTTCCTTTTCTTTCCCCTCCAAAACTTGGTCAAATGCAGGATCCTTAACAAGTTCTCTTATTTGTGGTCCGACAAAAATGCCTTCCTTAACTTTTGCATCACTTAATTTCGAAAATTTCTCTCTGATGTACTTAAAGGCCCGTCCTTCTCGGTTCATAGCTTTGACAAAGTTTTTCATCAAACCCAGCTTGATATGCAGGGGTGGAAGAAGAACGTCTTTTCGGTCCACAAGAGGCTTGGCAGTCTTTACAAGAGGCGTCAGATTGCGTTTCTGTGAGGAAAATGTTATTTCACCACAAATATAACAAAAGTTATTCACCATATTTACACATTTTCGTGGCATTTTTACAAATTTTACACTAAAAAAGCACTCGCGAACCAGAAATTTTGCATTAATTTGAGTAGAAACTACATGTAATTCACAGTCACAGCAACAGTATCTATGTTTATGACTTACAAACAGCTGAAGAGCATTTGTGTTTTGTTATTTGACAGGTGTGCTAACCCCCCCCCCAAAATCCCCCAAATTTAAAATATTCACTCTAAAAAATGAAATGTCACTTTATCTTCAAAAAAAGAGCTAATCTATCATTTTTATGGTGATTTTTGAATTCAGCAGATGGAAATACATGCAAATTCACTATTTTTAAGCCCGAAACATTTTCATTGTTGCCCAGTGTAATCGGCACTCTTGGGGAATTTTTCTGAAAGATGCTAGGGTGTGTTCGAATCTGGTGTGGTTATATGCGGAGCCGTTACCTGACCACGCGACCCTTCTGAAGTGCCCATCTACTCTAGCCCGGCATTATTATTGAGTATGAGCTTCGGTTTGGGTGAAAAGAGCTATGATATCACTTACCTAACATTGTATCAGGCATGTCCTGTAAGATTTTCTTGTTGCATACACAGCATGATCCGTTTGGGATGTCAAAAAAGCAAAACCTACGAGGATAGGTTCATAAGATTCCGGCCTAACCATTTTCTTGGTGTGATAAAGACAAAAGACATATTTCACTTTTCAACATGATTATCCTTTATTGCAATACACTTCTTACATCTTTGAATTATCATTTTGACCCCCCCCCCTCAAAATATACAGAAGTCTTGTCTGCAAAATGGGCATAAACATCATCCATCACTTCTTCGTCACACTTAAATTTCCTTCCTCGAAGGTTCTTCTTGAGTTTTGAGAAGAGGAAATAGTCACTGGGAGCTAGATCTGGGCTGCAGGATAGATGGATGACCTCCTTGAAGCCACATTTCTTCACAGCTTCCTTTGTAACAAGAGCTGTGTGCATAAGCAGGCGCGTTGTCGTGAAGAAGGCTCTCAGCTTTCCTTGCCCTTTCTGTTTGATGATGCACATAGTCTGTGCAGTAGGCCAGTATAGTACTCCCCATTTACTGTGCTGTTCCTCTCCTTGAAGTCAATGAAGAGTATTCCTTCATAGTGCCAAAAGTTTGTGGTCATGACCTTCTTGTAAGTAAGTTCTACACTCTTTTTCAGTATTCTCCGCTTCTTTTATTGTTTAGAGAGTACAGATATTCATTAAAGTTTTAGAAAAACAATGCAAAGACGGGCCTATTAAAGTTATATCAAGTACCCTTTGTTTTAACTGTTCTTACTTTAAAATTTAATCTCTATGAATATAACAAATGCAAATGTTTACATTTGAACGTTCTTAAGTTGTTCACTGCTGTACGAAGAATGACTGCGGAAATAGCGAGAGATCTGTTATACATTAGATGGTTGGGAAATCTTCAAATGAATGTTATTGCTATCGTAGAATGATCACTCACTTGTCATGACATCAAATCTACTGAGCTCAGGTCTGTCTAACATACCCTAGTCGCGTATTAGCTTTCCTGTACCCTTGAATTCGTTTCAAGGGTAAATATTCTTTGGGAATTCGTGGTAAGGGCATTTGCCTTCGGGACTAAGGAAAAGAAGCCTATTCTTGTTGACTGGAACGAGGGTTAGAATCCAGAACCTTCCGGATGCTAATTTCAAACTTTATCCCTGAACCAATTCGCTGTGTGCAACTCTCTTAATAAGCAATTTTTTTTGGTAATGTTTATTAACGTTTATATTTTTAATTATTTTGAAACACAATAGAAATATTTCATGCTGTGAAACTATAAAGGACGAATTTTAATAAAAAATGAAATGTTTTACAACCCCTTTAAGTTATTATCCATATTTTGCCAATAAATGAGAATAACTTGCTAAATAAATTTCTTCTAGCCAGCAAAACTTTACGATGACATCCAAGTTTTAAGCCAATAACGACAGAAGTTAAGCTAAAGGGATCGGTCCTGGTCCATACTTGCCTCCTATACCCAAGATCGCGGGTTCGATTCCGGCCAGGACCGATGAATTATTTCGGACGTAAAACTCTTAAATATTGCTTCCTTCGGAAGGGAAGTAAAGCCGTGGGGCCCCTGTCGTACATTTGCGGCACTATAAAGAACCTCAAGCCTGAAAGAAGAAACCTCTGAGCAAAATTTGTCGACTGTTTCACGCCTGAATAGAATGAGACGCTGATGACCTGAGATGTTCAAGAGCGTACGTAAATAAACAAAATCAATCAACAAACAATTAAGCCAAATGTTAACACACCTACTATCAGCTGATGCATTCTTAAATAATGATACACGATCATGGTTAAAAGCACCACCACGAGTGGCCGAGGTCGTTAAGGGGCGGACTTGTGAGCGGGAGGTCTGGGGTTCGAATCCCACCAGGACCGTCTTCCCTGAATGGGGTTTTCTCCAGGTTTTCCTCAGTCCTCATAACTGGCAAATGCCGGGGAGGTACCCTAAACTTAGCCTGGAACGCCTCCTTCCTTAAAAAATTCTTTCACAATATATAATTTCATCTCATGCATCATCAGTGTTCACCGCCTGTGGTGCCTCAGTAGTAAAAATGGGCATCAAACACTTTAAAAAATCGTTAAAAGGATCTAAGAATAAACAGAAATACTCATACGCTCACAAAATGAAAACAAAAGCATGCTGCAGGAAACGTACCGTATGCTCTGATCATGGTACAAGGTTAAAATTAGGTCACACTGATTACAGGCTCTTTGTATCCAAGCACTAAGTAAAGAATCTGAACAACAACGCTTTAATTAACGTGATAAATTAATACAAGCAGACGTTTGCAGTTTGATATCTCAGTAACAATAAAATAATGTTTAGACATCTCGTGCTACTGTAGAAGTAGTTCCTTGAACACAAGGCACTAAAACTAGAAATTGCATTTTGTAACGCTCAAGTGTTATCAACTTCGATTTAATTAAGAATGTGATGATTATTAATTATTTGAGCTAATACAGAGTACATATTTCTTAATGTTTACATTCCTCGCCGTGGTTTCTATATCAGTACAATTCAAATAATGATATTACACAGCTATGTTTCTAAGATTTATTTACTTGCATTTTGCAGGCCTGGAGCCATGTCAGGTTGGAAGAAAATCAACAACAATTGATTCTATCATTGCGCATGCCTGAGAGTGTATCTTAGCTTCTTTCAGCGCGAGAAAATGGCATGTTAAAACAGAAATGTAGTATGATATATTAATAAATGTAATTATAAAGGCAACCATTTATTATTTACCCCGTCAAACTATTACTAATTACCACTGCTGTGAAATTATCCGGATATTTAGATAATATCCCGCCCATGCACCTCCTAGTGAGAAATACGGGAACTCTCTATTTACAAAAGGGAAATAAAGTTATGTATAATTACGAATTTAGCTATAGTTATAATGGGAGTCTAAAATAGTGTGTGATACACGAGTTAAAAGTTGTTCTGCTTTGTTCGATTTTGTTTAATTCTTACCGCCACGGGTGGCCGAGGTCGTTAAGGCGCGAACTTGTGAGCCGGAGGTCTGGGGGTTCGAATCCCGCTAGGACCGTCCTCACTGACTGAAGTTTTTTTTAGGGTTTTCCTCTGTCCTCATAGATGACAAATGCCGGGGAGGTACCTTAAACTTAGGCCAGGAACGCTTCCTTTCTCCAAAAATCCTTTCCCAATTTATCATTTCATCTCATGTGTTCACCGCATGTAGTGTCTCAGTAGTAAAAACGGGCGTTAAACACTGTTCACTTGTTCAATTCGGCTTCCGGCTTCGTTTTGCAAACACCCTACTTACAAAATAAAATGCCACTTTAAACACTTGTGCACAAACTATTATTTCACTACATAGCTTGGCTTGTAGTGAAATTCACGCCAAGTGCTTATAAAAACATGAAGATTGTGTTGAATGATTGCTATTTAATGCAATCGATGAAATTATTTCTTTTACAATAGTTCTTAAAAATGTAATTTTAGTATATACCGAGGGTACCAAAATGTATACACACTTTCATAGTAGATATCTATTTAATATATTTCAAAGTTGTACCGAAAAACAACAGTAATATGTAGTATGATGTTCTGTAAATAGATGTGACTCACATACATTATGATAGCGTTGCTAGGTGACAGGTAAATGAATAATGAAATACACATTCCCTCAGCTCAGTAGATTTGATGTCATGTTAAGCGAGTGATTATTTTAAGATAGCAATACCATTCAAGATTTTTCTTTTATTTATATATATATAACTCGTTTCGCTGTGAACACATTTCGCCCAACACGAGCACCAATATTTCGGAATAACATCCCACAATTCTCTTTAATCACACGACATTCTAGGTCTAAGTACGTCACCTCCCCATCAGGCAGCTCCTCAATTATCCTCACAAGGATGGGTGGACCTCGTTCCAGACCTCCCTAGCTTAGAAAAATTCTTAAGCAGGTACCGGGCATCGAATTCAGGTCCTCCTGTCCAGGACTCAGCTACGCTAGCCACTGGACCAAGGAGACGGTCAATATTTACACTGCAATCACTATTACCTTTAAAACGGTGTTTTTTTCATCCATCTCCCATTGTATTCCTCTTTTACATTTTCACTTGTGATATTCAGTTACAGTCGCTTCTGCTCTTTCTCGTTAACTTCCTTTATATCGCTCGTAATACGGGCATTCTTCTCCATTGCTTCTGATACAATTTCTTTCTAAAGCATGAAGATATTGGCATTTTGGACAGGTCAGGATGAATCCCCAAAGCTTTCACGTTCAATGCGCTATTGTTCTTTCGTTTACTACCTATTTTCAATTTGGTTTTAATAATCGAGGCTTATATTTTAAAGAAAACTCACTCCTTGAAATACTGAGAGAACACATAACTTTTGCGATGGTATCAAATCCGCGCGATCAAACTTTTTGAAGATTTAACATGGTTCGGAAATACATGAAACCGAGTTCTTTATTTATTCTAGGATACTTTTTATGTTGTTGAATTATTTCATCCATACACAAAGTCGTAGGACAGGAATTTCCAGGCCGAGCCAAATCTACGTTATACCGTGCCCACAAAGCAAAGCAGCAAAGAATTGTAATGATTAAAGACCGATGTTATCACTACTCTGGAAATCTATCGCCATCTAGTGATGCGGGTTGCAAACGTCTTGTTTGATTCAGCGTTGACAAAGCCTGCAGGACGACATTGTAATATAACAACGACATGGATACTATAAATACAAATCTTAGCAAGTAACGCGGAAGGAGGAAAACTTACAATGCACTGCAATGACGTAACAAATTCAAGACGCCAATTATTTTCCGGCTGCAACTGGAGAATGACACATGACAAAAGCTATGTGGCTATCTCCATTAACATTTTAACTTTATTTTCACTATTTGAAAAAAAAAAAAATTGCAAGGGGCTTTAAATTGAATTATTTTCAACAATTATATACATATAATATATATATATATATATATATATATATATATATATCGAGGGTGTCAAAAAAGGTATACGCACTTTCACAAAAATATCTATTTACTATATTTCAAAATTGTACCGAAAAAGAACAGTATGCAGTTTTGAAAACAGATGTGACTCACATACATTATGATAACGTTGCAATGTGGCAGATAAATCAACAATGAACAAGCGAAGCCAAGATTACAGTATGATATTCTGTAAACAGATGTGACTCACATTACATTATGCTAGTGTTGCTACAGCAAAATGGAGTCAAAATTATCGTTTGAACAGCGGAAAGCAATTTTGAAGTGTATTGGAAAACCGAGAATGTTGTTGAAGTCCAAAGACAATGGAGACGTGTGTACAGAACAGAACCGCCAACGCGAGTAACAATTGCACGCATTCGAGACAAATTTTATACTCATGGTACCGTATGCAATGTTGACAAGGGCAGATCTGGGAGACCTCGCACAGCAACAAGCCCCGCGTCCTCGGCTATGGTTTTGGAACATTTTGAGCACCCACCGCAGAAATCTACAAAGCAATGTGCACATGAGACTGGGATTAGCAGAACCAGCGTAAGTCGTATTATTAAAACAGCAAAGTTTTCATCCTAAAACTTTTGGATGAAGCCTTCGTAGGGAAAGTTTTTTTAATTTTATTATTATTATTATTATTATTATTATTATTATTATTATTATTTTATTTACGGACGCTCTTTACCATCTCAGGTCATCAGCGTCCTATTCAAATCAGGACGTGAAACGGCCGACAAATTTTGCTCAGAGGCCTCTTTTTTAAGACTTGAGGTTCTTTATCCTGCCGTAAATGTACGGCAAGGTATCCACGGCTTTACTTCCCTTCCGAAGGAAGCCACACTTACGATTTTTACGCCCGAAAAAATCCATCGATCCTGGCTGTAATCGAATCCCCAATCTTGGGTTTAGGAGGTAAGTATGGTAACCACTACACCACCAGGACCTACATAGGGAAAATTGTCTGATCCAATGAGGCACAATTTAAGTTGAATGGAACTGTTAACCGGCATAACTGTGTCTACTGGTGTGCAAACAATCCACAAGTTATTTTGGAAAATGCTGTTAATTTACCTGGAATTAATGTTTGGTGTGGGTTATCTTCTAAGGTCTAATTGAACCGTTTTTTTGAAGGAACCGTAACTGGCCCAGTGTGCCTGGACATGATATGCACCCTATTACCCGCCATTCATACACTCTATGGAAACGAGGAATTTTACTTCCAACAGAATGGAGCACCGCCACATTACCACCGAGATGTACGTGTGTACCTTGATGACAATCTTCCAAGGAACTGGATAGGACGAAGAGGTCTGATTGAGTTTCCACCGCGTTCTCCGGATCTAACTCCGTTGTACTTCTACCTATGGGGAACTCTTAAGGATGTTGTATATCGTAGAAAACCAGCTACACTGACTGCACTTCGGGAAGAAATTGAAACGGCACGTGCTGCAATCGCTGAGGACACTTTCACAAACGTTGCTCAATCAGTAGTTCAACGTACTCAGAAGTGTATCGACGCCGATGGTGCCATTTTGAGCAACTTTTGTAACTGTAAAAGTCTAAGATGATTAGTGTTCATCATTTTCTGTTTGCATGAATTCAGTTTTGTTATGTTAACACAGTTTTTTCTTTGATTGAATGTGTATACATTTTTGGTACCCTCTGTATATATCTGTTAAATAAAAAGTATAGAAAAAGAAAAAAGAGAAGCAGTTGAAATAGGTAATTTTGACATGAGCCCGCAAGATCCAAAAGTAAGCCTAATACTGGCCCCTTAAAATTTATAACGCACATCATATGTTCTGTTATTTTTCAACTTTCATTTTCACTTACTCTCCAACTTTTCTTGTCACTTGAACTTCGAAATACTTTTAATTTTAAATGCAATAAAAACAAAGCAAGGGAAAACATTCTTACACACAATCATTTTAATTACGCCCTAATCACTTTATCTAACTCAATGCTAAAAGGAGTGAATAATACGCTCACCCAAACCGAGTTTCTAAAATTAATAAAAATGAAGCAGCTTAGACATGAGATTTCTCGAATATTCAAACCCATGAATAAATTTATTTCCAAACAATTAATACACTACATATTTATGAAAAATGAGAAGGAACATCCAAGTTCATGCATTAATATAAAATAGTTAATCTAAACATTTAATGTATTGAAAATCAGAGAACCTTGGAGCTTTGGTGCTTTCAGAAGGACTAGCTCCACTCTTACAAAGATAAGGGTCCCGTCCTCTGATTCCCAAGGACAGCATCCTCCCACGTCTCTCTCACCCCCCCCCCTTAATCAATCATAACAACCTATCTATAACTCCATTATTCTTGAGAGTTGATTTTCCTATCCAGATCTTATTACACCTTAACATCAAGGTTGCAGATGTATTAGGGCGTATTTACTACAACCGTTTTGCAAATAATTTACCTCCATTCTTATTTTCTTTAATCATTTTTCGTCACTTGTCCAAAGAATCTTCCTCGTTCTTATTTCGCATCTACGTTCAACACCATTCTTAATACAGAGTAAAAATGTAGTTGAACCTACAGATACGAGGGTAGGTTCATAAGTTTCCGGCCTTACTGATAAGGATTATCGCTTTCACAAAATCCTTATCTGGTATTATACCTCATCTGTTAAGTAAATAATTGCAGGTGTAACTTCCGCTCTGCTGTTCAGTTGTTCACATAAAGTAGCATAAAGAAGGCTATGTGTAGAAGTTTGTGACATGTTCAAACTGGAGTATCGAGCTGTTATTAAGTTCTTCACAAAAGAAGAACTTACTCCAAATTAAATTAAACAGCGATTGGGTGGTGTATATGGGGAAGCATTCCCCATATGTTTTATTGTAAAAAATGGGCCAAAGTTTTTCGAATGGGTCAAGAAAGCATTGAAGACGAAGAGCGCTGGTCGGTCCTTGGAGGTGTTCACTCCTGAAAACATCGCTCTTGTGGAAGGAGAAATTATGGAAGACCGACGATTCAAAGTTATAGAAATAGCAGTAACAAAACAAATTTCTTCTTTCTAAAACAGCAGTTATTTAAATTATTCATGAACATTTATACATGAATAAGGTTAGTGCAAGATGGGTGCCTAGATTTCTTTCCTCAGTCCAAAAGCAACAACCAGTCATGTGCTGTCAGGCAGTTTTGGAACTCTGCAGTGGTAACGAGAGAAAAGTTCTAAAAAACATTGTTACAGGAGATGAAGCGATGGTTCAAAACTATGATATCTTGTCCAAAAGAGAATCAATGGAGCGGCGTAAACCTGGTGAAGAACCACCTATAAAGGCCTAATTCACTCACACCAAGATGATCATGGCTACAATCTTTTGGGAATGTGAAGGAATACTCTTCATTGACTTCAAGGAGAGGAATACCACGGTAAATGGGGAGTACTGTGCTGGCGTCCTGCACAGACTACGTGCTTCCATCAAAGAGAAAAGGCGAGAAAAGCTGAGAGGTGGTATGCCCCTTATTCACGACAACGCGCCTGTGCACACAGATCTTGTTGCAAAGGAAGCTGTGAAAAAATGTGGCTTCAAGGAGATCGACCATGCATCCTACAGCCCATATCTAGCTCCCAGTGATTATTTCCTCATATCAAACCTTAAGAAGGACTTTTGAGGAAGGAAATTTGTGTGACGAAAAAGTGATGGATGCTGTTTATGCTCATTTTGCAGACAAGACCAGTCAATTTTGAGGAGAAAGGGATTAAAATGTTAATTCAAAGATGTGAGTAGTGTATTACAATAAAGAAAGGGTAACTATATTAAAAAGTCAAATTTAGTTTTTGTCTTTATTATACCTAGAAAATGGTTAAGCCGGAAACTTATGGATCTATCCTCGTATATCTATCTCGAATAAATACATGCGAACACCGAAAAAATTATCATGGATTTTAGCTCTCACAACAAGAAAACTTTGAGCCTTATACCACTCAGCTGTGCGTATCATGTTACAAACATAAGATTTTTAACCTTCTTCCTTTCTAAAGCAACGATCATAGGCTATTGCCCACTACTTGCAACTACTCTAAAAAGCTGTGAATAAAATGAGACTATCATTTGTTGTTCTTTTTCTCTTCCACGAAATTTAATATTTTTTCTTTCCGCAAACGATCTTTTTGCTGCTTCTTCCTGCATTTTGCAGTTAGAAAATAAAAATACTCCCATTGATAAGAGACATGAGAAATTTATTCCTTTCTGCATTCTACAAATTTTTCTATTTCGTCCTAAAAGAGGGCGAAAATAAAGGCAATGGTGTTGATGAAATACAAGAAATCATATTTTATAATACATTGAGATTATTTTAGATATGGGCCAGCAGAACGCGGCTACATACTAGAAGGAACCAGTTAAGGCCGTGTAATGCAATGCAGGTAGTAGCTTGTAGTTATTTTGAAAAATCTTTGTCAGCGAATAGTTATACATTTCTGGTTTTATTGTGTGTCAATTATTCTTCCTTACTATTCGCCAATTCCTTAAAAAGTTACGAGAAACATAATCTCTCATTGATAAGAAATGTCATGTTTTTAAGGAAGAAAGTTAGATGAAATACACGAATTTCCTACGCGGATGCCAGCAATGCACTGCCACTGAGGGACAACATTTTCAATATCTTTTATAATACAGCAAGTTCTTATTATCAGTTTTAAATAAAATATAATTTTATGCTTTCATTAAAATAAAAATACTATTTTTATCTAAGGCGACCCTATATCTCTTTTCCGGTTGCGGGAGCTGCAGTTCCCTAGTAAACAGCTGCTCTCGGAAGATCAATACGTCGAATCTCTTCATAGTTGTATAACATTTTTCTTTTTCCAATCACATTTTTCTTAATTTATTTGCTGGCCCTAACCTCTTCCTCTACGTTATTATTTTAACTTTGAAAGGTAACGTTATGTTAATTTGATTGCTAAGAAACTTAAATGAGAAAAAGTTTTAAAAATATTAAAACAATGTCCCATCCTTACAGACAGTATTCTAGGTCATGACTGAGAAACCCAAGAATATTAACATTGCCATCTGTGCACCTGCTGGTGTACTTAATTTATTTACACCAAGTTTTAACCAATACAAATCCGATTATCGGAGAATCACAACACTACATTGAACGTTTCCAGCTCAAAATCAACGAATTGCAAAATACAAGGCTTTAAAGCATATAACAGTTACCAACTGATATAAAAATTAATTAGCACACAATTTGTATTGAAAATAAAAAGGCAGCTTCGTACTCAATAAGCATTTTATCCAGTCAATAAAACCATAAACAGAATATTATAATTTACAGTTCAATGAAGGCATTAAATTGTTGATTTGTTTTTATTTCTTGTTATCAAACACATACACGATCTACTTAATAAGACATGTTTATATCAGAGCATTTTCTGTTTCTGCATTCTTTGTTTTAATTTTATTTAGTAAATGTTTTACTTCAGTTAGCAGTTACAGCTGAGTAGTATAAACTAATTAAGCGAATGTTGTTTACTTGTTTTTGAGTTTGTTCCTATTAAGGTTCCTCATTAGTTTGTTAGTATATAAGGTTTTGGTAAGGATGGGTTAAATGCATGGTTATTTTTTATTAGTTACTGTTCTTATACATTAGCACGAGTAATAGAAGATTTGATGGATGTTCATTTATTTTCTTTGGTGTCCAATTTTTTTTTGTGTGAAGATATTTTCGTTCAGTTTGATAACTGATTTGCACAAACAGGGCAGTTCCTATAGGGTTGGGAATAGGAAAATAGCGCTTGCATTTTCCGACGAATAGAATATGCCACTTATGTGTTAAAAAGCTTCTGGTATCCGCAATGACGTGTTTGAGTGTTGTGGACGCTCTTTAACATCTCAGTTCATCAGCGTCCCATTCAACTCAGAGCATGAAACGGCCGACAAATTTTGCTCAGAGGCCTCTTCTTTCAGGTTTGAGGTTCTTTATCGTACCGTAAATGTACGACACGGGACCCACGGCTTTACTTCCCTTCCGAAGGAAGCCATACTTAGGATTTTTACGCCCGAAAAAGTTCATCGATCCTGGCCGGGTTTGAACTCTTGGGTTTAGAAGACAAGTATGGTTACCACTACTCCACCAGGACCTGTGTTTGGGTTACATGCAATTCTACACTCAGAGTGTCATAATTTTTCATTTTTTCTTGGAAACGGCGAGTTTTACATTTTACTTCCCCCCGTTATGCTAATTTAATTGATGCTATGTGAAATAATTTCGTTGTGAACTAATTAGAACATTCTCATTACATGTATAAATAATTAATTACATCATATTCGTTACATTTCAGGGCGGTGCTTTTCTATTTTGTGGTATTTGTTGACGTTGTTTTATTTGAACGTTTCTTGTTCCTCTGGCAGATTTGCATTCGAGGTTCGAAAATGAGTTAAATTCACTATTGCTTTTTAGTACCTTTCTTGAATAATTATTCTAAGTTGTTTCATTGGATTGAATTGGATTGCTACGAATAAGAAGAATAAATCCATACTTCAGTTTTACTCAACACCTGACAGTTTGTGCCTATTTGGGGATAATTCTGGAAGAAAGGATGAGATTTTTTTTTATTGATTTATTTATGGGCGCTCTTTAACATCTCAGGTCATCAGCGTCCCATTCTATTCAGGGCGTGAAACGGCCGACAAATTTTGCTCAGAGACCTCTTCTTTCAGGCTTGAGGTTCTTTTTCGTGCCGTAAATGTACGACACGGGACCCAAGGCTTTACTTCCCTTCCGAAGGAAGCCATACTTAGGATTTTTATGCCCGAAAAAATCCATCGGTCCTGGTCGGGTTCGAACCCGCGATCTTGGGTTTAGTAGGCAAGTATGGTAACCACTACACCACCAGGACCGACAAGGATGAGATGATTTAGAAACAGGGCGACCAAATCCAGGAGCGGTAAGGTGCAGATATTTCCAGATTACCCTGACACCGGCAGGGCTCACCTGCATCCAAGATGTTCAAGCTCTTGAGAAGGTCCGAACCATATCAGAGGCAGGAGCACAAATGTTTCCAAAGGGCAAGCTACCGTCACACCGCGCCAGCCCACCTCGCCATGGCACTTTCGACAGAACCAAACAACGGAATGAAATGGGAGAGCGTAAAATTCGTGGAGAAATGACCATCTGAGCATTTGCCTAAGGGAAATCAAGAACTTTCCAAAGGATTTAAACCTAGGACTTCCCGAATACGGATCTTAAACGTTATCCGCTGGATGCAGATTGTTTTTGTTGAATTTTCTTTGAAGTCCTTTCGATTTTTTTTTTTTTTTTCGTGTTTACAGCAGCTTTGTATTGAAGTTTGTGCTAACAGTTTGGATATTTGTTCTTCATAAAACTGTGTAAACGATTTCATATATTTGCTTGGTTTGGCTTAAAATAATCGTTTGACGAATTTTTTGCTAGGTCGCTGCTGTCATTAGATTTAGTCACTGCCTTGCAAATACTTCGTGCAGGCCTATGCACCAGAAACTATTGTGATCAATCGATAATTGTTAATACGGTGCGATAATTCCACAATATTGCAGTGACTGGTTTATATTGGACGACTCATAAATTGGATTGATCAATGTTCAATGCCTGAGGTAAATAAACCATTTAAATATATCTTTGTAGATACCCAACTTAATATTGACAATGTTCGGCGATTCTTTGATTCACCCACAGGACTAGAAACAGTGTTCTACTAAATGGGGCGTAAACTATCCATAAATAAACCACACTTGGATGATCAAAACTTAATCCTCTTTTCCCAGACACTACCGCATTCTTTCTGAGCCATTAAGACAGCCAAGCGTCGAAGTGGCAGGCATTTAACTCGAGAGCAACGAGAAGATGAATGGCAGTAGTAACGCCTTAACACATCCATTGAAACAATTACTTCATTTCGTTCCAGGTGTGCACGATTAAACGCGTCAGAATACACAAGCCGTCGCTGAAGGGCATTTAAATGTGCAGGTCACGGGGCTATGGAACAAAAAAAAAAAAAAAAAAAAAAAAGGAAGAAAGAACGAGGACCACATTAACATCATGCCTTGCTCTGACCTTGCCCCTTAACCAGCTGTTAACATCATCAACTACATACAAAAAACAAAAGGCTTGAAGAGACCTCCAACTGAATTCATCTACAGCAAGGCAATTTCAATCAAAACCGTTTTACCCAGATAAATTCACTTTTATTCTCTAGCGCTTTCAAGGTAACAGGGTCCAAGTGCTCTCGTCACATGTCTAAACGTCCGCTTATTGTAAGGGCTGAAAATCTCAACGGTCTCTTCAAAAGCATTTACAGAGCATTTCCTGTATCTCCGAACATTTCTTGGTAAAACTTGAGTTGTAGCTTATAAAGTAAGAAATTCGCCATATCAGAGAAAACTCCTTATTCCTTATACGTAAAACTCCAGAAGCCATGACATATCGCGCGATATGAAAACATTATTTTCGGAGAATTTTAAAAAAGAAACACTAAAAGTTAATACAAAAAAAAAAAATCGGTTGAGAAAAGTGATAATTAACTCTTAAGAAACACACCCGACATAAGATATTTCCATTAGCTGCATATCTTTTTTTTTTTCCTTGAGGCTCATAAACACATTAACTTTATGTATATTTCCCCATCTTTTTAAAATACAAATGTTCCTTTTTTCACCACCATTTAAGTAAAACATAAACATTTTACTTCTATGCACTTCATTACTCAGCTGGTCTAAGCATAAAAATAGGTAGTTAAACTATATATCACATTTTTATTTGCATATATACACATACAGGAAGAACAATCCTTCACGCAACCGGTTTCGCGGGCGTGCGGCAGGCCGGCGAGGCTGGCTGCTGTGTCGGCGTGTACTACTTGCGCAAGATTTCAACTCAAACTGAAGTCTCGGGCAGTGGAGGGAAAATATACTACCCGCCTCCGCCGACATAGCGCTGCCGGCCGGTCCCGCGGTTGCGTCAAGTATTGCTCATCCTCTATACACGAGTGTCTGGGTTTATTTAAAGTAACCGAATGGATAGTAGCATCATAAATTTTTTATGAAAAAATAATCAAGGTTTGATAGTTTCCGTGATGCAAAACTTCCAATATTCTATTGGAATTATTAATAGTATGTACCCCCCCATGATGATCACACTACAGGAGATGCTCTAAAAGTCACCACTTTTCAATGAATTTCCTTGACAGTGCATGATTGAATACATTTCACCAAGCATTATCCATGGCAGAGAAACTGCCCTGACTAAAATAGAGTGAGGAAAACCACGGAAAACCTAAACCTGATTAGTCGGTAGCAAGATTTGAACCTTCAGTCTCTCGAATACGAATCCCAAGCACTTTCAATGAGGTCAGTTAACTCAAGAACTTTGTGTATCATTTCGCAACTTTTGGAAATACAAATTTTCCATTTTTCACCACTATTTAAAGTCACATGGCTGAATAGCGCTTGAAGTTTACATGCGAGTGTAATCTCTAAAACATGACTTAGTTACAACTGAACTTTTTCTTGTTACACGCTAACATCTTGATTTTGTTAACTTTATAAAATTTAACATGGGCTAACTTCTATCTTAATTGCATTTTTATTCTTAAAGCTTAAGTGCTTCTAGGGGGGAAAAAGTGTACTATACAGAGAGAGCAACATGTGCGTAAATTAGTAACAATACTCCGCGGTTCATAGCTCCGATAGATTAAGTAGCACTATTAGTCATTCGCCTGTCAGGAATTACATTCAGGGCTACCTCAAAGATATCACAAGCACAGAAAGACGTACACATACTTACATAGAGATGGAATGACGAAACACTACCTTTTTGTTTAATACTACTGTGAAATACTCCCTTTGGCCCAGTTTCACGCAACAACTAGTCTACTAGTTACTAGTTACTAGCCATAATTCCACCAGTTCTAATAAAACCGTTTCACCTGTGTATTCTACAATGGTAGAATCGTAAAATGTTGCCATTAGTCACTTGTCAAAATTACTAGCGTAGCAATTGTATCCGAGCTTCGAGAAGGCTGTTTCGTGAACTGTTTGTTGATGCGATTTTGTTTACGCGGTATGTAGTTTAAATCGTATATTCAAGTCAAGAAATAGCATTGTGTTTACCGCATCGAAATGAATATCTAGTATTCAAAACAAAGTAACATGCTACATTTATTTAATGAGTATACAAAAGTACTCTTTGTACAATTCTCCGTTAAAATTACCAAGAAAGACAAAGCGAAACGTGGAAAATAATAACGCAAACTGTTAGAGCGTTGGGGTTAATTACATTGGAGAAGTTCTATTCTAATGCGAGGGACACATTTTGACAAAACATTAAGAAAGCTACAATAGCAAGTGGTTTTGTTTTACATTCATAGTACGGGGTGAACGATCCTTCATGCAACCGGTTTCGCGGCGTGCGAACGGCCGGCGAGGCTGCCTGCCGTGACGGCGATGCGGATGACAGGAAGTTTGCAGTAAATATAGTACGATTTGTTGCGTTATGTTATTTCTAACATACATACTTACATAACATAAACACTTGAAAAGTAATTTACTCAAGTATATTAAGCAAGGAGATGAGGGAACTGCCTCCCTTGGTTGTTCAAGCCTTTTCGACACCTACTTAAGAAATCTCTCATTACACTCTGCAGCTCCCTCTGAGAAATGGTAGCAATTTCTTGACGAAAAGTTCATCGAAAGTCTGTGGATTTGTTTTGTACACTTTCTCTTTTAGTGCCCCCCAGAGATAAAAATCGCAGGGGGTTAAATCGGGAGAACGAGGGGGTCATATTTTGTTTTTGATAGCTCTATCTTGAAACACGTCATGAATTTATTGTAACGTGAATACTCTTTGTGGAATAGAATACTTGATGGTCCCATTTCACTTGATACACTTTCACTCAATACACTGTATTACGTCGCCTAACAAAGACGCGTTACTTGCGCAAGAAGATTTCAACTAACGCTGAAGACTCGCGCAGCGGAGGGGAAATATACTTCCCGCCTCTGCCGACATAGCATTGCCGGCAGGTCCCGCGGTTGCGTCAGGCACTGCTCACACAGTATTATCTACAAATAATGGTATAAGTTGCCCAGTTTGTATGCAATTATTTCAGGTGAAAATAGATAATTCAAGAAGTACGGGAATGGAAGGTGGATTTGACACCACATACTGCATAAATAACCCTTAATGAAATTTATAATTAAAATTCTTGAGCTTAAATGATAGAATCAATACCTAACCTAAGAGATTCAGGGTATAATTCCACTTATTGACAGTACGCAATATTGCAAGACAAATGTTTCGTGATACAGAACACTGATAAAACAAAATCGCACGCTGATAATATCCGTCTGCCACATTAGTAACTAGCAGTTTACGCTCATGAGTTCTACAAATACACATTTATAAAATTAACAAGTCATATTAGAATGTAGGTTAGTTTTATTAGATCAGGAGCTTAACAGCGCATTTATCGTATTGTTTTTGTGATGAAAGTAGCTGAGGTGTGGATAATGATGAAAGTGCATAGGAAAACATTTTCTTAATCACAGAACATAATTTGCTTTAGGAACTACTGTGCGTAACATGAGTGTTTGGGGCCAACCATTCTTTTTTTCCTCCCTGTGATTTGTTTTGATTGCTTAAATGAATGTTGTGATCGATCTTTCCTTTCTACGGAATTTCCGCTCTCCCCTTGCACATTATTAAATTCTTTTGGTTGTATTACATGGTGAAAGCGCAAGGCGAAATGGGCTGATGCTTTGTGGCCATGGTTGTCACCTTGGAAACGTTTCTATCCTCTTGAGGGGTGCTGGCTCATTCGGCGTCGGGGTGCTCTATCTGGTAACAATATTAGGAACTCCGTCTATATCCATATTTCATCACCCTTGGATTCTGACCTCCCGGTTTTCCCTCACCCTCACTGTACAGTCCTTGAGCACGGTTGAAGTACTTCCCTCTTCTGTCCATACCAATACAATTCAGATCCATCTATTTATTGTTATTTATGAACCACATTTTAAATTATTCTTCTATGCAAATCAACATTCTCAAGTGGCATTTATGAGAAACGTTTCATTTACAAGGCAAATGGCAAATGCCGGTGAGGTACCCTAAACTTAGACCTGGAACGTTTCCTTCCTTAAAAAAATCCGTTCCCAATTTATCATTTCATCCCATGTACCATTAGTGTCACCGTCTGTAGTTCCTCGTAGTAAAAATTGGCGTTAAACACTATTAAAAAAAAAGACACAAGACAATCGATGTTTACAATAGCGAAACAGCAGTTGCAAGGTGACGGTGTCTCTAAGTGAGAGTAAAACCCTCGAGCAGCCGTCCGTTGTGCGATTTTAGTGGCAAATGGTATGGACTCGAAGAATATTCTTCATAAACAAATACTTCCCATCTATGGTAAGAAGTGCCTGTCACGATAAACTGTTTATAATTGAGTGCAGAAGTTCGCTGAAGGGTAGGCACGCATTGAAGACAAACAACAATGAAAATTGCTAGAGAGGCGAATTTGCAACGCGCTGAAGATTTAATCCGAGTAACATAAGGGTAGCTATAGACACTTAGCCGTTGCTAACATATTTCATAATGCATGACAGGGTTGCTTTCCACAAAGTCTGCGAACGAAAGGTGCCGCGCATGTTGATCCCACAACACGAACTGCAAAGAACGAATCTGGCATTATAGCATTTGAATCGTTACCACGATGGACACAATGTGCTAGCCCAAATTGTCACAGGTGATAGTGTTGTGTTCTCCATTACCAGCCCGAGACAAAATGTGCCTCAATGCTGTGGAAACATCCTGGTGTCGCCTGAGAAAAAAAAAAAAAAAATTAGAAATTACACCATCCGCCGGGGTAGTGATGATCACAGTTTTCTGTCATCACAAAGGCATTCTGCAGATGCCGACTTCTACTGTAACATCCTCAGGAAACTTCGTAAAACCAGCGATTAAGATTCCTCATCAAAGACGTGTTGCCCTTGCATGATAACGTGTGTCCTCATACTGCCAATAAGACAAACTAGACGCTGCAAAATTTCAAGTGGTCCAACATCCTTCGTATAGCCCTAACCTTGCTCAAGCGACTTCCACTTGTTCGGCCCTCTTATCAACTTTAGGGTGAATATTGTAGAATGGGAAGTCACTGCTTGGTTCCAACAGCAGCCCAAATAATTTTATACTGCTGGACCTCAGGGCCTTGTGAAAAGGGGGGACAAGTGCAGGTATATTATTTTGAGAAATAAAAATACTTTTCAAATCAGGATTCTTATTTGTTTAAGTTCTATATCCATTTGTGACGTAATGAGCTATGTTCGTACTAGCGCTGCAGGCATTCATGGAGGAGTGGAAGGGCGATCATCTATTAAGATCATCTAACACAAAATACAAAAGAATGCTGTAGACTTTAACATCCATTCGCAGATATGTCACCAAGTTAAAATCTTCGCGGTCAGCAAACCGAAGTTCCGATTCTAGCACGTGCAATTTTAATATTGTTAAATGGAATTATATATATATATATATATATATATATATATATATATATATTGGGTGGGTCACTTTTTCCTTTAATTTTCTCTACGCTTTATATATCGCCAGTTTATGTGGATTCATGTCTCATAACATTTCTTGCATTTTCTGCATTATTAACCGCCCTCTTATAAAATTTGTTTCCCTTACTAAACTGCTTATGAGTTTATTAGGATTGCGTGCCAAGCTTCCCTCACACCAAGAAAGAAAACCTCGTTAATGACATCATAGACCTTTCACCTATCTTAATCTAATTAGGCGAATTTGACAGTTTATTAATTTTATTAGTGTAATAAATTCACTTTATAATTTAAAAAAAAGCATCTCTCAGAGCCAAACAAAAATTTAATAAATATCATTTGTCTAAAATGTCATATTTATGCATATGAACTTTTCTGATGAACTTATGTACAAGTAATCCTCTCTGCACCAGTTTCTGTGTCTCAATACAAGATCTTAAGGACAATTTTATTTCTAATTACCCATTGTCTAACTTTGTTTGCCTAGACAACTCTAAAAATACATACATTTGCCATACATTTCTATGTTGATTTTTATTTCGTATTCCAACTTTATGATGTCATATGCTATTATGCTTCATTTTTTTCTAACGCTATCATACATGTCCAGTACACTTGGTGGGTTTCTCACCTAGCCTGACGAAATCATCCGAATTGGAACGCCTGGAAGTTTCCCAATTATGGAGATGATTATGACAGCTTGGAAAAGCCTAAAAACTAGATTCATTGACCTAACTAGACAATGGAAAAACTACTTATTCAAGGAAAAATCCACATCCCATAACTGGTACAGATTAACAGACAGGGACGTTACCGATAGACACGAGCTCTTTTATACTTACATATATATTCGAGGCTAGGTCCATAAGTTTCCGGCCTAACCATTTTATAACTATGATAAAGACAAAAAGTATATTTCACTTTTCAATACCGTTACCCTTTATTGCAATACACTTCTCACATCTTTGAATTACCAATATAACCCCCCCCCCCAAAATAGTCAGAAGTCTTGTCTGCAAAATGGGCATAAACAGCATCCATCACTTCTTCGTCACACTTAAAATTCCTTCCTCGAAGGACCATCTTGAGTTTTGAGAAGAGGAAATAGTCACTGGGAGCTAGATCTGGGCTGTAGGGTGGATGGTCGATCTCCTTGAAGCCACGTTTCTTCACAGCTTTCTTTTCAACAAGAGCTGTGTCCACAGGCGCGTTGTCGTGAAGAAGGCGCACACCGCCACTCGCTTTCCTCTTTGATGGAAGCACGTAGTCTGTGTAGTAGGCCAGCATAGTACTCCCCATTTACTGTGGTGTTGCTCTCCTTGAAGTCAATGAAGAGTATTCCTTCACAGTCCCAAAAGATTGTGGCCATGATCTTCTTGATTGACTGAGTGACCTTGACCTTTAGAGGCGGTCCTTCGACAGGTTTACGCCACTCCATTGATTCTCTTTTGGACAAGGAATCATAGTAGAGGATCATAGTTTCATCTCCTGTAACAATGAATTGCAGAACTTCTCTCTTGTTGCCACGGCAGAGCTCCAAAAATTCCTGACAACAGATGACTCGTTGCTGCTTAAAGACTGAGGAAAGAAGTCTAGGCGCCCATCTCTAGCACTAACCTTATTCATGTTTAAATGTTCATGAATAATTCGAAGAACTGTTGTTTTAGAAAGACCCAACTTTGCTGTTATTTCTGTAACTTTGAGCCGCCGGTCTTCTATAATTTCTCCTCCCATAAGAGCGATGTTTTCAGGAATGAGCACCTTCAAAGGCCGACCTGCACGCTCTTCGTCTTCAATGCTTTCTCGACCCATTCGAAAAAATTGTCCCAATCTTTTACAGTAGAATATGAGGGGGATGCTTCCCTATATACACCGTCCAATCATTATTTAATTTCATTTGGAGTAAGTCCTTCTTTTGTGAAGAACTTAATAAAAGCTTGATATCTCGTTTTGAACACGTCACAATCTTCTACACATAGCCTTCTTTATGCAACTATATCTGACACAACTGAACACAGCGGAGCGAAAGTTGCAGCTGCAATTATTTACTTAACAGATAAGGTATGACATCATATAAAGATTTTGTGAAGGCGATGGTCCTTATCGGCGAGGCCGGAAACTTATACACCAACCTTCGTATTTATATGTGTGTGTTTTCCGTACATTTTGTGGCAAGCTTTATACATATTTATGTTTATCTATTTAAATGAGTTTATAACTTTTTAAAACTCGAACATTGTTGCATGTATATTGATAACTCTAGTAGCAGTATTTGAAATACAACCAAAGACAAAATGACGAGATTGGTCAGTCCCATTTTTTGTTTTTGTTGGTTTATTTGTTTATTTTTGGGGCTCTTCCTCTCTCTAATAGTTCAAGTATGTTTTACCTGGTTAATTATTATATTCTGTTATGTTGCTATCAATATCTTCTTTGAAATGTCAGGCAGTTTTGTTAGATAAGCGTTTATTGTTCAGCTATTCTCAATATATCTTGTGAGCTATTTTCGGGGAGAAAAAATTCTGATGTAAATATTATTATTACATCTGGTTCAGTTTGGTTGCCAAGAACGTGAAGTATTCTACAATTGCAGCTTGAAATCTTGCACACAGTCGCTCCCGAAAGCCATGTCGTATATACTGTTAAAATTTCACTTGTCGTAGGAGAAACGAGGATCACTGCTTGCAGAAACTGAGTTACAAATTCACTTTCCGTTGAAAGTATTGCTCAAACTCCTGAATTTGTTACCGGAATTTAATATCCCCCCAAAATGGTGATATATATATAGTGTTTAGCGCCCGTTTTTACTACTGAGGCATCACAGGCGGTGGACACTGATGATACATGAGATGAAATGATATATTGGGAAAGAAGTTTTTAAGGAAGGAAACGTCCCAAAACTAAGTTTAGAGTACCTCCCCGGCATTTGCCATTTATGAGAAAACCTCAATCAGGGAGGACGGTCCTGGCGGGATTCGAACCCCAAACCTCCCGCTCACGAGTTCGCGGCTTAACGACTCGGCCACCCATTGCGGTACAATACGGTGTGATCCGCAGTTAGTTTTAATTTGATCTCCTGGGACAACGGTTGATTTTAGTAAGTAAATGTTCAACCTAGACTCTAGATAAAAGGGCAGACTTCGAGGACTATTTGTGGTCTGCGGACCATAGTTTGAAAAATGCTGCTCTAAACTAAGCAACATAACACCATAAATCAGTCAACTGTTGTTCAATCATATGACTATTTCGAGATTTTAGACATTTTTATGGCACTAAATCTTGAAATCGCGTAGAGTGCTATTGAAAAGCAGATTTGAAGACATTCTAAAGGAGATGCTTACCCAATTCCGTTTTAACATTTAACTTATCAACATTAACTCCTTTATTTTTGCTAGTAGACTGTAGATTTCTATCACAAATTGCTTGTCCAAGACCTCTCTACAATCCCTGAACTTATTGCATTGTGGTTCATTGACATTCTGTATAATCTTAATGAAAGAACAATAACAGTTTCTTAAAGGGAATTTCTTAAAGCACAGACATGAAAAGTTTATTTCCTTAAAGCTTTTTTCTCTCTTCCCTTTTTTTCCCCCTGTACAATAAACATTTCACTTTCAGCAATTAACATTTAAATATTGCTGCTTTCACTAGTTGTTGAGTTCCCACTAGTAGTAACCTAACGGGGGGGGGGGGGAGGCAATTTTGTTATACTTTTTTCCCCACAAAGTTGTTATTATTACATTGAAAGTACATTAAAACATATGCTATTAACATTGTAAAGCAAGACAAAGCTTTTTAAATGACAAAAGGGGACTTGAAGAGCATACATTGAATATAGTACGTTTTAGTTGACGTCGTTCGAGCATTAAAGAGAGTAAATGACAAGCTATAAAATATCTGCATAGGAAAAGTATAAAACATCGATGGAGACACAATAAAAGTTTATGGAACTGCAATTTTGAACATATGCACACCTTGTTTCATGATAAGTGGCGAAAATAATAATAAAATTACAGAATGAATATTTACATTTACATAAAACGGAAAGAAACGCCGTTTTTTTTTCATTGATTTATTTATGGGCGCTCTTTAACAGCTCAGTTCATCAGCGTCCCATTCAACTCAGGGCGTGAAATGGCCGACAAATTTTGCTCAGAGGCTTCTCTTTCAGGCTCTTGAGGTTCTTTTTCGTGCCGCAAATGTACGACACGGGACCCACGACTTTACTTCCCTTCCGAAGGAAGCCATGCTTAGGATTTTTACGCCCCGAAAAAATCCATCGGTCCTGGCCGGATACGAACCCGCGATCTTGGGTGTAGGAGGCACCACCAGGACCGACAGAAACGCTGGAAAATGAAAACAAAATGGCTTCCTAAAGAGGACAGAACGAGTTAACTACTACAGCACACCCCACGCTCTCCTATTCCTAAATTTGCTCCGATAACATATCTCTTTATTTTGAATTTTGGGCTTGATCTTAAATGAGGTTGACAAACATCATGACCTTTGAAGAAATTGGTGAAAGACTGCCATAAGTCAACAAACTCTTGGTATAAATCATGGACATTCCTAAGACTTTATAATAATATCGTGCTGGACTGACATGCATGTCTTCCTTTCTGACGCACTATAACTTGACTCAAGTATCGTTCGAGATTTCATTCTCGCGTAGTTCGTTTAGCTTATTGCATTTTACATGCTGTTCTCCCTCACATGGCTTGCAGGATATCCAAAGCCTGAGCAAATTGACGAATGAGAAGTGTACGCTTAGATATGCAGATCTGTCAAAAAGTTAGAAGGGATAGAAAATTTCAAAAAGATAACGAATGATTGTCGTAGGATTGTCAGATAGCGTTAGGTATTTCATGTTAAACTATAATTTGTTTATGAATTAAAATCCTTAACTAGAAGAATGATTATTCCTTGAAAAAACCTACACTAGACATTCTTATTTCAATAATTTAGCTCGCGCGCTACAGACGTATTTATACTAACACAGTGAAGTTATTTGAGTTATGGGCCGCTGCAATCAGAAAAGGGAAAATAGAATCGCTGCACCTAAGCTAATATTTTTCTTTTTACTGAATACATAAAAAGACACTGTTAAAATTGATAATAAAAAGCACTAACGTGTGTTATACGAGACATTTAAAATGATGCCCCTCAGCGGCAATACATTGCTGGCATCTGCTTAGGAAGTTATGGTTTTTCATCTTTCTTAAGAGCACGCAGACTCGGAACATGTTTCTTGTCATTGAGATCCATCTCTTGTAGCTTTTTAACAATTTGATGAAAAAAAACTCTTTATATGAAACACGATTACGACGATATTTAATTGTTAATCGCCTTATCACTTCCATTTTCACATATGTATCATACAATACACACACAAAGAAAGTACCATCTAACGCACAACCACTAGCAGAAAAGCCTCCCTCAAGCTACTACTTGCACATGCATTATAGGCCTTGACGGTTGACTTCTCTCAGCGCGCAGACGTGCTCTGCCGGTTCATAAACTCAAATATTTGCTTCATTTTTTTTTTTCAGAGAATGAGAATTGTAAAGAGCATTAAATGATAAAAAAATGTACGAAACCATAAAAATTGACATTTCAAAGAAGTTCGCATTATAGCAGGGTTGTATCATAAAGCATTATTTTAAAACCTTAAAAGACACAAAATAAGAGGAAAAAATGTTAATACTGACTGATCAACTGAATAAAACAGAACACAGTGCTGGAAGAAAACAATAAGCAACAAATCTAAAATTTTAATTCCCTGGCTGCATGCCACAGGAATACGGTTCTTGACAGCATTAAACAGACATAAAAACGAGTTGAAAGAAATCTTGTAACGGAAAGTATAAAAATAGTCATGACATCTATCTTGTACAAAATAATTCCAAATCTTCTACTTATATACATATAGATATTCCCAATTCTACAGCAGTGAGTGTTTTAAGATCTTCTAATACGTACAGTAAAGCTTAATATTAAAGGACGTTTTCAGATAACTGTGGTACTGCATTATATTCAGTTTTAAAATTCTCAACTCGAAGATGATATCACAGAACACTCAAGCTCAAGTTCGTTTATCTCATTACTGCCTATAGACAACCCATTCCAGATACGGACAGATTAAGAAAAAATCTTGCAAAAAATTATTACCGGTTGAATTTTTATATTTTAGCATATACAGAGCTATACAAATATTAATATTACTCCATACGTTTCAAAATTTGATTTCCTTTGAATAACTTATTAATTTTTCAGAGTTATAATTTGTTAACATGCATTTTTTTACAATATTGCACTCCAATTTCTTTAAAGGAAACTATTTAGCCCTCTGTTAAACCAAATCCTAATTCCTTTTGTAATATTAAAAAGTATGCAATTAAGAAATAGTTCACCCTATAGAAATTGTTGTTTTTAAAGATGCCATTTACAACAACGGAAATACTTAAAATTATAATTTTCATTTAAAACAGTAAACCTTTAATAATGAGATTTGTGTTGTTTATTTTCTTTTGCATTTTATTTTAAATTGAACGATTTGTGGAATAGAATGGCTTCTTAAGGCAGCATTTGTTATTCTGACAAGAGTTATAACTTTTAATAGGGTGTTTTGGAAAAATCTTACTACATATAGATGTAATTAAATTGTGTTTTTAATACCAGAAATGCAATGTTTTTAAAAGAAAATTATTCTTATTTTGAATGCGCTTCTTAAAAGCAGATGCCGGTTTCTTTTACTTAAAAATTAGCATTTATGGCCTAAAACATAAAAATAATTGCAAATAAAATTTAAAATATGACTGTTAAAAATACACATGTTATACGTTTTTATTTTAAGGTTGCACCACATGTCCATAAAGTATATTAATATACAAAACTAAAATTTGTCAATATTTTTTTTAAAAATAAATGCTATTAGTCTTTAATCATCAGCTGAATTAATGACAACATGCAAGTTAAAATGGCTGAATGAAAAACTCCTGCTATTCTGTGCAGCGACACTAAAAGATGTAATGGGAGCAAATTTAAATAACTGCGGGAAAATATCTATTTAAGTAGTTTTTAAGTTAAGTAGAATTACCTACAATGCTGTTTCATATTGAAATGCTTTTTTAACATTAACTTTAACCTGGCGTAATTCTTAAACACTTCGAATATTCGAACTTAGTATTGTTAACTCATTTAAGGACAATGTTTTCCTGTACAGAGCCAAAGAATAACTTCTACCTGCAATTCTAAAATCCGCATGCCGAGGTAAATACATAAAGTAATTCTACAATATATATATATATATATATATACTGAAAGAAATTAGGTTGGTTTTCATAAAAATGTCACAAAATTGACCTGGTAATTTTGTTAAAATTATTTTCATTAGAATATTTAGAAATGTTTTAAAATTTAGTTTGAAAAAGTGACAATGAAAGGCACAAATATCTGCCCCTGTCCATAAGGATAATTTTTCTCTTTAAATCTATTTAAATAATGCCAAATGAGTTATATTTGTAGGTTGCTGCAGAGCAGATATGTATGTACATATTGTTACGTATTTATTTATTTATCTTCTACGGTGTTGTTGTTGTTATTATTATTATTATTATTATTATTATTATTATTATTATTTATGTACCCTACTGGGAATAGTATGATAAAATTGCTGAATGACACGGTTCTATGGCATCGTTCACACATTAGACTTCAAAATCATATCAGACCTTCAAAGCACCTGAAAGACGCCTTCTCGGCACGTGTCTCCGTTATTTACTCACCGAGATCTGGGATGGAGCTAGACGGTTCCTCGTGGTGATTTCTTTCCGACTTGATGTCCCGCGCCGGTTTCGGGGGTGGCGGCGGCGGAGGCGGCCGCATGGCGGTCACGCCAATACCCCCACAGCCGACGGCGGCCGACGCAGCCGAAGCACCCGAGGCGGCCGTCGCACCACCCGGAGGGGAACACGTCGACGACGACACGAGAGGCGAGGGCGGAGGAGGTGCCGAGATCACGGACGTCGGGATTCGGAAGTCCTTGGTGTCCGGCATATCGGAGACGCCCGACGAGGACACGTTGTTGGATATCGTGGGCTGCATAGTGACACTTGAAACACAGGCACTCAAAGCACACGTTTTTCCTCGGTGCGGTCCTTTGCCGGCAACATAGAGGACACGACGGGCCGGCTTATAGAAACGGAAAGTTTACTTGCCTCAACTCAACTTTCTCGCAGTGGCAAGGTCTATAGAAAGCAGAGATGAACACACGCCACTGTTACATACGAAATCTTGCTTCCACCACCTTACACACCCCACACTCCACACCGAAAATGAAAGTGAAATTCGAACTGCAGTTTTTGATGAAGGGAGGAGAAAACGCAGAGAGGGTTGGTTAATGCCTTTCTCTCCCCAGGAGTTTGTAGGAATGCGCGTGCGTCGGGTTTGTGTCACAGAGGGGTTGTATGTAGTTAAAAAACTTTTTCCCTTCTGCAGAGGGTTAGGTGGGGAAGTAGTAGTCTTGCTGGATAATATGTCCTTTAATGACGATATGTGCGCGGGGGCGGTCGTGCCGGTAAAGAGGGATGGGCAATCGGGACAGGGGAGGAAAGGGCAAACACTATACACAAGAATTATCTCGCACTATTTGATAATCACAAACATGTGGGGAAGAATGCGCGGTTACAACCTCGCTAACAGTTTAAAAACAAACAAATGACGGCTGTGCGTTTTACTGGTTCGATATTGGGCTGGTTATCTTCGTCTGTAGAGTTCTATACTCCCACAACGTGCACAAAACAGTTGACATTAACATTCGGTCACGAGGCAGGATCCTATCACATCTCACTTGACGATAAGTACTGTCTTCTTTGCCTGCGACGATAACAGATCATTAAAACTAATCACCGCGGCGGCAGCAATGCTAAAAAACAAGAGTTGAACAAACCTGTGACCTTCACACATATTCTAACATCATAGGACACACTAACGATGTGATTATCAGTTGTGCGTTAATCCAAGTGGACCGCATGATTAATAACAGGCGGAAAATACAAAACAAAACCAACAACAAGTTTCTTTTTTTGCTGTCACTGACGAAAACTTTCGCTCATCTGTTTATTTCATTTCTACAGTCAACTGTTTCAATATAGTAAAACAAAACAAAGGCAACTCGCGCTTTAACAGTGCTGCTCGCGAGTGACACCGATGCGTTTTTTTTTTCTTTTTATTTATTTAATGTATGTATATTTATTACACCACACGTTATGGGATTCTAGTTGCGAGCTAGTGAACGTCGTAGCGGCAAGTGATGGCCTGACCTAGACGACAAGAGATGAGCGCACTTCGGCAGCGCTCGGGACCGCTCGGTCTCTGGATCGGGGAGGGAATTTTCAGCAGTGCTTTGGCCTTGTCCTTGAACGAGGCTCCTGAACCCGGTGACTAGGGTAGGCAGAGCGGGGAACGGCGGGGAGGGGAGGAGTACCCCAATCGATTGCGCTAGCGAGCAGAGAGCTCTGCTGCGACGCCAGTACGCCAAAGAGGTGATATGGGTAGCATACGTTAAATTACATTAGATTTGCATTTCGCGTAAATATCGTGCAATGTTTCATTTCACCGTCTTCTATTTTGCTTCTTCATTTTTTTCGCTTCATTAGTCATGTTTCCTGGGCTAAGGGGGAAAACAAACACCAACTACTAAAGGCACGTAGTTCATTCATTGAAGGAGGAAGTTCTGATCATAGCCTTTGGCTCCTGCTTTTAAATTCAAGGCAACTTCAACACTTCTACCAAGGTCGGCACCAATGTCTAGTGTTTACTAGCTTGGCTTTAAACCCACATTTCGCGAGTTCCCATGTATAGTAGATACGCTCTTTAATATTCCATCATTCATTTCCTATGTTTTTAGATTTTAGATGGTATAAAACGTACTCTATCTGTGCAGCATAATAATAATAATAATAATAATAATAATAATAATAATAATGTATTTATTTATTTAAGGACGCTCTTTAACACCTGAGGTCATCAGCGTCCCATTCAACTCAGGGCGTGAAATGGCCGACAAATTTTGCTCAGAGGCCTCTCTTTCAGGCTTGAGGTTTTTTTTCGTGCCGTAAATGTACGACACGGGACCCATGGCTTTATTTCCCTTCCGAAGGAAGCCATACTTAGGATTTTTACGCCCTAAATAATAATAAAAATAATAATAATAATAATAATAATAATAATAATAATAATAATAATAATAATAATAATAAATCTGAAATAATCCATCCCGATACCTTGTTTCCTACATCGGGATGTGTATTGCAAACTCTCTAAATTACAAAATTACATTCTTACATTATTATTTTACACATGATACTTACCTAGGTTACAATTAGAAATTTACCAAAATAATAAATATAACAAAATTGACAAATAATAAAATTACATTCCCTTCAACTATTTCCTAATTGCTGGAAACCAGCTACTACTCCACTTAATCTTTAACTCTAAATTAATAAACTACTACTCACCGGTATTCGGTAGAAACTGTACTAGTGAGCAGTACATTTCTTACATACTTTTACTTTACTACTTATATGTATCTATTCCTATCTATATTTGTATAAAACTATACATTAATATATATATATATATATATAAATTAACACTAATAATAAAAGTAGATAAAGATAAAACACAGAGAAAGAGTCACACTTGAAACTGCTATATTTCGAACTACTGCGAGTTCTTCAATGGCAAGAAGCTAGACCAAAATATATATATTTCTTTATTTTTCATATTATATTATATCATCTTTTTAAGTTATATCATCTTTATAAATATATACGTGTAAATTTCACATTTATGTCTATATTAGCAAATTTTTTCAACATTAATTACATTCTTTATTAGCGAATCTAATTAACACTACCAATTAATTACTTTGACATCGTTAACAGTAGTAATAATATCACTAGTAGTATTAATTATTATTATAATATTATTTTTTTATTATATTTTACTTTATTTCTTCTGATTTTTCTTCCTGTACTTCACTCTTTCGCCATACTCTTTTTCCACAATCGCTTTACCCTCCTCTCATTCATATTACACAATACTGTTTTATATCCCATAAACTGCTTCCTTTCGCTACTCCATACACTTTACATTTCTCTATTACATTTACTTATTCTGTATACTCACATTATTACAAGTTTAAAACTATTCTTACAATTTTCACCACTAACTTCACTTCACCCATATCTTCTACACCTTTACACTATAATTGTTATACCTCTCTCAATCTTTATTATACTTCTCCTAAACAAGTTCCTCTAACTCCCATCCTCTGCATCTTCACTGAGGCTCCCAACAATTCCTTCAGCTTCTGCTTCTCCTGTTTCCTCGTCCTATTCTTTCCCTCTTCCTCTTCTTCTCACCGTTGCTTCTTTCTTCTAACTGTAAGTTATGTCAATTATATAACTTCTTCTACCGCTTCCTATCCATTTCCATCATCTCCCTTTCCTTTCCTTCTCCCTCTTCTTCTTCTTCTTCTTCTTCTTCTTCTTCTTCTTCTTCTTCTTCTTGTAACGTGTTTCGAATCAAAATTTCATTGTGAATTGGATGGTAAATTATTTTTCTGGTTGTCTATATTTAGTATTCTTAATCTTTCCGATCTTCTTCTTCTTCTTCTTCTTCTTCTTCTTCTTCTTCTTCTTCCTTTGCAACTGGAATTCCTTCTTGTTCCATCATTTCTCCCCATGCTATTTTATGGGCTAGGGTTTCAAGATGTTTATATAATTCTTTGTTCCTTAAAATGCAGGCCTCACGATGGCCACTAAAATTCGTTCTTTCTTCTGAAGTTTGGTTCCTATAACGTGGACATTCAAACTAAACATGTCCGGTGTACATTGTAGGCAGGTATCATTTTGGGTACTTTTAATTTGTACCAGTATGTTTATGTTTTATAAGGGCGGTATTCAATCAAATAGTGTACCAATCCTCTGGTAGGTTTTAGTGCCTTAGTTGTAATCTTTCGGTAATACTTTAAAGATATTGTTAATTCGTCTGCCTTCTATCCATGTAGTATTAAATCACCACTGTAAAGCCTTTAAGAATAATTAAACAATAGTTTGGTGGCATTTGTTTTTATGCATGCAACTTTGGAAATCGGCCACTTTTTTTTAATAGTGTTTAACGCCCGTTTTTACTACAGAGGCACCACAGGCGGCGGACACTGATGATACATGAGATGAAATGATATATTGGGAAAGGATTTTTTTAAGGAAAGAAACGTTCCATGCCTAAGTTTAAGATACCTCCCTGGCATTTGCCATTTATGGGGACTGAGGAAATCCTGGAAAAAACCTCTGTCAAGGAAGGCGGTCATAGCGGGATTCGAATCCCAGACCTCCCGCTCACAAGTGCGCGCCTTAACGACCTTGACCACCCGTGGCGGTGTGTTTCAAAATGGTTTATACTGTAAAAATATATATATATATATATATATATATATATATATATATATATAAGAGATTAGTCCGGAGTTTCGAAATAGACTGTATTACTGTAGTATTAATAATTTTAATAAAACCCAAAATAAATTATTTTTTCACCTTGCGAATACTTGACATATTTTAATCTGCACAAATGTACACAACAATCCAAATTATCGGGCAACGATAGAAAACAAAAGATGCCATTGACAATTAGAGCCTCTTTAAAGTTTATCATAAGGTAGGGGTGGTATTTGAAATTTCAAATAAGAGTGTCTGGAGTGATGAGTTGAGACCCTAAAACCAACATAATCAACATACAATCAACATTAAATTAAATTCCCCTTCGTATCTAAATATATGTGTTTTTTTTTTTAAATTCAATGAATTTTTAAAATAAATTGATATTCTGATTGGTAAGTTTTGAAATGAAAGCTCTGTATATACATAATAGCAACCTATAAGGACAAACCATGTTAAGTTGGGGTCCAAAACAATTACTAGAATGTTTACATGCGACAAGATCGGCTTCATAAAATATCTTCTGCAATTGAAGAACACGAGTAGTTCGAAATTAATTTGTGTGTGACTGTTTCACTGTTTCATTTCTTTCTGCTTCTCTAGAGACCTTATTAATTTAGCTTTATTGTTCTTTACAAGATTTTATTTTTATATTATTTGAATATGACCCAAAAGTTTATGTACAGGATCCTCATTCCACTAAGCAATCGGAAATTAGTTTTGTCGTTGGATGTAGCGCGGTTGGAAATCATAGCGCACCTTTTTGTTTCTTTCGTTATTTATTAGTAATAAATAGTAATTCATATTGTACACAACACCATAGCAGATGCTCTCTGTCACGGGTGACCGAGATCGCTAAGGTGCGAACTCATGAGTAGGAGTTCTGGGGTTCGAATCCAGTCAGGACCATCCTCCCTGACTGAGGTGTTTTCCAGGTTTTCCTCAGTCCTCATAAATGGAAAATGCCAGGGAGGTACCCTAAACTTAGGCCTGGAACGTTTACTTCCTTAAATAAATCCTTTCGCAATATTTCATCTCATGTATCATAAGTGTCCATCGCCTGTGGTGTCTCAGTAGTAAAAACGGGCGTTAAACACTATTAAAACTCGATGTGCCTGTCCTGCTCTATGAATATTTCAGCATACCTGAAATATAATTGAAACAGTTGACGTGATAAACGGACTGAGCAAGCTCAACTGCCTGAGTCAGTGGAACTTAAAACTCCAGTCTTGCAGAGAATTGCGCGTCCATTGAAGGGCAACCGGTTTCCACCAGTCTATACAAACCCCGATTTGGTAGTGGAATCAGAGCAGCATATGTTTAAACGTTTAAGTGATATTCATGACCAATCTGTTTACTCGAAACCATCTCGAGGTGCTATATGTAAAATTAGTTGGAAAGAGCAAATGGGTAGAATCACGGTAAATACTAAGCGCATATAATTTACTATTGGAAAAACAAAAGCGGATCACTGCGGTTTACACGAAATAGGGACCATCACTTGCATAAGACCTTATAGCCAAGTATTAAATTATAGATATACTTATTAATTGCACATTAATGCATATACACTTATTCAAAAAGTATGGGCGGAGTGACATAAGAACACATGTTCGTGAAAATAGGAAATAACTGTCGAAAAAAAGCTCAGTCAATCAGAAAACATTTGGTAGTAAGAATCGTTCAGTTAAACCCAAAACTAAGTGCTTCCAAAATCGTCGAGAAGTTGTAAAACGAAACGGTAAGTACAGTTAGAAAAAATTCGAAGAGGCCTAAGAAGTGAGGGGATGCAAACAAGCATGCACAAGTAAAATACATTTGCAGTGTCTTCTTGCAAGTGAGGCGCTCACGAACGCCCCCAAACTAAAAACAATATGAAGGATTTCGCTGCAGGATTCAATAAAGAACCTCACCCGAAAATGGCATTATTTCAGTGGGAACTAGATCAATTTTGGGGGAAAAGAGAACAGTACGACAGGACACGACAAGAAACATGTGCAGCAGTGGTGCGGAATTTGTTCAATCAACAATCTTATCTCGACATGCTGCGGAAATGGTTTGTTCCCGAGCTCTATAGACTTTTAAAGCGAACTGCTATGTTCTAGCAGGACGGAGCTGCAACATACTTTGAAATAAGTGTTCGATAATCCTTAAATTACGTTTCCCGATGGGTGGTAACTATAGCATGTCGCATAGCAATGAGGGTAGGTCCATAAGTTTCCGGCTTCGCCGATAAGGATTATCGCCTTCACAAAAGCCTTATCTGGTGTCATACCTTATTTGTTAAATAAACAATTGCAGATGTAATTTCCGCTCCGATGTGTTCAGTTGTTCAGATATAGTTGTATAAAGAAGGCTATGTGTAGAAGATTGTGCCATGTTCAAAATGGAGTTTCGAGCTGTTATCAAGTTCTTCACAAAAGAAGGACTTACTCCAAATAAAATTAAAACAGCGATTGGACGGTGTGTATGGGGAAACATTCCCCTCATTTTCTACTGTAAAAGAATGGGACAAACTTTTTCGAATGAGTCGAGAAAGCATTGAAGACGAAGAGCGTGCAGGTCGGCCCTTGGAGATGCTCACTCCTGAAAACATCGCTCTTGTGGGGGGAGAAATTATGGAAGACCGGCGGCTCAAAGTTACAGATATAGCAGCAAGGTTGGGTCTTTGTAAAACAGCAGTCCTTCGAATTATTCATGAACTTAAGTGAAGATTCTACACATAGCCTTCTTTATGCAACTATATCTGAACAGCTGAACACAACGAAGCGAAATTAACGGCTGGAATTATTTACTTAAAAGATAAGGTATGGCACCAGATAAGGGTTTTGTGAAGACGATAATCCTTATCGGCGAGGCCTGAAACTTATGAACCTACCCTCGTACATCTGCACAAATTCTAGCGGATAACAAGCATTTTGACCAGCCTGTAGAACTAGAGAAAGAGTGTCTGCTGTTAATGAGGGGGAGTTGTAAGTAATAATCTGGAATTGAGAGGTTACTTGTATGGATAAACGAAGAAGAACTACACAGAAGTGCACAATTGGAGTTAGGCAGAGTTTCACCATCCTCAGCACAAGAGAATGCTGCCCATGTGTTATAAGGTCTCATCATAATGGTATGTTTTTTTGTTCAGCTAGTTATCTTTTAATTATTTTACATAAAGAAGATATATGCAGGCATATTGGTTTGATTTTTATTAAAACAAATAAGTGGACATTACAGAAACGACCAAACATTATTCTGAGTCACTGTCGGCATATAAAATTTATTGGGAATTCAAACGTTTGTTTGTTTACAATTAGCATCCTATCTCCAGGACGATGCTGGTGGTAATGAGTAATAATGACCTCTAAGCTAGTAGTGCCTAAAACAAATCATATTCAGGAGATTACCTGAGGAAATACAACTTGTCCTACAATCCTTTTCCTTAAATTTATGATCGATGTCTACGGCGAGTGCACCATGAAGAATAATCGCTGTTTTAACGAGGGGTGCCCAAAAAAATGTATACACACTTTCACAGTAGATATCTATTTAATATATTTCAAAGTTGAACCGAAAAACAACAGTAATGATGATGTTCTGTAAACAGATGTGACTCACATTACGTTATACTAGCGTTGCTACAACAAAAGGGAGCCAAGATTATCGTTTGAACAACGGAAAGCAATTTTGAAGCGGTATTGGAATACCGAGAATGTTGTTGAATTTCAAAGGCAATGGAGACATGTGTACAGAACAGAACCGCCAACGGAGTAACAATTGCAGACAAATTTAAGACTCATGGTACCGTATGCGATGTTTACAAGGGCAGATCTGGGAGACCTTGCACAGCAACAAGCCGCGCACACTGGATCCAAGGCACTATCCTAGGCATTATCCAAGACACTGGATAGGACGAAGAGGTCCGATTGAGTTTCCGCGTTCTCCGGATCGAACTCCGTTAGACTTCTACCTATGGGGAACTCTTAAGGATACTGTATACCGTAGAAAACCAGCTACACTGACAGCACTTCGGGAAGAAATTGAAACGGCATGTGCTGCAATCGCTGAGGACACTTTCGCAAACGTTGCTCAATCAGTAGTTTAACGTACTCAGAAGTGTATCAACGCCGATGATGGGCATTTTGAGCAACTGTTGTAACGGTAAAAGTCTAAGATCATTAGTGCTCATCACTTTCTGTTTGTGTGAGTTCAGTTTTGTTATGTTAACACAGTTTTTTATTTGTTTGAAATGTGTTTACATTTTTTGCCACCCTCTGTATATAAAGAAAATATCTTCTACGAAATGAAATGAAGTTCTTACTACGCGTCGCGTTATTCGATCACCAAAGAGAAAAACAATACATTTCTTAAAGAGATACCGAATCACATACTAACAAGAAAAAGCAACATCTTTTCCTAGAAGACCTGGAACAGTGTTTCTCAAACTAAGGTCCGCGGACCACTAGTGGTCTGCGAAATCTACTGTTATGGTTCTCTAGAATCTAGATTGAACATATTTTTAGTAAAATTGTGCATTATTCCGAGAAATATGGAAAAAATTAAATTCAAAGGAATTGCGAATCACTCTGTACAGTTGAGAAAGAAACGAAACTTCCGTTGTAAATACTTTATTGAAATGAATTATTGCGTTTAGAAATTCCTTGCAGCATGAACGAACACACGTCCAATCATCGATCTCAGCAAAGGTCGGCAGGCTCATTCATTTTATTGATGTAACCACTTAATATATTTATTTAATTTTTTCGTTAAATAAAGTAAATATAATATAACTTCTATTAGAAAAATGAACAAACGAATGGCTTATAGGCACATTATAATAAAACATTTTAGATGTCCTTCAATGATTAAAAAGAATATGTTTATTCTTCTAACTATTGATTCTAATAAAAATTAAGGAAATTGTAATTCATGCTGTTTTAAAAGTATAGCTCAAAACACTAAAAAACATACGGTAAAATTGCTTTCGAAGAGGACAGTGCTAGGATGGTCTGCTGAACTATAATTTTAAAAAAAAAGTGGTTCCTATTTAAAAATGATTTAAAAACGCCGACCTACAACATGAAGGACTGATATAGATTTCAAAGACCAACTACTTGGTCTTTTTATTATTATTATTATTATTATTATTATTATTATTGTTGTTGTTGTTGTTGTTTTTGTTGTTGTTGTTATAGAGAATAAACAAGTCGATCAATGGATGTTAAAGAATTTTGGACATGAATTATTTTTAAAATAGACCCAAAATAGATTCAGAATCTGCAAATGTGAACATTTTTTAATCTTAAATACCGTAAACTAATTTAGTATGCCAAATAAAACTTGCTAACAAATAATTCCTTTTTGTGTTAAAACTCCTTTTCTAACAGAAAGAAAGTATACATATGTTTCAACTGTCCAATTAAATAGCTCGAATATTAAAAGTTAGTTATTATATATATATATATATATATATATATATATATATATATATATAATCCCATTGATTAATACAATAGATAATTTTGCAACTTTTTATAACTTAGTCTTATTAGTCTATTGATTATTAACATTGTAGATGTGAATTGCTTTTCATATGTCATTTTAAATATAATCTTTTTTAATATTTATTGTTTAAAATGTGCTTAATTTATAGATACTTCGTTAATTTATGCTCATAAATAAAATTTGAACATGTTCGATTCATTACTTTAAATTTGTTGAATAAAACGCACATTTTAGCATCTTGGCTATCATTCGATTTTTATTTTATTTTTATACACTAACATCTTAATCCTAGCCTCAAAAAAGTATCAAAATATTGAATTTGAAATTTAAAAAAATTAAAACTTTCTTTTTATTTAATCTTAAATGCACATAGGCTATAAGAACAGAATAAAATTACAGTATGTTGATCTTTAACATAGACTGTTAATCAATAATTGTTTTGATCCAAATTTTACTATTTTGTTACTGAACTGTGCGGATTTAAATTTGAATTGATGTGACTCCAAGTTCTTGAAAATTGACACAGAAAATTAGACCTTTCTACAAGACCAAACGTTTTATGACAACAGTTAAGCAAAAGACATGATACAAGTTCTTTCTTATATTCCTCCTTTGTATCCTTCATATTTTAAAAAACTACCAACATGTCCGTCAGTGGATTCAAAGCACAGGTTTCTCACGAGGAAAATGATAAACCTATGTTTTGTTAATGTACAAATTTGAGTACTGTAAATGCAGTATTATTAAGGGGCTGACTGAATTTAGTTGTTCCATGCAATAACTAAGCCACTCCATATTTTTCTATAATTATTGCATTTTATGTCATTATCTACATAAAATGTATTATTGTAGCAGATTTGAATAGATTTGAAATCATATTGCTATAAATATATTATAATAAATAGTATTAGTATATTCCCTACCTCTTTGGCGTTTACAGAAATCAATTTCATGGAATGCACCATTTGGGTTGAAACTCTTTGAACTTGGTAAATTGTTTTATTTCCTCAAATTGCATCCATCTCACTTTCAGCCACTGCAACTGTTGCCCATCAATAACCTTACCCCTACTTGATGTAGTACATACTTTTTGGGCACAAAATCTTCCCTCTTCATTACCTGCACAACAAAAAATTCTTCTTTCTACTTGTTTTCACAGTATCTACCCAAGTATCAGCAGAGAAAATGTATTGTTTCTTATGACTAGCTAATTCAATCAGGCAGATTCTTCATCATAGGAAGCTGTAACTTGGAACTATGAACTGGTGCTTAATTACTTCCAATTTCATGACAGTAGTTTTAATATGGAAACATAAAAGTTGAAATTCTTGTTCTGTCCAGTACACGCATCAGAAAATGTTTTGTGTATTTTCTTTCAAGGTTTCACAATATACGATGCAATATCACGGGAACCTCGGCCTCCCTCTATTTGTGTATATGTGTATTACCACCATTTGTATAATTGAAAGAATGGGTTGTTTAGTTACTGCTCGGAACAAAAGAGAAAAGCATTCAAAGCACAAAGTGCAGCCGTTTGTTTTGCTGACTTCAAACAGGAATATTGACGATGTTCGCCCAGTGATTAAAGAATATAATCAAATCACCTGTACCAAGAATCTTGGGATGGAATATTGTTTAACGCTGGTTTTTACTGCTGTGGCATCACATAAAAATCAGATGAAATTATATATTGGGAAAGGCTTTTAATTTTTAGGGAAAAGGAAGAATTCCAGGTTTAAATTCCCTGGCCCTAGAGCACTACAAACTGACCTGAAAACCCGATAAAAAAGATGGAACAGTCCTCACATATGTGAGCGAATATACATAACTAGGACAACAGATTTCGTACCATGATAAAATGGAAAAAGAAGTACAAAGAAGGATCTGATTAACCCGGAGAGCATTTTGGAGCCTTAGATTCTAATATTAGAACAAATACTGACTAAAAAAAAAATGAGATTCCAGACGCTCGAAATCTGTGCATACCCTGTATTACTATATGGATGTCAGACATGGTCAATAACAGAAAAACAAAAGATCAAAATTAAAATATGTCAAAGAAAAATGCATCACAAGATCCTGGAAATAACTTTGAAGGACAAAATACCTATAGTATTAATGAATCAGTTATCTCAGACAACAGACCTGCACAAAAAGCTACCAGAAGCAAATGGCAATGGGGCGGTCGCATCGCAAGAATGCAGGACAATAGGGGGGGACCTACAAGATCTCCATGTGAGACCCCCGGATAGGAAATCGCAGGTCCCGAAGAAGATGGACAGACCTTTACAAGGAACATGCAGGTCAAGAGTAGCAAGAGGAAGAGAAAAATGTAAATATCTCAAGAAGCAACTAGTGCAGTGAGAAATGGAGTAACCAAAGAACAAATCAGTCAGAGTGTCTTAAACAGCATACGAACAACTAGCGTGGAATAACTCACAACGTTAGGAAAAAGCGACCTTTCCCTACTTGTTAGGAGACGTTTGCCCTTAAGGGACACAATAGACTATCTTTATCTTTTATCTTTTACTTCCCTGGCATTTGCATTTGACTGCGGGATTTGAACCACAGACTTCCCAATCACGAGACCTCGGTCATCTGTGTCTCCGGGGATAGGCATGACTGCAATATAATCACCTCGCTGTGAAGATGCAGCAGTGGTTTCCACATAGCTTGACAAGCTGAGAAACTTACATGCGTCGAGATGGTTGCGTCATTCTTTAAACGCTGTGGACTTGACAGCTCTGTTCCACTGAAAGGCCGTCATATGGTTCATGCTTAGTGGTTTACACCACCATTTGTCTACCGACAGTCTTAAAAACGCTTACAGAATGACCTTGAAGCATTATTATTCTTAACAATGGCTCTAAAACGAAACAGCGGACATTTTGGTCATTTTAGGTGTGGAATTAATGTCTCATCCTCACTACAGCCCTAATCCGGCATTAAGCGATTTCTTTATCACCAAGGAAAAATACGCCGACTTAATTCAGACGCACAAACAAATTGTTATTATTTGCAAAATTTAATAGAAGCTTTTGATACTTTCTTAAATTTCAGTGATAAATCTTTACACAAATTCCGGATAAGTAAAACCTTCCACGTGACATGCTCCGCCTCATTAATACAACGCTCCCCCCCCCTTATTTGCTATATTCGTAAAGGAATACTCTGGACATTTTATCACTAACGTAGCAATATCCACCGTTCACGTGGACATTCCATTAGTTTCAAAGTCCTAGGGAAACGCCATATTCTCTAAGGAGTTCATTTTATGCACTTTTCACTTGTTACTCTGTATGCGAGACAGGAGAATGCGCTTGCAGTGCAGCCAACTTTCTTTTGTCTCTCTCGTAGATGCGCGCGCACAAACACTGTGATATATCGACATAGTGCTCGGTGGTCGGGGTTCGAAACTCGTTGCGGAGACATGAATCTTTTAGCGCTCGTTCTTTCCTTTTGTTCCTTTCGCTTCAACGGTGGGGGCTGCGAGCACGTGATATCCTACAGCGGCCAACTTCCATTTTAAGTTTGCAAGTGCAAGAGCGGCGCTTTACTTAGTGGTAAAAAAAATATATGGATCGCTTATAATGCTCTGATGAGCATATAGAATGAATATCATCCAAGCTGCGCTTGCCAAATAATACTTTTTCTTCGTTACGCTAAGATAACTTTCCATCAGGATTTACATCCAATAACTAGAGGTTTTAACTGACCAAAAACAGACCAAATGCTGGGTGTGCATGTATTTTAATCACTTTTATTGTTTATTTACTTATTTGCGTTTTGAGATTCCTTGCAGATGCTATACATGTTAAACAGGATGAATTTAATTAATTAATGAAGGCACAAAGTGGTCCTAACTTTTTCCAGATTAAAGTTACCTGAAAATTCCTTAGGAATAAGGGATAATTGCTAGGTCATTTGTCCCAGGTTGCCAAGTTACAAAAACATTTACTAAGATACATTTGGAGACAGGTTCGCTCGTATATATATTTTTTCTTATGTCCAATGCATACGTTTTCTAATTTTTTTTTTCGTTCTATAAATATTATGTGTCTCAAAAACATGTGTACATTCCAAAAATAGAACATATAATTTCTTATATACAAATATTAGTTCCACAACTACCATGTGTATGGATTAGATATTTCAGGGTTTCAGCTTAGCTCACTGGCTGGCCGTTTGTGTCACATTTACTTGAACGCACCTACGGGAGGAAAGGACACGGTGAAGGCACGAACTTAAACGGGGTCCCTAACAATGTTTCCACGGAGAACATCGCGGTCACCTACAAGAAATTCCAGCCTCTCAACAAGGCCGCTTTAATACCATACACCATGACAGAAACCTTTCAATTGCAAGTCACCGTCACAGGCACACAACACCAATCCATTTCATCTGGCACTTTTGACCCTTTAGAATCAACGGAATGAAATTATCTGAAACAGGAGAGTGGAAAATTATGGAAAGGAAATATCTATCCCGGCATTCGCAAAAAGATGAAAAAGCCCAAAATTAGAATGACTGGCCTTAAGCAATTTGAAGCCAGGTCTTCCCATATGCCATTCCCCAGTGTTACCTCCTGAGCGAACCCCTTACATTATAGTAAGTTAAACTTTTACTCGATATAAATTCATTTCTTAAAAGAAAGATATGAACAAGATGAAATAATTTAACCTTAGCAGAAAAAGTTGAGAGTGAAATTTGTCAGTCGGGAACATATTTTCCTATTTTTTCATTTTTATTTTGTAGAATGCACGAATAGACTAATGGCTATGTCCACCATCCTCGATCAATGTTTGAAGGCGGCCGCATTTTTCGGTACATCCACAATGATCAAAGTTAAACGAGATAGTTGATTATGGTCAACTTTGACCGCGGGTGCTGGACCGATCAACTTCGTTGATTGAAGTTACACAAAATGGCTGCCCATTTCGATTTTCTTGAAGGTAATGAGGACTAGATAATGTACCTGGATTACTTAAAGTGACGCCAGCGTCAAAAGCAGATCATTGTGGAGAGAGGTGACCCTTTTGAAGAGTATGGGGGACAGAAAATTTGAAGAAAGATTCCGGCTGTTAAAGGATACAGTGTGGTGGCTAGTAAATCAAATGAATGAGAGGTTAGAGTTTCCTACTAACCGCAATCAATCTGTTTGACCAATGAATAGAATTTTACACTACATCACTCACACTGTTTTAATAAATGGTGATTTATTTATTTGTTTGGTAATTAAAACTAGCATAGTGTCATGTTGAAATGCAAGTCTAGATAATTTCTTTTCCTTTAAAGAACACAAATCACATTTTTATTTCCAGTTTATTGGAATATGAGATGGCTAGTTCCTACAGAATGTCTATCTCATGCTGGAGATTTTTATTTGTTTTCCATTTTCACATGGTAACCAAACACAAAACAAAAACAAAGCGATATAAACAAGGAGATTGTATTTGCACTACAACCTCTTTGGGTGTAGAGTTAGATGCTTTCCTTTCCTACGATAATTATCGTAGAATCGTGATCGTTCAGCAACCTAGCGCCCGGTCAGCAGATGGCGGTTTGTAAAACGAGAATTAACTATGATGCACTGCTGCTACATTTTAACCGCGATCAAAGTTAACCCTCAATCAACAGAATTGATCGAGAATGGTGCAAATGGCCGTACAGTACAGATCCATTATCCAAACTGGTTTAGTTCGGATAATCCAAATGTTCAAGTACATATCTCAGATATGTAAAACCAATTGACAACATTTTAATGAATTTTGAATTACGATATTTGCCTAGCTTTACGCTGTAGTAATTTTAAATATAATATAAAGAGCACTCTTCCAGTTGTTGGATATGTTGGCTAACCTGTAACCGATTTCTAGCGTTGTTGGAAAGTGTCAGAAATCGCTTGCTATTAAAGTTTCAATCTTCGTCTTTTGATTTTTTTTTTTATATTTCCAAGTAAAAAATTGTTTTCTATTCTTTTGATTACTAATATTTACGGTTATATCTTTATATTTATTAGTTGGAATTGAATGCTATTGTTGTTAAGCTATGACAAGACAACGTTTTTACTGTGACGTGATTGACCCTATTCCACAAAAATATGGTCTAATACATTCTAAAATGTATTAGTAAAATTCTTTGTAAAGTATGAACTTGTAACTTTCTGTTCCACAATAATTGTAAAGTGTTAGTAAACTATTACAAATGACGCCACATAAGAACAAGATGAAGGAATAGCCGTTTGTCACATGTCGCCATACTTGAATTAGGCTATGTCCACTCCTTGGTAATAAATTCGTATTTTAATGTACACAGAGAAGTATTACCATTCTTACTCCATATTTTTTCAGAAATAATGATAATTTAATAATTTATTATGGAATTAACAACATTAAAGCTTAATAATTCAGTTTGAGACGACGATCGCATATAGATATTAAGCAGCATCATTTTTAACTGTGATTATATGGCAGAAGAATCGAGCTGCCCCATTGCCCCATTTTATTACTCCACTTTGATCAATTATATTTATATAAGTTTGTTTATATTGTTTGGCAATAACATTTTCATTATAAGCAACAGCTTGGTAAAATAGTGTCAAAAGGGATTAAAAGTGATAAGAACGTTTTCGTGGCATGTAATAAGAACCTTAAAAAACATAAACTAAGATGATAGACTGAAATATGCATTTTAAATAGGAAAGACAACTTTTCACTTCAATTAATTTTTAATTTACACTTAAGTATTATTCTTAATCTTTCTTTATAACAATTTCCCACTATCATCATTATATCACTACCGTCAATATTTCGCATACTTAGGTCAAACGATTTAAAAAAAAAAATTATTAAACGGATATTAAAACTTGCACTATATTTATAGATACCAATATTCCTACACTGTCTGTATAAGTTTATCTAATACTAATACTTCTGTGTAACAAAACGAGGAAAAATAACTTGTACACTTGTTAAGTGTGCAATTGTATAGTACAGGTATAGCAGAAAATGTTGTAGAACAGAGTTCTACTAATAAGCATAATGTACAAGTTCAGACATTAGTAATACTATACATCAACATACTTTAGCGGGACAGGGCGCAGGTCTTTCAGTGTGATGGTGTTGAAGAATGCGATCATTAACTTTTCATAATCCAACCAATTTTGGTAAGTTATATCATGCATTAAAATTGGAAAAATTACCCATAATAGAACTTAAAATGTGTAATTTTATTATTATTATTATTATTATTATTATTATTATTATCATCATCATCATACTGTATGTTCTTAATGTTATATCTAGAGCTCAGATTGTTAGGTTTTTATAAACCTTATAATTTAAACACATTAAAATATTTTACAGGTTTTTATAATATTAAATTTTTTTAAGATCATCTTTACTCAAGTATATAAATCCATTGAAACACATATATTGATATTTTTACTTTTTTCCCTGGCCCAGAACCACAACGATTCATGGACACTTTGTTTCATTTTTAATATTTTATAACACAATTTTAGAATTTCCCTTTAATTTCCAACATTTTATAATGTCAGGGTACCGAATATTTTTAAAAAAAATTACAATGTACTCACAAGAATTTTTTTTTTCAATTAACAAGGTGATACTATTAAATTACTATTAAATACTATTAAATACACTGCTAATATTCGTATAATGAAAAACGTTTCTGTTGTCTTTCAAAAGATTCTTATAGGAAGTAAATGTTCTCTTTACATAGCATGTAGTATCGGCGCGAATTTCAATGCAGTACTGCTACCGGTCCCCTTGGTAAATCGTCTATAATTTGTTCCCCTTGGAGAATCGCAGATTAATTTTTCATCGTTTTAAACCCTGGATTCCCTGCAGAATCTTTGTGAACATTAATGAACAGGCTGCGCCCAGTGGCCCTGGTATTTATTTCTTTGAAATTGTTTCATTGATTTCCATTACATCTTTTAGTGCTAAAGATGCGGATTCCAATTGCTGAATAGCTGAAATTGGCCTTAATAAAGATACTTTAAGTGAAGTTATGCAGGCTGCATCTTTGACGCCAAATGGCCTGAACACTCTTGACAACTTCAAAATGGTCGACATAGTAGAAGGCTGTCATCAGTCAAGTTCTACAGCGGATGATGATGGGTTGTAGTGGAAGAGGTGCTTGTAGTAGCATTTCCTTGAAAATTTGAATGCAGCTCTGATTTCTTCAAGGATGAAATAATGTTCCCTTCTGGGAAATTGTTGCTAACTTCTTCAGGATTGATGTAAGCCTTGGGCAAGATATGTGATATGAAACCAGGGTGAAAACGTTTTAATGTCTCTTCTGCTTTGATCATATAAGTGGCACTGTCCAAAACATGAATTAGAAGCTTCGGTTTTCTATGGTGTCTCTGACTGTGCAGGCTACGGTGCTATGGTTTGTTTTGTACAGCATTCTGCATAATATGAGGCGGGGTTTAGCAGCTTTTGAGATGTCCTACTTGCCCACCACAACGTTAGCGATGGAACAATCCCCAACTGTCAGTGTTTCATCCACTAAGAGCCAGATGCTACAGCTCTATAGTTCTGTTGTGATAAAATGAATATTTTTTTGCTTAAGGATGATTCGTCTGGTATCTTTCGGCTACTGATATCTTTAGAAAGTTATTAAATACTAAATCCTGTACCACATGCCATGGCACCTTTACTGATACTAGCGTATATTAATATTGTCTTTTGATGAGCCAGTAAAGTTGAAATTATTGCTCGGGACTGCACCCTCGGTTTCCTGTCAATGGTGCTGACATGCCCTGGGGACTATTTATGTTACAGAAAACGTGATTTTTGGTCACAGCTCACCTGCTTATGACAGAATGACAAAATACAATTTTGCCATCTGTGGTAAAATTCCATTCGTTGTCGCCCACTGACAAATCAACCAACTTTCAGACCGCTTTAATTTTGGTATCTTACTGGAGCAGGCGATTTTAATTAACTGGAAATGTAAGTTTCTTAAGAATGATATCAGTTTGCTTTGAAAGCCGATATTTCCCTTCACTGTACTGTGACAATGTAACAAAACATTCCTATTGTTCCTAAGGTGTTTGAAATGCTTTTGTGTAAATAGATTGTTGCTTATTTTGAAACCAATTCTTTATTAAACAAAAAACAATTAGTTTTAGAAATGGTCTTACACCATAAATGCAGTTTTACTTCCTTTTTAACTAATGCTACTAAAATATCAACGACGGAAACGTCGTTTTAAGTAGTTCTTTGACTTCTCTAAGGCCGTTAACACTATTTATCACAAGTAATATCACGAGAGGGCCTGAGATTACCTTTAAATTCTCGAACCTTGAAAGTTCAGACCCTCGGGTGATATTTATTAGGACTATTTCATGATTAAAATAAGAATTTAAATATAATTCCTCTATAGTTGGCCTACAAAATTGTAATAATTATATACTTTTAATTAACTTTTTACGCAATCTTGCTACAAAAGAATGCCGATTGTTAGTAATACGAATAGAGAAGAGCAAAACACGGCTTAAGACAATTCATGAATAGAATAAGAATAAAAGTAATATATATTTGAAACTCGCGCACAGAACATTAACACTAGTATAAAAGGTTATACTTAATATTCCATTCAGAAACCGTGAGACTGCAATGGACAAAAGTCGACTATTACAATCGCTACCGTTTGATTTTCTAATACCAACTGAGGGGGGGGGGGAAGATAAAACACAGTGTCTCTATTTTGCTTTGTATTCTGTGATTTGGAATTCCTAATGACAAAATCAATTTGCACATTTGACACATCATCAAAACTCTTTGAAGAACCCTCCAGTTTGCGTTATGATTGTCGATTGTCCATGTTTTTGTTGCTATCAATAGCTCCCCACCGCCTCTAGGAAAAATGGTCAGTGAGGCGTGTTCAGGATTTATATAGTGGAGGTATAGAGTTGGTTACACTGACCACAAGATAAATGAACGTCGCGTATTAAAACGGATTTAATATTTTTTTTCGATAATTTTACTGCGTAATCCGCTTTGATTGGTCAAAATTCAAAATTTTGTTTCGTTTCATTGGTCCATTTTAAGATGACGTCACATCATATACTTATACAGAAATTTAGATCTTAAGACCTTCAGAGTAAAAGTCTTGACATTTTAGACCCTATTTCAATAAGAGACACCAGGAAACCTATTTCAAACGAAGTTTATCCAATTTTATACTTGAAGATCATAGATTCATTAGGGTTCTATATTAGGGCCTGCATTGTTTATTATTTATATTCAATATTTTCCTTTGTCTCTTTGTGAGCCGAAACTAAACTCCTATTTGTATGCAGATGATTTTATCTCATATGAAAACGTAGCACAAACCAAATTATAAATGAAGTCCTCTGTTGTTAATGATTGATGTAATGTCAACTAAGTTTAAACAACGATAAAACCATGGACATTCAATTTAAATTTAATACGAGCATTGGAGCTTCCATGAAATTTATAGGAATTTATATTGATACTGGCTGTTTAAGTCAAGAATTGTAAGTTATATTGTTACAAAGAACATATTAATGAAGGTTTATTTCGTTCATATTTACTCACACATTAATTATAGTATTGTCTTACACCCTTTAGTAATTGAGATTTTGTTTTACAAAAAAGGTTTTTAAGCTAATTTGCGGAGTTCATTCCAAATATAATAAGCTACTTTTTATTGACTTAGGTCTTTTGACTTTGCCATCGATGTATGTGCTTCATTTTCTTTATATATCAAAGAAAATATTACGTTTTACAGTTTGCTCAACTTTTCGTGATTACTTGACAAGTAGCAGTTTAAATATTTATACTAATAAACTGTTTAGTAGTCTTCCACAAAGTTCAGAGAATTCTCCCTTTTGACATTTAAGAGGGCTATATATATAATACTTTAGTGACTAATCCATTTTATACTGTAAATTATTTTTAAGGTAAACTGCAAATTGCCTTTTTCCATTGACGTTGCTATACTGTAATAGTTTCTGGCAATAAAGAACAACTAACAGGCTAACTAAAGGAAAACTTAAATGCAGTATTTTATCTTTGAAATGCAATAACAAGAAAATGCACAATATTAGCCGATATTTACGTGACTTATAGTAAAACATAGTATATATTAAAACGTGTTTTTCATTCGATACATATTTTCCTTAGAGCATTATCGTTTATTTTAATGTTTTTTTAAAAAATGTTTGACCTATTTTTAGGTTTTAATGCCCCATTTAGGTTTTATAAAATTCGAATATTCTTATTATAATGAAATGTATATTTAAGTTCAAATATCCCAGTTAGCTAGTAGAACATAAAAAGTTTATAACGCGCTTAGTTATAACCAAATGCTTTGTAGAAATACAGTAAAAGATGCGGTTTGAAAATATAACATGCCCTAAAATTGAATGTTGTAAACAAAAGTATTTCCGAAATGCACAATTATTTGTTAACTATTTCTCGGCGACTCTTTGCACACCCTTATGGACATATACTAGCATAGGTTCACAAGTTTCCGGCCTAACCATTTGCTAGGTATGATACAGAAAAAAAACTATATCTCACTTTTCAATATAGTTACCCTTTATTGCAATATACTGCTCAGATCTTTGAATTTACATTTCAACCCCCCCCCACCACCAAAAATAGTCAGAAGTCTTGCATGCAAAATGAGAATAAACATTCGTCACATTTAAATTTCCTTCTTCGAAGGTCCTTCTTGAGTTATGAGAAGAGGAAATAGTCACTGGGAGCTAGACCTGGACTGTAGGAGGATGCCTTGAAGCCACATTTCTTCAGTTTCCTTTGCAACAAGAGCTGTGTGCACATGCGCGTTGTCGTGAAGAAGGCCTACACCAACACTCAGCTTTAGAAGCGGTGCTTTTCCAGGTTTACGCCACCCCATGATTCTCTTTTGGACAAGGGATCATAGTAGAGGACCGTAGTTTCATCTCCTGTAATAATGGTTTGCAGAACTTCTCTCTCGTTGCCACGGCAGAGCTCCAAAAATGCCTGACAACAGATGACTCGTTGCTGATTTTGGACTGAGGAAAGAAGTCTAGGCATCCATTTTGCACTAACCTTATTCATGTTTAAATGTTCATGAATAATTCGAAGGACTGTTGTTTTAAAAAAGGCCTAACCTTGCAGCTATTTCTGTAACTTTGAGCCGTCGGTCTTCCATAATTTCTCCTTCCACAAGAGCGAGCGATGTTTTCAGGAGTAAGCACCAAGGCCCGACCTGCACGCTCTTCGTCTTCAATGCTTTCTCGAACCATTCGAAAAAGTTTAACTCATTCTTTTACGGTAGAATATGAGGGGGATGCTTCCCCATATACACCGTCCAATCGCTGTTTAATTTCATTTGGAGTAAGTCCTTCTTTTGTGAATATCTTAATAACAGCTCGAAACTCCATTTTGAATATGTCACAATCTTCTACACATAGCCTTCTTTATGCAACTGTATCTGAACAACTGAGCACTCGGAGCAGAAATTACAGCTGCAATTATTTACAGATAAGGATTTTGTAAAGGTAATAATCCTTATCGGCCAGGGCGGAAACTTACGAAGCTACCCTCGTGTTTAAGTTTTCTTTAAGTCTTTTGTTGAAAACGTTTTCACTATCTTTAACTTTATACTTTCACATCATCTGGTACTCTTTGCAAAACATATCTTAAATGCATTTACTCTAGGCTTCTCTTACATTAATTTCAAACAATATAATTGTACCCAAAGCGATGTAAGATATAAGTACAAAGTGTAATGTTAAATTAACAAAACGCATTAAGTGCATGTTATGTTTAATATTGGTGATAAAACGATATTGTGGGAATGGTACAAGGCGAAAATAATAGATGGGATTTGTAAAAAATAAATGTAATAATTATTATAGAGGCATCTGTCTCCTATAGGTAAAATATAAATTGCATTCACCAGTCTTAAAGGAGAACATACATCCCGTAATAGAAAGAAGTTCAGGAGAAGAGCAGAACGAAGAGATGGGGTATTGAAACGGATATTAAACTTAATGCAATTGCGATAGTAATAATTTCATGTGTCATATTACTTACATGTTAAAATCTGACTTGGTACCTAAAGGCAGTACTGACCGGCAGGTTAAAGTGAAGGTAAAGGGTAGGTTAATTAGCCAGCCATTAGGAGCGCATACAGTAGAAAGACAGAGTCTGTGTACCTGCATGTATTATATTTGGAAAGGTGGAATAGAGTAATGGAGATGCACAAGCAAATCATTAGTGGGGCATTAGCACAAAAGAAGTATACAAAAGGGGTCATAACACAACATATTCTGAGTAAACAGTGTACCTTTATGAAACAGCAAGTGAATCAACACCATCATGTTAATCTCAGACCATTTGGAAATACAAAACATTTTATTTTAGCCACAACGCCAAAATAATATGAATAAATAGAGCAGAAAGTCTTTGAAAACCTTGCAGGAAGCCCCGTAGGAGGATTTACAATTTATCATCCAATAAAACAAGAGAATAATAATGCTGAAGTTTTTGTAGTCCGTGGATATGAACCGATATGACGCTCTAAACGTTCAGTGTATTGCAAGAATATTCCAGAATAAATGCTAATAAAGGTGTGCAGTAAAATATAAACTGAATTTTAAGTAATAGATTCAATAAATTTCTAATATGAATCACCTAAAATAACCAGCGCGCATGATTTCGAAACCATATGCGCAATTAAAGGGATTTTTTGTTCGGATGCACAGAAAGAAGCACTAAAATGTATTCCAGAGATTCAAATAATGCTCAGAAAGTATTAATCCAGCACTAAGTTTACATTTTTAAATGAAGCAAACTTGTTGATATCACGAAAACAAAAGTAGATAAGATTAGAACTACAGTGACATTTTTTGCTTCATCCTAGTACGGGGTGAACGATCCTTAACGCAACCGGTTTCACGGCGTACGGCCGGCCTGGCTGCTGTGTCGGCGGTGCGGGTGAGTACAGTATATACAGTACGGTTTATCGCGTAAGTTATTTCTAACATATAAAGCATAAACTCTTAAAATTAAAAGTAATTTACTCAAGTATATTAAGCAAGGAGATGAGGGAACTGCCTCCCTTCGTTGTTCAAGCATTTCCGACACCTGCTTAACAAATCGCTCATTACACTCCACAGTTACCTCTGAGAAATGGCAGCAATTTCTTGACGAATGTTAGTTTAAAGTTCATCTGAAGTGTGTGGATTTGTTTTATACAGTTTCTTTTTTAGTGCCCCCAGAGATAAAGAACACTTCCCGTTTCACGAAATTTATTTACTAATCGATGAATCGAACTCCTATTAGGAACGTGAACACCAGGAATTTACTCTTGAAACGATCTCCTTACAGTACGCGCTGATTCTGTACGCACATATGAATCATACATGAATATTCTTTGAGGAAATAGTATTACCCCATTTCACTTTACACACTTTCACTCAATACACTGCCTTGCGTCGCCTAACAAACACGTGCTACTTGCGCAAGATTTCAACTTAACTGAAGCCTCGGGCAGCGGAAGGGAAATATACTCCCCGCCTCCGCCGACATAGCGCTACCGGCGGGCCGGTCCCGCGGTTGCGTCAGGAATTGCTCACCCAGTAGAAATAAATAATGAAATATCGTAATTTGAATTCATTTAAACAAAGTGATGTCTGCTCCGTTTGACTCACCTGGTATTACTGTTAAATTACTCGGCTATATATATATTTATGTTTCGTTCTCTTTATACGGATTATATTGAGATTTCCAGTCAGTACTTTGTGGTATTTCATAGAAATAAGTCGCAATTGATATGTTGGAGAATGCGGTATTTACAAATGCTGAAAAACTGGCTTGAACCTAGTTTAGGGAGAAGAAACCATGGTTTGCTGAGAGATGTAAGCATTTAGATGATTATTTGCAAGGGGAAGGAAAGTTAAGCCTTGTTGTAGATTTACGGAACGAAAAAGAACATCACGCCTGAATTTCAATACGAATGGTAATTTATAATGTTGCTTCAAAAAGGAAAAAATGTAAATGAAACCCCTTTTAGGTTTTCGCCCCATAAGTAAATTAAACCTGTCGTTTTAACGTTACTGTTACCAAAATCATTTAATGATGGAAAGAAAGTTCTAGCACTAGAAACATGATAGAGGAGATTTATAGCTTCAAATTCAAGTAAGAAAGACGTTGCAAATTCTAGTTTTAAAGTGTACCCTCATTGATGGGGAAATGAAATATCGTTAACCCTACTTTTTCTTATTGCTAATCGTCTGGAGAGGTTCCTTCCAGTCAGAAATTTTCCAGGTAAAGGAGAATTTGTGCAAATTGTGTTACTTTTATTTCCTTCAATGCTGACTTCATATAAAGCTATGGTGACAAGCGATCAATAAAGCCCAGTGAAGTGGCTATTTAAATCCGTAAATACTGATATTTTACAACTCAACCATGTTTCTAATTCCAAAATATAACATAACTTTACTTAAAAATGATAGAGCCTGAAAAAATAACCAAATTAACAAGCACCTAGCTAAAAACCTGCATATAAAGTGGAAAACATTTTAAAATGTTAAATTTCGAACATTAAAGACGAATAGTGAAAGGAAGGCCAGGATATGAAACAGTTAATCAAATGTAGGGACAATCCTGCAGTTTTTGTGGTTTACTAAGAGCTGGAGACTGGAGAATTTCAAGCATCATCTTGAAATTGTTTTCAGCTCCATGCATACAATGGAGCTAATATTCATTTATAGACAATATCAGGTCGAAAAGTAAACATTGATAACCTTGTTGCGGAATATCAACATAAATAATGGCGAGGAAAAGTATAGCCAACAAAGACGAATTAGGAATTTGTTTTAATAGCATTACTTCACCAATCTCTTATATTTTCAGAAATAAGTGATGGTATATATTTTCTGATAATAACCCTTCCATAGCAAGCATATTCCACACAATTTAACATATTTCTAGGGAACGACTTAGAATAAAATGTTCCCGATTATTTTAGTCTTGATATTTTTAAGCTGGAATAAACCTAAAACTTGTGTTTTTTAATATAAATACATATTATGCTACTTTTGAAAACACCAAAAAATATGATTTCCTGAACGCTACTAACTATAACTAAATGCTGTAATAAAAACATTAAAATCATCAGTGATTTACTAAATATTAAAACTATAATTATTAAGTAGATTATATCGTACGAGTTTGCTATTTAAAACCTAAACAAATAATTTTAAAATGATTCTTTGTTGCATTGTTTTGCAGTTTAACTACCTCTATTGCTAGATTTCATTAATTTAGAAAGAACGTAATGCCATATAATTAAAATATCGTAATTCCACAAATATACTTTTGGTAATCAAAGAAACAATTGAGGGAAGAATTAATAAATCCCAAACTAGGATTATTTTCAAATATCAGCTGACAACATTCAAACTTTTCATTATTAATAATACCTAACCTTTATGACATGTTCAATATCACGGTTTATTAATTATGAGTAATGTAATGGTGAAATAAAATTCCATGACGTTTAAAAAAACTATCAAAGTAAATTGGTTGCCATGACAACAAGAGGAATAGCTATCAAATGAAAAATTATACATTTTAATAATTTCATTTATTACCTGAGCGAATAATATGGTAAACAACAGTGTGAAAGGGAACTTATACTATATTCGAGGGCTGTTTTCAATAAATAATTACATCATTTTTAGCAATTAAACGTTTTATTTGCGTAATGCGTAATGTAGACGTGGTATTAGTTTCATTGTTGTCACTTTCGGTTCCCACTTGTAAGAGGTGTAAAAGTTCAGACATGTTCAGTTCCTCCTAAAACAAAATGGAGATGATTCTGCTTTCGTCTCAGCTGAGGCCTATGCGATTTACAGAAGGTGTCTATGGAGAGTTTGTTCTTTTCTGTAGCAAAGGAAGGTGGACCCAGATTCCAAATTGTGCTCTAACGGAAGGAAACATTAACACCACTGTTATCATTGTTAGAGAGGATCGTCCAATAACATTAAAAACACTTTCAGACATTCTGTGTCCCTCACTCCAGATTTAGCCCTGTGTGACTTTTTCCTTTCTCTCAAACTGAAGAAACGCCCTCGTGGCAGGCATTTTCAGAAGCAGCGGTGAAGGCGATTCTGAAGGACATGTCAATATTTGTTTCCACCACGTCTTTGAAGACTGGTAGAAACGCTAGGACAAGTGCATTGCATCCAACGGGTACTATTTTGAGAAAGATTATCAAAATTATGAAGATGAATAAGAATATATTGCAAAAAAATATTAATGCTTCTTTATTGAACAGGTTTCGTAGTTAAAAACTAATTTTATACAATAAATATTACATAATATTTTATTTTATTATTATTTCATTTTCCATGTACTATTTAATATACATTTTTATTATGAAAAAAGTAGTAGAAAAAGTTGCCTTTCCAATTATTTTTTTCGCAAATCGAGCCGTTTTGATATAAATCATTTTAATTGTATACAAATTCGTAAAAGAAGATTTAATATTATGGAACTAAAGCAAGGCTAAGTTTGTTGTAATGTTATGAATAACAACTAATATAACCTGGTATACTTATGACTGTTTACGGGAAAAAAATGAACAATAAGTCAAACAATATCACGAAATAAAATATGGAGACCGAGAAGAGTTACCTGTTACTTTAGAACAGATAGAGCAGTTACAGTAAAGGGCATTGCCACGTATCGCTTTTGTTTTCCGGCAGTAGGTTATCTGCTGTTGTGTACACTTTTGATAACAGAAATGTTTTAAATGTCAGTTATGGCCGTTGAGTGAAACGAGGGCCTAAATTCGTGGAGTACTCGCTGATGACAGATGACTACAGCATTCTACCTCTGGATAAAAGCCTAGTATCTCTGGATATTTAGATATTTTTTGCATGTGTTACATTGCATCTCGGGCTCTTTTACGCCGGGTGGATCATATTGCAAAAATATTCAACTATAGTTGTACTGTGGCTTGTATTATTATTTATCTCCTAATATAAGACGGAATTATAGTTTCGCTTATTTGTTTCCATTTAGAAACTCACATTCATTGGTCACTATGATTAATAAAATATGATCTTTCTAAACAATTTCCTCTAGAAGATTTTAGTGACAAAGTTCGGTGTGTTTCAATGAGCAAACTGAGGCTAAATTAATTTAACAATAAACCTCAGACAAGTGCCAGCTTTGGTAGTTACTGAAGCAAAGCCGTTCAAAAGGGTTTCCCCGGAACTGTCACCAGGTTACTTAATGGGACATTTAGTCGGGGGGTTTTCCGTAGCTGCAAGTGTAAATGGCAAATGTCCAAATTCTGCTTAGTTCAGCTGCCCTAGGTGAAGGTGTTTTCTCAAATACACTAAACTAATTTCAGGTAGATCTAGGCATTCTGTCCCTTAAACCTACCAGTCTACCATCCTTAAGTCCAAACAACCAATAGTATTTGACAATCATAAATGTTGGTCCTGGTGGTGTAGTGGTAACCATACTTGCTTTCTCAACCCAAGGTCACGGGTTCGATTCCGGCCAGGACCGATGGATTTTTTCGGGCGTAAAAATCCTAAGCATGGCTTCCTTCAGAAGGGAAGTTAAACCGTGGGTCCCGTGTCGTACATTTACGGCACGAAAAAATCCTCAAGCCTCTGAGCAAAATTTGCTAGCCGTTTCACGCCCTGAATTGAATGGGACGCTGATGACCTGAGCTGTTAAAGAGCGTCCGTAAATAAACCAAATCAATAACAATCAAAATAAGTAAACAATATCCATGTCCTAACTGATATTATTCTGTTATGCAAGAAGGATGAATCCTTACGATATAATGACACACAAGGTAGTTATTATTGAAAAAAAATGAAATAAAGGGACGATTACAAACAAATTTAATAGAGGGATCTACGTTCTTAAATGACACCCTAAACATATATTTATCTTAGAAAAAATCTTGGATTATAATTGAACAGCAACCTCCTAGAACTTTCTCTAGAAACTGATTATAGAAACAATAAATGCTATACAGGAACATATATTTGTGTATACGACAAAAAATTATGCTGACAATTTCTGAGTACATGATGATGGTAGCCAGCAATAGAAAAAAAAACTTGCATGTTTATATTTTACAATCCTAGAAAATCCTAATAAAATAACCCTTGAAAAATATATTTGTTTTAAAAATTATAAAAAAGGAATATAGACAGCCAATTATTACATTTCACTTTATTAAAATATATTTTCATCTCAAGTGAAAATATACCAAACTGTATAAAAACAAAAATCTCATACAAGCATATCCCCTCCCCCAAAAATGCAAAAGAACAGCTTAAATATATAGTAGCAGGGTGAATACAATGGTTATTTAAGGGATATATTAAAGAAAGAGGGGGTCGAAAACCAAAATTTTTGTTTTTTGTACCATTTTAATATTTGGAGTTTTCTCTTTGTTTTTATATGGTTTTCATTAATGTTCCTTTGTTATGAATATTTTAATAAACTTTAATTATGTCCCTGCAGAAGCCTCCCCCCTTTTGTCCCCGTGAGCACTTTATTAAACTCCTCTATTTCAGGAACTATTTGCTCTAGAAGGCTGTGGTTGGTATTGAATGATAGCAAAAGCTACATTTTATAAATTGACAGCGTTTGTTTCCATGGCATCATCCTTTGTTGCTTTACAAAGGATGGTTTTAGCTGGTATTTCCCTCAAAAAACTAGTTTTTCTGTAAAAACATTTTTGACTGCAATTATTGAAAAACTACATTTTTTGCCTAAGTTTTCCATTTTTTTTATAATCTGTATAAGCTATCGCGTTGAAACTTTTAATCTTTATTCATGATATTATTGTGATGTTGTGGATCTATTACGGTAAAGCTAGGATAAAATGTGACATCGTAAAAAAGCATATGTTGGAAAAAAAATAGAATAGAAAATAATTTATAATTTATTTAAGAGGTGGTACAGTAGTGAAAATAAATCAACCAACTTTAATTATGTGCATCTGTATGATGTAACAGTTTCATTTCATTAGCTTCAATAGTCCTTGAGAAAATGGGAAATGATGAATTTACATTACAAGGACAGGCCTTTCATACTTCCCTTAAAATATTAATTAACAATTACCACTATTTTTAAATATATTTACAGATAAATGGTGTGAAAACTGTCCATACACTAATTACAGTTCATCCGAACTTCAGTTAACCAAAAGGTCAATTATAAGAAATTGGTTCCGAAGTTAATCAGGAAGGAAAAAATAGTTACATCTTATTAAATTTGATGTTCCGAAAGCCTCGGTCACAACAACGTAATAGTATATAAATATTTTATCACAAATATCTTTCTTCCGGAAAAGGTGTAGAGGCTTTAACTCTGTACCAAGGCTAACCAAATTAGTCGTGTATCTTCAATATTGTCGTCCAGTATTTCTCTTTCCAGTCGATTTATAAAAGAAAGCTTGCCTTTGAGTAAACGTTTTCTTTAATTTTATATATTTATATTTCTTTTTTTATGTTTTCTTCCTATGACTGTTTTTTCCCCACATTTCTAATTCTCTTTGCTATATTTACAAGTAATCATAGTTATTTCTCTACTTCTCAGCATCTATTGTTAAAGCGTCTTTTTAAATAACCATGTAGTTTATTAAACGTTTCAATACGTTCTTCATCGTGTACTTTCGTATTCAAAATTGAGTTTCATCTGTATTTTTAATTTTTTTTTATTGCTTCCCTGTAATAGTCATAGATATTTTTACTGGATATTTTCATATTATACTTCTTCCCTATTTCTTTTAATTTTGCTTCTCAATCTGCTTCGTTTTCTATTAATATTATTTTATTGTTTCAGATAACATGGGAACTAATATTCAGATAATTTATTACTATTCCTTTTGGTTTGTTCGTTTCCTCAATTTTTCAATTATGTTATTGAAGTACAGTCTAATAATATTAGTGACAGACCACATTTTAAACTTAATCATTTGTTTTATTAATAATATAGAGTATTTTAATGGAAATGTTTAATTTTATTTGCGACTTGTTCTATAAACTGTTTATATTAAAATTGGCGTCAATACTGATGCTACGCCTCGCCAAATTTAAGTAAGTAATCCGGTTGACTAACCGTATATGAGGGTAGGTCCATAAGTTTCCGGCCTAACAATTTCCTTGGTATGATAAACAAAAATACTATATTACATTTTTCAATGTAGTTACCTTTATTGCAATACACTTCTCACATCTTTCAATTAACATTTCAACCCCTTCCCCCCCCACAATAGTCAGAAGTCTTGTCGGCAAAATGGGCATAAACAACATCCATCGCTTCTTCGTCACACTTAAATTTCCTTCCTCGAAGGTTCTTCTTGAAGTTTGAGAAGAGGAAATACTCACTGGGAGCTAGATATGGACTGTAGGATGGATGGGCGATCTCCTTGAAGCCACATTTCTTCATAGGTTCCTTTGCAACAAGAGCTGTGTGCACATGCAGGCATTGTCGAGAAGAAGGCGCACACCACCACTCAGCTTTCCTCGTCTTTTCTCTTTGATGGAAGCACGTAGTCAGTGCAGTAGGTCAGCATAGTACTCCCCATTTACTGTGGTGTTCATCTCCTTGAAGTCAATGAAGAGATTCCTTCACAGTCCCAAAAGATTGTGGCCTTGATCTTCTTGGTTGACTAAGTGACCTTGGCCTTTAGAGGCGGTGCTTCGCCAGGTTTACGCCATTCCATTGATTCTCTTTTGGACAAGGATCATAGTAGAGTATGATAGTTTCATCTCCTGTAACAATGATTTGCAGAACTTCTCTCTTGTTCCCACGACAGATGACTTGCTGCTGCTTTTGGACTGAGGAAAAAAGTCTAGGCACCCATCTTGCACTTACCTTATTCATGTTTAAATATTCATGAATAATTCGAAGGACTATTGCTTTAGAAAGGCCCAACCTTGCTGCTATTTCTGTAACTTTGAAACCCCGGCTTTCCATAATTTCTCCTTCCACAAGAGCGAGCGATGTTTTAGAGTGAGCACCTCCAAAGCCGACCTGCTCGCTCTTCGTCTTCAATGCTTTCTCTACCCATTCGAAAAAGTTTGGCCCATTCTTTTACAGTAGAATATGAGGGGGATGCTTCCCCATATACACCGTGCAATCCCTGTTTAATTTCATTTGGAGTAAGTCCTTCTTTTGTGAAGATCTTAATAATAGCTCGAAACTCCATTTTGAACATGTCACAATCTTCTACACATAAGTTTCTTTATGCAACTATATCTGAACAACTGAACACAGCGGAACGAAAGTTACAGCTGCAATTAATTACTTAACATATAGGCATGACACTAGATAAGGGTTTTGTGAAGGTGAGGCCGGAAACTTATGGATCTACCATCGTACGTCCTCGCGACACCTTTGCAAATCACTGCCTTCTTCCTTTCGTTCCAACATTCACCAGATTTCTCAAAATGTATTGGTAATATGGGAGGAAAGAACTCAAAAAATTCTTCCCCTAAAAATCACCACAGATAAGGTACAAAAGTGGTCAGCCTTCGGTGCGGAGTACTAAAAGCCTCCAGTTCGTCAGAATATCATGCAAGATCCCAGCGCGCCTGCAAATCACTGCATATCGTCAATTACTTTAACACACGCCCCTAAAACATAAATTTAGATTCCTGCTGTTAAAAATGAAACATTCCATTTAGGGTCACCGAAAAGGCATTTTTCATCACACTGATTTTCAAGGTTAACAATTTTGAATTTTGTACATTTTTTTTCTGTGGCTATTTAAGAACCAACGTTATCTCGGAACAAGTATGAATTATTCAGCTTGTTAGTTGAAGTACATAAAATAAGTTGCTGCTTGGAGTATGTATGAAACATGTATTGAATTATTCATATTTGTTAATTTTTTATTTTAACTATTAATGAGAGTAGAAAGTTTTCTGAGTTCGACCTCTTTAAAAATAGCTGCGCATCAATGCCAAAAATGAATTAGAAATATTCAAGAAACATAAAAAGAAAGCAAAGGAAGCGTTTTTTTATAATTAAATATGCAACAAATTAATTATGGTGATTTTCGGCCAATTAAAAATATTTTAAGGTTAAAGTTTAAAAATGTATATTACTTTTTATTAATGAAAATGGAAAAGACATATCTATAAGAGTAAAACTCGAATATTAATGCTCATGTCATGTTTTATAAAGTCAGCAAAAATAAATGAATTTATTTTGTTTAGTTACTTTCAATTCTAAACGAAAGTATCACACAACACATAGAATATTGTATTGCTCGTACTGATGTTATATAAATCCCTGTGAATAAAGAGAAACCAGTCGTAAAGAACCTATAATGCATATGCAGGTAGTAGCTTGTAGTTAGTTTGAATTAAGCTTTGTCAGTGAGTGTTTGTGCATCATTGTGTGCTAACTGTGCTTCATTACACTATATTTAACTACATTGTACGATACATATGCGAAAATGCATCCAAAAGGCAATTCGCAAGAAAATATCTTGGGAATTATGTTCCAGTTACAGAAACTGTTCACCAACTTGTTAAAAAGTTACGAGAAGCAGAATCTCTCAATGACAAGAAACATGTTCCAAATCGCCTTGCTCTTACCAAAGAAAAGTTAAGATGAAATACAAGAATTTTCTACGTAAATTCGGGCAATGTTTTGCCGCTGAGGAGCATCATTTTCAACATCTCTTATAGTACAGGTAATGTTATTATTATCAGTTTTAAATGCAGTATCGTTTTAATCCTTCAATAAAAATATAAAGACTAAAATAAAAGTACTAATTTTACACGGCGACTCTACCCCTCTTTTTTCCGATTCTGGCTGCTGCACTTCCCCAGTAAGTAGTCCCAATCAGGCGGCTCAAAACTCAAATATCCTCACTGTATTTGCAAATATAAATTAACATTTAAAATTAGGCTTTAATAAGAGGATATAATGTTAACAGATTATACCTCACTACCACAATTACGGGAATCTTTTGGTAAACCATTGAAAAAGTATTTAAAAAAGTCCTATTTGTTACGTCGATTTTAAGGTACACAATCACGTTATTATTTCTACTTACATGGCGATGTTTACGTCGACAAAACAATTCCTACTTTGGCTAAAAAGTAAGGTGCACACACCTGTTAATGGACTCGAAAAGACCTAAATGCAACAAACAGCCCCTTTCTTCATCAGCTCTAAAGAAGGGGTTGTTTATTCGTCTACACATTTGCTATAGTAGTGACTTTCATTACATTAGATATTACTACTTTTAAAAACTAAGAAGCACAAATTAACTCAGATCACCCTAAAATGTCACTTGGTGCATTTTAATTGCAGTACATAAGCAAAACGATATGTGCTAAACACATGATAGTAACATACTTACAATTAATAAAGTTTTAAACAGCTTGTCAAAGAGGAACATTTTATATTATGGAGAGCCTCATTAATATTATTTGAATACACAGGAAGACTTTGACTTTATTAATGTACAAAACTGAATAATAACAATAATAATAATAATAATAATAATAATAATAATAATAATACAGAACTTTCAGTCACTCTCAGTTAGTTTAGATTACTTACGTCTCAAGGTCACAGGACCCAAGTATATGCCTCAATGGCTCATTTTATATTACACAAGTCCTAGTAATAACTGAGAAAAACATATTTTCCCCCGACTTTCTGCACTTTGAATCATCTGTTAATTACATGTATAACTATTTAATAATCTTGACATATTATGTAAACTTTTAACTACAACAGTGAAAAAGTTTTGTACGTTGTACCTCCTGGGAAGGTATAGCAAATTTTAATCTCATAGCTACATACCTTGTTTCTTGATACAGTGGGAAAACTATACAGTTACATTGCAATTATCTGTTCATTTCGAATATTGCGATAAGTTATTACTTCTTGCGCATCTTCTGCTTCTTTTCTGTCTTGTATATTTCCTCAGATGAAAAACCGTCGCTATGGGAATCGTGCTTCTTTTGTTTCTTATACTTTGGGGTATATCTACACTCCTTATTTTCGGATTCATCATGGTAACACTTTCCAGGTCCTGCTCTTTCGCTTTCTGTGAGACGTGAATGACTCTTGCGTCCTTTACCTTGGGAAGCACATTTGCAACTTTCCCTTTCAGTTTTGTCAGAAACACGCCTGCGGCGCTCCGTGTCCTCTTGTACATATTCATAGCAATCCCCTTTTTGACTACGTTTGCTTGAGGAACAACATCGCATTTGTTTTCCGTGCGGCTCTTCTTCCCTGCTTTTAGAATTATCTTGTTTTCGCTCCTTACCATATCCACGCGGGTATGAGTTTTTGCTGCATTTCCTGCATGAACGGCTACATCCAAAAGGATTTCTCCTTCGAGAATCATGTTTCCTGGATGGGCGTCTCTCGTCATCCCTTCTTGACTCCTTCCTGTGCATTCCTTTTGCTGATTGTTGTTCGTCATATTTCACCGTGCTTGGCCCGTCCCCTTCAGGCTTGTTTCTAGAGGAGATAACAGAGTCCTGTGTGTGCGGCGTTACTTTTCTGGTGCTGCGCTCTTCCTTTTGATCATCTCTCACCGCACCTCTCCTATTCCACTGGGTATGCTTTGCTACGCTCTGACTGAAGTCTACGTGGATTCTGCGCTCATCGATTAATACACCTTCCATTCTCAAAGAAGCTTCTTCACAAGCGCGCTTATCTTCAAATTCTACGAAAGCATATTGAAGAGAATCTCCAGTTTTCCTATCTCTTATCACTTCAACACATTTTATAGTTCCAAACCGGTTGAAAATGATCTCCAAATCCTCTTCAGTGGTGACCGGATTCAGATGACACACGAACAGTACATTTTCTGGAGGAGTTGCATCATACGAGGGAAGGTCGCCAATGATTTCTAAAATGGTTGCTTGTGCCCGAGCTTCTTTCTCTTTCACCTTTTCTCGTTTCTCTGTTTCTGAAATATCTTCTGAAGTATCGTCCTCAACCGGATCTAGACGAAGATTTTTGATGGCTTCCTCGTTTGGTGAAGGACTTCTTGATGGCACCAACATTCTCTGGGGATCTTCGAAAGGATCATGTACTACCACAGTACGTGTAACAATTACGTCTTTGTACGGACGGTGAAGACTGTCTGTGATCACTTCATTGAACTTGCAGAGAATATTTGAGCCTTGCATCACTTCACCAAACACAATGTGCTCACCGTCAAGAGAATGAAGACTGTTGCCCAAGGTAATGAGGAACTGCGACCCAAACATATCAGCGCCACAGTTCACCATAGAAAGCAATCCCGGTCTGGTATGCCTGAAGAAAGACTGTTTGCTATCTTCCTGAAAATATCGCCGCTCTGCACTGTCAATAATTCCAAAAATAGAACTCCCCCCTTTGCCTTCCCCAGATGGATCACCTGTTTGTGCTACAAAATTCTTTTGAATGGAATAAAAAACACAGGAATTGTAATATTTGATCTTGCACAGTTTTATAAAGTTGTAACATATTGTTGGACATCTTTTTATGTACAAGTCCACCTCCAGGTCGCCCAAAGTGGTCTCTATCACCAGCGACATTTTGTTCCAGTAATCCTTACTCAAGTTCCAAATGTTCTGGTATGCTGGCAGCTGGTTACAAGGACTGCATGGATGTCATACTGGGCCTAAAAATATAAAAGATAAAAACATTTTGTGATATATTTATTTATACAAGTTAGAAACGATTGCAATATATGATTACGTGTATCATAAAAGTTACTTCAGAAAATCCTGTTTATTTACCAGAATAGTTTACGAGACTACTAGAGTTAAGTAAGTACTATAATAAATATATTTTAAACATATTATTCCTAGAATAAAACAATTACTACAATAGCTATTAATAGAAACTTTTGTTACTTCAGTTTTTTAAGATGTGTATGTGTGTGTACGGTTGGTATATACTGAGATGCAGCCCAATGGTTCCCCCCCCAAAAAAAAATTTAGGATAACACCTAAAGTATAAACCGACCCGCCTTTCAGCTGAAGTCGATCTCATCGCCCAAGCGCGCTTGGTGAATAGGTCACGTCTAGCATAGACCTCCTCAATTTAAGAGGTAAGTCACCCCAGCATTAAGGTAGCCACCACCCACCCCACGACAACAGTGATTCAGGAGAACCTGCCCCCAAGGTACACGCCATAGGCACTCCCATGAGTTAAGGAAAAGAAATTTCCACAGGTAAATATGGTATCAAAGGTGTCAGAAACACTGCTTGTTATCAGCAGCTACAACAAACTCTACGTTGATTTGAAAAAAAAGTTCAATTAACGTAATTGGTATCTTGCATTGTCTACTGTGCAGAATGCTCCTCTTGTTCCAATTTCTCTTGCCTCCTGCTTCTGTTTAGAGAAGTGAAGCATTTATCAAACACAATATTCCCATTAAAACATTCTTTAATCACTTCACGGCCGGCGTTGTTATAATTAAAATTGATCATTACCGGACTATTTTCGCCGTGATCGTTGACTTAAAATAATTTAAAAAGCAGCCAGAAACATTCGCGGTTGCGCAACTTACGAGGGTAGGTCCAAAAGTTCCTGGCCTAAACTTTTTCTAGGTATATTAAAGATAAAAACTATATTTCACTTTTCAATTTTCGTTTCGACAGCGTAATGTCACTGAATTCCTTTTAAAGAGGGAAAATCTGCTGCAGAAATTCACCTCAGACTTTAACGTGCCCATGAAGATATGTGCATGGGAGCTAGCAGTGTTAGGAAATGGGCGAAACATTTCAAAGATGGGAAAAAGAGTATCCAAGATGAGCCTTATAGCGGTCGCCCGCGAACTGCAACAAGAAAAGAGTTGATGAGCTCATTAGAGAAGATAGGCGTATCACAGTGGGTGAGATCCCTGCAAACCTGCAGTAGGACATAGTGCAGTACAAGAAATGATAAAAAGTTTAGGTTATCGAAAAGTTTGTACCGTTGGGTCCCACGTTTATTGACCGAAGACCACAAACTTCAGAGAGCAACCATCAGCCAAAACCATCGTCAGAGATTTGAAAATGAAGGTGATGATTTTTGACGAATATTGTGACAGGCGATGAAAGCTGGTTCCATCATTACGAGCTGGAAAAAAAAAAAAAAAAAAAAAAAACACGCCAGAGTATGGAATGGCACCATTTGGATTAGCCATCGAAGAAGAAAGCGAAGACAGTGCGATCTGCTGGGAAGGTCATGGGGGTAGGTCTTGTGCGATACACAGGGTTACATTCTGGTTGATTTTCTTGAACCTAGACAAACCATAAATGCTGCCAGGTATATCCAGACACTTTGAAAGCTCCGTCGTGCATTGGGCGATAAGCGCCCTGCAACAGGATAATGCGAGTCTTCAAACTGCCCATGACACAATGGAGAAGATCAGAACATTTGGATGGGAAACTCTTCCACATCCTCCCTACAGTCCCGACTTGGCACTCTCCAACTACCATCTTTTTGGTTCTGTTAAGGAACAGATGCAAGGGCAACACTACGATACGTTGGAGGATACTCGAAAAGCAGTGCGTCAGTGTCTTCGTGCAGCGGGAACGACTTTCTATCGTAAGGATATTTTAAAACTTGCACAACGATGGGGGTAATGTGTCAAGGAAATGAAGACTATGTTGAAAAGTGAGAGAAAAGTCTGTAGATTTCGAATATGTGCTTAGTTATCTAAAAATAAACATTAAGGAGTTTAAAAATTGTTGTTCACTACTTTCAGTATGACCCTCTATTTTTGTTATCTATGTTTATTTTTTAAATACATAAAAACTTCATATAATATTATACACGGCTTATTCCGGCATTACATTAAAAATGTCCATCGATTTCAAGTTGGATGTAAGTGCCACTCTCCTCTTGACTGATGTTGATTAGCAGCTCCAGATGCATCTCTTAATTTGTTTTGTAGCCCAGTCAAAAAAGTTAAGGTGTTGTACTTATTAATGTTTTTATGCAAGACAGCGAACTTTTAGGCATTAAAACGATAGTTTCCTGGAACCTGTAATACGCTCTAAAAAGAAAAAAACATGGACTATAAAATGGAAAATAGCTCTTACAAATATAACTTGAAATAATTTCAACTTTCAAGCCGCTTGATTTTGGACTTAGGTAATTAAATTTCACACGATTATAGTTCTTATTTTATGAATGTAATGAAGTCATCTTTGTAGTTAAGAGATATTAGTGATGTTTAATCGTCATTATCACATGCAAATATTATTGACCTCAGTTGGAAATAATCTAAAGAATTCAGTATACATTAACGCACCATGTAATAAGACAAATACCATCAAAATAGTACAAAACGGCCTTCTCTGTTGCTACGTCAAATCCGCTTTCATCACAACTCTTTTCTCCTTCTTGCACTTTGTTTTTAACTGTCACAGGAAGAAATTATCCGATTTTCATTTGTTAGCTCTTTTCAACTCTAAATGCAGGTAAATATACAAACATTTCGAGAGCGTCTCTTGTAACGTTCTTTCAAAGACAGAAGCCTGGCTATTTCATACGTGTGGATGAGCATGGGCTCATAGGAGCATTAAGAATGTTAACTTAGTTCTTTGGAAAAAAGTGCAGTTTGTTTACATAAGTAAGCCAGGCATTAGCGGCCGAGTTATAACTTCAGGACAAGTGTAAATCAACATATGATGATCTGTAGCCCTGCACCAGCCTTGTAGTTATTTGACTGTCATTTTGTTCCCATTGAAGACTCGTGCTATAAAGCCCCATTATACAGTGTGTTCATAAATATTTTCATGATTATATGTACATTAATTCACTGACTGCAGAAAAAACACTTCAAACACTATGTGTTTATCTCACAACCCTTAAATGTGCGTCCCTATTAGATATCAATGCGATATTTCCAATAGCGTCAGTAATGTATTGTTGCAATTGCATATTTTGAGGCAGAAAACACCTATTTTGTTTAACCATATAAAAAGACTTTTATTTCCGTCTACATCAAAATGGAAAAAGTATATCCCGGCGAACATTTTGATTGTTTTTGGATTTCATTTAAAAATTGCCAGTCTGAGAAAACATTCTTTTAAAATTAATTTAATTTAAACAAAAATCTATCAATTAAGATAATGAGTGACAATTTTAAAACCAATGTTGATTAGAACTTTAGGTTTCAATCCCACTCCAGCCTATTTCAGATGGAATTCCTACGTTTCGATACAAAAATTTTAAAGAGGTTTCGATTGTTACATATTTTACTTTCTACCATTGCCTGGCAACCTGTGCTGTTGTTATTGTTGTTTGATTTGAGAAAATAAAAAATAAGTTAGTTGAAGGATGATAAAAGCTATTTGTTTTGGGCATTACAATAATTATTAATATCAGTAATACAGTCTATTTCGGAACTCCTGGCTAATCTGTTTATATTCTGTTCTTTTTTGTAGGGCACACACCATTTTAAAATAATTTATTACCGAAACTCAACTATTATTTTAAATGCTCAGGATTTTTGGGGTATAAACACAAAACACGTAACAACAATTGAACTTTCTTTAAAATCAGAGATACGGTGCTATTAGAATTTCGAAGTAGAGATGAGGGTGGAACCTAAAATTTAATCATTGACTTCAAACTTTCTCCCTAATATCTTACTTAATATGTTGTGCTTATATTTAAAGGAAAATTTATGATAAATATACCGAGGGTGCCAAAAATGCACACAAACTTTCACAGTACTTATCTATTTAATACATATCAAATTTGGACCAAAAACAACAGCAATGTGTAGTATGATGTTCTGTAAAGAGATGTGACTCACTCACATGATAACGTTGCTATGTGACAGGTAAATGAACAATGAACAAATGAAGCCAAGATTATCGTATGATGTTCTGTAAACAGATGTGACTCACATTACATTATGCTAGCGTTGCTACAACAAAATGGAGCCAAGATTATCGTTTGGATAGCGGAAAGCAATTTTGAAGTGGTATTGGAAAACCGAGAATGTTGTTGAAGTTCAAAGGCAAAGGAGACGTGTGTACAGAACAGAACCGCCAACGCGAGTAACAATTGCATGCATTCGAGACAAATTTGAGACTCGTGGTACCGTATGCAACAGGATGGTGCGCATCACATTACCTTGATGACAATTTTCCAAGGCCGAAGAGGTCCGATTGAGTTTCCAACGCGTTCTCCGGATCTAACTCCGTTGGACTTCTACCTAAGGGGAACTCTTAAGGATGTTGTATAACGTAGAAAACCAGCTACACTGACAGCACTTCGGGAAGAAATTGAAACGGCATGTGCTGCAATCGCTGAGGATACTTTCGCAAACGTTGCTCAATCAGTAGTTCAACGTACTCAGAAGTGTATCGACGCCGATGTTGTGCATTTTGAGCAACTATTGTAACTGTAAAAGTCTAAGATGATTAGTGCTCATCATTTTCTGTTTGTGTGAATTCAGTTTTGTTATGTTAACACAGTTTTGTCTTTTCTTGAAGTGTGTATGCATTTTTTGACACCCTCTGAATACTTAGATTGAAATGAAAGTCTGTATAATAAACAGAGAAAAATCACTGGCGATAAACGAGATTGAAGAATTGGAGTATAGATTACAAGAAAATTAAGAAAGAATCCACAAGTAAATTCGGTAACCGAACGATTTTTATGTCTAGGCTAAGCATATCTCGAACATATTGATCATGTTCAGAAACTCTAAACCAGGACCTTTCAACGTTTATTTGTACTCGGACACATTTGCATGATAATTAGGGGTACGTAGGCGCCAGGTTACGGTTCCATTACTTCGAACCTATTACTACTACTATTACTATTACTACTACTACTATTATTACTATTAGTACTACTACTACTACTACTACTATTACTATTAATACTATTACTACTACTATTCTATTATTACTACTACTACTTCTACTCTACTAATATTATTACTACTACTATTACTATTATTACTACTATTACTACTACTACTACTACTACTACTACTACTATTACTATTAATGCTATTACTACTACTACTCTATTATTACTACTACTACTTCTTCTCTACTACTATTATTACTACTTCTACTCTACTACTATTATTACTACTACTACTATTACTACTACTATTATTACTACTACTTCTACTCTACTATTACTATTACTACTACTACTGTATTACTACTACTACTACTACTACTACTATATTTATAATAACAATGATTATAATGATAATGAACTTAGAATTAAAATGTGTAAAATTATATTTCTCATTCAGAAAAGTCGCTCTATTTTATTTCTTTAGGAACAGAGACGCTAGCATTACACAACAAACACAAGGGGGTTTTCCTTTGTTTCCAATATAGGAATACTTGTCCTCCCATTCACTGATAAAGCTATACTTTTCTTACCATTTTAACAATAGTTTAAAGTTTAAAAAGTAATGAAAAACACTTAAAACATGTTGAATACACAATTTATCACAACACAAGGCTCTCAAACATATTTCACAAGCTCACCTGAAAGCTTACTATTGTAAGACTGCTATAAACCGTTTGTCCATTGTTTCTTGGAATTTAAATTATTTTGAGGGCAAATTGGATGTTTAGGTGAAACTTTGTCATGGCAGGTTGTTTACGTCACTGCAATAAAGTGATTCATAAGGAAGCGACCAGTTCTGCAGATAAAAATGTCGAGGTAATAAATTTCCAAAGCATGAGGCTGCCTAGACTCTAAAACATTTGGAAAATGATTTTGGAATTACATAAATGCGCTTTACCTGTAAAAGCGAAAAGCGGAAAAGAAAAAAATCGTATTGATGTAATTATCGGGGGTTCTGAAAT